>CM077648.1:51458618-52658618 GCA_039707465.1 Rhabdophis nuchalis
CACGGCCGATTGGCTCCCACAGAGAGGGACTTCTCCGGGTGCCGTCCACTAGACTTTGTCAGCGGGCGACGCCCAGGGGAAGGGCCTTCTCTGTGGCGGGCCCAGCCCTCTGGAACGACCTTCCCCCCGATATTAGAACTACCACGGACCTCCGCTCCTTCCGTCTGAAATTAAAAACACATCTTTTTCGCTTGGCCGGCCTAGGATAGTCTCTTCTGATTGTTTAGGGATTTTTAGTAAATATTTGGGAATTTTAGCGCAGGGTTTTCTGTTTAATATGCCTTTTAGTTAGTATTTATGTACGTTTATTGTTTTAAATTTTGTATTCCTTTTTTAACTGTTTTTAATTCCCTGTGCCCCGCCTCGAGTCCCTTCGGGGAGAGAGAGCGGGTTATAAATAAAATTCGATTCGATTCGATTCGATTCTTCCACAGCTGAGGAAGGAACAGGAGCAGAGGGATCACCCACCTTGCCAGGCCCCCCAGGGCTCTGTGCCCCTCAGAAACAGCGGGGTAAAAGGAGGGTCCTTCCCTGTCCCAGGATCCTCTGGGGAAGGGTCAGGGATCGCACTGGACCTTGTTCCAGCTGCCCCTTTTCTCTCACCCTCCATTGTGGGAGCCAGGAAGGGCAGCGGGTGCCTGCGCAATCTCACCCAGTGCCTTTGGTGCCTGAAGCCCAAGAGGGCAGGACCGAAAGTTTGGCACCCAGAGTTGGGGCATGGGGGGAGCCAAGTCCCGCCGATCAGCTGCTGCTCCTTCACCCGAAGTTCCAGGGCAGATGATGGCTGCCTCCCTGGCACAGCCCCCACCTAACTGCTAGAGAAAGGCAAAGCCCGGGGAGAGGTGGAACAGTCAGTTGTGCAGGATGCACAGCACCGAGATGGGGAAGAAGATCAAGAGACGTGGAGCCACAGACTCCCCCCTTTCCCCCCGCCCCAGAGCTCACCTCCTTGGGTGGGACCAGGATGCGTGCAGGATGAGTGGAGTTTGCGAACAACTTCAAAGTGAATGGGGCTGTTTGTGACTAAATGGAACATAGAGGGATGAAAGGAAGCGTGGAGGTAATCCAACCCCTTCCCAAGGCAAGAGTCCTTACACTTCCTTCTCTTTGAGAGCTGTCAGTGGCAGACATGATGGAAATGGTGTGTGTGTGTGTGTGCACGTGTGCATGTGTGAGTGTGTGTGAAAGAGAGAGACAGAGAGAGAGAGAGAGAGAGAGAAAGGAAGGAAAGAAAGAAAAAGGGAGAGAGAGAAACACAAGAAAGGAAGGAAGGAAGGAAGAAAAAGAAGGAAAGAAAGTTGGAGAGAAACAAGAAAGAAGGAAGGAAGGAAGATAGGAAAAAAAGAAAGAAAGAAAGAGGGAGAGAAAGAGACACAAGAAAGAAAGAAAGGAAGGAAGGAAAAGAAAGGAAGGAAGGAAAGAAAGAAAGAGAGAGACACAAGAAGGAAGAAAGGAAGGAAGGAAGGAAGAAAGGAAGGAAGGAAGGAAGGAAGGAGGAAGGGAGGGAAAAGAAAGAGAACTTATGATCAAATTGAGTCCAAAATTTTTGTTACTAAGCAAGAGCATTAAGTGAGTTTCACCACATTTTCCAAGGTAGCCACGCCCATCTGGTCACACAACCACCAAGCCACTCCCACCCAGTCACATGACTGCCAAGCCACTTCCACACAACAATCCACACCTACAGAATAGGTTCTAAAAAAATTTGAAATCCACCATTGGTACATATACATACATACATACATACATACATACATACATACATACATACATACATACATACACACACACACACACACACACACACACACACACAACATTTCACAAGGGGATATCATTCCAATTTAAAAGCAGTAAAGAAAAGAATTACGATAAGTAAATGAACTATTTTATAAACAGATCTAAATCTCAGTGATTCCACAATATACAGTTAAGCAATCAGATTACTTTGTTGTGGAACAGCTGTTGTGAAACTCCAATTTAATGATTCTATATGTTTATATCTCTTTGTATTTCTATCTTTTATATTCCTGTATATCACCTTCTTATCATGTCTTTATTCCCACCTCCATCTCTGTCTCTATTCTTTTTCAATGAGAAACCTTGCGGGGGGACAGTCCTGAATATCTGCTGCTTTCTTAAATACTTCTAGGGAATTCTGGCTCGATATAGCAGATGATGAAACTGACAAGAACTCTGTTTTTCACTGTTATTTGGAAGGAGATGGGCAGGCATCTACTATGTCAAGCTGCTTGGTTTTTCAATTTCCTTTCTTTTCTTGTTTGTGTAAAGTAGAAGGGAGAGAGGAAATTTGTAATTCCAACTGAATGGAAATGGGGGTGTTGTGAAAATACGCTTGCAATGAATTCCAGTTGCTACAGCTTAGAAAGTGTTTATTTTGTTTTGAGCTAATCATCTCTTCTCCCTGCTTCTACTGTTTCTGACCGACCAGTTAGCGACACCTCTGCCAGCCTCTGCAATGCTCCAGGTGCTCAGCGGAGCATTGCGCAGGTGCTGTATGCACCATGCACTTGCACAGGAGCATCCCTTCGACTGATTCGCTCCCACAGAGAGGGAGTTCTCCGGGTGCCGTCCACTAGGCAATGCCAGCGGGCGACGCCCAGGGGAAGGCCTTCTCTGTGGCGGGCCCAACTCTATGGAACAACCTACCCCCCGAGCTCAGAACTGTTAAGTCCTCAGGTCTACGACCGTGCCAGCAAGTCTGGTAAACTCTGAGTCACCGCATTCCGGAACGGAGCCGGCAGCCGCATCTGATCGGCTAAGACGCGGCTGGCTGGATTCTGTCTAGAAAATAGATACAATGTTGCAACTTGCTTGCTGAAAGGTTTCCCGCCTGAAGCTGTATATAAGCAGCTGTCAGACAGGGAAACCTTGCCAGTAATGATTCTTTTTTATATTGAAAAAGTTTTATTGGTTTTTACAATTTTCAAAAAGGGTAGGGTAAGGGATACAGAAACATATTAAGAACTTTCGCGTCGGGATCATTGGCCCTTCTAGGGCTTCATAATAAAACATTAAAAAAAAACATTTTTCCAAAAGTACTACAAGGTGAAAATAAGTACAAAATTCCTAAATTCTCCATTCTATGCTAGCAGTCATGTACAAACATCCAGACATAGGGTTAAGCAATATTAATAATAATAAAAGAAAAGCAAAGTTATTTTTTCGATCTAAGTCTCTTGGCAATTGTATCTTCTTTTTCTCCTCCCTGGCCCCCAGCGGGCGGGGCCGTGGCCCCCTCCGTCCCCCCTGGATCTTCCCCCAGGATAGAGGAATGTTTTTTAAGAAAGGCTTCCGCCTCAGCAACTGTTTTAATCTTCACTCTTCCTTCATCCCAGAACACCAACATCCCTTCCGGCATCACCCACTTGAACCAGATCCCATGGTCAAACAATTTTCTGGATAAGAAGGAATACCTCCTTCTCACCTCCCTAATCTTTTTTGGGATCTGCTTCAAGATGGTGACTTCCTTTTGTTGGTAAATTAACGGCCCCCCTCTCTGCGCCTTCAAAATTCCCTCTCTGGTTGACCTTCTAACAAATTTAATATGTATCTCTCTGGGTACTTTATTTATCCTGGCATATGCTGAATTTATTCTGTAGACTAGGTCAATATCCCCCTTGATCTCCTCTTTAGGTTTCTGTAAATATTCTGCTAAAATTGTGCTCATGAGATCAGGAAGGTATTCACCAGATTCTTCAGAAACATTCTGAAATCTTAAAAAATATGACATCCTTTCAAAATCCATCCTAGACATATGACCAGACAAATCTGCAATTTCAATGTTGACATTTTTAAGTTCTCCCTTTGCCCCAGCCAGCCCCCCTTCCAGCTCCTCAGTCTTCTGTGAATTCTCCAACACTTGTTTCCGTGTTTCCAGAAGGTCCTCCTTAAAACTTTTATTATCAGCTCTCAAAGCTTTAATTTCCTGCACCAAAACTTGTAACATTGATTCCAAAGATGACATTCTTTGTTCCAATCCTGCCAATTCTGATTTTGATGCCATGGTAAGCTGTTAAAGTCAGTGTCACTAAGATGGCGTTTTTGGGGTGGGGCCGTTGAGGCAAATCAGGAGCAAAACAGTTCAGGTGAAAGTTGTAAAAGAATTCAAGACCCAGCAGAGAAACACTTTTCACAATCAAAAACTTTAACAGAGGAGGCACTCAGGGAAGGAATCAATTAGTCCAGAAATTTCTTCATTAGTAGAGAGAGAGAGTCCATTTCACGAAAAGATGTTGGTAATTTTCCAAAGGTAAAAATAGTCATTCAGGAACAAAGGGAACCTTCCTCCACCGCCCTGCCTGGGAGCCAGGAGGAGAAAATAACCCAAGAAAAATTGTATCAAGCCAGACAGACTTAGATACATTGTAAGAAAGTTAGCCGCAGATCACTTTCGCTTCTTTCAATGCCCCAAACCACCCCAACGATGCCCCAAACCACGCCAAACCACCCCAAACCACCCCAACGATGCCGTAGCGGTGATGTGCCAGTGCCTGGAAGCCGTGCGGATCTGGATGGGAAGTAACGGACTTAGGCTCAACCCGACCAAGACCGAGTGGCTGTGGTTTCCGGCTGCCCGATTCAACCAGCTCACTCCATCGCTGGCCATAGGGGGTGAACACCTTGCCCCTGTGGATGGGGCGCGCAACTTGGGTGTCCTCCTGGATTCCCGGCTGTCCATGGAAGATCAAGTGACAGCCGTGGCCAGGAGGGCGTTTTACCAGGTTTGCCTGGTTCGCCAATTGCGCCCCCTGTTGGATCGGGACGCCCTGCGCACAGTCACTCATGCGCTCGTGACATCCCGACTGGACTATTGTAACTCTCTCTACATGGGGCTCCCCTTGAGGTGCACCCGGAGACTTCAGCTAGTTCAGAACGCAGCCGCGCAAGCAATTATGGGAACCGCTAGGTTTACCCATGTAACACCGCTCTTGCGCGAGCTGCACTGGCTACCTGTCGTCTTCTGGGTGCGCTTCAAGGTGTTAATTATCATCTTTAAAGCGCTCCATGGCTCGGGACCTAGCTATCTGCGGGATCGGATCCTGCCTCATACATCCTCACGGCCGATTCGCTCCCACAGAGAGGGACTTCTCCGGGTGCCGTCCACTAGACATTGTCAGCGGGCGACACCCAGGGGAAGGGCTATCTCTGTGGCGGGCCCGGCCCTCTGGAACAACCTTCCCCCCGATATCAGGACGACCACGGACCTCCGCTCCTTCCGTCTTAAATTAAAAACTCACTTTTTCTGTCTGGCCGGCCTAGGATAAGTCTCTCTGTCTTTGGGGTTTTTATTGGGAAATTAGCACTGCTTAGTTTTAATGGGGAAATTTTAGCGCAGGTTATGTTTAATTTGTTTTTAGAATTGTTCGTAAGTATTTATTGTTTTTATTCTACCTGTGCACCACCCCGAGTCCCTGCGGGGAGAGGGTGCGGTTTTATAAATATTAAATATTATTATATTATTATTATTAATGCAGTCCGGAAACAAAGTATCCGCTTCCTTGCAACAAGAAGCCATTTCGGAATCCGAGGGGAGGTTTAACCAACAAACACCCCCCTCTACGTTCTTTCAATCCAGGTTGCCAGCATAAATAATATTGTAAATCACTCACTCTTCACCTCGCTGCCAAAGCCCCAGGGAGCCTTCCGACCCGACGCTCAGTTCTTTTTTAAATTTTGCTGATCGTTACCGTCCTCCATTGGTGAAGGGAAACTCCCCCCGCAGCATGTCTTCCTTCGCCTAAACTGAAGACAAGGGCCGTTTCCCAGCCGCCGCCAGGATAAACCAGCCCAGGCAAGCCAGTTTTACGGAGGGACCCCCAAAAAAGGGGGTGCCCCGCCCCGTTGGGGGCAGAAAAAAGAACAAAACGGCAGAGGAACCCCAAGGTTCGTCCGTCGCCGCCGGGAACAGGAACAGGAAGTCCCAGTAATGATTCTTGTGTATTGTAGATAGTTGTGAATAAACGTTCCTGTTGTTTGACCATGCCTGAGTCGGAATCCTTTGTCTAATCTAACACTGGCGACGAAGGTGGGATCCAGGCCTTGTCATTAGACACAACGGGGAATGAAGCGTCGACTGTCCGAGTGCAGAGCGCCCACCACAGCCTCACCATGGCGACAATGCCACCGTTCGCTCCGTTCGCCCCGATGAAGGAGCAATGGGCTTCCTTCTTAGCATGCTTCCAGTGCTTCCTGATAGCAAACGATTACGGCGAGCTAGCACCAGCCAGGAAGCTGAGCCTTTTCCTCCAGTGCGGCAGCCCGGAATTGTTCGCCACAGCACGGACCATCGCAGCCCCAGCAGCTGTGCACGAAGTTCCGTGGGACGACCTCCTCGGCCACCTGAGGGCACACTACGCACCCGTGCCCTCTCACATAGCGCACCGCTATGCATTCAGACAATTTGTGCAACAACCAAAACAATCGGTGGCTGAGTTCCTACAAAAATTAAGAGCCACCGCGATTCTGTGTGAATTCCCCACAGCCTTCCTGGAGGAATCGCTGCTGGAACAATTCGTATGTGGCGTAAAAGACATCCGCCTCAAATGCCGCTTGCTCTCCAAAACTGTGCTGACTCTTGAGCAGGCGGTGGAAGAAGCCCCCGCGGCGAAATTGTCAGAGATATCGACGTCTGACATGGGCTGCGCACACCCTCCTCTCTTCCCCACACCGCGTGCTTGTTTAGTGGACGAGATAGCCCTGCTAGACGAGATGTACGAAGAACATGGGGAATGCATGAGGGTGACTGGACGCCTGCCCAACCACTCATTTACACCCCAGCAAAAGACCGGGGCCTGCCTGGGTTGTGGAGGTGCCCACCAGAGACCCGACTGCCCCTTCAAGGCATCCGTATGGCGTTGATGTGGCAGAAAAGGACACCTGGCGGCCGTGTGCTGTGCCGCCGCCCCAGCAACAGCTCCAGCCGCTGCCTCCAGAGCCTCTCCAACTGGACAACAAGCGGCTCAGAAACAGACGAGACGACGCCAGCCACAGCCGACGGACTGCTTTGCGCTGTCGGAGATGCCCCCAGCTCTGAGCTACGACCTGGCAGAGAGTACGAGACTGACCACGGTGGTTTGTTTAGAGGGGGTGGGAGTCAAGATGGAAGTAGACTCCGGGTCCTCTAGATCTCTCATTTCGTGGGCACAATTAGCTAAGTTGTGCCCCCAACTCCGTAAACAAAACCTCACCCCTGCGACTACAGTCTTAAAAGATTATCAGGGCTCGGCCATTCCCATTCTAGGGCAGCACAGGGTTAGGGTGGACTACGGCCCTTTCCATGGGTCCCTTTCCGTCCTGGTAGTGGCCAATTCCCTAGCTGCCTTGATCGGATTGGACTGGTTTCCAGCCTTGGGACTGTCAGTCCAAGGAGTGAACAGTGTGCCCGCCAGTTCTCCGGTAGACACCGTACTCAAAGAGTTCGGCGATGTCTTTGATGGCAGCCTAGGAAAGTATAGGGGCACCCCAGTTTCCCTGAGCCTAGACCCTCAGGTTGCTCCTGTCCGCTTGAAGGCCTGCAGGCTGCCGTTTGCACTAAAGGCCAAGGTTGAAGCGGAATTAGATCGATTAGTGGCGCAGGGCGTGCTCAAACCTGTCGATCAGGCGAAATGGGAGACCCCGATTGTGGTCCACATTAAGCCCGGTGGGTCCGTGAGGATCTGCGCCAACTATAAGTCGACGATCAACCTCGGGCTTCAGGCGAACCCGTACCCGGTTCCGGTAGTACAGGACCTGCTCCACTCATTGGGGCGGGGACACGTGTTCTCGAAACTGGATATGGCGCAGACCTACCAACAGCTCCCGGTGGACGACGAGGCTGCGGAGGCGCAGACTATCGTCACCCACCGAGGGGCTTTCTGCTGTCGCTGCCTCCAATTCGGCGTGTCCGTGGCCCCGGGGATCTTCCAGAGCCTCATGGAGCGACTGCTCCATGGGCTCCCTGGCGTTGTACCATACTTTGACGATGTCCTGATTGCTGCTTCCAGCATATCAGAACTCGCCAAGACGTTGCTGAAGGTCCTCAGAATTTTCAGGGGCGCAGGTTTAAAATTGAAGCGCAGCAAATGCACATTTGCTGTGCCGAGGGTGGAATTCCTGGGCTTCATGATTGATGCCCAAGGAATTCACCCAACCCCCTCAAAGGTCGAGGCCATACAAAAGGCCCCAACTCCTGCCTCCAAAACGCAGCTGCAAGCATTCCTCGGCCTTTTGAATTTTTACGCGCCTTTTATTCCCCACAAGGCATCACTAGCCGAGCCGCTGCATCGGTTGCTCGACCGATCTGCAGCCTGGCGCTGGGGCAGCCACGAAGCGCATGCGTTCATGGCTGTCAAAGCCATGCTCACGTCAGACGCGGTACTAGTCCAGTACCATGACAGACTTCCTCTGACGCTTGCATGCTATGCCTCCCCTTACGGCCTGGGGGCTGTACTGAGCCACGTCCTTCCGGACGGTTCAGAAACCCCCATTGCTTTTTATTCCCGGACAATGTCTCAAACCGAGAGAAATTACAGCCAAATCGACAAGGCTGTAGTGTCCGGGATTAAGATGTTTCACAATTACCTCTATGGGCGGACCTTTTCAGTCATCACAGACCACAAGCCGCTCCTTGGGCTGTTGGCCGGTGACCGTCAGACCCCCCCCATCCTTTCTCCCAGGATGACCCATTGGACGGAGTTCCTAGCAGCGTATGACTATACTCTGCTATACCGTCCTGGCAAGCAGATAGGGCATGCCGATGCCCTAGGCCGCTGCCCTCTTCCGGGGATGGATCCGGCCCCTGTGCCTGCCCTCTCCGTCCTGACGGTGGCGGAGTTGGACTTGCCCTTGACCTCATCCGCCGTCGCCGCTCACTCCCGCGCAGACCCCATCCTCGCCCAGGTTTGCCGTTGGGTGCTGAGGGGGTGGCCTTCGGGCAGCATGGCCGAAGAGTTTCGGCCTTACAAGTCACGCCAAATGGAGCTCTCGCTCCATTGTGGGTGCTTGTGTTGGGGAGATCGGGTCATCATTCCCTTCCCCCTGAGACACATGGTCCTTCAGTCGCTCCATGCCAATCATCCAGGCATAGTCCGCATGAAGGCATTGGCCCGGAGCTATGTCTGGTGGCCTGGCATGGACGCTGAAATGGCGGATTGGGTGGCCACCTGCTCCACCTGCCAATCTTCCCCCCCAGCGGGTCTCCCCGCCGAGGGAGTGGGACATTCCCAGGAGCCCGTGGTCCCGGCTTCACTTGGACTTTGCGGGTCCCTTCCATGGCCAGAATTTCCTTGTTGCGGTGGATGCGTTCTCCCGCTGGGTGGAGGTGATTATCATGGCTTCCACCACAGCGGAGAGCACCGTGCGAGCGTTGCGCCGCCTGTTCGCCACACACGGGTTGCCGGACGTCATTGTGTCCGACAACGGACCCCAATTTCAGTCCTCCACCTTCTTGGACTTTCTGGCCACCCAAGGGATCCGCCACGCGCCGGTTGCCCCTTATCCCCCGGCATCTAATGGACACGCGGAACGAGCTGTCCGCTCGGCCAAGGAAGCCTTGACCCGTTTGGATAAAGGGGACTGGCTGGCAAGGGTGGCTGCGTACCTTTTGGGACAGCACATCACACCTTGCCCGGCCACAGGGAAAAGCCCCGCGGAGCTCTTGATGGGTCGTCGCTTGCGGACCACCCTGGACAGACTGCACCCCGATTACGACGGGGTGCAGAGGAGCAACCTGCAGGCCCCCTCCCCTCGCTTATTTAAAACTGGGGACCTAGTCTGGGCAAGGAACTTCTCAGGGGAGCCAAAATGGGTTCCCGCAACCGTCTTGGACTTAACCGGCCCCTTTTCTTAGAGGGTCGGCCTACGAGATGGATCTGAGTGGCGGCGCCACCTGGATCAACTAAGACGCCGCCTGCCAGAGACGGCCTTCACCACACCAGACCGTTCCTGCCCGTTGGCCCCCGTTGGGCCGTTGTTGCCTGTTCAAGCCGAACCGCAGATTGTAACTTCAGAGGCCTTTGCCAGTCCAGGCCTCTCCTCGTCTGACACCCCCTGCAGAACCCCTCCAGACTACTCCACTCACGCCGACACGGAATTGTGGGCCTCACCGCTCGGAGGCCCACCCTATCAAGCCGCTGCCTGCCAGCAACCTTTAAGAACCTCAAGCACGGTCGCCATGCCCCCTCGCCCGGACTTACCATCATCGCCGGTACCAACCACGCCGACTCCACCTCCGAGGGCAGGCCGCGGTGATGTAAGTGGAAGCTCCACTCCCCGCAGGGAGGAGCTTCCCCAGGAACTACTTACCTCGCCGAGCTCTCCGCAGCAACTGAGGCGTTCGGGGCGGGTCCGACATCGCCCCGCCTATTTGGACGAGTATGCATGCACCTACACTTTGATGGACAGAGAGACTGGACACATGCGCACTGACTATGGGGGAAGGAGTGTTAAGTCCTCAGGTCTACGACCATGCCAGTAAGTCTGATAAACTCTGAGTCACCGCATTCCGGAACGGAGCCGGCAGCCGCGTCTGATTGGCTAAGACACGGCTGGCCGGATTCTGTCTAGAAAATAGATACAATGTTGCAACTTGCTTGCTGAAAGGTTTCCCGCCTGAAGCTGTATATAAGCAGCTGTCAGACAGGGAAACCTTGCCAGTAATGATTCTTGTGTATTGTTGATAGTTGTGAATAAACGTTCCTGTTGTTTGACCATGCCTGAGTCGGAATCCTTTGTCTAATCTAACAAGAACAACCTCGGACCTCTGCTCCTTCCGCCAAAAGCTTAAGACTCATTTCTTCCAGCAGGTCGGCCTGGCCTAATCTACCTTTCCAGCCTTTAGTCTGAATATCTAAATTGTTTTAATTTGATTTTTAACGGGTTTAATTTTTAAGGATTTTAGGTTTTTAGCGCATGGATATAGTTGTTTAATTTGATTTTATATATTTATAATGTTTCTATGTTTGTACGTTTTTTAATCTCTTCTGCACCGCCCCGAGTCTCTCCGGGGAGAGGGAGCGGTCTACAAATAAAAAAAATAAAAAATAAAGACTTTAAAGACCGGTAAGGAGCAGGGGTGGGCAGGTGGGCCCTCCAGAGCACCATACCGGAGCGGTACCCGATGCTCCAGTACGTCCAAACTGGGGCATACCGCTTGCAACTCACCACTGCTAACATCCCTGTTCTTGGTTGGACTTTTAATCCAGAAGGAATGGCGGTTGGAAACCAAATAGCTTCATAGCAAACACTGTTTTTATTTGCTTGTTTCGTTTAGCAAATGACCAGTGAAACCCACTGAGAAGGGATTCATTTCCCTTTTTAGTGGAGGTAAAATGAAGGCATTTTTGTCTTCATCCAGGACCAGCAACAGTTAAGTGATGCACACCAATTGATCCCCCCAGTCTTGTAGATCAGCTGGAGGAAAAGAAATAATTGAGTCAGAATGTTTTTAGTTTTTTTTATTACAAGGTAGGCAACAGTGAAGGTGACGGGTAAGTCACTTCAGATGGCTGTGGGGGTTGAGAAGTGGAGATGTCTGAGTGCTTCAGTTTCTGCTTAAAGTTGGCGCAATTGTTTAATTATATTCAGCTTAGGTGAATTATGTGGTTACTGACAGAAAGGCAAAGATATTATGATACATTATATTCAAATCACAACAATGGCTTTTTAACATGATTTTACTGAAGTGATATCCCATGAATAATAGACCAATTTTGCTTCCACTAAGATTTATAAAGCCACAAAAAAAAGAGTAGACTCTGCAGTTGGAGGGTTTACAGGTAGTGAAGAGAGTTAAGCATGAGCTTCCAATTTTCATCTAATTGTCTCTTTGAAAAAAATTTGTTCTGTATTTCTGGTATATGGATGAACTGCATTAAATTATCCTTGACACAGTTAAGGGCAATTTATAGGAAAAGCATGCAAATAGATCATAAAGAAAAAGATATAAAAGAAATTAGATATAACAAAAGCTCAATGTGTTCTCTAAAAAGATTTATATTTTCCAGAATGCTGAATATGACTTAGAATCAAAAACGTTTAATTCCAGTTCATCCAATCTAAAATATTCAGTCACATGCATTTTGAACCACTGATCTCATGGCTAATATATAGGGCTTAATTTGTAGAGTTAGTTGATTTTTCACTATCTTTTGTAGTTCCTTGTTTGACGATCTACAAAAAACTCAGATTGCCATTGGCCTTTTTTATGGTTCTCAATAAAGGTTGCATCGAACTATGGATTGCAAAATTTTTGATTCTAATATAGCTATGACTTTTTTTTAATGAGCTTTTGAACTCTCTCTCCTTGTAGTTGAAAAGGACTATGAAAGTCCTTTGGGAATGTCTATATTTGACCAAAATCTTTTTTGAGACTGTATATATTTGAGCAAAATATTGTCTCTTTGTTATGTTAACTATAAAAGGGGATGTAGGCTAAAGATCAGGGTTCCTTCTTTGAATGAGGAATCCCTTTTGTCTGAATATTCTGATAAATTGTAATAAAATGATCTTCCTGTCTTGGTTTGTCTCATTGGAAAGCATGCACACTGAGGCACCAGCCTGAAAAGGCCATATTTGGCCATCAATTTTAGCGAGCCAGCCAACAGAGTTATGCCTCGGAGCAATGATTCCCAATCAAGGGTAAGGAATAGGCAGGTGCACCCCTGGTCTTTTTTTCAGGGCCTTTCTGTTGTCTTTGACTGGACACATTGCCTCAAAGGTGCTTTTAAGAAAGAGAAGATCATTGAATGGTAGGGATCTGAGAGGGAATGAAGCAGCCATCTCTCCTTCCTGGGACAGAGAAATTGGTGAGTCTGAATTTGTTTCTAAGAGGCTCAAATTCCCTTTTTCCTGTATGCGATGTATAAGCAGCTTCTTAGTTAATTACTTACTTTGTGAAAAGGAGGTGTACAGGCCTTTAGAAGGACCGTAGTTGTAAAGTACCAGTATTAAAAAGATAAAGAAAGAAAAAAGGCTGAATACACAATGTTTCAGCCTACCCCACAGGCGAGTTAGCAAATAGATTGAAAACTGCCTGAAATGGGGAATGTAAGAGACTCACAAGAAATGGATATGGAAATGCTTGTACTCCTCTCAGATGTCTATACCATAATTTTTTTTTTAGAAGCCGGCAGGATAGAATTTGGAGAAGGAAAAAAAAAAGGGGGGGGGGTGTTAAAATTTTGTAAGCATATCTGACCAAAACTTTAAAAACTCCCAAAGAATTATTCATGGCCTTCTGAAGAATCTTTGAACAACCAATTATATTGCTCTTATGACAGAATTAGAAAATTCTAGAAAATTTGAAGACTGGCATGCTCAGTTGTTGTTTTTTTAAATGTCACTAGTAATACAGAGTTATGGAACAAATGCCATTGTATTTTGTATAGTGGACCCCTCACCAACAAAGGAAATTCTTTTCTAATGAACCCATCTTTGAGAGCAATTGCACCATATTTAAATCACTCAAATATTTTACCAGATGCCCCCATGGAATTTCTCCCATTAATATATAGCTCTCCTAATAGGGCAGCCCCAGTTCCAAATAGGGCAGCTCAAGCCCAAATAGTCCCACAATGGGAGGTGCCTAGATTACTCCAGCATATAATGAAAATCATACAAAATGGCTTAATTGTTTAAAAGCATTATTTGTACTCATAATCCTAAATGAAATGAGTTACAAACTATGTTTAATGTTTTGCTGACTGAGGAGGACCAACGGATGGTTGGGGGGAAAGTTAGATGGGAGATACCAGAAAATGCTAGAGATGTTTTGTTTCCCTTTGAAGATCCTATGTGGGTCCCAAGCACCCCTGCAGATTTGAGGGAGTTGTCAGAAGATAGCAACTGAGTAGTTGCGGCTTTAACGCTTGTCATTCGAAAGAAGTCAACTTTAGGGAAGATTTATCAGAATCTCCTTCTGAATCTTCCTTACTGCATGGAGAACAAAGTTGCCTCAGAAAAAAAGGGGGAAATTTAAAGGGGGGAAAAAACCCAACAATCTCCACAGGTCTGGAAATGATGTTTTAAGTGTGTGTGTTTGTGTGAGTCATTTCTAAGACCTGGAGTGGGGGAGGCTAGTTAGCCTTTTCTTGGTAATTAGAAGGACAATGGAATGTGTTAAACAGAATGGAGATAATCCCATTGGATGGAAAAGTTGTTGGTATATGTAAGTGGAAGGGGAGGGAGGGAGGGAGGGAGGGAGAGAGGGAGATAACTTTGATTTTTTATTTTGTGTGAAAAGGCCATATTTGGCCATCAATTTCTATTGGATAAAATAACATATTTATTTATTTATTTATTTATTTATTTATTTATTTATTTATTTATTTATTTATTTATTTATTTATTTATTTATTTATTTATTTATTTAAATTTATACCCCGCCCTTCTCCTACAAAAGGACCCAGGTCGGCGCACAGGCAAATTAAAAACACAACATACATAAATAAACCAATTATTAAAATCCAATTAAATTAAATTACCCCGTGCTAAACCATTTTAAAATTGTCTAATTAAAATTTATAACTAAAAAGTCCAAATCGGGGTGGTTATCCTAGGCCGGCTTGTTGGAATAAATGCCTTTTAAGACGCCGGCGGAAAAGGCGGAGGTCTGTGGTGGTACGGAGTTCAGGGGGCAGGTCGTTCCAGAGGGTTGGGCCCGCCACAGAGAAGGCCCTTCCCCTGGGTGTCGCCAACCGGCATTGCCCGGCCGACGGCACCCGGAGAAGGCCCTCTCTATGGGAGCGGATCGGTCGGAGGGATGTATGGGGCAGGATACGGTCTCGCATGTAACTAGGCCCCGAGCCATGGAGCGCTTTAAAGATGGTCATTAACACCTTGAAGCACACCCTTTGTTTCCTTTCTATAACATTTTGTCATAGAACTACCCTGCTATTTTTGTGAAGTATACAGGGACAAATATATTGTGTCCCCAGATTTTTTATTTCTTTGTTAACATCATTTGTTGTGGAAAAAAAAGTAGTAAAAGAACAGAAGTATATTGACAACCATTTAAATATTTCTTGATGCTAATATAATTATACATCACTCTACCTTAGAAAAAATATATGCTGTGCATCCCCATCTATATAAATAAAAATGTAAAAGAGTTTGTACGAATCCACTAATCTCAAAAACTACTGGGCCGATTTACACCAAACTTTCAGACAATGTAGACAAGGACTTCCGATAATAGAATAGCTAATCATTTTGTGCCTAGCACACGTGTGTTGTGTACAAATTACACACAAAAAAAGTACCCACTGAAATGTGATTTAACATCCCTGTAGCCACGCCCATCAAACTGCTTTTCAACTGTCAGTGTTGGAAAAGGCCTCATACGGCGGCCTCTTGGGGCCAAAAAGGCACAGAGGATAGCAAACTCCCAGGTGGCCCATAGAGGGGGGGGGGAGAAATTCTGCTCAGGACTGTTCTCTGAGGTAAAAAAAAGGAGGCAGGCAGCTGCTTTAAACCGTTTAATACGAACTGAACCAAACTGTAACAAAGAATCACCCATCTGACAGCAAATACAGTTTAATAAAAGAGGGACTAGGGAAGATATGATAGCAGCCTTCCAATATCTCAGGGGTTGCCCCAAAGAAGAGGGAGTCAAGCTATTCACCAAGGCACCTGAGGGCAGAACAAGAAGCAATGGGTGGAAACTAATCAAGGAGAGAAGCAACCTAGAACTGAGGGGAAATTTCCTGGCAGTGAGAACTATTAACCAGTGGAACATCTTGCCACCAGAAGTTATGGATGCCCCAATACTGGATGTGTTTTTAAGAAGAGACTGCAAAACCATTTGTCTGAAACGGCATAGGGTCTCCTGCTTGAGCAGCGGGGTTGGACTAGATGACCTCCAAGGTCCCTTCCAACTCTGCTATTGTATTATTGTATTACAGTAGGTAGGTAGATAGGGGAATAGAGAGACAGGGAGAAATACAGTTTAATAAAAGAGGGACTAGGGGAGACAGGATAGCAGCCTTCCAATATCTCAGGGGTTGCCACAAAGAAGAGGGAGTCAAGCTATTCTCCAAAGCACCTGAGGGCAGAACAAGAAGCAATGGGTGGAAACTAATCAAGGAGAGAAGCAACTTAGAACTGAGGAGAAATTTCCTGACAGAACAATTAATCAGTGGAACAACTTGCCTCCAGAAGTTGTGAATGCCCCAACACTGGAAGTCTTCAAGAAGATGTTGGATAGCCATTAGTCTGAAATGGTATAGGGCAGTGATGGCTAACCTTTTTTGGCTTGCGTGCCAAAAGCAGGGGGAATGCAGGGGTGATGTGCACAGGTGTGCCACATCCATAATGCTATGTGCATGACCCCCTGCATTTGGCATGCTTTTTACATCATCCCCAGGCTCCAGAGGGTTTATAGGAGCCTGGGGAGGGTGAAAACAGCCTTCCCCCACCTCCAGAGGGCAAAAAACAGCCTCAAAAGAAGGCTTAAATCAGCTGGCCAGGGCACACATACAAACTGAAGCTGACAGGGCAATGCCTCGAGTGGCCTAAGAAATGGTTCCGTGTGCCACCTGTGGCACCCGTGCCATAGGTTCGCCATCATGGGTATAGGGCTTCCTGCCTAGCAGGGAGTTGGACTAGATGACCCCCAAGGGATAGATAGAGAGGCAGAAATAAGGTAGGTAGGTAGGTAGGTAGGTAGGTAGGTAGGTAGGTAGGTGGATAGATAGATAGATAGATAGATAGATAGATTGATAGATAGATAGATAGATAGATAGATAGATAGATAGATAGAAAGAAAGAAAGAAAGAAAGAAAGAGACAGTAGGTAGGTAGGTAGGTAGGTAGGTAGGTAGGTAGGTAGGTAGGTAGGTAGGTAGGTAGATAGGTAGAGGGAGAAAGGAAGAAATATAGTAGGTAGGTAGGTAGGTAGGTAGGTAGGTACATAGGTAGGGGGATGGATAGATAGATAGGGAGAAATACAGTAGATAGGCAGGTAGGTGGATAGGGGGATAGATAGAGGGAGAAATACAGTAGGTAGGTAGGTAGGTAGGTAGGTAGGTAGGTAGGTAGGTAGGTAGGTGGAGGGAGAAAGCAAGAAATACAATAGGTAGGTAAGTAGAGGGATAGACAGAGAGGGAGAAATACCATAGGTAGGTAGGTAGATGTATAGATAGCGAGAAATACGGTAGGTAGGTAGGTAGAGGGATAGAGGGGGGGAAACACAGTAGGTAGGTAGATAGAGGGGGAAAAGAAAGAAATACAGTAGGTAGGTAGGTAGAGGGATAGACAGAGAGGGAGAAATACAGTAGGTAGGTAGGTAGAGGGATAGAGGGGGGGAAATACAGTAGGTAGGTAGATAGAGGGAAAAAGAAAGAAATACAGTAGGTAGGTAGGTAGGTAGAGGGATAGACAGAGAGGGAGAATTACAGTAGGTAGGCAGGTAGGTAGATAGGGGGATAGATATAGAGGGAGAAATATAGTAGGTAGGTAGGTAGGTAGATAGGTAGGTAGGTAGAGGGATAGAGAGGGGGAAATACAATAGGTAGGTAGGTAGGTAGGTAGAGGGAGAAAGAAAGAAATACAGTAGGTAGGTAGGTAGAGGGATAGATAGATAGATAGATAGATAGATAGATAGATAGATAGATAGATAGATAGATAGATAGATAGATAGATAGATAGATAGATAGATAGATAGTAGGTTGGGGCTTATATGGTGGTTGGGTGTATGTGTGCAGGTGTAGATCTACACACAGATTGGTTGGCCATTTAACCAGACTGGGCCACAGCAACGCGTGGCCGGGTATAGCTAGTGAAGAAATAAAATATGATGGCATCCTTGTTACTTAATATTAATAGAACATGAACAGTGTCACTTTTGAAGCTTACATATTTATTCCTTTGTTTCCATTCCCTGAAGGGTTTATTTATATGGGAAGAAGTTAAATGATTCCACTAGACAGAAATCTGCTACAAGTTTTTCCTTTTTTTCAATGAATAAAGGATAAAGGGCTACTGGAGACATGAATATCTTGTAATGCAATCCTGCATGATGAATTGTTTCATACATTCTAAACAGAAAGGGAAAAATGTATCATGTATTGCTTATGCAAGCAAAATAAAGTGTAGATTTACAGAAAGGGATTGTACATATACATTTCAAGACAATGTATATCAGGTTATACAGCATGTTTTTCTTGTTCTGTTGCCACTTTAGATTTCAAAAAGGAAAAATGCATTCAGATTAAATATTTTCTTTACAGAGACTGTAGCACAACCATCTTGTGCATAATACATGTTTTAGGATACCATTTTAGCCAAACCAGAATGTAGGTGTCTTACATAAAGTTGTCTCATAAGTTTATACGAACATATGTAATCCAGTACAGACACATGACTATGGGAATACAAGAGACCTTATGACATTTAACACTTAACAACTAGTTAAAACAAAACGTAACTTACTGGACTATTAATTTTAGTTGCCACAGAGACAAAAACTAGGAAATAGAAGATATTGGCTCCAAGCAATAATACAGGTGGTGGCTGTTCTTCATTGCCAATAGATTTTTCAAAGCATGTGTGGTAGCAGCAGTACTTCATTGCTGGCAAACAAAGGGCTTAATGAAGCTGTCAAGGCCTACAGGCTGGCATCTGACAGGTATTTTCAAGTTGGTAAGCTTCCCTTTTGGCACTTCAGTGCTCACGATTTAATGTCTTTTTTGCCTCCAATCTGTACTGACCTTGCCAGTGCAAACATGTTTTAGAACAGTAAAAGTCGATTGAGCCTGAGAAAACAGAAATTATTTATTAGATGTTTAATAAAATGTACTGCCTTTTGAGTGAATAGTTTTAAAAGAAGCATTTTTAAACAAAACAAACAAATCCTTTTGAACCCTCTAGGATGGGATTCAAATTGTTTAAGCTCATTCGTCCTTACTGATGTTCAGTGTTCATCGGATCCTGTCTAAAATTGGTGATCATAGATAGCTGCTAAATGGCCATTATACTTTGAGGCAGCAGTCACTGGTATAAATTAGTCTTTGAGAGCTTGCCTAACATCAGCTAATGCAAATTTGCATTAAATATCCATTAAGTGGAGTGATGTCTCCAATATGAAGAAAATAAGATGTGTTTCATGTATTCATAGATTGTTGTCTTTTGCTGAGGTTGTAACATTACAATCAGAAACTGCACATAATAATCACTGTTTACTCAAAGATTAACGTAGTTTTTTTATTAAATTGTTAAATTGTTAATAATCATTGTTGTTTTTGATACCTATATATTTTCTCCTATTTTTGCCATAGGTTTCTACAACCTGCAGTTATAGTTGTGTCGAACTCAAATCAAACATTCTGACCAAAATCTGCATGGTGTTATACAATAACTTTATCCAAACAGAGAAAACACAGCAATGTGAGCTTTCTTGTATGGACAGACTTCTCCCTTTCTCCCCCTGATTTCTCCCCGGCTGCCCTCGTGGAGGAAGGAGGCAGTGATGCTGGCTGGTGCTCTCTTCACTTACCGCTTGCCGCCACCACTCCTGTGGCCTGCCGGCTGCAGCCCTGCTTAGCCAGGTGGCTGGCTGGGAAAGTGGTGGTGGGGCGAGCGCCGACCATCATCCTTGCCTCCTTCCTCTGCGAGCCACAGCAGTGGAGAAACAGAGGCTTCTTTTTTGCCAGCCTCCCAGCTGATCCAGTCCCCCTTACACATGCCCCTTCCTTTGCGGCAAGTGAACTCTCTCTCTCTCTCTCTCTCTCTCTCTCTCTCTCTCTCTCTCTCTCTCTCTCTCTCTCTCTCTCTCTCTCTCTCTCTCTCTCTCTCTCTCTCTCTCTCTCTCTCTCTGTGTGTGTGTGTGTGTGTGTGTGTGTGTGTGTGTGTGTGAAGCCCACCATTGCTCTGCAGTACATGATACACAATATCTGGCAGTCCTTTCCATCTTTCAGGGATTGAGGAAAGGGTAAATGCCTCTCATGTAATAGAGTGAAACTTCACTTTGCTGGATTTTCTTACAATCTCAGCAATGAAAGTCAGAAATGAAAAGTTGTATTTCCAAGGGGGAAAATATGATATTAGGTAGTTCAAGTGACATTGTAATTTACTTTTAGTTTACATTCATTTATCTTATTAAAACCCCAAAATGAGTCAATAAGTCTTCCCATGAAGGTGATAAGATATCACTTCAGGATCCAGACTTGAAGCAGATAGTAACATATATTGCCAAGCTGATAGAGAAATGTTTGAGGTAACTATTTGTCCAACAGAGGTCACAGCAGGAGATGAAGATATGGACTTTGTTCCTGTTCTAGATCCAAGAGAACAGAATAATCAGAGGCTGTTGGAACAAAGACATTATCATGCCTGCCTTTCGCTGGAATAAAGCCAGCTATTTTCCTGAAGCAGAGTAAAAATAGGCTAAATAGCATGACTGGAAATAACAGAATTAATCAGAATGCTCCTTCAGATCTTTCTGCTTTGTTCCTTTGGTTTCCTTAAATGTGCAGAAAACTCAACATATCAGAGCTTTCAATTCTTAGGCAAATTTGCAAAACCTGGATATAGAGGAGGAAAAAACCTTATTACACTATTTAAATCTGTACCTGGCAGCCTGGCACATTTACATTTTTCTCTGGATTTCTCCTTATTGTCAAAATCCTTCTAAATAGATCTAAACGACATTAATTTAACTTATATACTTTTCTATCATATATGCACTCCCTTGGTCCTTAATTAGCTGCTACTACTACTACTACTACTACTACTATATTTACTACTTTGAATCTAAGGGCATCACTTATGAATTTCATGGGCATTTTACACTCTCAGGCTGAGAGTCCTAACAAGGAGAAGGGCGGGGTATAAATTTGAAAAATAAAAAATAAATAATAATAATAAATAGCTAACTCTTAGCTAACTGGTTGATTATTTTCCAACATATATTTATTTATTCATTTAACATATGCACATGATTGCTTTTCCTAATCAAATAACTCTGGATGACTTACATAGCATAAAAAACACCATCATATTAAAATAGTAAAAGCAGTAAACAAGTACAATTTTGATCTTATTTCTCCCATCTGTTTTCGGCTTCAGACAAGCCCTAGGATCAACATTGTTTGTCTTCAGTGAGTGCCCTTTTTCCCACTGATGTGCCTTCAAACATTTGAGTAAATTTGACCCCGGTCATATCATTAGCTTATAAATTCTAATTTGCATTATCTTCTCAATCCATTTAAGGTTCACCAATTAGAAACTGGCAGGCCATATTCTATGTCCAAGAGCCACTAAAGTCACAATAATCCATTTTAACATCTATATCTAATTAGCAACAGGATCTCTCTTCCTCATTTCCCAGAATCCTCCTGAAATATTTTCATCTCCAATAACAACCTGATCAACAAATTGGGTTTCTCTTCCAAATCGGGTAATTTAGGATCAGCAGTTCAGCAGACATAAACTGTCCTATTATGTATAGTAGTTTACTCAAGAACAACTGTGATGAGAGAAAATGTTTTTTAATTTATATTTCAATATGAATAATGTTCTTAAAAGCAATATGCAAAATGAAATTGTAATCCTTTAAATGGGCTTATCTCCAGTTTTTGTGATGCCCATTGACAATAAAAAAGGCAATTATTAATTATTATAGGATAAACAAAATATAAGAACACGTTCTATTAGAGAAAGTTGTTTTAAAAATGTGAACAATATGCCTTTTACATCCTAGGCTCTAGAAGTTCAATGGGGCTTTGTCCCAGATAGTTAATACTGAATTTTTAAGTTTCTTCTTACACATTCCTAAAAGCAAAACAACAATACTTACATTTTATGAGACTGGCTACAGTATAGGAATAAATAGAATTGGATTGTAAGAACATTTACATTATACATTCAGAAGATGTATCCTAGTTAACTGCTTCATTGTAATAATAAAGTCAAAAATACTGCAAGCACTATAAGAATTAAAAAACAAAACAAAACACTAATCCAATATAGAAAGTATATATTAGTTATATTAAATATATTAATATGAATTTTCCTTAAGTTTTGTTTTTGTTTGTTTATATTCTGCTAAATTAAAAGAAATTTCATGCTAAAAGATAATTTATTTTTTTCTTCGATACTAACATCAGTTCAAAAAGGTCATTATAAAATTAAAGTTCTTCTAAATGGTAAAACGCCATCTCTTTGAAACATATACGCATTTTCCCCTTAGAACAGGGGTCTCCAACCTTTGCAACTTTAAGTCTGAAGGACTTCAGCTCCCAGACTTCTCCAGCCAGCAAAGCTGGCTGGAGAATTCTAGGAGCTGAAGTCCTTCAGACTTAAAGTTGCAAAGTTTGGAGACCCCTGCCTTAGAAGGTACATTATGACCTCTTGTGACCTCAACCAAATTTGTCACAACATTATTTACCATTCTCATCACTGGCATGCCAATTTGTAAGCGATCTATTATGTTCTGCTTGCATACACATGCACATTTTTTATTAGAAAGGATGACACAAGTCAGGACTCAATTGGCCTACAATTGTCTTTAAAGGTGACATAATTTTGCAAGTATCCAAATGCCTTTTCTAGAAAACAAGGTGGCCGCAAGTACAACAGAAGGTTAAAAGGCAATTTGTATGCTGAAGAGGTTAGCAATATGTCATAGTCACCTTGCATGTCAGCCACAATTCTGTGCACAATTTAGGAGCAATGTGGACAAAATATAAAAGCAATTGTTTCACTTAACACTATAGCTTCTACATATTCATGCTTCCCTAATGAAATTAAGACTGGTTCACGGAAGTTAATTTTTCAGAAACCATCAGCTTTGAAATCATACAGCACAGGGGTGGGAGAAGAATCGCAACTGAAAATAGCCTTGCACATGTATTTTGAATTCAAACAGGTTTTAGTATGCAGAAATCATTTAAGGCCAGTTCACACCAGAGGAGCTGAAAAAGTTTAATATTTCATGGGCAAGATTTTGATCTATGATTTATCAGTCATTTGACAGCATTAAAAGTGAGAGGGTTCCTTCCTCCATTCAGAATCAATTGTTCTCCAGATAATTTATCCCCCATCCCACCACTGAGAAATATACTTGTCAACCTCAATGACCAGCTATGTATATCATCTACAGTGTAGGACTTTATTTCTTATATCTGAGAAAGTATGGGAGTCTGACGCAAGAGAACAACCATATTACTTTTATAATCTGTATAAACAGTTTATCTTATTCATATATTTGTTTTGAATTCCCTTATTTAGCAGTGGATTTATTGATTTCTTCAAAACATAGCCTCTGTCTTATAATCAACTCTGAGAAGCTCCCAATAAAAAGTTAAAACAACATATAAAACCATATTAAAATTATAAATCTAAATACATTATAAACATTAAAAGCAACAAAGCCATGCACCAAGTCAAACTTTAATGTGAAGTTATCTGTGAAGCCCTCAAGAGAAAACCTAATTAATTTACGAGCCTCGAGACAAAGTTCAAAAAACATCTATTTATTAGGATCAACATCTTGGCTTGAGCCTCTGGTGGAGCCAAAACTGAAAATCATTTAATGGCATCTGAACTTTACCCCTGTGTCCCCTCCCTTCTGCCTAGGTCATAAATTACATTAGCCAACAAGAAATTGTATTTGAATCTAGGCATGCGCATTCACAGGCCAGTTTGAGATTCCATTCTGACCACAGGTATGCCTGGAATCCTCTTTTCTCTATGGCAGCTCGATAGTAGTCATGAAGATGTTTTGCGAGTTGACAATCTAATTCTATGACAGCACTATATCTTCAAAGCTTTATGGAAGTTACTGCCAAACTTCAAGGGGCAAAGTAATCCATCGGGCAGAGGCTGCCAGAGAAAACGCACAATTTTTAGATCCCATCACATAGCAACATTTAGGGACTAGGAGTCTTGCCGACCTTATCTCACCTGAAAGAACAGGTAGATGATATGATGGAAAGGTAGTCTTGTCCCTGTTCCATTATTGAGTCATATTGCCTAAACAACTTTTGCACTGCTATTTTGTATCAATGATTTCCATTAACATGCATTTCTTCTGCTACGTTTGTTTCACATATATCAAATGGAAGCAAAAGAAAGCAAGAAAAGTGTAGATCTAGCAATCCTGCCGCATATCATAAAAACAAAGTTTCTTCAGAAAAAAAGAGAGATTAAACAATTTGAGTTCTGTTACTGCAAGTCTATATGTCAACTCAAAAATCTCAATGTCAAAAGAGATTTCAGAGTTTGTGTTACTGCAAATATTTTACAAATGAGAAAGATACTTTCAAAATTTTGACTATGAGGAAAAAAAAGTATGCAATTTGCTTTCCTGAAATGATGCCAACTGCATTAAATGCCAAAGCTATTATTTAATTGAAAGTAAATTAGAGACATGTTTATATCTACTGTAACTGTAGAAATGAACACCCTGGAATAACTTTATGTGGCATTTTTACAATGTTTCATTAAAGGCACAAATAAAATATAGGCAGTCAGTTTTCCCTAGTTCTTGTTTAACATTTTTTTAAAAGAATGGTTTATTTTTACTTCTGTAATCAGATAAATTATAGCTTAAGCCAACCAGCCACATGACCAGTGACAGCAAAAGAGGAGAGTTTCCTATATATTTTTTGCTACAATATAATGATTGTCTAGATTTTTGTAGCCCAGTTCTGGTAGCCTAGCTAGAATTCAGTTTTCAGGCCACATAGCAGTTATTTAAAGCAATTGGGACTGGCCTGATTTCCACCACCCCCTCCAATGCTATGAAAGAGACATTAGCCAAACCTAAGTCTCCATTTAATCACCTGTGGCAAATCTAGGTCAACTCTGGTGATTAAAATATCTAGGTGAAATACTGCTAATCTTGTCTGAACTTTTCTTGAGCTATCAGTGGAGTTGCTTCTTTTCTGTGGGAAAGGCAACTATATTGAGACCAAATAATTAAGGAAATGAAGTTGTTAGAATAATGTCAGGTGTAATTATCAGGAATGTATCGAGATAGGACTTTGCATCTCTATAAAGTAAAATTTCAGTCATTGAAATAGACTGAAGTTGTGCCGAGATCTGAATCATTATAAACAACACTTTGCAAAAAACAAGATCTTGAAAGTTGCAATTATCAGTGATGCTGCTTAAAACTTATAATTGAAGCAGACAATTCATTATTCTAAATTCAGGAAACATGAAAGATATGCAACTCAGTTCTGTTTTTTTTTTTCTTTTGTTGAGCACTAGTTCTGCAATAAAACTCATTGAATTCAATTTATATCTAAACTTAAAGACTACAGTTTAATGTGACCTTCATTAGTATGTTATGAAGTATTTACATTGATCAGTTTGAAAACTGATTTTGTGAAATTTGAGCAACATAATTTTATTATCACTGGAACTGGATTTTAAACTTTCTCTTTTTTTTTTTTGTCAGTTTGAGTAATAATTTTATTTTGGTTACAACAACATAATTGTCAACAATACTCTAACTATACTATGTCCCAATACTCTTTGGGACATAGTTCAACTCTGAAAATAGAGTGGTTTTCATTGTTCCTGTTGAATCCATCTCAGTATGTAATATTATATGAGGATTATGGGGAATTCAAAATACAGTATTTTAACAAAACTTTATTGGCTTTACAAAGTCCACCCCATTTCAACAAATCCTAAACAAGTTGATGTGCTAAAACACAATTTCTTCAATTTATTGCAAGCTGATCCTTTATTGTCCTAGGATATTCTTTTATAAACATTCATTTTCATCTGTAAAAGGAAAGCCAAGAAGAAAATTAGCATCAGTTTCTTCTAAAAACATTTCTTTAATAACTACCCATAAATACTGTGTGCAAACTGCTGGGTGTTTTTTTTTTTTTAGTAATCACTCTCAAAGGATCCTCAGAGCCTGAGGAAGAGTCTATAGCTGCACCTGCTCATGTCTTTGATTGTGTGTCACCAACAGTCGCCATGCCTTTAGGCTCTGCTTCTCTGCGTGTCAACGTGGCACCTGGAAGCTCTTTGGTTAGAAAAGAGGCTTATAATTTTCACCACTTCTTTTCAAATGTTTTTCTTTAACAGGTTAATTCCCAAGGAACATCAGCCTCTTTTTGTTTATTTTGCATCTTACATGTTTTGCATTAGAATATTCTTATTAATATGTTTAATCTGCTTGAAAACAGGACAATCAGTCAGATATCAACACTACTTTGTAGCTTCTGAACTTCACTCACTGTTATTTGAGTGACAGTCACTCATGTGCTTGTGACGTCCCGTCTAGACTACTGCAACGCTCTCTACATTGGGCTCCCCTTAAGATGCACCCAAAGGTTGCAGCTGGTCCAAAATGCGGCCGCGCAGGCAGTTCTGAGAGTCACTAGATACTCCCACGTAACACCGCTCCTGCGCGGGCTGCACTGGCTGCCTGTTGTCTTTCGGGTGTGTTTCAAGGTGTTGGTTATTATCTTTAAAGCGCTCCATGGCACAGGACCTAGTTATTTGCGGGATCGTATCCTGCCCCATACATCCCTTCGGCCAATTCGCTCTCACAGAGAGGGACTTCTCTGGGTGCCGTCCACCAGGCAATACCAGCGGGCGACGCCCAGGGGAAGGGCCTTCTCTGTGATGGGCCCGACCCTCTGGAATGACCTTCCCCCTGACATTAGAATGACCACAGACCTCCGCTCCTTCCGCCAGAAACTCAAAACTCACCTGTTTCATCTAGCCGGCCTGGCCTAATTCCATGCCTCCTGCCTCAGTTTGTAATTTCAAATTATTTTATTTGGTTTTAAGGTTAAGTTTTTAATTTTTATAAATTTGTACAGGGGATTATTTAATCCGATTTTAGTTTATATGTATTGTTGATTGTAATAATAATAATTATTTTTTAATTTTTACCTGTACACTGCCCCGAGTCCCTTCGGGGAGAGGGGGCGGTTTAAAAATCTAATAAATGATAAAATAAATAATAAATAATTTATCATTGGCTGCTCACAAATATCATGCCACAAATTGGATATTCACAAGGTTGACATGAAGAGGACACATGTTTTATCATATTCATCATGATGCCATACCCTATACAGCACAAATTGTGATTTGCATAATGAGACCCGTAACAATATTTTGACATCATCATGGCTTCTAGTTTATATCTACAACATTCACCAGAAGTTTCCAATGAATCTCAGATTCTGCTCTAGCTAAGGGACTATGTTTGACAAGATACTAAAGGTATTTTTATATGCAAATTACTTGAAAGCTGTAACACTTTCTGTGATTGGCAGGCAATGTCAAGACTATAGACACAGCCAAATTTTATAAACAGCAGTAAAACAGTTTGTTCATGGCAAATAATTAATCAGTGGAACAGCTTGTCTCCAGAAGTTGTGAATGCCCCAACACTGCAAGTCTTCAAGAAGATGTTGGATAGCCATTTGTCTGAAATGGTATAGGGTTTCCTGCCTAGGCAGGGAGTTGGACTAGATGACCTCCAAGGTCCCTTCCAACTCTGCTATTGTATTGTACTGTATTGTAATTTTATCTGCTTACTTTCATCAGCCTTTCATTTGTTTAATTTTCTATACTTATATAGTAAAGCACAAAAATAGATGGATACAGTTATAAAACAATACACATTCATAAACTATTTAAGATCACATCCTGCCCCATACATTCCTCCAACCGATCCACTCCCACAGAGAGGGACTTCTCCAGGTGCCGTCCACTAGGCAATGCAAGCGGGTGACGCCCAGGGGAAGGGCCTTCTCTGTGGCGGGCCCAGCTCTATGGAACGACCTACCCCTTGACCTCAGAACAACCACGGACCACCGCGCCTTCCGACAAAAGCTCAAGACTTATCTTTTCCAACAGGCCGGCCTGGCCTAACCTACCTTCCAGCCTTTTTAGTCTGTACATCTAAATTGTTTTAATTGGGTTTTTAAGGGGTTTAGTTTTTAAGATTTTAGGTTTTTTAGCGCAGGGATAAATTGTTTAATTTGATTTTATATATTTATGATGTATTTATATTTGTACGTTTTTAATTCCCCTGTGCACCGCCCCAAGTCCCTTCGGGGAGAGGGAGCGGTCTACAAATTAAATTTATTATTATTATTATTATTATTAAAAACACTTTCAGCAATCCAAATATAACTCACTATGGGTTTCTGAATGTACCTATACATAGTACTTTGAACATTGAAATGGAGTAGATTCTATTTAACTGAACATTTATTTAGAAACAAAATTACTTATGAACATAAACAATATACAGACGGGAAAGGTATCTACACCACCTAATGATCCATAAATGGATAATTTCTGGCTTAGAGAGCAGACAAAAAAGGAAGAATAAATTTCTATATTCTAGAAGTGATCATATAAATCATAATGTGTAGTCATTTTTCTGCCTAATTTGCAAGAAAAGCCACTTCTTGTGGACTTGTGCATTTTTGCATGTGTTTAATGTAATAATAAACAATCTTAGCAAATATTACTATAAACAGTAATGTTCCAAAAAACAAAACAAAATCGGAAAAATCATATTTTTATATAAACAAAATTGGGCAATTACATAAATCCAAAAGATATACCAATAAGTAAAATAGAAAATTATAGTGTTCCTAATTTTGTTGTTTTTATTTTTTTTTAGTTTTTAATTGTTGTTGTTTTGAGTTTGTAATTATTTTGTAATTAACAAAAATAAGTAATTCTATTGATATGCTTTTTTATTTTATTGATTGCTTTGCAATTTCTTTAATTATTGTTAGATTTCCTGATTTATTGAGAGTCAGGTGGTATACCAGTTTATTAAATTATTATTATTTTGGCTGGTTGTAGCCACCCCCCACCCCCATTTTTGGCTGTGCGACATGAGATCATTGGAATTTTTTAAAAAACTTTTTTTAGTATTTTACTACTGGTTCGGCGAACCAGTAGCATTTTTTACTATAGATTTGAGAGAACCAGCCTGAACTGCCCTGTGTCCTTTCATGAATCTGTATATCTGTCTGCATATAAAGTAGGCAAGGACTTAGGTTGATTGTAGGAACTATCAAGTTTACTTACTAAAGATCAAAGAAGCTGATGGGGAATATATGTAAGAATACTTGCAGTTTGTCAGGGTTAATCCATGAAACTTTACAGAGCTACCAGAAATGATAGAGCTTTTCTGTGGCACTAGCCTGGTGTTTTTTATTGTTTGTGGCTGTTTGTAGTAAACATGAAATCAGACATAAGATCTCAGTTCAGAGAACAGAATACATTTAAGTAATGCAGTAAAAATTGTATTAGGAAGTTGTCTGGTTAACAAATTTGAAAATACTGTAAGTCCCAAATTGTTCCTCAGATTGAAGATAAGCCATAGAACATTTCAAACCAAAAAGTAAACAGTCCAGCTGTTATGATTCCAGTATTACAGTCTTCCCAACTATGTAAGGTAAATGTCTCCCCCTCGCACATATGTACTAGTTGTTCCTGACTCTAGGGGGTGGTGCTCATCTCCTTTACAAAGCTAAAGAGTCCAAAAATGTCTCTGTGATCATGTGGCTGGCATGACTAAACCAGGGGTGGGTTTCAACATTTTTTACTACCAGTTCTGTGGGCATGGCTTGTTTGGTGGGCGTGACGTGTTGGTCATGTGACTGGGTGGCGTGGCTTTATGGTCATGTGACTGGTTGGTCATGTGACTGGTTTGGCATGGCCAAGTTGATGTCAGTCACATCAAGGGGCGCCTTGCCTGGCCTCTCCTCGCCTTTGTTTACTACTTCTGAATATCCAGAATATACTATTTAATCATATGTGTATATGCCATATGTGTACATATATTACAGTGATGGGTTTCAAAATTATTTAGAACCTCTTCTGTAAGTGTGGCCTGCTTTGTGGGAGTGGCTTGCCAGCCATGTGACCAGGTGGGAGTGACTTGGCAGTCATGTGACTGGGTGGGCGTGGCCAACTTGTAAAATGTGGTGCAACTCACTTAACAACGCTTTTGCTTAGCAACCAAAATGTTGGCTCAGAAACTCTGGCATTTGAAGCACATAAGTCTTAAAGCTGTCAAGTTACAAGACCCTTGCACCCCTAAGCCTTTAGAAACCCCCCCCCCCCCAGGGGTGTTCAAACTTGACAGCTTTAAGACTTGTGGACTTCACATCCCTGAATTCCTCCTCTCACTCTTCATCTTGATGATGTGCAGACGGGCGGGGGGAGGGAGTTGGAATCTGTTCTAAACAGCACTGTAGATTTGTGGAACCTCTTCTATAGAAGAGGTTAGAACTAACAGGAACCTACCCCTGATACATTAAATAGGATAGAGTGTGTATAGGCACACCCATAGATACATTATCTACTATATACTGTATGTGTATGTATGTAGGCGCATGCGCGCGCACCCACCCACCCACCCACACACACACACACACACATATTTATGACCAGTTAAAACATCCCACAGTCATGTGACTGAGTTTTTCTGTTTTTTTGCCAACTTCTAACAATTCCTTCTGGTTTCTGGTTAAAAACGCCCATTGGGGAAAATGGACTTATTTAACAACCATAGTGTTTGCTTAATAACCACAAGATTTACTTAATGACCACAAGGTTCACTTAAACAGGTCTCTCTTCCTCTCTCTTTGTCTCTCTAATTCCGTCTTTCTCCATCTCTCTGTTTCTCATTTCTCTTTCTGCCCCCTCTCTCTCATTCCCTCTTTCTCCATTTCTCTCTGTTTCTCATTTCTCTTTCTCCACCTCTGTCATTCTCTATTTCTCCATCTCTTTTTCTCTTTTGTCTCTTTCTCCCCCCTCTGTCTCATTCTCTCTTTCTCCATCTCTCTCTGTTCTCTCTTTCTCCCCCCTCTGTCTCATTCTCTCTTTCTCCATTTCTTTCTCTGTTTTTCATTTCTCTCTTTCTTCCTCCCTCTCTTTCGTGTGTGTGTGTTTGCACATGGATGCAAGCCCAATAGAGGACAAAGCCATCCACTTCCCCGGCACAGGAAGGAGTGTGAGATCATGGCCCTGAGCACCAACATCACAACTGCCCCTTCTTCTTTCTCCCCTCTCTTCTTGTGGTCATGCTGTCTTCTTTCCCCTTCCCCCTCAAGCTTGACATTCTACTTGCAGCACTAGCAGGTTTGAGACTTTCCCCTCTTCTCTTTCCTGAGGTGTGGGCTTTAATGGAGGGGAAGTAAAAGCATCCAAATGGCAGCTTTCAGCCTGACAGATGGCATTTCCCCCCCCCTCACCTCATTTTTTTTTAACTTTAGAGGCAGTGTTTACAGGCAAAGTCACATGTGCCTAGGGTACCCTGCCCCCTTCCCTCTGCTTTGTTTTTCTGCTCCTTTTCACTCAAGGGGTGTGATGGTGCAGCAGGATTAACCTGCTGGCTTGTGACATCACACATTTGGGGGAGTCTAGCTGTACATCTCTACCCCAGGCCACCCCAACGATGCTGTGGAAATGATGTCCCAGTGTCTGGAGGCCGTGCGAGTCTGGATGGGGAGAAACAGGCTCCAACTCAACCTATCCAAGACTGAGTGGCTGTGGCTTCCGGCGTCACGATATAGCCAGCTGCTGCCATTGGCCCCTACAGAGAGGGCTCGCAACTTGGATGACCTCCTGGAATCTCGGCTGTCCCTAGAATACCATATGACAGCTGTGGCCAGGGGGGCTTTTTATCAGGTTCGCCTGATACGCCAGTTGCACCCCTTTCTGGATCGTGACGCTTTACGCATGGTCACTCGAGCCCTCGTTATTTCCCGTCTGGACTACTGCAACGCTCTCTACATGGGGCTTCCCTTGAGGTGCACCTGGAGACTCCAGTTAGTCCAGAATGCGGCCACGCGGGGGATTCTGGGAGCGTCTAGATGCTCCCGCATGACACCTCTCGTGCACGAGCTGCACTGGCTGCCTGTGGCTTTCTGGGTGCACTTCAACATATTAGTAACCATCTTCTAAGCGCTCCATGGCAAGGGACCTGGCTATCTCCAAGACCGCCTCCTGCTACCAAACACCTCCCACCGACCAGTCGGCTCCCACAGGGAGGGCCTCCTCAGGGTGCCGTCGGCCAGGCAATGCCGGCTGGCGACCCCCAGGGGGAGAGCCTTCTCTGTGGCAGCTCCTCCCCTCTGGAATGATCTACCCCCTGACCTACGGACAACCATGGACCTAAGCCAGTTCCATCGGGCCTTAAACACCTATCTGTTTCGTGCGGCTGGCCTGGCGTAGTTTTTTAAATTGCTTTAGTTTTTAAATTGGTTTTAGTAAGGGTTTTTTAACTGGATTTAGATCAGGCCAATCCATTTAATGTATTTTTAATTGGATTTTAATTGGATTTTATGCTCTATCTTATTGTTCTTATTATTGCCTGTACACCGCCCTGAGTCCCGCAAGGGAGAAGGGCGGTCTAAAAATTTAATAAATCTAAATCTAGCACTCCTTGCTCTGTCACCTGAGCTTCTGCCCTCTACTCAGGTAATAAGAAAGCCGCTCTGCCACTTTGGGCTCTTTAGAAGTCATTTAGAAAAACGGCAGGTCAGTTTGCCTCTCCTCACATGGCAGGAGCGCCCTTGCGGCCTCTCTTGTGGCGTTTCATCTCCCTCAGCTCCTTGGTAAACCAAGGAGCCTGGGTGACTCGTCGCCGCAAGAGAGGCCGCAAGGGCGCGACTCGGTCCAAGGCCCCCGTGGCCGCACTTAACCATGCGGCAGGGGTGGGTTCCTAAGGGTTCGCACCGGATCCCGCGAGCCGGTTGGTCAAATTTACCGATCCGTAGCGATCCGGTTGGACCGTGGACCTGGAAGTAAGTCCTCCGCGTTCGTCCCCGCCCCCCCGCCGCCCAGCCAACGCTAAAATCGCTGGACACCGGGGGCTTGGAACTCAGAGGGGCGCCCGGGACGCGTGCGAAGATCGCCTCTCCGTGCCGCTTCTCACCACCGGCCAGGGAGCTTAGCGCCAAGCGGCAATGAGAAACGGAGAGGCACAGGCCGTGTGCAAAGTTCGCATGCTGCCCCTCGCCTCTCTGCTCCGCTTCTCACTGCCGCCCAGGGAGTTTAGCGCCGGGGCGCGTGAGAAAGGGAGAGTCGCGGGGCGTGTGCGAAGTTTGCATCCTGCCCCTCACCTCTCCGTTTCTCACGTGCCCCGGCGCTAAGCTCCCTGGCTGCAAAGGCCGCATGGCACAGGGCGTCCCGGCGCTTCCCAGCGCTAAAAGTTTAAAGCGCTGGGGGCGGGGGGGAGCCCGGCGCCCTGCTGCCTTTGGGGCAAACCAGCCATCGGTAAACTCGCTGGCCGGCCTGGCTGCAAAGGCCGCATGGCGCAGGGCTTCCCGGCACTTCCCGCCGCTAAAAATGTAAAGCGCCAGGGGCGGGGGTGGAGCCCGGCGCCCTGCTGCCTTTGGGGCCAGACCGGCCATCGGTAAACTTGCTGGCCGGCCTGGCTGCAAAGGCCGCATGGCGCAGGGCTTCCCGCCGCTTCCCGCCGCTAAAAATGTAAAGCGCCGGGGGCGGGGGGAGCCCGGCGCCCTGCTGCCTTTGGGGCCAGACCGGCCATCGGTAAACTCGCTGGCCGGCCTGGCTGCAAAGGCCGCATGGCGCAGGGCTTCCCGCCGCTTCCCGCCGCTAAAAATTTAAAGCGCTAGGGGCGGGGGGGAGCCCGGCGCCCTGCTGCCTTTGAGGCCAGACCGGCCATCGGTAAACTCGCTGGCCGGCCTGGCTGCAAAAGCCGCATGGCGCAGGGCTTCCCGCCACTTCCCGCCGCTGCCTGGCGCTAAAATCGATGGTCGTCGGGGACGCCCCCTTGCTGCTTCTCGTTGCGCCGGGGACCGTCTCCACCGCCCTTCCGCGTTCCACCGCGGACCATTCCCACCGCCTCTTCTGTATATGCCGCTGCTTTGTTGAGGACTTACATTCTTATTTGTAAGTAAATCATTGAATGTTGCTTGTTTATTTAAATGATTTATGTGGCCACCTTACTTGGGATTGGGACTCTGAACTTTTACCGATTAAATTAAATGAGGAAAATATGTCAGTTTTACCTTATAAATTATTTCAGGGCTTTCCTCTTTGGCAAATTGATTGGTTTTTACACTGCTACCCCCCCCCCCCCCAATGAATAATAAAACATCTGGCATCCCTCACTTGCATACTATGCTTGCTATCCACTTTGCAAGCTTATAAAAGACATGTAAATTTCCAGCACTTCATATCTGGGAATCTGCTTTTAATATCAAAAATAGAATTGGAGTATTTTTTTTACCTTGATACAATATTTTCCTTGTTTTAATTTTATTATACTGTATTGTGCACTATACTATACTATAGTATTAATAATATTAATACTATATTATTATTTTTTAAATAATTATGCTTTCCATCTTACTGATGCAGTGACTCTGGGTGGCTTATAGTTTATTATGACTTTATATACATAATCTAACACCTTTCTGATGTTATTTTATATTTCTTTGCCCAATAAAATATTGTTGCTTGGGATAACACAATTAATTATAAAATCATAAAATATTTATTCAGTGGAAACTATGTTGACCTTTTTCAGGGTAAATTTTCAGAGTATTTTTCTACATATATTTTCTTAAAAATAGACCTTTAAAGGTATATTTATGCATAAGAAATCACTTTTTATCTGGAAATCAGTGGCCCTTGGCTGATGTGAAAAAAATGTAAGTTGCATTTGATTAGTACTTGATTGGGAAGTCACTACAAAAGAACAGGCGTATAAGTTGCTAAGCAATTAAAAAAATAAAATAAAACAGTGACAACCACTTCTGTAATGCTGCCAAGTAAACTATAGGGATGTGCCACACACGTCATAAGCAGTGGAGCTCAACTTCACTTACAAGTTTAAGAATGGTAATTGAGGATGTAATTGATACCTAGGATGTTGGCAACAACCTGTATCAACCTTATAGAATATCTTTTTTTTACATTATTTTAGGGAATTTCTATTTTTTAATTGTTTATAAAATATATTTACTACATGAAATGTTATTCCTTTTTGCAAATGTTTTCTTTGAGATGCAATATGTTGCTTTTAAGTGTTCAGACCAGGTTTATAAAGTGGCTGCTTTTCTATGGGCTGCCAGGTTGGTGCATTTTAGTGACCTTTCCTTACATAATTGGTGTTGTCTTTCATACTTTTGGATTTCTATTTTCTGTTTCTGTTACTTAGCAATTGCTAAAACAAATCCCACGTGAAAAAATATTCAAAGCCTTCTTGATTTTAATTGTCACTTTATTTATTCCTGCACATTGTAGTATTTATTCATTTTCATATCTGTTTTTCCACTGTTGTACAAACATAATTCCAGCAGCTGCTAACATTCCCACCCGGTCACATGGCCGGCAAGCCACTCCCACCCGGTCACATGGCCGGCAAGCCACTCCCACCCGGTCACATGGCCGGCAAGCCAATCCCACCCGGTCACATGGCCGGCAAGCCACTCCCACCCGGTCACATGGCCGGCAAGCCACTCCCACCCGGTCACATGGCCGGCAAGCCACTCCCACAAAGCAGGGCACACCCACAGAATATGTTCCAAAAATTTTGAAACCCACCCCTGCCACCAGGTCCTCAGTCGAGTCACGGGGCAAGTCCACAGGCATTGGCCCAAGCTCCCTCTGGAACCTCGGGTCCATCAGGAGCCTGGGGCGGAACCATATCGGAATATTCGGCTCCGCCTCCCCGCGGTGGGGTGCGGCGATTGGAAAGTCCAGCCGAAGGAGAGCGTGATCTGTCCATGACAGGGGTGTGATGGCTAAATCTCCTATTCCCAGATCACAACTCCACTGTCCTGAGACGAAGATTAAGTCCAGGGTGTGTCCACCCTCGTGAGTAGGGCCTAAAACTACCTGGGTCAGGTCCATGGCTGTCATGGAAGCCATGAACTCCCGAGCTACTCCAGAGGCCTCGCCTACTGACAGCAGGTTGAAGTCCCCCATGACCAGAAGTCTGGGGGTCTCAACCGCCACCTCGGCTATCATCTCTAGGACCTCGGGTAGGGCTGTTGTTGCATAGCGAGGAGCCAGGTATACAACTAACACGCCCAACTGCCTCCCTAGGCCCCATTTCACAAGGAGGGACTCACACCCGGTCATCTGAGGGATCGTGGTTTCCTTCGGCTCAAGACCTTCCCTAATCATAATCGCCACCCCTCCTCCCCTCCCCAGGGCCCTAGGCTGATGGAAGGCACGGTAGCCTGGTGGGCACATTTTTACGAGGGGTAAACCCCCCTCGAGGCCCAACCAGGTTTCCGTTATACCCACCAGGTCCGGGTCCCCCTCTGACACAAGGTCACAAATGAGGGGGGCTTTATTCACCACGGACCTGGTGTTGCATAACATCAGCCTAGGGCCCCGGCTCTGTGGTCCTTGCCCCCTAGTCTGCGATGGGAGCACGGGGAGTTGGAGCGCATGACCGCCTGTAACCAGCAGCCACGGTCCTCCAACCCCATCCGTCTCCTGCCGCCCCTGCCCCTCCCCAGAACCGAACTAATGGTCAAAACCTCAGTGGAAACGACCCCCCCTCCCCTTCCTCCGTTTCTTCTCTTCCACCGGCCGGCCTAGCTCTGTTCCGCCCCCTAACTGGACTATCCCTCCCCTCCTCCCTGGAACCCCCTAAAAGCCAAATTAAAAATTTTGATCAGTGAAAGAAGCAAGCAATGCTAGGAACTTTCATCTGGCTGCCAGTTCCAAAAGTAACATAGCTCCATGAGAGGTAGAGGAAGAGTTTCAACACAAGGCTTTTATGAGATACACTTGAAGAGCTAGACTAAATTGTTCATGCCAAAATGATCATGGCAATGATTAAAGAGACAGTAATATTCATCTTATCAAGACATAGCTTTGGAAAATTGTAGGTTAGTACCATAGCCCAAAGCAAAGTGAGCCAAGGGCACCTTGCCTGGTGGAACCTAAGGATGTAAAAGCATATATTTATCTGGTCGAGTTGCATGGCCTAAAGCCTCTTAAAGCTAAAATGTTCTGGAAAAAAGAAAAGATAAATTAATGTACCCAACCATCTTCTGTGGGGCAACAGATGATTTTATCATAGATGAGATGAGGTAGGGAGCTTGAATAATAGCAGGGAATGTTCTTTAAAATTGCATGCTCTTACAACCATGGATTTAGCAATTCTAAATTCTGCCCAAAGTTATATCAATAAGTACATTATGTTGAAATAAGTACATGAATCTTAAATCATATACTCGATAGAAGATACAGAATGGCCAGAAAAAAATTACATAAGTATCATGTTAATTCCATTTTCTGAAAAGTTATTTTTATATTTGTGTGTGTTTGTGTGGATAGTGGGAGGAAGAATTATGTTATGTTTAATAACACATATTTACTGTAACACAGAATGTTAAGGCCTCATTATATCCACGCGGAAAAAATGAAAGAAAATAGACCATTATTGTCCACTAGTCTCAATAGGGACCTTGTATATTAAGAGTTATAAACCGCTATTATGTTTCCCAGTTTAAAATCTCCCATGTGCTGTGATATATAAATGGAATTGGACTAGAGCTGGCTATATGAATGTAATGGATTATACCAAAGCAACAAAACTTCATATTACAATGTTTAATGTTTAACATTAACACTATTAATGTTTAATAGTGTATGCAAGCATCATATACTTGAAGGATGAATGTTTTTAAATTAAGTTATTTATTTACTGTATAATAATGAAAAAACTATAATATACAGAAGGTTGCCGTACAGTTAGGATTTAATTCACATGGCAAATGGCTGCTAGCAAAGCTATGCTTCGTAATGGAAGTATTGAACACACCTTTGTGTCTGATATTTTCCTATACATGGGTACAATTTTATTTTTGTGGTGCTGAACTGAAAAGCTACTATGACAACAAGAAATATCATCAGAAATATATCAGGTGCAACAAATAGTTTATTGACATTTATATTTATACCTTGTGTCTAATGTGAATATGTTTGAGGAAATCACGTCTAGCTTTAGGATATGGAAGATAGACAAAAAACTGATTATGGAGTTTGCGATGTCTTACTTTAGGAATATTTATTGCAGAAAGGAATAGGGGATATATATTTGCCACAGAACTGCAGATTTGCATCTTTTCACAAAATCAGGATTTTACAGAATTGGCATAGAACTTGGATGGGTTTTTTTTAGCCCAACTCATTACTTGGTCAAGAAATCACAGGCACCAAAGTTTTCTTTCCATGTATGAACAGATGTTAGGCTGTCTCACTTTGCCATGGATGATTGACCCATGAGTTTAACATTTGCTGTTGGCCTTTTTCAAATCTAGATTATCAAATGATTTGGGGGCATGTTCTGCATTTTTGTTGGTATCTTGGGTTACAATTAATTATTGGTTACGTTTACAGGTGGGAAGGCAGGAAGGTGAGAATAAGATATTTATTCTGCTTCTATCTATCTATCTATCTATCTATCTATCTATCTATCTATCTATCTATCTATCTATCTATCTATCTATCATCTATATATTCATTTCCATCTGAATTTTACTGTGTTATTTTGATAAATAACTCAAGGCAGTGAACATACCTAATATTTCTTCGTCCCATTTTCCCCACAACAAGTGAGGTGAATTGGGCTGACATAAAGTGAGTTGTGACAAATTCATCCAGCTGGCTTTCAAAACTAAAGTGGGACTGGAACTCACAATCTCCTGGTTTTTAATTGGTGCCTTAGCCACTGGATGAAACTGCCTCTTCAGCTTTAAATTGTAGTATTTGTCTATGGTTTAAAAATTTAAACATTTCATGAAGCATCTGCCAAATATATTAATGTTTTTATCAAATCTCTCTAAATAAAGCTGTCAGTGCACAGGGAGTGAAAATTCCCTTTCTCTGCTGACCAAATGAAGAAATATAAGTGTTTGTCCTTGATTAACATTCACAGAAAATCAAACAACTTAAAAGTGCCAACTTGTGTCAGCACTTTTTGTGTAATCATGCATTTCTGTGTAACAGCAATTCCATTTAATGAGAAGCCCTTCAAAATAAACTGGTGTTCTTTCGGAAGCTATGGGTTATTGCTGAAGGTAGTAATTTCTGAGAATCAAAGTACACAAGGAAGTTGAAGAAGAAATGAATGTGAACATAAGCATATTTGTCAGATTTGATGCTACTTAATAATGCATTTATGATTAGAACACTATATACTGTTAATGCATTCAGGGTTACAAGAAAGGTTCAGGACCTGAAATTTATTACTATACACAAAGGATATGTTTGGCCTCTATCTGAGAATTGCAATCTGCTGAGTATGTCCTGAGTTATTCTGCATTTTTTTCATTTCATTTATTTGTAATGTTGTGTTTGTATTGATGAAGCAAGCTGAGTCTCTGTAAATAAAATAAATGGAAAACAAATACTGCAAGATTCAACTAGAAATAGCATATTATCTTTATCTTTCCCAGCTATATTTGTCTGCTGGAGCTATTGTTTTGCTTTTCTTCTAAGGCAAGCATCAACTAGTATAATTTTTTCTTTCCCAGAGATGGAAATTTATTATATTTTAACACAATAAAAAGCAAGCAGGCAAAGAGCAAATCCCAACAAGTTTTTATAGCACTTTTTTGTAGAACAATCAGTGACTTTCACAATCCCCACCTAGATCTTTTCTGAGTTATTTTAATTGGTTTTAGATGAAGCTAATTATAGTAGGTATCTAATTGGTATGCATTTTACTAAAGGCAATCCTTGCAATTGTGTAACATATCTTTTAATAAGAAATAATACATGTTCAAGTAACAATTTTATATAAATCTCAGCATTTATCCTAATTTAGCACTGAGTAAAAAAAAAAAAAAGTAAGATCTTTAGCATACTGTTCTGATCCCAAATGTAATTATAATGATTCTATTCAAAGATAATTAGAAATAAAGAAAATAAAGAAAGGGATCTTTTTGTTTTTGTTTTGCCCTGCGTGATGTGGGAGATACAGGATTTTAAATTCAGCACTTAGAATCATATTTGATTCCTTCATAGGAGAACGTTGCAATCTTGGCCTCTCTCCAGAATATTTGGGCAATTAGCCCAGAAGAAGGCCAAATCAATAGTAAAAGTGAGAATCAGGGACACTGATCACCAAAATGCTCCTCTGAATTCTATCACCAAACATTACCAGAGGTTCCCAAACTTGGCAACTTTAAGACTTGTGGACTTCAACTCCCAGAATTCTCCAGCCAGCTGTGCTGAATTCTGGGAGTTGAAGTCCACAAGTCTTAAAGTTGCCAAGTTTGGGAACCTCTGCATTAGACAGTTACAAACCTTTGTAGGGTATCCATATAACTTGACTACAAGTGGGCATTTTCCAGAGCCAGGCCATTTTGATGTCCTCCCATCAGTTGAACTGACAGAATATTTCACAGGACTCCTTATTTTCATAGGGTTTCTCTTGGGGATCCAGGGAGATAGAAATTTCCACCCATATTCTCATATAGTTTCCTTTCTACGTAGCTCCAGGACATATTCTCTGATGCCACAATCATTCCAAATAAAAAGAGCCATGCTGATAAATCTTATGTTTAAGGGATGCTGACACTATGCTCACATATCAGTGGACAAATACCTGCACCGAATTATATGACTGAGATGTGTTTTATTTTTGTATTATTTTTCCTTTCCCAATAACTAATTACTGTGTTAAGTGTTAGCAACTCTAGGTTCAGAACCAGTGTTACAACTCTGGTCCCTTAACCAGTGTTAGCAAAATAAATGTGGAATAGTGTAATTCACCGGAAAGTAAAGAGATACGTTGCTGTAGCCACAAAATAAACTCTAAAACAGTGATAGTAAGAAAATAAATAGTCTTTACTTTGTAGCAACTAAAATACTTCTTCCAACTAACTTCTCAAACAAATAACAGTCCTTCACCAATCAGAGTTTATCTTACAGTGATGCAAAACAAATCCTCCTCCTTCTTCTTCATTCATAGCTCCTCAGCACAGGGAATCGAAAAGGGGACGGACTGTGATTCTGAGCTTCCTTTATGGTAGAGCTGTACCAATCAGCCAATCAGAATTTAAGACAGTTCTTAAAGTTACATAACTCCTTAAGAACATAGGCTCATATATATTGTCAACCCAATATAAGGCTGAATATCCTAACATTAAGCTATTCCTCTCTTTTACTGTACTCTTTTTATGGTAAAGACTGGCCTGAGACTGCAATTAATATATTTGATTTGATTCAATTTGATTTGATTTGGGGGGGTGTCTTTTTGTCCTCCAGCTAATTTCTTTACCTGTTCTAGCTTGCTTGCATCTGATCTTATCATGCTGATCTTATTTTCCAATAAGATCTTCTGTTTGGTGATATACTGTTTGGCTTTGTTTCCCCCTTCCTTGTGGATTTTGCATCCCAGGGATTCAGTTATACCGGTAACTGCAGCCATGCTATATATTAATTGGCTAGTTTTATGCAGTGAGCTGGTTCTTGACATTACAACATTGGCATCTGCTAGCTGTTTCTTTTTAACAAGCTTCATTGCAGTAACCCTACTCTTTGTTTTTGTGTTGTTTTAGATGCAAGGTTACTGTTTGTTTCACTTCCTCTTTTTTTAAGGTATAGGGCTTTGGTTGTTGTTTTTTTCTGAGATGAAGGCAGGAAAAAGATGCCTGACTTGAGAATGAAAATGACTCTATATCAATGCTGGCTTTCTCTATGCCAACCTCTCTGATTTGCCTCTACTGTCTAAGCTACTTCTGGCAAAGCTTTGATTTCTTTGCCACAGATAGATCTTTGCTGACGGTGGCAGGTCCTGAGTCTGTCATCTGGGAAGAGTTCGATCCTGTGACTCCTGAGGACATGGACAGGCTGCTGGGGTGGCTGAATGCCAACACATGTTTACTGGACCCGTGTCCCTGCTGGCTGGTACTGGCCTCCCGGGAGGTTACACGAGGCGGGCTTCAGGGAATTGTTAACGCTTCTTTGAGTGAGGGGTTTCTGCCGGCCGCCTTGAAAGAGGTGGTGGTGAGACCCCTCCTCAAGAAGCCCTCCCTGGACCCGGCTGTGTTGGCCAACTACCGTCCTGTCTCCAACCTTCGATTTCTTGCGAAGGTTGTTGAGAGTGTGGTGGCGTGACAGCTCCCTCAGCACCTGGAGGAAACTGTCTATCTGGACTCGCGCCAGTCCGGCTTCTGGCCCGGGCACAGCACAGAGACGGCATTGGTCGCGTTGGTGGATGATCTCTTGAGGGCCCGGGATAGGGGTTATTCCTCTATCCTGGTCCTATTAGATCTCTCAGCGGCTTTTGATACCATCAACCCTGGTATCATGTTGCGCCGGCTGGAGGGGTTGGGGTTGGGGGCACCGTTTTACGGTGGTTCTCCTCCTACCTCTCCAACCGGTCACAATTTGTGTTGGCAGGAGGGCAAAGGTCGACGTCAAGGTGCCTCAGTTATGGAGTACCACAGGGGTCGGTCCTCTCGCCTCTCCTGTTCAACATCTATATGAAGCCGTTGGGTGACATCATCCATGGTTTCGGGGTAGAGTTCCATCAGTATGCTGATGACACTCAGCTGTACATCTCTATCCCGGACCACCCCAACGATGCCGTGGAAGTGATGTCCCAGTGTCTGGAGGCCGTGCGAGTCTGGATGGGAGAAACAGGCTCCGACTCAACCCATCCAAGACCGAGTGGCTATGGCTTCCAGCGTCACTATATAGCCAGCTGGTGCCATCTCTGGCTATTGGGGGTGAATCACTGGCTCCCACAAAGAGGGCCCGCAACTTGGGCATCCTCCTGGACTCTTGTCTGTTGTTGGAAGATCATTTGAGAGCCGTGGCCAGGGGGGCTTTTTATCAGGTTCGCCTGATACACCAGTTGCGCCCCCTTTTTTTTTTTTTTTTTTTTTAATGAAAAAAGTTTTATTGGGTTTTACAAATTTTACATACAAAAGGTAAGGGTAAGGTGTGAAAAGACATTTTGAGAACTTTCTCATCGGAATCATTGACTCCAGCTGAGTCTTCATACACAAAATAGATATTTCAGTTATACATTCATACTACAAAGTGGACAGAGATGCAGATAAAGTTATAATAAAAATAACAGTGCTAGCAAACGTGCTTAAACATCCAAACAATATTATATTATACTAAAATAAAGTCATTTTTGAGATCTAAGTCTCTTGGCAATTGTATCTTCTTCCCCCTGGCCCCCAGCGGACGGAGCCGCGGCCGCCTCTGCTCCCCCGTTGTCATCTTCAAGGGTTAGGGAATGTTTTTCAAAAAAGGCTTGTGCCTCTGCAATTGTTTTAATTCTTACTCTTCCCCCTTCCCAAAACACCAACATTCCCTCCGGCATCACCCACTTAAACCAGACCCCTTTTTTAAATAATCTTTTGGACAAGAAGGAATACTTCCATCTTATCTCTCTAATCTTCTTCGGGACCTGTTTCAAGATGATGATCTCTTTCTGTTGATAAATTAGGGGGTTGTCTCTCTGCGCCCTCAATATCCTTTCCCTTGTTGACCTTCTAACAAATTTCTAGGTACTTCATTTATCCTGGCATATGCTGAATTTATTTTATAAATCAGATCAATGTCACCCCTTAATTCTTCCTTAGGACTGTGTAGGTAATCTGCTAAAATTGTGCTCATTAATTCTTGTAAGTTTTCCCCACACTCCTCAGGAACGTTCTGAAATCTTAAAAAATATGACATTCTTTCGAAATCCATCCTAGACATATGACCAGTTAAATCACCAATTTCATTATTAATACTTTTAAGCTCCCCCTTTGCCCCACCCAGCCCCACCTCCAGCTCATCAGTCTTTTGTGAATTTTCCATTAATTTCTTCTGTACCTCCAAAAGTTCTAATTTAGAACTGACTTGATCTTTCCTCATTTCCTTGATCTCTCTCACAAAGGTTGCAAGCGTTTCTTCGACAGCTGTTAGTCTTGCATCTGTGTCGGGTTTTTCAGATAACATCGAAGTGGTTTTAGGTTGTTTTTTTGAAGCCATGGTGAAAAGTTTATTCCTGTGTCAGTAAAATGGCGCCTGCTGGGGAGATATTAGCGGAGCAAGAAGAAGCAGTCCGATAAACAAATTTTCAGATGGTACTGAATCAAAATCCTGAGAGTATCCGCAATAAATCAGTCATGAAAGATAAGAAGGCACTTCAGGGGAAGGATCAGTGAATCAAACTGAACATTAGGTAAAAGAAAGGAGAGGCAATCCCCTTCTCCGGAGAATGTCAGCAAACAGCATTAATTAGTGTCTCAGAACAACAAAAGAGCGCCATCTTCTCCGCCCACCAGGGAGAGCCGGGAATCCACAAAGTGTGAAATTGCAATTTAGTTGCCAGACTTCGATTCAAAGCTTCCGCAATCATTCCAAAAGGACTTTAACATCGCGCCCCTTTCTTGATTGTGACACTTTACGCACGGTCACTCAAGCCCTTGTGATCTCCCACCTGGACTACTATAACGCTCTCTACATGGGAATTCCCTTGAGGTGCACCCGGAGGCTCCAGTTAGTTCAGAACATGGCCACGTGGGGGATTCTGGGAGCTTCTAGATGTGACACCTCTCCTGCACGAGCTGCACTGGTTGCCTGTGGCCTTCTGGGTGCGCTTCAAGGTGCTAGTAACCACCTTTAGAGCGCTCCATGGCATGGAATCTGGCTATTTGCAAGACCGCCTCCTGCTACCTAATACCTCCCACCGACCAGTCCACTCCCACAGAGAGGGCCTCCTCAGGGTGCCGTCAGTTAGGCAATGTCGGCTGGCAACGCCCAGGGGGAGAGTCTTCTCTGTGGCTGCTCCTGCCCTCTGGAATGACCTACCCCCTGTCCTTCGCACGATCACGGACCTGCACCTTTTCCTCCGGGCTTTGAAGACCCATTTATTTCGTGCGGCCAGCCTGGCGTAGTTTTTAACTTGCTTTTAGATAGGGTTTTTAATCAAAATTTGAAAATTAGGCATACTGTTTAATACATTTTTAATAGCATTTTACTTGTTTTTTATCATTAACCTTATACTAACTGACTTTTACTGTCGCCTGTACACCACCCTGAGTCCTGCTGGGGAGAAGGTGCAGTATAAAAATTCAATAAAATTCAAATTCAAATTCAAATTTGCAGTTCTTCCCATTTTTCTTCTGTAAATACTTAGTTTGAATGATACAATGATATTGATCTACTCTGTTACTTTTCTGAAACTTATTTTTCTTCCTAAAATCTGGTGCATTCTTTTCACATATTACATTTTCATTGTACTTGGTTTGTAATAACAAGTAATTATTTCTTTATTTTCAATATTTGTCTATTTGCAATGGGTAAACACCTTTTTTTCCAGTACTCCAGCAGCTGCTGGTTCTGGTAGCTTAGACAACAATCCTGAGTCCTGTAATCCATTTGTAACCAGATGTCCATGAATGACAACAACTGGCATGGCATTACTATGACAAAACTTAGGCTGAACGTCTCTTTGAATTCATATGGGTTAGAATAAGAGGAAAATAGAACGACATTGTTATATGTGTATACTACAGCCTATCCAACCAAACAGAAAACAGATATGATTTTTTTGCTAATCAGTTAAATAACATATGTAGGAAAGAAACCACAGTAGTAATGGGGGACTTTAACTACTTTATCATCAACTAGGAAATTCAGCATCACGTGGGAAATTAAACAGGTTCCTTATAATAATAATAATAATAATAATTTTAATATTTCTAAACCGCACCCTCTCCCCACAGGGACTCGGGGCGGTGCACAGGCACAGTAAAACAATAAATACATATAAACATTTCATTAAAAATAAATTAAATCTAAACCTGCGCTAAAATTCCCATTAAAACTAAGCAATATTATAAAACCCCAATAAAACCCCAAAGACAGAGAGACTATCCTAGGCCGGCCAGACAGAAGAAATGAGTTTTTAATTTGAGACGGAAGGAGCGGAGGTCCGTGGTCGTCCTAATGTCGGGGGGAAGGTCGTTCCAGAGGGCCGGGCCCGCCACAGAGAGAGCCCTTCCCCTGGGTGTCGCCCGCTGACAAAGTCTAGTGGACGGCACCCGGAGAAGTCCCTCTCTGTGGGAGCGAATCAGTCGTGAGGATGTATGAGGCAGGATCCGATCCCGCAGATAGCTAGGTCCCGAGCCATGGAGCGCTTTAAAGATGATAATCAACACCTTGAAGCGCACCCGGAAGATGACAGGTAGCCAGTGCAGCTCGCGCAAGAGCGGTGTTACATGGGTAAACCTAGTGGTTCCCATAATTGCTCGCGCGGCTGCATTCTGGACTAGCTGAAGTCTCCGGGTGCACCTCAAGGGGAGCCCCATGTAGAGAGAGTTGCAATAGTCCAGTCGGGATGTCACGAGCGCATGAGTGACTGTGCGAAGGGCGTCCCGATCCAATAGGGGGCGCAATTGGCGAACCAGGCGAACCTGGTAAAACGCCCTCCTGGCCATGGCTGTCACTTGATCTTCCATGGACAGCCGGGCATCCAGGAGGACACCCAAATTGCGCACCCCATCCACAGGGGCAAGATGTTCGGCCCCTATGGCCAGCGATGGAGTGAGCTGGTTGAATCGGGTAGCCGGAAACCACAGCCACTCGGTCTTGGTCGGGTTGAGCCTAAGTCTGTTACTTCCCATCCAGACCCGCACGGCTTCCAGGCACTGGCACATCACCGCTACGGCATCATTGGGGTGGTTTGGGGTAGAAATATACAGCTGGGTGTCGTCAGCGTATAGATGGCACTCTACCCCAAAGCCACGGATGATCTCACCCAGCGGCTTCATGTATGTGTTAAACAGGAGAGGCGAGAGGACCGACCCCTGAGGCACCCCACATGTGAGGGGTCTCGAGGTCGACCTCTGCTCTCCTGCCAACACAAATTGCGATCGGCCAGAGAGGTAGGAGGAGAACCACCGTAAAACGGTCCCTCCCACCCCCACCCCCCCCAGCCGATGCAATAGGATACCATGGTCGATGGTATCGAAAGCCGCCGAGAGGTCTAATAGGACCAGGATGGAGGAACAACCCCCATCTCTGGCCCTCCAGAGATCATCAACCAACGTGACCAATGCCGTCTCAGTGCTATGCCCGGGCCGAAAGCCGGACTGGCGCGGGTCTAGATAATCAACTTCCTCCAGGTGACGGGGAAACTGTTGTGCCACCACACTCTCAACAACCTTCGCCAAGAAGGGAAGGTTGGAGACTGGACGATAGTTGGTTAATAAAGCTGGATCCAAAGAGGGCTTCTTAAGGAGGGGCCTCACCATAGCCTCTTTTAGGGAAGCAGGCAAGGAACCCTCACTTAAGGAAGCGTTGACAACCTCTTGGAGCCAGCCTCGTGTCACCTCCCAGGATGCCAGTACAAGCCAGGAGGGACACAGGTCCAATAAACATGCGGTGGCTCGCAGTCGCCCACGTAACCTGTCCATATCCTCGGAAGTAACGGAGTCAAACTCCTCCCAAACAAGATCTGCCTCGTGGCATCCCACTGGGCCATCAATGGGGACTAACTCGTTCTGTATCTGAGCGATTTTCTCCTGCAGAAAAGTCACAAATTCCTCTGCTCTACCCTGTAGCGGGGCTTCCCGCACCCTCTGTTGAAGGAGGGAGCGGGTCACCCTAAGCAGGGCGGCAGGGCGGTTTTCTGCGGATGCTATGAGAGTGGCACAATGATGACGTTTGGCCACTCTCAGCGCCACAATGTAAGTCCGTAAATGGGCTCTTACCTGTGTCCGGTCAGATTCAAATCGAGTAGACCTCCATCTTCTCTCTAGGCATCTCTTGTGGCGTTTCATCACCCTTAGCTCCTCGGTAAACCAAGGAGCCAGGGTAGCTCGCCGCCGCAAGAGAGGCCGCAAGGGCGCGACCCGATCCAAGGCTCCCGTGGTCGCAGTATTCCATGCGGCCACGAGGTCCTCCATCAGGGCGCGGGTCAGGGGTACAGGAAGTGGCCCAAGCGCCGCCTGGAACCCATCAGGATCCATCAGGCGCCTGGGGCGGAACCAGATAGATGACTCAGGTTCCGCCTCCCCGCGGTGGGGGGTGGCGGTTGGAAAGTCGAGCCGGAGAAGTGAGTGGTCTGACCATGACAAGGGTGTGATGACTATATCCCCTGTACCCAGATCACTCTTCCATTGGCCAGAGACAAAGATGAGATCCGGTGTGTGTCCACCCTCGTGGGTGGGGCCTTGAATTAATTGGGTCAAGTCCATGGCCGTCATGGAAGCCATGAACTCCCGAGCTACCTCGGATGATTCGCCCACCGATGGCAGATTAAAGTCCCCCATGACTAAAAGTCTGGGGGTCTCAACTGCCATCGTAGCGATCACCTCGAGGAGCTCGGGCAGGGCTGCTGCTACATAGTGGGGAGCCAAGTATACAACCAGCAAGCCCAACTGCCTCCCTAGGCCCCACTTCACGCAGAGGGACTCACAACCGGTGGTCTGTGGCACAATGGTCTCTCTCGGCTCAAGACCTTCCCTAATAACAACCGCTACCCCACCACCCCTACCTAGGGCCCGGGGCTGATGAAAAGCGCGGTAACCTGGTGGGCACATTTCAACGAGGGGGAGTCCTCCCTCGTGGCCCAACCAGGTCTCCGCAATTCCTACCAGGTCCGGCTCCCCCTCTGACACAAGGTCATGGATGAGGGGGGCTTTGTTGACAACGGACCTGGCATTGCAAAACATCAGCCGCAGGCCCTGGCTCTGTACTCCCTGACCACCTAGCCTGCAGGGGTTGTGGCACCCGACCGTTTGCAACCAACGGCCACGTGCCCCCAACCGGGAGGATGGAACTTGTCTCCCCTCAGACCTGCCTCTCCCCACGACCCTATTGATGGGTATGCCCTCCACCGGGACGACTCTTAGGTCCCCCCTACTAACAGCACCGTCCGCCTCCCTCCGTCGCCTGCTGGCCTGGCCCTCTCTTTCACCCTCTGTCTCTACCTGTCTACAATGCCCACCCCCCTCCCTGGTACCCCCTAAAATAGACAACAACCTATGATTTAAAAAACCCCTAAGACCACGTTTCTTCCACCTCTCCGGATCAATGAGTCCCTCATCAAGGCTGGCCCTCGTTAGAGTGGAGGGCCAAACCTGCGAGAGCGGGGACTCTCGCAGCCGTAGCAAGTCTAGCTTCGAGTACATGGTATTAATAAATAATTAAATATAAATAGATAATTATTTATAAATATAAAGTCAATGATATAAATACATAAATAAAAGCATGGGTCCTAAGATTTTAAAAAGCATCGTTTGGCCGCAATTCCAGATGTAAAATATGATATATATCTTAATAAATAACTAAAATATATATACAATCAGAGTTTTAAAAAGTGCATCAGTGAGCGTTTTAGTCCGGCTATCGCTCCGTAGATCTTCTCTTCTCTTCTAGAGGGTTACAAGGTCTTAAAGGTCTTAAATATAAAATGTAAAATATCCATAGGCCGAAGAGATCTTCTCCTTCTTCTTAAGGCTGCTTTCCAGATCTTATCTTGGACATACCAAGTCTTAAAAATGCAAGGACGCCGAGGGCAGACGGCATCCGTTCTGCCGCTCCCACCGCCATCACCGCAGCAGTCCCCACCATTCCTTGTCCCGGCGCTTTCACCGCCGGTGGCAGCCATACCCAGGGTACCAGGACACCAACCTCCAACTCCGGCGCTCTCATCGGCTCTCTCACCGCCGCCTCCATCGCCAATGCATCCCTGGACCCCGCTCCGGCGCTCTCAATGCCACCTCCATGCCGCCTCCGTGCCTACGGCAGCCCTCCGGGCCTACCTGGCCCTCCCGGCCCTCCAGGCCTCCACAACGCATCCGGCGCTCCCACCGCCGCCGCCGTTGCCGCCGCCACCGTCTTCGCCGCTACCACGGCGGTCTCAACCTGGGGGTCTTCAAGGCCCTCAAGGCCCTCACGAACCACCAGGTCTGGCGCCCTTCGGCCCGGTGCTCCCACCGCCGCCACCGCCGCTGCCGTCTTCGCCGCTACCTCGGCAGAGGTCTCGGCCTGGGAATCTCGGCCTGGGGAACTTCAGGCCCTCAAGGCCTCTTCAGGCCTTCCAGGCCTTCGCGGCATGCAGCCGGCGGCCCGCCGTCGTCAGAGGCCGGCGCCCGACATCATCCAAAGACGCCAGGGACGCCGGGGACGCCGACGCTCCCACCGCCGCCGACGCTGCCGCTGCCGCCGCCACCACCGCCGCTGCCGCCGCCCGGACCTCACCCTGGGGGTCCAGGGTGGGTCACCCACCAATCCCAGCCCTCAAGATGGTAAGTAGAGGGCTGGGGCACTAACCATGCGACCAACGAGCTCCATGGCCCATGCTGAGCTCGGAGCTAGGTCGCCATCTTCGCGCCTGCGTGGTCTATGGTTTATGACCCAAAACACCCAAATGTTAGAGGAGGAAACCAGAGGATCAGCTATACTGGACCTAATTCTTATAAACAGAGATGGAATTATAGAGGAGGCTGAAGTTGCAGAAACTTCAGTGAAGAATAACCATGTCATATTGGAATTCAATATAATGCAGATATGAGCAATAGAGCAAAATAAAACTAGTGCCTTAGACTTTAAAAGAGCTGATTTAAACAAACTTAGAGAAAGTTTTGAAAGGATTCCATGGATGAAAATACATGACACAAGAAACTTAGGAAGCTCTAAAAATATTATTATAAAATAATATAATGGGGAGAGTGGGGCGGTTTATAAATTTAATGAATTGAAATTGAATTGAAAATCCCAATGAGCTTCTCAGATTCATTATGGCTCCAAAGATGCTAGAATTAATTATCTTGGGACTTGCAAGATTTGACAAGTGGACGCCTATGATAAAGTGGGAGGATGACAGTAGGAAATTGATGATCGCGTTTGGGCCGCTACCACTGGTAGAAAAAGGGCCACCCAGGAATGATTGAACCCAAGAGCCCAGAACCTCCAGCACCTGCAGCAGAGATGAAAACCCCCAGGGGTCCAACAAGTAGCCAAAAAACTTGTTGAGGGATGTTTTGTTGAGAAAACCACAGTACGACAGTAACAAGGGAGAAGTTGTTCAACAGTTCCTTTCTTCCTCCCACCAAAAGACAGTCCAAGTCACTAACCGAAGCCAGGATAAGCTGATGACAGCTATGAAATTGGCGCTCCCAACAGACCAGTGGCTCAACAATAGCCAAGATATCCTAATGATGGAAGATGGATTAGGCTGGAAGGGGTCCAAACTGTACATCGCCATGAGGTTGAGGCTGGAAGTTCTACAGCGAAGCCATGAGGCAGAACTAGGAGGCCACTTTGGATTCGTAAAAATGCTCCACCTTGCCAGGCATCAATTTTGGTGGCCGAAGATGAAATCGGAAATGGAAGATTATGTAAACAGTTGTGCTACTTGCGCAATGATGAAACCACTGCCAGAGAAACCCTCTGGACTATTACAATGAGTGGCCAGTCCTAACTGACCATGGGAAGAGATTGCAATGGACTTCATTGTCAAACTCCCAGACAGCAGTGGGAATAGTGTAATCTATTGGAGAGTTATTGATTTGGTTTCCAAGCAGGCACACTTCATAGCTTGTTCAAGGTTGCCATCCACAAAGAAATTAGCAAAAATGTTTGTGAAACATATTTATTGCCTGCATGAGGTACCCAAGAGGATTGTTTCAGACTGCGGAGTCCAGTTCACAGCCAGGTTCTGGAGAGAGGTTCTGAGATCCATTGGGTCCACACAAGAACTGAGCTCAGAGGTTCATCCCAGCATGAACTGCACAGCAGAGAGGGCCAAGGCAGTGGTTGAACAATACATCCGATGTTATGTGGACTATCAGAAAGACAAGTGGTCGGACTTGCTACCCTTCGCCGAAGTGGCGTACAACAATGCAGTCCACAACAGCATTGGATTAACTCCTTTCCAGATTAACAGTGGCATGGAATTTGTTCCCATGCCTGAACTGCCTAGAGAACCTCCCTCCTCCATGTCTCTGAATGAATGGATGGACACACTGAAGAAAGGATGGGAAAATACGAAGAAAGGTCTAGCAGATGCGGCAGAAGCCTACAAGAAGCAAGCTGATAAACACTGCTCGCTCCAATCCCCCTTTTATGTGGGGGACAAAGTTTTTGTATCTACCAAATACATAAGATTAAGAATGCCTAGCAAGAAATTGGGCCCAAAATTTCTAGGTCCATTCCCAATAGTGAAGATAATTAACCCAGTTACAGTTCAACTCAGTCTACCCAGAAATTTAGGGAAAATTGACCCAGAATTTCATTGTAGCTTGTTGAAGTCAGTAATTGGGTCCAGCCTAAGACCGTCCACCCAAGCTTTCCCTCCTCCTGTAGTGATAGAGAGGGAAACACAAAATGAGGTGGAAAAAATCATAGACTCCAGGCTGTCACGTACAGCATTTAGTGCATTGGAAGAGGTACCCTTTGTCTGAAGCTACTTGAGTGAAAAGCTGGAACCTAAAAGTGGAGAAGTTAGTAAAACAATTCCATGATAAGTTTCCGATAAGCCAAAGGGTCCCCCGGGTGTGTGTGGAGAAGAGGTGGTTAATTTTGTTATGTTAACCCTTATGTTATTCTCTTTCCAGGAAACGTTTTTCTTCTGAGGAGAGGCTGCCTGTCAGGCCTACAGCCGGTTCCTTTTAGAATCTTTGGCCTGCCATGCTCTCTCTTATTTTATTATGCTATTTCATTAGTGGAGAATTGGGAGGGGGAATAGTAAGGAATAGAATGTGTTGTTTTCAAACTAAAAAAATTCCTTTCTAGAAATTCAAGGTTAACTTTTGTTCTCTACACCTCTGTACCTGACCGGAAGTGGATGGGTGGAAATGCCAGCATGGCAGTGGATGATTGGACCCTGTGATGGACTTGTGGGTATGGGGGCAAAATTATGAACTTTCAACTGGGTAGGGAAATCCAAGAAACTCAGATTAGATTCAAGATGGTGGCGCGCTTAGGCGCTTCGGCTTTGAGCTCCTGGTGTCACAGTAGAGTTAGGCAAAAACTAGTCTATACCCGCAGGGAGTTATTAAGTTATTATTAAAGATTGGATCTTCTAGTCGACTCGATATTACCAGCAACTTCCAGCAGTCTCATAATATACCGAGTGACATAGTAAGACTGCCAGGCTCTGCATGGATCGTTGCTTGGTCTAGGAGGCAGGAAAGAGAGCCGAAGCAGAAGCTGGGATGCAGAGCTGGTTTGCTAGTTTGATTACCGAAGCAGCCTCACAGACCAGCATTACCAAGCATTTCCTAACCAACTCTAGATCCTTTGTCCACAAAACCGATGAACGAGAGCTATGGATAGCAACGAATAAGCTCATTCGTGACTGCTGTGTGATGATCATCACAGAGACCTGGCTTCATCCACTTGTACCAGATGCGTCTGTGGAGCTAACTAACCGCACCACACACTGCTTTGACAGAAACAATAACTCTGGTAAAAGCAAAGGTGGAGGACTGTATATTTACACACATAATAACTGGTGTACTAACAGTAAAGTTGCTTTTACACACTGTTCTGCAGACGTGGAATTCTCAGCTGTCATTTGTCTGCCATTTTATTTACCTTGAGATTTTCTGTTATAGTTATCACTGCTGTCTGTATTCCAACTGATGCAAATGTTAGCACAACACTCAAACCAATTTCATGACAATAAAGATTATTATTATTATTCGGGTTTCCACAGTTGTACCAACATGTCTCTCTTATTAAATTGGAACTTTGAGGAAAGTTCTGCCTTGGACTCTGATTTAATTATGGATGATATTTGGAACGTTGACACAGTGGGATACCCAAAAATTCTGTCATAGGCCCATTAGTATTCAATATCTCCATAAAAATTTAGATGAGGGAATAGAAAGGGAACACCAAGCTGACAGAAAGAGAAAAATATGTGGAAGATAGTCTCAAGATCCAGAAGGATCTTGACAGAATTGGATACTGGGCCCTATCTAAAAATATGAAATTAAATGCAGAGAAAATTAAGGTTTTAACAAATTAACAGAGTTGGAAGGGACCTTGTAGGTTTTCTAGTCCAACTCTGACCACTTGTCCAAGCAGGAGACAAGTGGCAGTCCAATATGTTCTTGAAGGATTCCAGTGATGAAGCTCCCACAACTTTTACACTTTAGCAAGGAAAAACAAATGTCCAGGCATAGAATAGGTGGAACCTAGACGAGTAGCAGTAACTGTGAGAGGGATTTGGAATTCTAGTGGACAATCACATATGAGCCTGCATGTGCTGCAGCTGCCAAAAAAGTTAATGCAATTGTAGAATGCATTAACAGAGTAATAATATCAAAAACATGTAAACTATTAATACCACTTTATAATGCCTTAGTAAGATCACTCTTGGAATATTGCATCCAGTTTGGGTCTCCACAATATAAAAAAGATGCTGAGAGTCTCAAAAAAATCCAGATAAGAGAAATATAGATTATTAGGGGGCTAAAACATAAGAAGAAGGCTATAGGAATTAGGTATGTCTACTCTAGTGAAAAGAAGGACTAGGTGACATGATAGTAGTGTTCAATATCTGCGGGATCGGATCCTGCCTCATACATCCTCACGGCTGATTCGCTCCCACAGAGAGGGACTTCTCCGGGTGCCGTCCACTAGACTTTGTCAGCGGGCGACGCCCAGGGAAAGGGCTCTCTCTATGGCGGGCCCGGCCCTCTGGAATGACCTTCCCCCCGACATTAGGACGACCACGGACCTCCGCTCCTTCCGTCTCAAATTAAAAACTCATTTCTTCTGTCTGGCCGGCCTAGGATAGTCTCTCTGTCTTTGGGGTTTTATTGGGGTTTTATAATATTGCTTAGTTTTAATGGGAATTTTAGCGCAGGTTTAGATTTAATTTATTTTTAATGAAATGTTTATATGTATTTATTGTTTTACTGTGCCTGTGCACCGCCCCGAGTCCCTGTGGGGAGAGGGTGCGGTTTAGAAATATTAAAATTATTATTATTATTATTATAATATTTGAGGGACTGTCACAAAGAATACAGATCAATCTATTGTCCAAAGCACCAGAAGGCAAGTGGAATGGGTTGCCTTCAGAAGTAGCTAAATTAATAAATTTACAGACATTTCTAAAATTATATTTTTACTTTGTCATTATGGGGTACGTAGTGTAGATTAATAAAAAATGAATTTCGAGAACTGCAGAATCAGACTGCAACATAACAAAATTGACAAGTGAAAGGGGCCTGAATATTTTCTAAATGCACTGTGTATATCTGGAATGGAAAATAGAAAGATAGAATAATTACTTGGTATATCACAAACATTAGCTGAACATAAAGTATTTAAAGTACAGCTTGAGTTTAACATACCTTTCAAGGTATTACCTTGAAACTATAGTTGACTGATCAGAATTTTAGCTGGCATTTAAAAAAAAAACACATTGGGCTTAAATATTATCATTTAATGAGACATCAAGAATTAATTTGCATAATCCTCAAGCAAAATATTGTTCTATATTGAAAAGAGCCATCAGTATTCCTTTTTCACAGCTTGTATTAATTCAGCTTCAAAAAGAGGATGTTTATGACACCTAGATAAGAAAATACAAATACAGTTGTTAATCACTGTGTAATTACAGAAAGCCTTTCCTTAAAGTCATAGCATAAATAGCTCATGTGTATTTAATTCATATTCAGTTGTTAGCTTATATGTTCCTTGTTTGACCTTTGTAAAGGAAAGTTACAATGTTATTCTAGAACAAATGAACCAGTGGTGGGTTCATATTCATACTGGTACGGTTAGAACAGCCCCGGCGTCACCCACATGCACGTGTGCAGTGCGCATGCACACACAGGTGGCACGCACATGCGTCTTACCTGTCAGCAAGGCTTCTGCAAGCCTCCATGATGCTCCAGCTGCTCAGCGGAGCATTGCGCAGACGCTGTACGGGCCTCCAGAGCATCGTACCGGAATGGTATCCAGTGCTCTCGGCTGGCTCCGGTACGTCCATACTGGGGTGTACCGCCTGCAACCACTGAAATGAACCCAAGGCAATAAAGGAATATGTCATCTCAGATCTAAAAAAGAAACCTGATCAGAATCTGACTTCTTTATTTAATTCTTGCTATTCAGGAAAGAAGGTAAAATTAAGGAGAGGAAATGACAAGTCACATTTCTTTGTAAATTTTAAGACAGCTCATTTTTCCTGATTATCAGTAGAAGTTTGTCTTCATGGGTTGACTTCATTGTTCATATTCATACTTGAACTAGACCTCTTTCACCTTTTTCTTGGAAATGTTACAGAAACTCTCTTTAAAAAGAAAAGGAAGGAAAAGGCCATACTTTTTCCTCCCATGGAATTAAGTAAATCCCAAATGCAAGAGGCAGGATTTGCTTCAGCATTACTGATTGCCTGATATTTGACTAGCACCATTTTACTGTAGTGTAGAAATAGAATGTACTTTAGCTATTACAATTCAATAACTTTACAGGTTTTTAAATATTTACAGGGCAGGGGTGTTTTTTTTAATGTGAGATCTGCAGAAGTCCAGGCAAAAAGTTCCATGAAATGTGGAATGAATAAACTACACTTTGATATTTTTTTTACCTGAGTACAATCTATAATTTTGGAGCCAATAGCCTGTGAAAGCACTAGACAGTCTTAAACATTATTTTTTCTTTACAATATCGCCTAGTTATGTGCGAGACCGTCTACTGCCCCATACATCCCTTTGACCAATCCGCTCCCATAGAGAGGGTCTTCTCCAGGTGCCGTCGGCTGGGCAATGCCGGTTGGTGACGCCAAGGGGAAGGGCCTTCTCTGTGGTGGGCCCAACCCTCTGGAAGGACCTTCCTCCCGAACTCCGTACCACCGCGGACCTCCGCCTTTTCCGCCAGCGCCTGAAGACCCACTTTTTCCATCAAGCCGGCCTAGCGTGACCACCCTATAACGACTGAGTTTTAAATTAGCAAATTTTAATCTGAGGGATTTTAACAATATTTTAGCACAGGGTTTTCTAAGTTTAATTTGGTTTTATGATATTTATTATGTATTTGTATATTTGTATTTTGTTTTAATTTCCTGTGCGCCGCCCTGAGTCCCTTTTTGGGAGATAGGTGCGGGATATAAGTCGAATAAACATCAAACATCAATATCAAACAATAGTTGTGGCATTCCATTATAATATAAATATATTGTAGCATTAATACTTTTTAAAAATATGAAATAATAAATAATAATTCCTTTCAATTAATAACTAATTATTGTATCTATAGTAAGTTAAGGACATGTTACAGCAGGAAGGAAATAAATTAAAGGTAAAGGTTTTAATTGCACATACATGCTAGTCATTCCCGACTCTAGGGGGCAGTGCTCCTCTCCATTTCAAAGCTGAAGAGCCATCCCTATCCAAAGACGTCTCTGTGGTCAAGTGGCCGGCATGACTAAACACTAAAGGTGCACAGAACGCCTTCCCACCAAAGATGGTTCCTATTTTTCTACTTGCATTTTTACATGCTTTCGAACTGCTAGGTTGGCAGAAGCTGGGACAAGTAACGGGAGCTCACTCTGTTATATGGCACTAGGGATTTGAACTGCCAAACTGCTGATCTTTCTGATCGACAAGGTCAGCGTCTTAGTTACTGCGTCCCTGGAAATAAATTAAGGAAGTATTAATTGAAGAATTGCTAAACCACAAACAAGGGCTGCTTTGTATCACACCCAAGGAATTATCTTTTTTTTTTTAAGAAAAATCTTACTTAGGAAGGACAAATTACCTGGATTAGATAAAACAAGATTAAATAAAGCAAAATGTGAAAGATCCTATATATGAGCAAATAGAGAAAAGAAGTCTACACATTTCCATCTCCCATTTCTCTCTCTTTGTATCAATTGGACATTTTTTCCAAGCCTTTAGAAGACTGTACTATAGTTATTATCCTAGGCTAGATTATTATGGTAGTAGCTGAATACCTGTGCTCGGCTATGAAATTATGTGATTGGGCTTGATAAATTGATACTAACAGCTTGAAAATAAATGAGAAGTTACGATTGGTCTTTCCTCTCCCCTTCCTCAGATTTGCCCCTTTGATCCTCTGCTATCCCCTTCTCTCCCTCAGGCTGGCCTCATTCATCCTCTCCTATCCCCTTCTCTCCTTCAGTCTAATTCCTTAGTATCATAGTGTTTTTCTGGTGGGGAGGGAGAGTAGAATTTCTAAACTCCCAGCCAGCAGGACAAATGAGTCATGCTCTGGCCACACGCATGCCCAAGTGGCAATTGGAACAGATTTATTTTCAGGTGAGGAGGGGGAGTAGAACGTCTAACTCCTTAGCATCAGAGTGTGTTAATAATACTATAAGAAACACTCCTTTCTTAGTGAGCACCTAGAAGCCAAGAGGAACATACGTGCCAAATTTTAAGTTTGTAGGTTTTATGGCTCTGGAGATTTTGTGACAATGGATGAGTGGTAATTGCTTATATATAGATAGATAGAAAAGTTTTCTAGGTAGGCAAACAATGCATGGGTAGCCTATAGAAGGCTCACAGCATTTTCTGAAAATGCTTCTATTAAATCTGAATGAACAATGTACAACCATTACACAGTGAACAACTCATCTGGAAGGAGCATCAGTTAATCTTAATGTATTCTTTCTATGTGATCACATTTTTAAATACAAACCATTAAACCATCTTTTAAAAATAAAATGTGATATACAGATTTTTCACCATTGACTGAATGTACTTCAAAGATTGAATGGCAAGAGTGTTATTTGTAACCTTACTCTCAAATAAAATATGGATACTCAGGGGGAAAGCATTGATGTCCATATGCTCAAGAGAGGTGCTGACTCAGATAGCAGTGTATTCAAATAGTGTTGATTAAATCTTTTTAAGCAACTTACAAAGCATGAAGCAGAAGTAATTTGTGAAGGAAATGTTTTAGTTTATAAAAATATAATAAATGGCATTAGCTCTACTGGAGAATGGTTCTAGATTGTTAATAACTTTATACATATTCATGGTATATTTGATTCCAAATGTACTGATGCACAAGCTCTTTTAAGTTTTAATCAGAAATGACTAAATTATCACCTTTCTTGATAAAATTCATAAAGTCTCAATGTAATTTCTTAGTAGAAATGGAATGGTGATTTGCCATTATAGTTTTCAACAGCTCCCCCTCCCCATCTTTTTAAGCAACCCTACAATCTTACCATATCCTAGAGAGTTATTCCAAGTAATAACCAGGTTTTGGAAGATCTTGCTTACATTTTTTTCAAATTAGCAAGGATTGATCTGGATGTATGTTCTCAAAAATCCTGTTTGTTTTCTAAATTTTCATAATATTGGTGTATATATATGTCCAAATATATGCTTTAACATTACTATGAAGTACAAATAAAGTATGAATGTATTCTTAGTAAGCTTGTAACCAAGGACTCTGAGTTAAATGGTGGGTTGTAGCAGAAAGTTTACCGTAAACAGAATAGGCAGGTTAAAAATGAAAAGATGGACTAAACATAACAATTTATTCGCTGTTGTAGAACAGAAAAGTGTATCCACCTTACCATGTGCCATCAAGCTCATAATTATCTGTTCCAAGCAATGCTGTCATTCCTAATATTCATGCCCTATTTCCAGAAATGGGCGGCACATGAATTAACAACCGGTTCGCCCAGCATCAAAAATGCTTGCTTCACTCATGCATGCGCCATTCACAAATGCAACCCCGCATTCCACACATGCACTTTGCTCACTCGCACGCTTTGCGTGCATGTGTGTGGCATCTAAAACAAGGCTAAGTAGGACAGCATATCGCTGGGGAGGCCCACCCACAGGTCGCAACTACCAGTTGCAACTACCAGTACCAAACCGATCCGAACTGCAGCAGCCCACTGCTGCCTATTCCTACATTTAGTGAACAAAATCATAGTTCTACTTTTTTTTTGTAGCAGAAGTTGGAGTCGGTTTGTGACCCCTGGTACCTATCCCTGCAGTTTTGTTGGCAAGTGGTTTGTCATTTCCTTCTTCCTAGGGCTAAGAAGGGTGACCTGCTACCCAGTTGCCTTTGCACCCAAGGTAGCACTCATGGTCCCCTGGATTCTACCGTGTTTCTCTTAAAATAAGACAGGGTCTTATTTTCTTTTAACTCCTGAAATAAGTGCTTGGTCTTATTATTTTTGAGGTGCAGGAGGCGGGAAACGTGGTCACCTCATGGCTGCTGCTATGTTGCAATATTTTCAGGGAGGGTTTATTTTACTGCATGCACTCAAAAGCCCCGATTATTATCTGGGGAGGTCTTATTTTCAGGGAAACAGGGTAATACCAGCATCTTAACCACTATGCCAAACAGATTCTCCTAAATTCTACAACTTACCTTTAAAATACTAGTGTATTTACATCCCAAATTGAAAAAGGATCTCTACTTTCTTTTCTCTTGGCTTGGGCCAATGCCTGTGGACTTGCCCCGTGACTCGACTGAGAACCTGGTGGACGCATGGTTAAGTGCGGCCACGGGGGCCCTGGACCGAGTCGCGCCCTTGCGGCCTCCCTTGCGGCGACGAGTCACCCTGGCTCCTTGGTTCACCGAGGAGCTGAGGGAGATGAAATGCCACAAGAGACGCCTAGAGAGCAGATGGAGATCCTCTCGCTCCGAAGCCGATCGAACACTAGTGAGAACCCATATTAGGGCATACTTAGTGGCGATAAGGGTGGCCAAACATGAGTATTGTGTCACCCTTATTGCATCCACAGATAACCGCCCTGCCACCCTGTTTGGGGTGACCCACTCCCTCCTTCACCAGAGGCTGCGGGAAGCCCCTCTACAGGGTCGAGCAGAGGAATTTGAGATTTATCTGCAGGAGAAAATCACTCGGATTCGGAATGAGCTACCCTCCATCGAGAGTGGTCCAGTCGGACTGTCCGAGGTTGGTCTTGAGGCACCATTCTGGGAGGAGTTTGACTTTGTTACTACCGAGGATATGGACAGGTTGTCAAAGAGACTTAAGGCTACCACATGTTTATTGGACCCGTGTCCCTCCTGGTTTGTACTGGCATCCTGGGAGACGACACGAGGCTGCTCCAGGGCATTGTCAACGCATCTTTGAGTGAGGGGTCCTTGCCTACCGTCTTGAAAGAGGCGGTAGTAAGGCCCCTCCTCAAGAAGCTGTCCCTGGACCCAGCATTATTTGAGAACATTTGTCCAGTCTCCAACCTTCACTTTTTAGAGTGTGGTGGCCCAACAGTTTCCGCGACACCTGGAGGAAATTGATTATCTAGACCCGCGCCAGTCCAGCTTCCGACCCGGTCACAGCACCGAGACTGCATTGGTCGCGTTGGTTGATGATCTCTGGAGGGCGCGGGATAGAGGATATTCCTCTATCCTAGTCCTGTTAGACCTCTCAGCGGCTTTTGATACCATCGACCATGGTATCCTATTGCACCGACTGGGGGGGTTGGGGCTGGGAGGCACCGTTTTGCGGTGGTTCTCGTCCTACCTCTCTGGTCGGTCGCAATATGTGTTCGCAGGGGGGCAGAGGTCAGCCTTGAGGCCCCTCTTATGCGGGGTTCCTCAGGGGCCGGTCCTCTCGCCCCTCCTATTCAACACATATATGAAGCCGCTGGGTGAGATCATCTGTGGTTTTGGGGTGGGATATCATCTGTACGCTGATGATACTCAGCTGTACATATCCACCCCAGACCACCCCAAAGATGCCGTTGAGGTGATGAACTGGTGTTTGGAAGCCATACAGATCTGGATGTGTAGTAACAAACTCAAGCTCAACCCGTCCAAGACTGAGTGGCTGTGGTTTCCGGCACCCCGGTTCAGCCAGATTACTCCAACTCTGGCCATTGGGGGCAAAACACCGGCCCCCGTGGAGAGGGCGCGCAATTTGGGTGTTCTCCTGGATTCCCGGCTGTCCATGGAAGACCATGTGGCGGCCGTGGCCAGGGGGGCGTTTCATCAGTGGTGGGTCCTTTTGGAGAAGGGCGGGATATAAATTGAATAAAATCAAAATCAAATCAGGTACGCCTGATGCACCAATTGCGCCCCTTACTGGACTGGGCTGCCCTTCGCACAGTCACTCAGGCCCTCGTGACATCCCGACTCGACTACTGCAATACTCTCTACATGGGGCTTCCCTTGAGGTGCACTCGAAAGCTACAGTTAGTGCAGAATGCAGCCGCGCGGGAGCTTCTAGATGTTCCCATATAACACCAATCCTGCGCGAGCTGCACTGGCTTCCTGTGGTCTTTCGGGTGCGCTTCAAGGTCTTGACGACCATCTTCAAAGCGCTCCATGGCTCGGGACCTAGTTACATGCGAGACCGTCTCCTGCCCCATACATCCCTTAGACCGATCCGTTCCCACAGAGAGGGCCTTCTCAGGGTGCCGTCGGCTGGACAATGCCGACTGGTGACACCCAGGGGAAGGGCCTTCTCTGTGGCGGGCCCTGCCCTGTGGAGCGACCTGCCCCCTGAACTCCTTACCATCACCGACCTCCGCCTCTTCTGCCAGTGTTTAAAAACACACCTGTTTCATCAAGCCGGCCTAACATAGCCTCCGCTGTGACTAGTATTAGATAGTTTTAAAATGGGGATTTTAATTGGTTTTAGCGCAGGTTTGAATATTTAATAGCTTTTTAAATTTTGTATTTTGTATTATTTATATGTTATTTTAAATTCCTGTGCGCCGCCCTGGGTCCTTTTGGAGAAGGGCGGGATATAAATCAAATAAAACTCAAAAAACCCTCAAACTCTCTCATTAAATTTTGGAAGTTTGTCCTAAATTCCTCTCAAAACATCTTTATCAAACTTCTTTTTATAACTATGTAATTAAGACTTTTTCTATCCCAGTTGTTTAATTGTTTTCTAACTTAAGGCATATATACCTTTAAAAAAAGTATAGTTTTATGAACCTGTTTTGTTGTCTTAGGATATGCATAATTATTATTAATGCTTGTTCAATGAACAACAAGTCTTGTGCCTTGTTACAAAAGGACAAATTTATTATAGAATTAACTTTTTAATTGATCACAGTCCAAATGATGCATGAATAGTCTTGAGAATTTGACTATAAGAGGAATCCTATGAGATAAAGCCAAGGTCCTACTTACTATACATTTTTTCTTCTCACATTAATAACCAGATGCCTATGTAGTGTTTCACAAAGGAGGAGACATAAACCTCTCCAAGAAGCCTCTCTCTCTGATAGAGATAGATAAGGGAGAGAGAGGGAGAGGGAGAGATCTTCAAATAATATTAATGTAATGTAAATGTCTGCCTTGCTAATATTTTCAGAGTTGGTTTGGCAATGCCATCTTTTCAGGCATTAAGAAGATAAGATCATCAGTACCTGAATTTTAAAAACCTTCAAATGGCAGGCTCAATATATCTATCTATCTATCTATCTATCTATCTATCTATCTATCTATCTATCTATCTATCTATCTATCTATCTATCTATCTATCTATCATTGTTCCACAACACCCTGTTAGGGCCCCAATTAAGGGAAGAGACATACTGTTTCCTTTTCTGCCTTTCGGCTCATCACCAGAGACCATCTAGACAGAAAGCCATGAGTTCTGCTGTGTGAGCCCCAGTTCGAATCCCAGTAAGGGTATGGCTAGCTGATGGGAGCTAAAAAGCTCGAAATAGATCTATACTAGTATCTCTTATTTATTTGTTGTTGTTTTTTCAAAATTGTATTTTTATTTATTTCTCACATTTAAAAAAAACGAACCCTTCCCTCACCCTTGTTGTGGTCCTACTTGGCGGATGGAAACAGTAGGTGGATGCAGAGAAATGAAGCAAGAGAAGCTTTTGCTATGTAGGTAATCCTCAATTTACGACCGTCCATTCAGCCATGGTTCAGAATTACAACGGTTCCTTGGTGCTCTCTGAGCTTGGTTGCTTTCGAGCAGATGTTTTATCACTAAACTAGGTGGCATCATCAGTTTTATTTATTTATTTATTTGATGAAATCCAACACCTGCTACAGTTTTATTATGCAAGATTCTACAACGGCTTCTACAAAGACAAAACTGAAGACACTAGATTCTCCCTCACCTGAGTATTGAAGCCAGCCTTGTAACGGAAGTTTCTGTAAGGCTTTCTCATCATTCCTGAGTACGTTTACACCTAAGCTCCCTTCTTTTCATTTAATAAAGTTTTACTTATAAATACTGTTACTATTTAACATTTATCTATTCATCATTAATCTCTATACACATTCTTACATATATACTCTATGATACAGTTTGGATTGCTTTCTTGCCACCCCATGTCTCCATCTTATTTTGCAACAGCCTCACTCCTACTTTCTCAAGCTCCTTTCTCTGCCTTCTTGTTTCCTCCTCTCATTTTTCGTCTCGTCTCCCTTTTTCCCCTCTCTTTCCCCTCTCTTTCTCTCCTCTCTTCATTCTTATCCTCTCTCCTACTCTTAATTCCCCACCCTTACTTTCTCTACTTTACCCTTTCTTCCTTTCCCTCCTCGTTTCTCCTCTTTCCGTTGTTGCCTTTGCTTGTTTATTTTCTCTGATGGGTTCTGGGGATGGCATTTCAACGTTTCAAACTTAATATATATATTTTCCCTTAAAATAAATTTCTATTAAACAATAATTCACATAAACATTGAACAAAGACTGAGGAGTTTAATACCTCCTCCAATTTTAGTCTAATTCATCCGAAGCTGATAGGTCTTATACACATCTTACAGTCATCTTATAAATCCCTAATTCTCAATATTGCTCCTACACTTCTAATAATAGCTGTTTATTAGAGTTTATATAGAGAAAAAGATTCAAAAAACAATTATTGACTAAATCTTAACCACTACTCCCATTAAAATCCGACACTCTGTTTCCCAGCCATAGATACCAGGAGTCCCAACTTTTATTAAAAAGCGGTTCACTTTTCCCTTTAAGAATATGTGTCATCCTGTCCGCTTCTGCACATCGTAGAATCTTATCTAGGACCTGTTGGTTCGTTGGGATTTCCTTTGACTTCCAGTATTGCGCGTATGTCATGCGTGCCGCTGTTGTGATGTGTATTAATAAGTCTCTCTGATTTATTTGTTGATCAGCTCATAAAACTAACACGTGTGTGTGTGTGTGTGTGTGTGTGTGTGTGTGTGTTAGGTTTTTGAGCTGATCAACAAATAAATCAGGGAGACTAGGATAGATCTATTTCGAACTATTTAGCTTTCATCAGCTAGCCATAACCTTACTGGGATTCGAACCAGGGAAGTATTACATATGAGGCAGTTGTAATTGCCACCAGACCACTGGTTCTATCCTGATCAGCTGAGAAAGGGGAAATAAGTATATACTTGTGTCACAACACCCTGGTAAGCCCCAATTAAGGGTGATGAGCCGAAAGGCAGAAAAGGAAAGCAGTATGCTTCCTCCCTTAACTATAGCTAAAACATAAAGCTATACTTTTTTTTACTCATCTTAATAAAATTGTTAATAGTCAAAGTAAATATATAGGTTAGAAGCAGGCATTCTTTTGAAATGTCATCAACATAAATAGAATTTTAGAGCATCTAATCTAAAAATAGGAAATAATTCTAATGGCAGAGACAGAAACAAATACAAAATCATATCTCCCTGAAAAAATATTGTAGTCTGTAAATAATCTTAGAGGTGACTTAATATTAGGTTTTATATTGAACTGCCTTTTAGTATATTTTAGATTTATTTTGCCACTCTAAGTCATTACATATTTCTAGTTCTTCAAAGATGCAGTTATGAAATTGGATTAAATCATGGGGATAAAGAAAATACATGCAGTCTTGTTTAGGCACTAAATTGCTCAGATGAAGATGATATTATTTTTTGGACAACTACTGTAGATATCTACCATTGAGTAGCAAATGAAAGAAAAAAGATGTGTCTGCTTCCTTCAGAAACAGCCAATAGTAATTTGATAATAGGGAGTAACATTTCTTCATTTATTCATTCATGTCTTAACAAATATGCCACTGTTAACTTCAACAGCTGTCCTATCACTGTTTCCAAATAAGAACTTCTTTGCTTGTAGTTGCATAGAGCAAGATTGGATATTGCAGCCATTTATTGAAGTATCACTTATCTTGAGGCAAATAAGGCACTACATAAATTAAATTTAACTTTCCTGCTATGATTTCTATGGTAATTAATTTTTCTTAGAATTATCCATTCAGCTGTAACTCTATTCTACCAGAAAATGTTAAGTGATGATATTATGTCTCAGACTTTATCAAATAATATCTTACTTCACTAAGAATAACAGGTGCAGATTTGCTAATCTAATACAAAGATATTCTTTCCGTTCTTATTCAATAACATAAAAATGCTGTTTATTTTAAAATCTGTCTGTCAAGTTAATAAATTATTCAAAGGTAGATTTATATATAGTATTCTCTCTCTCTTATTTACTCTTATTTGTATAACTTCCCACTATTTAACAGGGAACTTAGAACGCCAGCATAGCTATCCAACAAAACTGTATCCAACTGGCACGAAATCTTTTGCCATTTGTGAAAGCTTCATGTCATTGTTCATTTCCTATGGGACATGCCAGCTCTTATTCCAATTTAATTTTCTACTAGCCAAATTAATATAAGCTTCATGTTTTCATTCTATTTATATTTACAAGGCATACTTCCTGGGCAGCTGTTGTGATCATTTAGTAAGTACTCTATTTCTGTCTTTCATATTGCAACAAGGCAAAAGTTTGTTTCTTTGTGTAATTAATTTTCTAACAAACATCTTATCATATGAACTTTCCTCAACTAGTGGTATAAATGCCAGTTCTGTGCAATAAGAATGAAGCTACTGGGTTTCTGTAAAGTACAAAGGGTTGAATTTGATAATGTAAGATAAAGATTTCTAGATATCCTAGTCACTACTCACTGCAAGGCTTAAGAGCTTACAGAATTATCTAACAGAAGGTTCCAGAGATCCATGTCTCTCTGTTTCAAAAGAAGAATAAACAACCTTGTATTCTAGTCAAATATGCATAAGTGTCATTTTTCAATGACAAAGTCAAAGATCTTAAATCAGATACTAAGACAAACACTGAAACCAAAACATCCTTTCACAGAAATACAATGGTTACCCCCTCACGAACAATATCATAGTAAAGTTAATTTTTCTTTTCTTAGCTTCTAGCCTTCTTCCCATTACAAATATTATTTAGTTGGTCATAGCTACTAAAAGAAAGACAAAATATTTGAGGTATACGGGGAAATTTAACCCATTAATTCCAGAATGAGAAAGGAACACAATTTTGCAAGTAACATTTATTGGTGATAAGACTCATATGTGATAAGGAGCCATTAAAGCAGTGGTGGGTTTCAATTTTTTTAGAACCTACTCTGTAGGTGTGGCCTATTTTGTGGGTGTGGCTTGGCAGTCATGTGACAGGGTGGGAGTGGCTACCTTTTAAAATGTGGTGAAACTCATTTAACAACGCTCTTGCTTAGCTACGTGTGTGTTAATGTATTTAATCATAAATTAATACTTTATTACTGTATACCAGTTGTTATGTTTTGAGGCCAAGAGCTACATTAAATGTTCAGAGAAGTACAAAAGAATAGCTGTTGTCTTCACCACCAACCTTTCTCTTCTTTACCTTCGCCAACAGCAGCTTTGGCTACGTATGATTTTTTTTCACTAATAATAATAATAATAATAATAATAATCATCATCATCATCATCATCATCATCATCATCATCTTTATTGTCATTGTAAAAATTACAATGAAATTGGTTAATATGGCTATGATCTCTGAAAATTTAGATTAGAAATATTATCAGAGTCTGCTCAAGCAGGTCTTTCTAAACAAAAGTCAACTTTGAGTACATTAAAAAAGTCACAAATAGGAGTGTTAAAATGAGAAGAGTTGTCATTTTGCTGGAGTAGATTCCTGTGAGTCCCTTAGACTGCAAGATGGTCAAACCGGTCAGTCCTAGAGGAGATCAACTCTGACTAGAAGGCCAGATTCTGAAGATGAAACTCAAATATTTTGGCCACCAAATGAGAAGGAAGAACTCACTGGAGAAGAGCCTGATGCTGGAAAAGATTGAGGACAAAAGAAGAAGGGGACGACAGAGAATGGGGTGGCTAGATGGAGTCACCGAAGCAGTTGGGGTGAGCTTAAATGGATTTCAGAGGATGGTAGAGGACAGGAAGTCCTGGAGGACCATTGTCCATGGGGTCAGACACGACTTCACAATTAACAGCAAAATGAGATCTAAAATTTTAGTAAAAAAAAAAAAGAAGTCTCATGTTAAAGCTCTTATTTGTTGTCCTGTTCAAAATATGCAGCTTCTGTGTTATTTAAGCAAATAAACTGGCAAAATCTTGTTTTATTGTCTTTTATTGCAATATTATTTTTTGACTAAAGCAACTATATTTTCTTTCATTGATCATCAATGATCATCATCATGTTGGATTTGCTGCCAACATGGCTACCTGGATGAGATAATGTGAACTTTACACCAACTTAAGGTAAGATTCTCTTTATAGTTAAGCTATAGCTGCATCATTTGATCCTTGCCGAATCACATTAAAAAGTCTGTTGGTTACTATTTTTGGAAAAACAAACTGCTTTTTAATTACAAGTTACAAAAACTTGTTCAATAATCCCTTTATATGGCCAAAACTTGCAGAAGTAATCCATTGTTCCTGACATTAAACTTATCTAATATGTTTGAAGGTGACTACTTGGTTAGCATTATGCATTAATTTAAACATGAAAGAATATTTAATAAATATTCATATTGATTCATTTTAAATAGTGCATAAACAATCCTTGATCCACTGGCACATTTATATAAGTCTCATGCAAACTAATAGTACTTATCACTAGTGAGATGGGCACAGAATGTCCCTGTTCACATATTAAAACACAAAAAACCCAATAAACTTCAACCATCAGAAAGGATCATAATGGAAAATGGCAGGATGAAATCAAAATGTTGATTATAGCAGGAAGTAATAAATGTCCCAGCTGTTCAGATCTCTGCTGAACCTTTCTTGAACCACTATATGCAATTAGATTATTGTGCTCATTTCAAGTAGCAACTTTTCACTTGTCATTAAAGAACAAAACACTGCCAGTTATATAATTTATTATGAGGCTTTCGGCATCATGGAAATAATCATTTTGATTTTTTTGCTTATTTGATCATTTGTCTTAGGTTTAGACCATGGTGCAAGGAAATTGTATTTCTTTTCTTTCTTATCTAGAGTACATAATATAGTAATACATCTATAAAAGGTGAGGATTAGGTCATGACTCCCTTACCAAAAATGGTAGATATTTGGCTCACAAATATCTATGTTTAGTTCCACTAATTTAAAGCTTGAACTTTCTATCCCTGAACAGAAGTGATTGTTCAAAATCCACTGTAATATACTTTTCAATCAATTATGGCCGTGATAAGATTTTATTCAAAGTATTTTCATTATTAAAATGTAGAAGCTTAAATATAAAATGTTCTTTTTCAAATAGAACTGCCTGTAAAGATTAGGAAGTGATGAAGACTTCATCATAGCATACCATTAGAAATCTTTCAATTATATTGTGATTTAACTTTTGCTTGCTTGCCAGATCCAATATGTATTTTATTTGGGCTTGGTTGTCTAATTATTTTCATTTAAATGAATGAGGCTAAACACATTACTTTATCAGATTTTGAGATTATTTCAAAAGCATTGACATATAGAGCAATAGGATTTTTTCTTATCTAATATTTTAGGGAGTTCTGTTGCATTGATATTCATTCATTTGCATTTTCCCCAAGTGACAGGAAAATAAATATATTTTGCTGCCTTAACTGGACCTATAGATAATCTTTTTTATATTGGTGCATTATATTCAAACCTATATTATTTTGACAAACAATTCCATCATTAGTTGAGATCAATAGCTATTGACAAATAAAATAAATGTGATATCCTCTGTGTATTTTTGTATGCTAATACAAAATACCACTTCAGAACCACTTCAAAATTCAAGAAAATGAAATGACAAGAAATATTTTTCTCTTAGAGTTACATTTTATCATTATGTTACACCAACTCAAATATCATCTGTATACATTATCTGATTATAGTGGGATAGATAGCTTCCTTATGGGATCGAGTGTAGCTTCTAACTGTCTGAAAAGCATCACTTGTCATATCAATTTTGGACTTTGCTTTACATAATAATAACATAATGTAGTTTACATTAATGTAGCCTGATAAAAGTATGGATTTGTTCCTTCATCAGGGTGAACAACATACTATACACGAGGATTTTTAAATCACAAAAAATAGTGATATATTGCATTAAAATAATGAGATGGCCACTGTTAAAGCTATATACTTTTCATATTTCCCAAACCATTATTATGGTTAAAATGTTTAATTTTAATAAGTTGTTGTCACTTATTTGTAAAGAGGGGTCTGAACTCATGCTCATCCTTGCACCTAGAAAAATTAATTGTATATTTAGTATATTTATTATCCTTCCTAGTTGTATATTTAGTATATTTATATTTAGTATATTGTATATTTGTATATTTAGTATATTTATTATCCTTCCAGCCCTACCCTCTGGAACGACCTTCCCCCCAAACTACGCACCATATCAGACCTCCGCCTTTTCCACCAGCGTCTTAAAACGCACCTATTCCAACAAGGCGGCCTAGCATAACCTCCCGTTCCTGACTGCTATTAGCTAGATTTTAATTAGGGGGATTTTACACTATTTTAGCACAGGGTACGGGTTTAATAGTTTTTAAAAAATGGTATTTTTGTATATTTGTATTGTTTTTAAATTTTCCTGTGTGCCGCCCTGGGTCCAAATTTGCAGTTCCTGGCTAAATTGAGTTCTTTTGCCAATTCTGAGATACACTTTGCTGTAACTTCTCAGGGAAAGCTCAGATCAACCAATCGACTGGTTTTTCGGCTTCTGCATCCCAGATAGCATCCAATATGTGTTTCTCATTCAAATTTGAGCTCTGGATCCAAATTTTCAGTTCCTGGCTAAATTGAATTCTTTTGCCAATTCTGAGATACGCTTTGCTGTAACTTCTCAGGGAAAGCTCAGATCAACCAATCGACTGGTTTTTCGGCTTCTGCATCGCAGATAGCATCTAATATGTGTTTCTCATTCGAATTTGAGCTCTGGATCCAAATTTGCAGTTCCTGGCTAAATTGAGTTCGGTGTGGGTTATAAATTCGAATAAATTAAATTAAATTAAATTAAATTAAATTAAAATTTTAAGCGGGATAAGTACAAGAATGATTTAAAAAAAACATTTATATGGACAGTGTAATTTCCTATAGTTCACTTAAACTCATAAATATGAGACCGCCATGCAAGTCTAATAAGCCTAATATGTTATTGAGGAGATTCCATATTACCCATGCCTCACCAGTAAGATCAAGCAGAATTAGTGTTCTTTGTGTTTCAATAATGCCTCCTATTGCAGCCCAAGAGCTGTTTCAGTTTTGTCATTGTATCTGTCTCTGGAATGAAATCCTTCCAGGGATCTTTTCACTCTAATGATATCTTTACAAATAGAACTATTCTCCCAGTGCTTTTAATCAACCATTAATCAGTGGATCCTTATGTGTTGATGGTTGGCAATTTATCCAAATTTAGATTTTAGATTTTATTATATTTATATCTCGCACCTATCTCCTACAAAAGGACCCAGGGCGGCGCACAGGAATTTAAAACACAATATACAATACAAAATACATAACATCCTAAAACCCTATTAAACTCAATGACCCTGTGCTAAAAACATGATTTAAAAACCCTCTAATTAAAAAATTTGTACAACTAACACTCAGTCATTTATCGGGTGGTTAACCTAAGCCGGCTTGATGGAATAAGTGCGTTTTCATTTAAATTACTTAAAAATATTTTTAATGAATTTAAGATTAAGAAAAGATGTGTATTAAATGAAGGCATGGCAGAATTTACAAAATATATAAGAGGAAGAAGGGTTTATATAATGATCCGTTTCAAAGGTCAGAAGTCATTAATATTTTTTGAATGTTGTTCCATTTATTTTCCTTGCAGTTTTTTTTAACCTTTTTCCTTTCTTTTGATTTGCTTTTTCATATAAAAATGCATAATAAATATAAATTAAAAAGAGGGGGAGAACAAAAGATTCTGAATATAGTGCAATATTTCATGTAATGAAGAAATATTTGAGATGGAATTTGTCTAGCTTTTGGTTTTAATTTGCTACTCGTTGCAAGATAGCCCTTTTTTTTCTTTATGCTTAATTTCATGTATTTATGATTGTAATCAAAACTTACTTTTAAACTGGGTGAGAAAGTCTAAACAAAAGACCTCCAACAGAATGACTGGAACAATCACAATCATATTATTGGGATAAAAATGGAGTGAAAGAATGTTATCTTTTGCCACACAATAGAGATTTGTATGGAAATAAGAGAGATCTGTAAAGCAGGGATCTCCAACCTTTGCAACTTTAAGTCTGAAGGACTTCAGCTCCCAGACTTTTCCACCCAAGACACAGTGAGGGAAAATGTCTTAAAAGCTTTAAAAAGGTTGGGGGGAAAATTAAGGCTGGTGGATGCGTTGTGACTGGAAAACTTGAAAGTGCTTCAATGTATAATGTTTTTGTGAAGTCTGCATCTGTGCTTGAGTATTGAAGAATGTTATTTTTTATGTAAAAAGTGGCATTCATTTCTTACATCCACCCAGGAAAATATTGGGAAAATGTGTGATGTTCCCTTCTTCAATGTATTAATGGCTAAAAATATAAGGAATGCCTCTAACATTGCAATGCATCAGTTGGGGATGTGAACAAGTATGTTCTTTTGTATGCAGAATATGCAGTCTTGTTAGATAAGAACCTCAATTATCTGAAGTGAATGTTGAATAGTTTGCATAAGGATGTTCAAGATCAAGGTTGGTATGTTTGACAAGTAAAACGGAACGAATGCTTGCAAGTTATATATAAATGGTAAACAATTAGAGCTAGCAGATGAATCTGTGTACCTTGGCAGAATGTTTACTAAAAATTGAAAGACAGATGGAGACATTTTAAGATGTTCAACTGCAGATTGAAAAATGGCAGGTAGTAAGTACATTGTCTGTTGTGAAGGATAAGTGAGAATGGCTGTGCTTAAGATGCTGCTATGACTTACTTTGGAAATGAGTTAGATATGTTAAAAAAAATCTCATAAAGGTAAATTGAATGCCATGGAAATGAATTACATAAGCAATGAATACACTTAAACAAGAAAAATCCACCAAAATGAATGGAGATTATTATATTCATAAAGAAAATATTAGAAACCATTAACAGAAAAGCAGCTATTGGTGTGTGTGTGATTTCAAAAATCTGAATGGAGCAGAATTTGCTATATCTTTTTGCCCATCCGTAAAAATGCAATTGGGACAACTGATTGTAGGTTTCACTTTGTTTCAGAATAGAGCTGAATACAAGGAAATAAATAAGTGATAAAGGTAATTTTAAAAAAATTAAAACATTCTCTTTTTTCATATGTAGGTGGTCCTTGTTCAATTACCACAGTTAGAATTGGCAATTATAGTAACAAAGCAAAGCGATTACTATAATTTTACAATATTATTTCAGTTTTTCTTTGCTTTGCATAGTAATTGCAAAGAGTCACTAAATGGGTCAGTCACTAATTGAGAATTACTTGAATGCAGTGTTCTGCCCTTCAAGGCACATACAGAGAGATAGAACTCCATAGAGTGTATTAAAATTGAGACAGATTATTTCATAAATAATTTAAAAACTACATAATTCAAATCATTCCATGGCATAAAATAGTGCAGATCTAATAGAAAACTGCTTTATGTTGAGTTAATCCTAATTAGCTTAATATTATCTATATTTAAATATATACTGGTTAAATATAGCAGTCAAAAAATAAAAATAGAGCATTGATAAGAAGGGTATACATATACTTAACATAAATTTAAAAAATAATTTAAAAAGTCCATATACTATTGAACTATAGTTTAAAAATTAGTTTAATTCAACATGTTATTAAATCTAGAGCACTCTCCTTCTCACTATTAGAATAGTTTCACAAATTAAGAAATTCCATACTAATAAAGAACACATCTCTTGAATCTACTCTTTAACATAAGAATTATAAATTTCTTTTCTCTTTAATGGGAAATAAAATATCTTTGCCAAACTCAAAGTTTTGTAGAGTCAACATTTGTTTACATATATACATACGTACACACACACACACACACACAGACACATATCACTGATATGGGCATAAAGATCTATTTACTCTAATTGGCATTGTTTTATAGCTTTTCATGTATTTAAAAACGTTGAATGCAAAGCATGTGGTTTGCAAATCAATAACTGGCCTCCCTCTATGAATATGAAATGGATATGAAAAATGTGATTGTCTAACAAACTCTGTGCTTTGGTTCTTCATATATTTATGTTTCATTTCCTGAGAGTGTACAAATGAGGTGGGCATAAATCACAATATTCTTTATAGAATGCATTTCAATTATTTAGAAATATTTTTATTTTCCCTTGAGATTAGTTACAAACCTGAAAACCAAATCTAAATCTTGAAAACCTGAATCTATGTCTCTTTGAAAATTGGTAGCTAGCTCTTTTATATATTTATCAGCTATTTATTAATTAATTTATTACTAGAATTAGTTGAAGTATTCAGGATTCTGAAATACAAAATTAGTTGAAGTATTCAGGATGCTGAAATACAGATGAGTGCGGGGGTTTTGAGCTAGGAATTTTACATTAACTTTTGGAAATGGAAGCAACTGATAGATATTTCATGCAAGCAGGAGTGAAATTCAGAACCAGTAGTAAAACAAATTGAATTTCACCACTTCATGCAAGGTAGGAATCATTCACCATGACCCCAGAACACTACAAAAGCCAGAAATGATGAATTATAACATATTTCTCTGAAAATATGACCTACTCAGAAAATAAATCCTACCTTGATTTTTACATATAAGCCCTAATTAAAATCCTGCCCACTCCAGGGTGCATGGCTAAAAATTAAGCTAGGGTGGAGATGGGAGTATGGAGCTGCCCTATACTTTCCTTCCGATAGTTGCAGCCAGACCTCACACACCTCGGCCCATTTCTTCTGCAGCTAGCAAGACTTTCCAGTAAGGCTTCTGTAACAGAGCTCTGGATCAATTGGCTACAGAGGCCTTTCCTGAAGGCCTTTTCTGAGGGTCTCTGTAGCTGATAACAGAGCTCTGGATCATTTGGCTACAGAGACTTTCAGAAAAGCCTTGGTGGCTGCAGAAGAAATGGGTTGAGGTGTGCGAGGCCTGGGCAAGGGATGATGCATGCAAACGTGGTGAGTCAGTGGACAACATCGCACCCTGAAAATAAGGCCTTGTGCCTTTTTTGATGGCAAAAAAAATATAAGATAGGGTCTTATTTTAGGGAAAACATGGATAGCAATGTTGTAGTTAGCCCCATTAGGAGATTCCACATACATTTTGAACCTCCTCAAGGACTTAAACCAGCTTTCTGGAGAAGGCCCCTACAAGTAGAGAAAAAAGTAATGAAGGGAACAAGGTGATCAACCATATTTGACTTAATTCTCACTAACAGAGAGGAAATGATAGAAAGTGTTGAAGCCACAGTAACCCTGGGGGCAAGTGACCATGCAATATTGGAATTCAACATTATGCAAACACAAGCAGTAGAACAAAGTCAAACTAGAGTCTTGGACTTTAAGAGAGCTAATTTCAATAAAGTTAGAGAGAGCTTGGGAAGAATTCCATGGATGAGAATCCTGAAGGGGAAAACAAGAAGCTTGGGAAATTTTGAAAAATGAGATTACAAAAGCCCAGTCTAGCACAATACCAATGAAGAAGAAAAATAACAGCTCCCAAAGAAACCAGCATGGCTGCATAAAGAACTCTCTGACAAATTGAAAGACAATAAAGATAAATATAAAAAGTGGAAAGAGGGGGACATAACTAAGGCAGAATATCAGCAAATAGCCTGAGCCTGTAAAGATGAAGTGAGGAAAGCTAAGGCTCACAATTAAGAAAGGCTTGCCACAAAAGTAAAAAATAACAAAAAAAAAAAAGCTTCTTCCAACATGTTAAAAACAAGAAAAAAGTTAAGGAAACAATTGGTTCACTGCTGGGAGAAAATGGCAAGAAGATGACAAGCAACAAGGAGAAAGCAGAACTATTTAACTCATTTTTGCCACTGTCTTTACACAATGGGAAAAAACAGTCCAACCTACCAAAAACAGCACCACAAAAATCAGATTAGGAACACCAGTTGAAATAGGGAAGAAAATGATAAGTGAGCACCTGTCTACCCTAGACGACTTCAAATCACCAGGACCGGGTGGATTACACCCTAGGGTTCTGGCAGAGAAGATGTCAGAACTACTGAACTATATCTTTCAGAGATTCTGAAGCATCGGGGAACTGCCAGAAGACTAGAAAAGAGCTGATGGGGTTCCCATCTTCAAAAAAAGGGGGGGGATAGATCCAGGAAACCATAGACCTATCAGCCTGACCTCAATACCAGGAAAGATTCTGGAAAAGATAATCAAGTAACAAATTAGCAAACCCCTAGAACAGTGGTTCCCAAACTTTTTCAGTCCACCACCCCCTTGGTGCTACAAAATGATCCTCAGTGCCCCCCACCCAGAATTCAATTTTTTTACAACCAGTTTTGTGGGCGTGGCTTGGTGGGTGTGGCTAGGGGGGTCATGTGACTGGGCGGTTTGCAGGATGGAAGGCAGATAATAACAGTAAAATTCAAAACTTTAACAATTAATTGCACATTTATTCAAAATCCAATTTAAAAACCTTTGTAGCTAATGTTAATTCTACAAAATTGTTTAATATGATCCAGTGATACCAGGTTTTCAAAGTTTGATAGTCATTTATCAAGAACCTTACTAACTAGTAACTTAGTAAACTCAATAAAATTTAGTTAACTACTTCACTGTTCAGTAAATTCTTAATGTGATAGATGGGCTTGATGAAGTGATACCAATTTCCCAATGTCTGGTTTTAAGTCACTTAGCAGGAGTCTTAAATCACCACGTTCAGTAACATGGAGTCTATTTCTTTGCTTGGAGAGAAGTTGAATGACCACACTGAAGCCACGTTCCACCAAATATGATGTTGGAAATGCAACAAGGAGCATCTTAACCACTGTCCATAGTGCAGGATAGCGATCAGAAATTTCTTTCTGTAACCAAAACTCTTGGTGCAATTTCTTGAACTTTGGCTTCAGCTCAATGTCATTTTACAGCTCTATGAGTTGTTCCTCCACTACCCCATCTTCCTCAAAATCTGAAAAAGGATTTATCACCCAATCTGGAATTTCCATCAAAAGAAGATCCTGATATCGCTCAGACATATCTTTATGCAGCATGTCCAAATGGTCACAAAACACTTGAAGATCATCATCCCACCTTTCTCTTCTGGCTCACACAAGCTTGGAAATTGGTATAGCTTGCAACGGCCTACATTGCACTTAAAGAGAGTTAGCTTTGAAATAAATGTAGAGATGACAGATTTGGCCCTAATAAGATTAACCTCAATTCCTTGCAACTGCAAATTCAATTCATTGAACTTTGCAAATAGTTCTGATAAATAGGCAATGTCATGTTCAATGTTCCTCTATTTCCCCCACCCCTGAAACCAGACACTTCTGCTGTGTAGACACATACACGCACACACACACGCACACACCCAAAAAGTGTCTGGTTTGGGGGGGGGGAAATAGAGGAACATTTGGATATACATTTTGAATTAATCTGGGAAGAAAATTGCAATGTTTGCCTGTTATTAAATAAATTCACAGCTTATACATTTGAATTAGATGTTTTTTAATTCACGTTTAACCTATACTTGATATACTTGTATTCAATACATAAGGTGCTAATTATGTCATTGGAAGAGAAAACTGCATTAGTGATATACATGTCAAAGTGTTGATTTGTACTAAAAATGTTTAGCTTAAAGAAGTTATAAGGAATCACAAATATGAGTGTGGAAAATGTAATGTATGTGTGGATGACCCCTTGCATGAGTTGTAGTGGGGGGGGGGGGGGGGAATCATAATAATAATTAAAAAAAGAAAATGATTCCCCAAAGAGGTAAAAGGCTACCTCAAAAAAGGTTTTGCTAGAGTTATTCTTTGCTTCCAATCTGTTGCGGAAGGGGATTGGACTCCATTCTCTATTATAAAGAACCCCCATGGTTCTTTCGTGAAAATTATAACCCAAGAACATATACCTTTGTTAAAATGTTCCCATTCTCACTTTCCATATTGGGAATCCCTAGGCTCCGTGTAATAATAATGTCATCAATTAATTCAAGCAAATGTTGATGCTTTTTTAATTACACCAATGCAAACAATGTGCCCACAAGGGTAACCAGGGCGGTGCTGGGGTGAGCGAACAATGGAGGATCAGGCAGCAACTGCCCTTTTTGTGATTTAGAAAAAAAATATCTTGCAACATTCCTCAAATAAATGGACATGGAATCAGCTGTGATTAAACTTTTGGGAGAGAAATGGATTTTGGGGGCCAAAAGTATGAGTAAATTCAGTAAAAGATATTCTGAATTTATTAAAATAAAGAACATCATTTTACAAAATTCATCTCAAAATTCTGATAGGACCAGAATTTTGCTCATAGTTATGAATTCTTTGAAACGATTATAAAGATCTTAGCTAGAATAAACCAAGAGAGGAAGATGTTTCTGGAAGGTAGCCAGGGCAACGCTGCTTGCTTGCCCAATTGCCCCCCCCCCACCTGCCAGTGAAACAGCAGCGGCTCACCTCCCTGTCCACTGCCCGTCTCTTCCTCTTCCTCCTCCTCTTTTTCCTCCTCCTGCCTCTCCCTCTTCTTTCTCCTTTTCCATTTTCTTCCTCCACCTCTTTCTTCCTCCTCCTCCTCTTCATCTTCCCTTTGCTACTTCGTCCTCCTTTTTCTTTCTCCTCCTCCTCCTCTTCCCTTCCTCCTCCTCCTGCCCCTTCCTTCCCCTCTTCCTTCTCCCTGCTCCTCTTCCCCCTCCTCCTCCCTCTTCTTTCTTCCCCCCTCCTCCTCTTCCTTCTTCCTCCCCCACAATAAAAAAGGGGAGAAGGGCAGGGCTGTTATTCACGACCTCAACTAGGGAGAGCTCTAGTTTTGTTTTAAAATTGTTTTAAAACAATTGCAAAGAGCTCTCTCACAAGCTCAACTAGGGAGAGCTCTCCCCCCCCCAAACAAAGTGAACGATCTCCCCTTCCACCAAGGTTTTTTTTTAAAGGACCTTTTCACAAGCCACATTTTTTAAAACAATTGCAAAAGCTCTCTCACAAGCTCAACTAGGGAGAGCTCTTCCCCCCCCCCAAACAAAGTGAACGATCTCCCCTTCCACCAAGGTTTTTTTTTAAAGGACCTTTTCACAAGCCAAGGCGGTCGGGACGGGTGATTGAAGCAGTGTGCGCGCCTCTCCTGGGAGGAAGGCGGTGATTGGAGGGGAGGGTGGTGACGTTGCTTAAAGGGAAACTGCAGCTATTTCCAGGGAAGCTACCAACCTAGGGCGACGCTCTCTGCAGCAATTTACGATCTTTTTTTCCTTGCCCTCAGCGCCCCCCCGAGTTGCCTCCTAGTGCCCCCTGCAGCTGCTTTGCCTCCTAGCGCCCCCCTGAGTCATGCCACCGCCCCCTGGGGGGCGTTAAAGCCCACTTTGGGAACCACTGCCCTAGAAGTAAACAAAGTAATAGCTAAAAGCCAACATGGGTTTCTCAAAAACATATCATGCCAGACTAATCTTATTATAATTACATTCTTTGACAAAGTGACAAAATTAGTGGACCAGAGAAATGCCATAGATATAGTTTACTTGGACTTCAGTAAGGCATTTGATTAGGTAGACCATAACCTACTACTAGATAAAGTAGAAGAATGTATGTTAGACAGCATCAGATGGATTCATAACTGGCTGACCAACCGCACTCAACATGTAGTCCTCAATGGAACTGCATCTACATGGAGGGAAGTATGCAGTGGAGTACCCCAAGGCTCTGTTTTAGGCCCAGTACTCTTCAACATCTTCATCAATGATTTGGATGAGGGGATAAATGGGGAACTCATCAAATTTGCAGATGACACCAAGAATGGCAGGAATAGCCAACACTCCAGAAGATATGGTTAAGATACAGAAGGATCTTGACAAACTTGAACATTAGGCACTATCTAATAAAATGAAATTCAATGGTGAAAAGAATATGGTTTTACATTTAGGCAACAAAAACGAAATGCACAGGTACAGTATAGGTGGTACCTTGCTCAATAATAGTAACTGTGAAAGGGATCTTGGAGTCCTAGTGGACAACCATTTAAATATGAGCCAGCAGTGTACAGCAGCTGCCAAAAAAGCCAACACAGTTCTAGGCTGCATAAACAGAGGGATAGAATCAAGATCACAGGAAGTGTTAATATCACTTTATAATGCCTTGGTAAGGCCACACTTGAAATACTGCATTCAGTTTTGGTCGCCACAATGTAGAAAAGATGTGGAGACTCTAGAAAGAGTACAGAGAAGAGCAACAAAGATGATTAGGGGGCTGGAGACTAAAACATATGAAGAACGGTTGCAGGAGCTGGGTATGTCTAGTTTAATAAAAAGAAGGACTAGGGGAGACATGATAGCAGTGTTCCAATATCTCAAGGGTTGCCACAAAGAAGAGGGAGTCAAACTATTCTCCAAGGTGCCTGAGGGCAGAACAAGAAGCAATGCGTGGAAACTAATCAAGGAGAGAAGCAACTTAGAACTGAGGAGAAATTTCCTGAAAGTTAGAACAATTAATCAGTGGAACAGCTTGCCTCCAGAAGTTGTGAATGCCCCAACACTAGAAGTCTTTAAGAAGATGTTGGATAGCCATTTATCTGAAATGGTATAGGGCCTCCTGCCTAGGCAGGGGGTTGGATTAGAAGACGTCCAAGGTCCCTTCCAACTCTGCTATTGTAAGTAAGGTGAATCAAAGTCCTACAGGTGTTTCATCTTAGAGATGGATCTATGAAATAACTTTGGAGGGATCTCTATTTGAACCATTAAAACAAAAAGATGGTTTTGAAAGCTTAAACACAAGTTAAATAGTCAATACATATATTTCTTCAAAAACATATTCTGAGACAACTCTGCCTGCTAAGTTTCATATTTGAACTGTCTCCTTCTGAAGGACTTAGTAGATGGATAAAATAGTGCTGAAGGGCAGATTAGGTAGTAAATGTAAGCAAAATTGAAAAAGATTGATACTGAGGCAGAGCAGAGAAATGTAAGCTAAGAGAAATAGCTCAGTGGAACAGACGCAACTGAGATAGAAAATATAAAAGAATCCAGGCAAGTCAGACTGGGGGAATGAGTGCAGACGATATAGGAACATGTGAAGATAAGTGGAAGAAAAATTGTAGGAGCCAGGAAGCAGAAAAGGATGCAATGATAGGAATGGCATGGCAGCAGATGATCATCAGAAGCAGTTATTCAAAAGAAGATGAAGAAGCCCAGAGACTTAATTATGCCAGCAACTCAAAAATTCAGAAACACTGACCCAGCAATTGTGAGAGTTCAGTAGTGGCAGTGGGGGGAAAAACAGTACTGGGATCAGATCCAGAGTATCAGAGATGGGGAAAGGGCAGCAGGCCACACTGGTGTCAGCAATTGTGCTCAGAAGGTTGACCTAAATCCCAACAAGACTTACGAAGGCGTAAATCAGGGGCAGCAGAATAGCAGCAGGTTGGGTGTAAGCTGTCTGAGAAGAAATGATGGCAGCAAAGAAGGCCAGGAATGGCAGACAATATATAGAAGAGAAGACATTAAACCCAGGCAGAAAAAGAGTGTGAAAATACATAGTGATAAAAAGATACATGAAAGGATCAAGAGGAAGGAAGGAAGGACGGAAGGACGGAAGGACGGAAGGAAGGAAGGAAGGAAGGTGTTCCTATTTAAGCTGTTTCCTGACGATAAAAAATGAGTACAATAATGTTTCTGTGGCAAAGAACAAAAGTGTGTTATTATTTCAATCTAATTAGTTCTTTAAAATAATAGGACTAAGCTTAAATAATAATAATAATAATAATAACTTTGCATTTATTAACCGCTCCCTCTCCCCACAGGGACCCGGGGCGGTGCACAGGAGAAACTAAAAACAATATAAACAATCAATCAATTAAAAGTAAACTTGTTTTTGTTCATGTCTGAGGAGGGGGTGAGGAGCTTCTTTTATTCTGTTTTTTTCCCAAGAAAGTTTGAGAGGGGAGATCCAATGCCCCTTTTGTCCTTGCTGAGCAAATTTTAATTAACAAATTTGGCATAGGTTGTGTTTTGTTCCTTTGTTTTTAGCTAACTCTGTTCTGAGTTCAGATCTCAAATTATTAATTATATATCAATGCAGGATTTGTGCAAGATATTTCCAGTTCAAATCATTTATATATCTATATTTATTTACATGTCTGTACCTGTGAAACTGTGTATCAAAACAACTTCCACTGCAGCAGCAACCTTGTCAACTGTCTCACTCAGTAATGTAGCAAAGAAAGACTCTTGGCTATTTGTTTTTGCCCAGAGTATAGTTTACTGAAGCTTAGGTGGTTACAGAAGTAGTGTAAGCTGAATCTGAGGTTTTCCCGTGCAAACAATACAAAGTAAATGTTCTTCTCTCCCAGGGGTGGGTTCCTGAGGGCTCGCAGGGGTTCGCGCGAGCCCTTTCATCAAATTTCCGGATCCCAAGCGAGCCCTTTGGATCGTGGACCCGGAAGTATCTAAGGAACACGTGGCTCGCTCGTGTATCCCTGGCAGGGAAAGTTTCAAGACCCAGGCGCTTTAGTTTTGAAGCTGCCGGGCCTGCTTTCCCTGTTGGCGCGGGGGGCGGGGCGGAAGAGCGCGCTAGGCTGCGCGAACCCCGCCCATCTATCACTCTGTGTTTGTGTGTGTGTGTGTCTGTCTCGCATTCACGCACTTAATCACTTTCTGCGTCTCTCTCTTTCTCTCCCTCCCTCCCTCTCTGTCTCTGTGTGTGTGTCTGTCACTCTCTGATTCCCCCCTCTGCTCCCTGTCTCTCTCTGTGTCTGTGCCTCTCTCTGTCTGTCTGTCGTCGTGCCCGCCCGCCCGCCCGCCCGTCCCCCGCGGAGCCTCTTCATCCCGGGGCCGCTGTGCTCACTCACCTTAGCCTGCCCTCCCCGCCGCCCGGCCGCCTGCAGCTGAGAAGCGTGTGTGTGTGTGTGGGAACAGGGAAAGTTTTGCCGCGAGTGGCGGGGGGTGGGGTGGGGGTTTGCGCAGCTTAGTGCGCTCTTGTTCCGCTGCCCCTAGCCGGCAGGCTTCAAAGGCCGAGCGCTGGCTGAAGGGCTCGGCCTTTGAAGTCTGCCGGCTAGGGGCAGCGGAACAAGAGCGCGCTAAGCTGCGCAAACTCCCACCCCACCCCCCGCCACTCACGGCAAAACTTTCCCTGTTCCCACACACACACGCTTCTCAACTGCAGGCGGCCGGGCGGCGGGGAGGGCAGGCTAAGGTGAGTGAGCACAGCGGCCCCGGGATGAAGAGGCTCCGCGGGGGACGGGCGGGCGGGCGGGCACGACGACAGACAGACAGAGAGAGGCACAGACACAGAGAGAGACAGGGAGCGGAGGGGGGAATCAGAGAGTGACAGACACACACACACAGAGACAGAGAGGGAGGGAGGGAGAGAAAGAGAGAGACGCAGAAAGTTATTAAGTGCGTGAATGCGAGACAGACATACACACACACAAACACAGAGTGATAGATGGGCGGATGAAGGGGAGAGAGGCAGAGAGAGAAAGAAAGAGAAAGAAAGAAAGAAAAAAGTGAGAGAGAAGAAAGAGAGAGAGAAAGACAGAGAAAGAGAGACAGAAAGAAAAGAGAGAGAAAAAGAGAGAAAGAAAAAGAGAAAGCGAGAAAGAAAGAAAGAAAGAAAGAAAGAAAGAGAAAGAAAAAGAGGGAAAGAAAGAGAGAAAGAGAAAGAAAGAGAGAAAGAGAAAGAGGGAAAGAGAGAGAGAAAGGAAGAGAGAGAGAAAGAGGGAAAGAGAGAGAGAAGGAAAGAAAGAGAAAGAAAGAAAGAACGTATGACCACAATTGAGCCCAAAAGTTTAGTTGTTAACCAAGACCATTGTTAAGTGAGTTTCACATTTTCCAAGTTGGCCACTCCCACCCAGTCACATGGCTGGCAAGCCACTCCCACCCAGTCACATGGCCAGCAAGCCACTCCCACAAAGCAGGCCACACCCACAGAACCTGTTCCAAAATTTTTGAAACCCACCCCTGTTCTCTCCCCACCCCCCAGCCATACACGGTTAGCTGTAACTTTCCAATTATGTGCCTGTTATTGTTTAGGAAACAGGTTATCAGTTTCCAGTTCTGCATATTGATAATTGACCTTGGCTGTCTGAAGCTTCTCACAAGGCTCATCTGGGCTTCCATCCCGTTTTCCTTCCTTACAGTCCAATCTCCCACCCTCATTGCCAATGTCAGGCTATAAGCTTGGATAGGAGAGATGCAGCCATGACAAGCTCTATCAAAGTATACTATAGAACAGGTACAATGTTTTAGGGAAATAGAAGATTCAAGCTCTGGAAATATCAGTATATATCTCACTGCCAATAAATATAACAATAAAACTAACCAAAACTATTCGTGAGAAAAATGATGGAATCTTAAATGTATTTAAAGGGGGAAACCAGAAATAAGTGGGCACAAGTTAAAAACAGAAGGATGCAACAATGACCAGAAAGCAAGAGACAGGTGAATAGGGAGGAAAGAAGCGATAAGGAGCTTCACTGGAAGGCAATAAAGCAGGGAAGATGAACATGTCCAGGAAATGGAAACTTAATGCTTGGAAACATTGTATGAATAAAGGCTAAAGTAAAACTGTTTAAGTATTTTTTGTATGGTGATCAAGATTATAGACAATAAACTATAACTAGAGTGGATTTTAAATATAATATGTAAAGTGGGACAATTTCAATATCCAACATTTTCAATATCCAACAATTTCAATATCCTCCAAGATCCTGTAGGTTTCATCAAATAACTTGTTTCTTTATGGTTTTAAATCCCATGTAGATCACACTAGCCTCTGATTAATAGTAATATGTAAATTTCTCAGATTACAACTAAATTGCTTTTATCAATAAATCTTGAATATAAAAAGTATTTTGAAGTTAATGATCCATGTTATATGTCAATGAGGCATAGTAGCAAATCATGATGGATAGATCAAATATTTTTGCTTGTCATTTTGTAGTAAAATGTGCAATATAAAATGTATATTGTTAAATTCCCTCCTGTGATAACCATTCCCACAAGGAACTAGGAAGTAATATTTACTTTTATTCAAGCATTAAGTGTTCAAATAAGATGATGTTATCTCTAGTCACTTTCATAAATTACTAGACACATGGCAGTCAGTAAAACATTGACAAAAATAAACTGATGAACAGAAGGTTGCTGAAAATCCATAAGTGCTTGATGGCTGAAGTTGCTTTTTCCACAATATATAAAATCATAAATGTGTTATTCAACATGATAAACATTTTGGTTCATATATAATCAGTTAATGTATTTTTGCAACAAAAAGTCATATTTTTTCTATAGAACAAAAAAATAAATTCAAATATTATAGACTTTAGGATAGATTCTTCTGCAGCATTTATTGGAAGAAAAAGAGAATTTGGATAAAGTTTCAAATACCAGAAAATGATAAATATTTGCTTTCAGAAAAAAGCAAGGCACTAATAAAAAAAGATGTGTTTCAAATGTCAAATGTTTCTAATACATGAAAAATTGTATCTTCAAATGGAAACAGCAGCTACATCAATTCTAGGTTCAGAGAAAAGCCTACACATTATTATATTTGAGCCATAGTCCATGTTGAATTTTATGCTTGTCCTCTCTGTAGTACCAGGCCTATTTAGCATTTATACCAACTCCTCTTTCTGCTAATGTAATAATCAGTACATATTAAGTAGAATGGTTAAGAAAGAGAACAGTCTATTACAATATGTACAGAAAACCTGATAATAGACAAAACCTCTTGAAATTGGACATTTTGGTACATATTTGTTATGAGAACATGATTGTTCAAGAATGTTTGGAAAACATGTGTGTGTGTGTGTGCGCGCGTTTGTGTGTGAACTTTTAACTTTGAAGGATATCAAAATGAAAAGTATATGTATTTTCAGACTTCATCTCTTAAACCATGCCATGTTCAACTTGGTTAATACAACCAGTCAGAAATAAATCATGAAAAACAATTATTATATGGGATTAATGTCCATTTATTTTTTTCCCTCAGGAGACCAACAGAGAAGAATAATGCTATTTCAAAAACTATTTCCTATGAAATCAGTCTATAAAGTCAATCAATATACGAACTTGCTCATACTCGTATTTGGCATATTTACCAGCATTTTTGTTCAGGTTTGGATAAAAGCTTCAGTGGAAGAGAAAAATTACATTGTGGAACTTGTCAAATTCATTCTTGTAACAGCAGATACTTGACCTATATGCACCTATATTTGTTGAATTAGCTTTTATGTGGGTTTGTTTTAAATCTATGATAAATCTATACCCAGATTCTTGGCTCAAAAGTCTTTTAAACATTAAATCATGTACAACATAATATCAAGGATACTATTTGTATGTGACTGCAGGTAGATCATATGTAGTGCACAATCAGAAACATGAGGAAATTAATATTAGATCCAAATATTTGATATTCCTTCCCCAATGTCATGGTTAGAAAACAAACAAGGTATAAATTCCCTTCAGCCTTAGTTTAAGCTAAAATACTGTTGAAGAAATATTGGCACAAGCCAATATTTAGGCAATTTTGTAATGCCATTATTTTATGAAAATTATAATAATTATACAGTACATACCAAATTTTGTCTTCTGATTTAGTCTATAATTTATGCAGACATGGTATTACTTCTACGCTATCTGATGCTGGTTGTTACAAAAAAAATTATATTCTACAAAAATAGTTCATAGTTGGATTATAGGTCACTTTACAGTGAAAAGGACATTTAAGCCATAAAATTAGGGAAAGGAAAGAAGCTCATTTCAGAATGTGGTATAGTTGATATTCTCACAACAAATTTCATGAACTGCTTAAGAAACAGCAGTTAAAGGATAGAACATCTCACTCTAACGTGATAGAGATAGTTTTTTGTGCAGAAATATTTTACATAGTAAAATAGTGCTCAATCATCCACTTGCATTTTGAAGATCTTCAAATTGTTATTTGCAATAATACTTTTTCTAATTATAGTCAAGTAACGTGGTAACAAATGTTATAATAAGATAGCAGGATGTTAAAAAAGAGAACGAGAAAATCACAAAGTACAAATACCTGCAAATAGAAGTTGAAGGACACTGGCAAAATAAAGAAAAATATATTATCAGTAATAGGTGCCTTTGGTACAATCCCAAAACATCTGGTGCACCATCAGCATTGACAAAATCACTATCAGTCAATTGCAAAAGCTGCTTTACTTGGAATAACTTGCATCCTGCGATGACGCATTTAACACTATCAAGCAACTACCTATCCCATGTTCTTGATAAGGGTTTGATAGGTGGATAAAAATCAAATCAAACACCTAGCTGACTGTGCAACAAACAAAAATAGTGGAGACCAGATCTGTTTTTTGTTTTAAAGAAGTGGCTGGATATCCATCTTTCTATGATACTTTTATTGCCTGTTGCAGACATTTGGCCTAGACAATTTTTGTCTATCCGGTCTCTCCACATCTTGTGCTGCAGCCTGCGACAAACCCAGAGAGGGACCTGGTTACCTGCAAGACCGCCTCCTGCTACCAAACACCTCCCACCGACCAGTTCACTCCCACAGAGAGGGCCTCCTCAGGGTGCCATCGACCAGGCAATGTCGGCTGGCGACCCCTAAGGGGAGAGCCTTCTCTGTGGCAGCTCCTGCCCTCTGGAATGACCTACCCCCTGACCTACGGGCAACCACAGACCTGCGCCAGTTCTGTCGGGCCTTAAAGACCTATCTGTTTCATGCGGCCGGCCTGGCATAGTTTTAATTGTTTTTAGTAGGGATTTTAGTAGGGGTTTTAGGACAGGCTAATCATTTAATATATTTTTAACGTATTTTATGTTTTATACTATTGATTTTTATTGTTGCCTGTACACCGCCCTGAGTCCCGAAAGGGAGAAGGGTGGTATAAAAATCTAATTAATATTTATTTATTTTATTTATTTTTTCACATTTATAACCCGCACCCATCTCACCATAAAGGGACTCAGGGCGGCGAACAGAGATTTAAAATCAATTATACATAAATACAAAATATTATTAAATAATAACGAAATTAAATCAAAATCCTGCTTAACTTAAAATAAGTTTAAATTTAAAACCCAAATTACAGTTTTTATTCGTTATAAAATAATGGGTGTGGAGTAGATCATGCTAGGCCAGCCAGATGAAAATAATAAGTTTTTAGGTGCCGGCGAAACAAGCGGAGGTCTGTGATGGAACGGAGGTCGGAAGGTAGGCCATTCCAGAGGGTAGGGCCCACCACAGAGAAGGCCCTTCCCCTGGGAGCCGCCAACCAGCATTGTCCGGTCGACGGCACCCGGAGAAGACCCTCTCCCTGGGAGCGAGTCGGTCGAAGGGATGTATGGGGCAGAAGACGGTCTCGAAGGTAGCTAGAACCCGTGCCATGGAGCACCTTGAATATGGTCATCAAAACCTTGTAACGCACCCGGTAGGTCACAGGTAGCCAGTGCAGCTCGCGCAGGAGTGGTGTTATGTGGGAATGTCTTGAGATTCCCATGATCACCTGCGCTGCCGCATTCTGGACCAACTGCAACCTCCGAGTGCATCTCAAGGGGATTCCCATGTAGAGAGCGTTGCAGTAGTCCAGACGAGAAGTCACGAGTGCTTGAGTGACTGTGCGAAGGGCATCCCGGTCCAGTAAGGGGCGCAATTGACGGACCAGGCGAACCTGGTAAAATGCCCCCCTGGCCACGGCCGCCACCTGATCCTCAAGGGACAACCGGGAATCCAGGAGGACTCCTAAATTGCGCACTCTATCCACGGGGGATAGAGTATAATAATAATAATAATAATAATAATAATAATAATAATAATAATAATAATAATAATAATAATAATAATAATAATAATAATAATAATAATAATAATAATAATAATGAGAGGGAAGAAGGTTAGGGTGAGGGTAAAAGGAGAAAAAGGCAGAACCAGTGCAAACAGGAATAAGAGGTGTAAGTCAGTTTCATCCAGCCACTTCAAGGACTTTTGGTGCTCAGGACCTGGGAATGGAATGTATGTCCTTCTCTCAAAACATCCAGTTAGCATTCTATGAATGAAATGATAGAAGGGGGAAGGGCTAAAGATTTGAAACAATGTAGCAAGTTGTACAGGTTTTCTTCAGATCTGGCCTAGCTTTCACTGCCTCCAGTTGCCTCTAGTAGAAGATCCTTGAAACCTTCAGATGGAGTCATGCATTTCTCAGGCTGTGGCAGGGCTGACAATTATTTTGGCACTTCCCCACAATGCTATATAAGTAAATAGGCAAATACAGTCCCTAATTTATTTCAGTTACCTCCTAGCAAATTCCTTGCAATGTATAAATAATAGACATGAGTAAAAATATCTAAGTATTTTTGACTGATTTAAGTATTTGTTTTTTCTCCAAAAAGTTCAGAATAGCTAAAACATATTTCCTTTTTCCTTTCCTCATACAGCTGAATACTGTTTTTATACTCACATATTAATACTGTATTCAGCATCTGCAATATATGATTTAAAGAATATCCTTGGTAGATTAATATTAACATTCTGTGTAATATAATGCCACCAATATTAAAATGATATAGGAATTCTAGACTTCAAAAATACATTGTAGTTTTAAAGATAAATTTCAGAACTGTTCTGAGTCACAGCTTCTCTGGAAAACTTCTCCTTGACCTCTTCCTAACTTTTCATTTTTTTTCTGTGATATAATTAACCTCTGAAGATGGTGACAGGCTTGAAAAATAGTAAGGTTATTAGTGAGCATAATTATCCTCCATTATAAATGTAAAAGATCATATTCACCAAGAACTACTCTTCAAACTCCAAAGGAGTTCCTTCCGGTTAGCCGGAGGCGGGTCTTTGACTCGTCCGCCACTTGGTTGCTCCGGCGGCGCCTTTGGGGGCAGGGGGCTCTTGTTAAAGAGCCCCCCCCGCACGGACGGCTTGCGGTGAGTCCCCCCACCTCGACGGCGGTCGGGGGGCTGGCTCCCGCTTCGTCCCAGGCACCGGAGAACGAGTTGCGGGGGGGAGTTCCTCTTTCGGCCCCTTCGCCGATGGAGGGCCGGAACAGCTGCTGCAATTAGAGACGGGCAGAAAAGCCGGGGCTGAAGGCAACACCGAGGCTCATGGCTACAGTGTGGATTGTGAGTGATTTCAACTTAATGCTTTCAACTTTCATTTTTAAAGAAGAAGGAGGAGGGAGTTTGTAAAACCCCTCCTCGGAAAAGAAAAAAAAGCGGCGTTTTGGAATGTTCCCCAGGCTTGGGGAGGTGGAGAAATTAACATCCGGTTTCTAAACTACAAATGGAAGTCTTTCATTCTAAGATTTCTAATGATACTTTGTATCTCCGTCTTGCAACATTTGATATGGACTTTCACTAGATCTGTGTGCCTAGATGTGCCTTCTTTTCTTTTTCTTATTTGATTGTTTTTAAAAATTGTTCTCTCTCTGGACTGTAAGCAAATTGAACTTTGAATTTGGATATTGACTTTTACTCTCTCTTCACCTCATGGACTACCTCTCCAACAGACGCCATATTAGTGACAAGAACTTAATACTTTCATTATGGCTTCAAAAGAGCAGCCACATCAACCTAAGATTACTTCAATGTTATCCAAAGAAATAGAGGTGGAAGCTACACAATTATCAGCAATAGAAGAAATTCTTCAAAACATCATGAAAGAAATAAAAGAAATCCGGAAAGACAATGTTAGCTCAAAATTGGAACTTTTGGAGACACAGAAAGCACTAATGGAAAACAAACAAAGAATTGATGGATTGGAGGGGGGGACGGCTGAGATGAAGGGAGAGATAAAAAATTCTCAAAGGGAAATTGTGGATTTAGCTGGTCATATGTCTAGGATGGATTTTGAAAGGATGTCTTACTTTTTAAGGTTTCAGAATGTTCCAGAAGTTGCCTCTGAAGATTTAAAAGATTTAATGTGTACGATGTTAGCAGATTACACTAAAAAGAGCAAAGAAGATATTTGGGGGGACATCGATCTGATTTATAGAATTAACTCAGCATATGCCAGAATAAATGAAGTACCCAGAGAGATACATATTAAATTTGTAAGAAGGTCAACAAGGGACGGAATCCTGAGAGCATAAAGAGACGGTCCCTTGATATACCAACAGAATGAGATTGCCATCTTGAAACAGATCCCGAAAAAGATTAGAGAAATAAGAAGGAAATATTCCTTCTTATCCAAAAGATTATATAAAAAGGGGGTGTTGTTCAAGTGGTTGATGCCCGAGGGAATGTTAGTGTTCTGGGAGGGGGGGAGAGTAAGAATTAAAACAATTGTAGAGGCGGAAGCCTTTCTTAAAAAACATTCCCCAATCCTGGAGGATGAAAATGGGGGAGCGGAGTGGGCCACGGCTCTGCCCACTGGAGGTCAGGGAGAGGAAGATACAATTGCTAAAAGACTTAGATCTCACAAATGATTTTTTTCTATATAGTATAACCTTTGGATGTTTATAGAAATAATGATTGATTGCATGAATATAAAATGATATATTTGTATCTCTTTCCACTTTGTAGGGAAATGAAAAATGTATTGTATTATCTTATTTTTTTTTTGTAAGAAGCCTCGGAGGGGGCCGACACCTCCGACATAGATGTCCTCAAAATATCTCTGTCATACCTTATACCTTTTTCCCTTTTTAAATTTTTTTTTTGTAAAAATCAATAAAACTTTTTTCATATAAAAAAAACTCCAAAGAGTAAACCTCTAAATCTAAATTCAGTCATTTATTCATGCAACTAACAAATGAACTGAATAACTTGATTTGATAGAATTATATCATCAGGCAAACAAGCAACGAGGCATCATATTAGCAAAAGAAAAAAAAGAATAGAAAAAAAAGCCAAAAGCTGATTTCCTGATTTTACCATTTCTATTCAACCAGTTAATTCACAGATGTCTCATTTTCACTAGCCCCACACATAAAAACATTAGCATCTATTCAAAGATTTAGAAATTATTTTACTTCAAGGTTGCCATAATTTTTGATGATTAAAAGCAACTGTCATGAAAGAACTGGATAAAAGCATAAGCATAAAATGAACAGGTTTTATCTTTTCTAGGTAAAAGGCAATTCTGCAACAAGTGTTAGTGTTTAAACAGTGCATGAACACATTCAATGGTTCTTAAATGTTATAAACTCTGGTTTACTGTCTTTACAGGCTCTAGAATCCATACAATTATCAGCGTATACTATTACTATTGCCACATATTTTTGCTTATTCAACAACAGATGTATACCTCTATTAAAGTGCTTATGGGAAGAAAGAGTGGTATGGGATTTCAAAAATATATTCATATCTTGTTTCAAATGAAGAACAACTAGCAGAAAATAGACAAATAATGATTTTAGTCAAAGATGGAGAGTGCTGTTTTAACACAATAAAGTATATATGTTGGTCATGGTACAGGAAAAATTATTTGATTAGCAGACAGTAGGTATGAAATAAAATAATTATTTCTGCATAATGCAGCAAATTAATAACTTTACAATTAATTCAGAGACATGGTCTGAACTTGCTTAAATTTAGCTTATCTAAATCAGAAGCTATAGTTTAAATTGTTATTGCTGTTAGTTTAGTTTTAGTACACTTAAAACAGTGATTGAATGTATGATATTAACAAGCTTAAAAAGCTTTCTTTTCTCCCTTTAAACTATGGCATAAAATTGTGTCTTTATTATTTGGTGGTTTGTCAATGAGTGTAAAGGATTGTCTCTTGAGTTCTGGGACCAAAGAAAAACAAATATTTTGAATTTCGCCATCTGTGTTCTACAACATATCCCACTCCAATATAAATTAATACCATCTCATACTGAATAGATTGCAGGATAACCCAGCTGATAGTAAGGCACCTAAGTAAATTATACATTAGTAATTCTATATAATTAATACAATGTTTATTATTTTTTATCCTTCATCTCATATCTCCTTTTTTAATAGTAAGCTTATTAAAAATTACAGTAGCAATAAAATATAATACAAACCCTCCAAAAAAGGAAAAAATAAAAATTAGTGCAGAAAAAAATAAGAATGAAATATATGAAAAATAGTAAAGAAATAAATATATATATAAATGACTCTCCCTTTCATAATGTTTTGTTTTTAAAATGCTTTTTAGTATTTTAATTGTGTTTTGTTTGGAATTGGAATTGTAATTGCCAGTCATTGATGGATTGATTGAATGGAATGTATAATTTTTGTACCTTATTACCTTCTCCTACAATGCAACAAATGATCTCTTCTTCCCATATCCAATTTTACATATGTTCCTTTTCCTTTAACTGTCTCTTAGTCCCTTCAAATAATGTCATAGAACAGGGGTCCACAGCCCCTGGGCTACAGACCAGTTCTTCTCTGCTGCCCTTTGGGAACTGGGCCATGTAAGTGGTGGGCAAGTGTGTGAAGCTTCATTTGTGCGTGTGCTGGATCTAGGCTCCATGTGCATCCCTTTCCCCCTCCACTGCTGATGCTGATACTGCTGGTCCATGGAGCTAGAAAGGTTGGCGACTGCTGTCCTAGAACTTTTCTTTTCTTTTTTTCTTTATCGCTTCTTCCTAACTTTTTCAAAGCTAAATTATAAATCCAATGTAGGAAAATATAGGAAATATAGGGGGAAAGTCCCTTTTTTGGTTTGTTATTTGTTTACCCATTTTACTTATTTAAGACATTAAAACTGTCTATTATGATTGTAACTATTCACAGATTATAGGATTTTATACAGTTATCGATCCATATAAGGTCTACTGAATATAAAATAATAAAGTTGGAGGGGGGAGTAATCTGCCTTCTAACTTAAGGTGCTTGTGGCAAGATGGCTAGCAAACTAATTTAATAGACAGATCGACAGACAGATTATTCCAGCAAAATTATTCTCTTAATGTCTTTGATTTTTTTCTGGTTAGAAGCAAACTTTCGCAACTTTTTTTTCAAATGTCAGCCTCTCTACAGGTAACCTCTTAATTCATGTCTTCCCATCATTTTTCTCCAAGGGAATTCTCAAGTAGTTTGGCTTCATGTTGTCTCAAACTTCACACCTGACCTGACAATAAATCTTCTCTAGAAACCTGACCTGTACTCAGCAGCTAACTGCTTCAAGGACACAACTAAATAAATAGCTTTTATTGAAAATACAAAAGAAGTCATATATGATCAGAACTGTAAAGTAGAAGAATGGAGAGAGCTTTATCTATATGTAACAGATTCAGGCTTTAAATCCTAGACCATGTTCTTGTGCATTTTGAATCAATGGATTTTTAACTAGTCTTTTCTTAGTCATGAATTTCTTTTCAGCTAGTGGGGAGTCATACAAAAATAATTAAAAAATAAATAATGTAAGATTGACTATTAGAAAATTTGTATTCTGAGCATGTTATTTTATTTTTTAAAAAATGTTTTTATTTTCAACATAAAAAAACAAGTAAAAACATTCAGTCATTTTCAACTCTGTGTAGCATGTTGTTTGGCCATACATTTTTGTACAATTACAAACATTGTTAAGTTTAAATGTATAACCAATTTCATTGTAATTTTAGTACAATGACAATAAAGATTATTATTATAAATATATGTGTATGGAATTAAGACTTTTCTTCATTTCATACCACCTTATCCTCCTAGATAATTAATTATCTGTATAGTAACAAATAGTATTTGTCAAAAATTAATCTTTTTCTATGATTATTCAATCAGTAAAAAGAAAAAAAATCTCCATAAATTCCTGTTTTAGAACATTATTTTCGAATGTCTTTAGCAAATGCATTATTACTATGAAATATGTTACTTAGTCAAACACCCATAATATTTTCTCTATATAGAATCAAAAGATTATCCAAATTTTCCATTATATATCTCTCTCATTGATAATCTAGTTAATATACAAAATATCATTCTAATATAACGTAATCTCATCTTATTACAATATCTACCATTCATAACAATTGACTTTTATTTCTAGAAGTTCTTTTATGTATTATGTCTCCTGATTTCTTTTATCGAACCATTGATAAAACAAATTCCATACTTTATAAAATTGTTCATCCTCTTGTTCTCTAACTTTAAATGTCAATTTACTCATTTCTGCACAGTCCATAATCTTACGGATAATTTCCTCTTGAGATGGTAGTTTCTCATTTCTCCAATTTTTTGCAAATACAATTCTAGCTGCTGTTAAAACAGAGCATGTTATTTTAATAATTCTGAAACTTTAACTTTAACTTAATAATATTAAGGTATAGGTTGCACTGTATTGGATAATAAGATAATATTTTTTCTTCCTCTAAAATGCTATATAAGTCATATGCTAGTTCACATACTGGAAAACATCATGGGGTTTATTCTAGATTTTTTTTGGTGGGAGACTGTTATATTTATTCCTACATGGAACATTTTTTCCCTCTGTGATTGGAAGTTCTGACTTTAAAGAGCTGTTAAATTTGGAAGGATTTTGCTTATCAGATAAGTAAATGATGAAACTAAAAGTTGAAGGACATGGTAGACAGCAGTGAATTGTGGTGGAAGATTTAGAGTGGACTAAGAAATGTAAAGTTGGCTGGATAGAAAACATTAAAGCATGGTGCTGGATGAAGTAAAATAAAGATGGCGGAATGGACATGACAGGAAGTATAGGGTGGCCTAGGCCCATTGAAGAAAGATGAGATAAGGGAAAAACATGAAAAGATAACAGTAAAAAATATTGAGCTAATACCAACTTTGCTAAACTTGCAGTGAAGATGGATTTCAATGGTGCTGGGAAATGTGGGACTACAGGTTGTTAATATTCTCTGTGGTTATTTCAGTTGTTGGAGTAGAAGACCTCCAAGGTCCCTGCCAATTCAGTTATGAGAATTTGAAATAGTTCCATCAAAAATGGTCCTGATTCTAAAGGCAAAAGGTAACAATGACTTCAATTGTTGAAGTCCCGCCCTGGGTCCTAACCCGCCCTGGGTCCTAACAAGGAGAAGGGCGGGGTATAAATTTAATAAAATAAAAAAATATTTCTAAGGCTAGTTGTTCAACAGTTTAATAAGATACCACTTACACTGCAAGAAATGTATCCCAAAGAATGGAATTTTCCTCTGGAAAATACCAGCTAGTCTTTAAAAATAGGATTAGACAAACAGATCATAAACAAAGTAATACTCTTTGATACCCTGAACTGTTTGGACTATAATTAATACATTTTGCTTTTGCTTTTGGAAATGAATAAAACATGGACTACTGTTTTCATTTTCTGCTTTGGAATTTCTCATATAATTTAACTAGTGATTGTGGGCAAGAAGAATAGACAGTACTTTGTCTGATTTAACACATTCTTACTATCTTATTGTAGAGTAAATAAACACATTCTGAAACATGAAATTTATCCTAATCATTTCTTACTTCTGTGCATATTTATTTCTATTTCCTAACTTCCAGGTTTGACCCTATTATCCTATTTACTAAGTCAGAGTGTTTTTATTTAGCTTTGTGTATTGTCTCTTAAACTTTGTTTCGCTTTTCAGATTTCTGTTTGAGAAATCTTTATGAAACAACTTATTTCATAGTCCCTGCCAAGAATGGTGGTTGTCTCTTTAGTGCTGCTAAATTCGCTCCAAGCCACTCTTTGCTCTTTCATTTTCATTCACCTCTTCTTTCATCAGCATTTTTCATTTAATCTGCTCCTGCAGATTCCTTTTCTTGCTAGATCTGCTGGATTGAATCACTTGAGAGAAAGTTTCACTCTGCCAAGCTGTAGCTTTCTAATGATGAGAACTATCTTGAATGTATTTGGGTCAATATTAAAGGTTGGGGGGGGTGATATTGTCATAGATCTATACTACAGGCCACCCAACCAAGCAGAGGAAGTGGATGAACTTTTTGCTAACCAGCTAACTAAGGTATGTAGGAAGCACACTGCAATAGTAATGGGAGATTTTAACTACCCTGACATCAATTGGGAAACAAACTCTGCACCAAGTGGAAGATCCAACAGGTTCCTAACAAACCTAGCAGACAACTTTGTTTCCCAAAAGGTAGAGAAGGGAACAAGGGGATCAGCAATATTGGACTTAATTCTCACTAACAGAGAGGAAATGATAGAAGGTGTAGAAGCTACAGGAACTTTGGGGGCAAGCGATCATGAAATACTGGAATTCAACATTATGCAAACAAAAGTAGTAGAACAAAGTCAAACTAGAGTCTTAGACTTTAAGAGAGCTAATTTCAATAAACTCAGAGAGAGCTTGGGAAGGATTCCATGGATGAGAATCCTCAAGGGGAAAACAACTCAAGAAGCTTGGGAAAAATGAGATTATAAAAGCCCAGTCCAGCGCAATACCAATGAAGAAGAAAAATAACAGTTCCCAAAAGAAACCAGCATGGCTGCATAAAGAACTCTCTGACAAATTGAAAGACAAAAAGGATAAATATAAAAAGTGGAAAAAGGGGACATAACTAAGGCAAAATATCAGCAAATAGCCCGAGCCTGTAAAGATGAAGTGAGGAAAGCTAAGGCTCGCAATGAAGAAAGGCTTGCCAAAAAAGTAAAAAATAACAAAAAAAGCTTCTTCCAACATGTTAAAAACAAGAAAAAAGTTAAGGAAACAATTGGTCCACTGCTGGGAAAAAATGGCAAGAAGATGATAAGCAACAGGGAGAAAGCAGAACTATTTAACTCTTTTTTTGCATCTGTCTTTACACAAAGGGATAAAACAGTCCAACCAATCAAAAACAGCACCACAAAAATCAGATTAGGAACACAAGTTGAAATAGGGAAGAAAATGGTAAGTGAGCATCTGTCTGCCCTGGACGAGTTCAAATCACCAGGACCAGATGGATTACATCCCAGGGTTCTGAAGGAACTGGCAGACGAGATCTCAGAACCACTGAACTATATCCTTCAGAGATCCTGGAGCACCGGGGAACTGCCAGAAGACTGGAAAAGAGCTGATGTGGTTCCCATCTTCAAAAAAGGGGAAAAAACAGATCCAGCAAACTATAGACCCATCAGCCTGACCTCAATACCAGGAAAGATTCTGGAAAAGATAATTAAACAACAAATAAGTGAACACCTAGAAGCAAACAAAGTAATAGCCAAAAGCCAACATGGGTTTGTCAAAAACAGATCATGCCAGACGAACTTAATTGCATTCTTTGACAAAGTGACAAAATCAGTGGACCAGAGGAATGCTGTTGATATAATTTACCTGGACTTCAGTAAGGCATTTGATAAAGTAGACCATAACCTACTATTAGATAAAGTAGAAAATTGTGGGTTAGACAGCACCACCACCAAATGGATTTGCAACTGGCTGACCAAGCGCACTCAATGCGTAGTCCTCAATAGAACTGCATCTATATGGAAGGAAGTATGCAGTGGAGTCCCCCAAGGCTCTGTTTTAGGTCCAGTACTCTTTAACATCTTCATCAATGATTTGGATGAGGGGATAAATGGGGAACTCATCAAATTTTCAGACGACACTAAGCTGGCAGGAATAGCCAACATTCCAGAAGATAGGCTTAAGATAGAGAAGGATCTAGACAAACTTCAACATTGGGCACTATCTAATAAAATGAAATTCAATTGTGAAAAAAGTAAGGTTGTACATTTAGGCAAGAAAAACAAAATGCACAAGTACAGTATAGATGGTACCTTGCTCAATAGTAGCAACTGTGAGAGGGATCTAGGAATCCTAGTGGACAACCATTTAAATATGAGCCAGCAGTGTGCAGCAGCTGCCAAAAAAGCCAACACAGTTCTAGGCTGCATAAACAGAGGGATAGAATCTAGATCACGTGAAGTGTTAATGCCACTGTATAGTGCCTTGGTAAGGCCACACTTGGAATACTGCATACAGTTTTGGTCGCCACGATGTAGAAAAGACGTGGAGACTCTGGAAAGAGTGCAGAGAAGAGCAACCAAGATGATTAGGGAACTGGAGACTAAAACATATGAAGAACGGTTGCAGGAGCTGGGTATGTCTAGTTTGATGAAGAGAAGGACCAGGGGAGACATGATAGCAGTGTTCCGATATCTCAGAGGGTGCCACAAAGAAGAGGGAGTCAAACTATTCTCCACAAAGAAGAGGGAGTCAAACTATTCTCCAAGGCACCTGGGGGCAGGACAAAAAGCAATGGGTGGAAACTAATCAAGGAGAGAAGCAACTTTCCTGACAGGAAATCCTGAAATTTCCTGACAGTTAGAACAATTAACCTCTGGAACAGCTTGCCTCCAGAAGTTGTGAATGCCCCAACCCTGGAAGTCTTTAAAAAGATGTTAGATAGCCATTTGTCTGAAATGGTATAAGGTTCCTGCCCACGCAGGGGGTTGGACTAGAAGACCTACAAGGTCCCTTCCAACTCTGCTATTGTATTGTATTGTATTGTATTTCTATATTTAGGCTTTCTGTAGCAACATTGTTTTAACTTTAATCAGGTCACTGTTTGCCTGTCTCTCAATCCCTTGATACGCCAGCCACTTCATACTGTGTCACGCCATCGTTGTTCCGTTCAAGTCTTCTTCCTTTCTTTCTTTCACCAAAAAATGATAACCTGTAGACATACAAACATACTGAATGTCAGTACCAGCAACAATTCTTAATGTTCTTTTGTTTAGTTTTTTTTTAGTTCTATGCCAAATAGGTCTGAACTGAAGCAGCCTTATTTATTTATTTATGTATTTATTTTTCACATTTATATACCGGCCTATCTCCCTTGCGGGACTCAGGGCGGTGCACAGGGAGTAATAAAATACTATAACACTAAATGCAGTAGAAATATATTAAAAATAACTTAAATTAGAAACCCGTGATAAAAACATAAAAAACCCTTGCTAAGATCAAATTTAAAAACTATGCCAGACCGGCCGCATAAAATAAGTGTGTTTTTAATGCCCGGCGGAAGAGGTGCTTGTACGGAGGTCAGGGGGCAGGTCATTCCAGAGGACAGGGGCTGCCACAGAGAAGGCTCTCCCCCTAGGAGTTGCCAGCTGGCATTGTCCGGCAGACGGCACCCTAAGGAGGCCCTCCCTGCTCTTATCGCCACAAGGTAGGTCCGCAAATGTGACCTTACCCGTGTCCCGTCAGATACGGAGCGAGTGGACCTCCAAAGTTCTCTAGGCATCTTATTAAACTGTGCTTCTTTTTCAGCCACAGAAAATACCACTTTAGCAAAAAAAAAAACAAAAAAAAAACAGGATAGAACATTTTTAATATGCCTCAAACTTATTTGGAATAAAGTTTTCTAACATGAAGTTGAAAGCATCTAATGTAGAATCATTTTGTTCTCAAAGCATCCTAAACTATCTTGAAAACAACTGACAAGTAATAACATTACTTGCACTGACACTAGCTATGTTGACAGATATTCTATAATGACAAAATATGCATCTATTGGGCTATTTGGGAACGAGGTGTATTGGTATAAATCCAACCTGCTTTATTGTTCATTGTGCAGAGCAAATTTCTGCTCCAGCAGTTTTATGTTTGGATTTTTAATAATCCAGCATAAATTTGCTGGTACACGTAGGGACATTTAAAAATATACAAGGTGAATATTGGCTTTCCCTTTCTTTTCATAAGCAAAACTGTAGGCTGTTTTTATAGTTCTTTGTTTGCTGTGCTTCCCTGAATGAGCAAGTCGCCAAACACTAGTCCTTAATTACTTGATCATTCCAGGTAATGGCGTGAAGAAGAAACAGCATTTACAAAAATCTATTATGTAGGGGATTTTGACATGAAAAGATCAGTCCAATATAAGGCAGTCCTCCACTTACAGCCATGTATTCAGTGACCATTGCAAGTTACAATGACACTAAAAAAGGACTTATGACTGCTTTTTCACATTTACAACCATTGCAGCATCCTTACGGCTGCTTAATCAGAATTTAGATGCTTGAAACTGGTTCCTATTTATGACTGCTGCATAAATCAGATGCATCAGCTCATCTGATCACATTTTGTGACCTTCTGATAAGCAAACTCAATGGAGAAGCCAGATTCACTTAACAACTATGTTACTAACTTAAACAAGGGTAATAATTCACTTAAAAATTGTGCGCGCACCAAATCGGCAGTAATGCCAGCAGCAACCCATCCCTGCTTAGCTACATATTAGATGACAAGCATATTGAAACCAAGATAACAGACGATTTTGTTGAAGAACTACTACAACCATTTGAAACTATTTTACCTCAACCTAAAGAATACAGAATCCAAGAAATACATGTAATGTTCAGAGATAAATATATATAAATATATGAAGATGGAAGACTAATGTTGTTGACGTTCTAAAATTATCTATATCAAAATTGTTTTCTGTACTCTGGGGTTAAAAAAAATGATAGTTTAGATTAAGAAGGATAAAAGAAAATGGAAGATGGAGTAGTAAAACACATCAGAAAACATCTATGGGCAATGCTGCAGGTGCTTAGTTTTACCAGGACAATCAAAGATGACAGAAAACTTGGAGAGAGACTAAATGATTTATTGGCACTCATCTTCACACTAAGAATGGACCTATTCCAGATTATTTTTAACAGCCAATGAAGCAAAGTACAGTCCCATGTTTATGCTTTAAAAGGAAAGAAAAAAATCCAACATTTTGGTAGAGGGATCGAGAAAAGGGTTATAGAACAATTTATAACTACAATAGCAATACCTCAAAAAGGACGAAAGCTGGGTTCCCTGATATGAAGGAGGGAGGGAGGGAGAAACAGGCCTCCAAAACTAAAAATAGCTGTATCTTAATATGAAGAGTATAGAATCTAACTAAAATTATCTACAATTTATTATTGGAAAAAATATAGCAATGATTAAAAGCCAAATGAGATAATCTTTTTTTAGAAATTATATTTATTTTTATTTATTTAAATCCTGCCTTTGTCATTTTTATAAATACCTCAAGGCAAAAACATACCTAATACTTCTTCCTTTTCCTATTTTCCTCACAACAACTCTATGAGGTGGGTTGGTATAACAACCCTCAGTCTCCCAGTTTCTAGCCTGATGCTTAAATCATTAGACCATCTGGTCTAGATTGGGATTCAGCTAAGGCAGGGATCTCCAACCTTTGCAACTTTAAGTCTAAAGGACTTCAGCTCCCAGACTTCTCCAGCCAGCTTTGCCACCATGGCTTGGGTCCTAGCTACTTGCGGGACCGTCTCCTGCCACATACCTCCATGCGCCCGATACGCTCCCACAGAGAGGGCCTACTGAGGGTACCAACCGCCGGTCAATGCCGGCTAGTGGTGCCCAGGGGTAGGGCCTTCTCTGTGGCAGGGCCGGCCCTCTGGAACGACCTACCCGCCGAACTTCGCACTATCATGGACCTTCCCCTCTTTCGCCGCTCACTTAAAACATATTTTTTTCAGCAAGCTGGTTTTGCGTAATAGTTCTGACTCTCATAATATATCATCTGCCAAATACGTATATGGATATTAGATTTTAGGGAATTTTAGCATAGGTTGGGTTGTATTTTAATGTTCTTAAATTCTAGTACAGGTTAATTTAATTCGTTTTTAACTTTGTATATATTGTATGTTTTATATGGTTTTTTAATTTTTCCTGTACACCGCCCCGAGTCCCTTCAGGGAGAGGGGGCGGTTTATAAATCTAATAAATTATTATTATTATTATTATTATTATTATTATTATTATTATTATTATTATTATTATTATTATTATTATTATTATTATTATTATTATTATTATTATTATTATTATTATGTCCTTCTATCATCATACTCTACTCCAGCTTTGCTGGCTGGAGAATTCTGGGAGCTGAAGTCCTTCAGACTTAAAGTTGCAAAGGTTGGAGACCCCTGAGCTAAGGGATATACTGGATTTTTTTTTTGTTAAAGGATGAGTTTATTTGTGGTCTGTTTAGCATTCTGAAAAAATATTTAAAATACAATATTTTCAATAAATTCAAACATAACATGAAAAATAAGAATATGTACTTCAATTAACCTGTAATATAAATGCTAATATAACTTCTATTATCTCAAATATATCTATCAGGCAAGGTTTTTAATGTGAAACCTAGCATAACGAAAAAGTTTTTAATGGTTTTCATCCAATAATGTAATATAGGTATGTGAACAAACCAAACCTGATACCTGATTCCATTCCACTTATTTGGTTACATTTAAAGTTGCTTATGCAGGAAAAATAACTCAACTAAAGCCTGCCAGAAAATTTAATGATTAAGCAGGGATATAACTATAGCAGTAAAAAGCACAACAAGGGCCACCCCAGTCTTGGAAATAGAACCAGATTTTAAGGGATATTTGGAATTCAAGGAGAATAGGAGTATCACCAAAGGGATGATGTTCCACAGGGCAGGGTTAAAGTAGAGAAGGCATGTTTTACAAGCAAACAAGTCTATGAAATTTAATTGATGAAATACTGAGCACATCCACTATCTTGAGTATACCAGTATATCAGCCCTAGGTTCCAAGGGCAACCGCATATAGAGTGCATTGTAATAGTCCAGTTATGAGATGACCAAAAGTAACTACTTGTAGAACTTTCTAGCTGAGGAACAGACACATATAATGAACTGATGAAAAGGACATCCTGGCTGTAGTTATGACTTGCTCATTGAAAGCAACTTTGAATGCTAATTGCAATCTCCAAGCCTAATGGTGACAACATCCCTGACCCAGGGATGAAAATGGCCACAGGCCAAAGGCCACATTCAGCCAGAATTGTCAGAATTGAGCCAAAATCTATTCTTCTCCCATTCAGTTCTAAATAGCTTCCAGTAATTGTGTTAGAGTATTGATAGCTTCACATGCACTTTCATTTGGTGGGTTGAGATGATACAAAGCCAGAACTTTTTCATATACTGTAGCTGTTAAACAGGAGAAGGCAGGTTGTAAGACCCTGAGGCACCCCAGCATGTTGGCCTCTATTTCAAGATTTTCTAGACAGCATCTGTCTGAAACATTATCAGATATGCTCTTAGACATTGGGAGAAGATCTTTTTTCCCTACTGCTCATCAGCACCAACTTCACAAACACAATCCATTGTACATATGTTTGTGCTATGTCCACAATTATATGTGTAAGACCACTGTGCAATACAAGTATAAATAAAAATATTTGAATGAACTTATAAACTTGTTATACAGAAGTTAGTAGGACACATCTTCTGCTTTGTGAGTTAAGAAAAGAAAGTATTTTCACCACTATGTCTATAATTGTGCCAAAATTAATGTACCCAAAAGTATATAAGATACAGAAGATCTAGGACAAAGTGAAATATGTTTATCTATTTACATTTTTGTATTTATTTTACTAAATAGCAAAATTTTAAAAAAACATTTTGTGTAGGAATATCATTAGAAGATAAAAAAAAAAATTCTACTTACAGTTCTTAAACACCTCCTCTCTTACAGGAATGATAGAAATCAGATAAAATAGTTTATATACAATGATTAGCAAGATTGTTGCCTCTTAAGGAATCTTATTGTGAAAATCATTCTAAAGTTTAACCGTGTTTTGTTCAGTGGTCTTATTGCCCCAAAATCCTGCAAAAAAAATATTTGACAATGAATACATGTGAAATAAAATCATTAAACTGAATTGAGCAAATGTGTTTCTTTACTTTCTTAAAAAATATGTATAATTCAGTTGGAAATTTAAGAAAACTACTTTTCCAATAAAGCTTATTAAGATCCTGGCGATGGGAATAGTTTAAATGGTGCCTTCATTTTTTTTTAAGGGAGAGATATTTAGTCTGTGACATCATGTATAAATAATATGTGCTAATTATTTTTTCTAAATAACCTTTCAAAATGAATGACGCCCACAACACTTAAATATGAAGGCCAATAAATTATGCTTTTTAGAAAACAGTGTTTTCTTGGGTTCATCTGGCAGACACCTGCCTTATTTTATTTCTTTTCAAAATAGGTGCTTCACCATTTCACTCCTTCTTTTTTATCATTAGAAATCTACAGCTTTAAAACAATTTTCTCCTAGAAAATGCAAATACGGTCCTTTGTAGTAAGAAGCTATATTATATATGCAGCATGTAACTTTGAAAACTTTAGTTAGAGTAGCAAAGCAAGCTGTCAGACATTTCAGTAATTGAATTTCCTTGAGAACTGCCTTAGTTTGTCAGCTCTGACTTTGCTGTCAAAAGAAAAGAAAATAGCCAGGGAATTCATCTGAGATAACACCAGGGGTATTTTGATAATGCCAAGACACAAACATTAAGTGTTTTCTCAGGAGATATTCTGTACTTGAGTTGCCCACCCCAAGTTCAGTTTAGCCTTGAGTCATTAGTATCTGGTGCTGAGTTCTAAGAAATTGTTAATGACCTATCAAACAATGATTCAAAGGAGTCTTTCCCTCCATATTAAGATGCAAAATACTATTTTGTAAAAGCCCAATATACTTTTTGTCAATTACTTCATAAGTGCTATTCATCTTTTTATAGCTTCCTCACTTGGGATACATGAAAAATGTTCAATAGTTAATTAGCCAAAAGGAAGCCCAAATTGTGAAGGGGAAGGGAGGGATCCAAATGAAAAAGAAAAAAAAGTAGCAATAAAATTAATAGCATACTCTCTGGTTTTATTTTACCAGAAAATATTAATCAGATCCCACTGGAACTATACTTCTGACTAGCATTCATTTTTTTCTCCATAATCAGCTTGAAAAATATTCTGTTTTATATTTTCCCCTTTGGCCTTTGCTTTTCTCCAAAGGATTTGAATGTATGACACATAGCACCTCTATCCCTACACAGTAAGAACTCTAGCAGTGACACTGAAAGTTTTAATTTCCTTCAGAAATAATACAACTGGAATCTTCTAGTGTTTCCATCATGCTTTGTTCCATTTGAAAATATCAAAAAAGAACTAATGGCCTCATAAAACAAGGGACTTAAACTGATAACCTGCATCAAAGATGTGGGAACTCATAGCATTTATTTATATTCATATAAAATCCTGCACCTTTATTCCTAAATTATCTGACAGTAGCTTCTTGAGTGCCTCAAAGGAACCGTTTTGTTTTCCCCTCCTGTTAGTTGAAGGGGATCGCATCACAGAGACGCAGAAAACAGGCCATGCAGAAAAACTGTCCAGACATTAAGAAATACTAATATATATTTTTTACATTCCTAGAATACGCAGCAATTTCTCATCCAAACTCTTAACAATAACCCAGCCCGGAATGAAATCAATAGAAGTAAATAAATTAGATCAGCTTGAATAATATTCAGAGTTGTGTGTAACTTTCAACCTTATTGTCACCCTTCCATTGCTTACCATGTCTTGTTCAACTAACTTTGCCTTTCTCTACATGTAACATCAGAGGAGAACAGGGTTGGATGTTACTATTTTTTTTTAATGGATAACCTTGAGAAATGTATGGACACTCTTAAGGAAAAGGGAGAGGAGATGCTAGGAACCATCAGACAATAGATACAGGAGTCTGTGGTCAGTTAATGGTCAAAGCCACAAACTTAGGGAAGATCTGCCCTAACAGATTTAGCAGTTCAAAGTGTTAAAGCAGTTCAAAGTTAGGTAGCCTTATAATAAAATAGATTTAACTCATCTTGTTTTCTGTCTGGTTTATCCAAGAGGGAGGACATCCTTTGGAGATGGCTTTTTCCTCTGACTCTTAAGAGTTTGGAAATCTGGTTTTTCACTTCTGGGATGCTGGTCCATAAGTGTTCAGTGACATGGAATTGTACACCTACATGTACAATTTACTATTAATTTGGGAGAGGGGGAATCATATTCTGTGCCCACTGATTAACCTATTTCATAAAGTTATTAAGAAAGTAATATGAGACCATTTAATGAACATTACAGATAGTTGCCTTCAGAAAAGAACACAGTACTGGGACCTCTTTAATTTTAAGGGAATACCAAATGATTTAGACACAGATATGTAACATATCTTCCAGTCTTATTATATTCTAAATAATTTAAAAATGGAACAGGGGAAATATAATTTGTGGTTAACCTTTCACACAAACACATAATAGTGTGAATATTACAACAATTATGATTAATACTATACAAGTAAAGAGTAAAAGCAGTCAGATTAAACTGCAATCCTATTTATCAGAAAACGAGTGCAGTTGAACTCCATAAATATGGAATCTGAGTACAATTATACAACTATGTTGGGGGCTGTATACAATATTTCTGATTCTGTACTAAAAAAAAAAACCTGCTCCAAAATACAAAGGTGTGAACATTACATCTGTATACAACTGTTCAAGGAGCAATGTCCTTTTCTGGGATTGTGCAGAAGTATCAAAGAGAAGGTATATGCTCCTGGAAAAAGTTGTTTTAAAGTGTTGAAACAGATGCTACCGTATATTTACATCCCCAAAATCACACAAAGCACTTTTGGGAATCAAATCTAAAGTGGTGTTGAGCCTCACAACATACATAGTATATTTATGTCAAGGCAAAATACAAAGTCTAACCTTTAGCTAAAGAATTGAGCAAAATAATCTCTCTTTTTTGTGGGCTTTGCACTTTAGAGATTAATATTACTTCGTAATTAACTTAGAGAAATATTTATAGAGATACAATCCAATTTTGCAGAGGACTATTAAAAATATAGGGCAAGTTAGATGTTCAGTGCATGCATGCATGTGAATGATTATTAAATGCATATGGGCAGAAAGAAAAACTTCTACAAGAATAGAACATAACTTATCATATATCAGTTAAGTGGTTTAAAAAAAAGAAAACTTGGAAAGTTTAAAGAGGATTTTGATTATTTAAATAACTTTCATGATAGCTCTGTTTGTATGTAAGAGAGAAAGACATAAAATGACAAACAAATTTTAACAAAATATGGGCCAGAGTCAGTAATTATGAAAGACGTTTATTGCTAGGGATCTTTTCATCTTCAGAAACAATACGCATCAGCAGAGTTTTACAGCTAATGCAATTAACCATGCATAAAGTTCAGTAATTACACTGTAATGTTTGGAAAGTATACTGTAGAATCACTTCAAGTCAGTTCTGAGGCCTTACTATAAAAAAAGAACTATGTAAAAAAATTTCTCTATAACCAGTCCTTAAAGATCAGTTACCTATTAGAGAAAATACTTCAGTTTTCAGAAAACAAAAACTAATTGTATTGTTGAAATTGGTTCAGAATTTTGTTCTGATTCAGATGTATGAATCGATTCAAAAAATGAATACAGATTGATTTTTGTTCCACTGGGTTTTTGAATCAGGCCAGTTTGAATTATTGACTTTGCATGTGGGAAACGCAACTGATTTGGTGTAAATGAATTCAATTCTATTAACAATACTCTAGCAATATTATTAGAGGTCATTTTTCCTCTGTCCCCACAATCATTTCTTGTGCTGATTAGTAGCTCTCGATTTACATCACAACTGAAACTGGAATTTTGTTCACTATGAGATATAGCTATAAAGCAAATGTCATGTGACTGCATGTCATCTTTAATGCAAGCTTAACATTGTTAGCTGAGCACTCATCCTAAACCAAGCCATTCTAGTCTTGATCTCTCCAGTCCTGAACCTCATTAAGATAAAGTACTGCATCGGGTCTAGGACCGTTCTCTTCCTGCCCTTCTCCACGCCTATTTCACCCCCAGGTTTCCGCCCCCAGCCATTAACTTCTGCCATTTCGCCTCCACTGTTAGGCCCCTAGCTGTTCATGCCAGCCAATGGGACCCAGCCTCTTTAGTCCCACACCCTTCCTCATGGGTTTTTGGGAGAAACACTGTTCACTCTGAGCTTTTGGGCTCAGGTGACAGTTCACTGCCAGCCAAATAGAGAAAGGGAAGGGAGAAAGAGAGAGGGCCGAGGGGGAAAGTGTTTGTGTAGAGTTTCCTCTCGGGGGGTTTATTTCCCCAAAATATTGGGGAATAGATAATAAACCCTTTGCATTCCCCCCCCCCCAAAATATTGGGGAATAGATAATAAATCCTTTGCATTTCCCCCACCCCAAATTCTTCAGCTGGAAATCTTCTGACATAGAAATTGCTCTCATCACTGAAAATGACCTTGGCCCACTGTTCGTTGGTCCACTTGGCATACTTCTTGGCCCATGCACATTGATGAGAACAGTGAGCGTCGTTGAGAAAAGGTTTACTTCGAGTCCTGCAGCCTTTGAGCCCTCTGGCAAGCAGCCTGCAATGCACATGATTCACCCCAAATTCTTGTAATCTGAGGTGAGGTCAGCCATCGAAATGTGTTGTTGATTTTCTTAGTCTTCCAGAGAGGAGCCAGAGAGGAGCCTGTTATCAACTGAACCAGTTATTTGGTATTTTTCAACCACTCTGTTCACTGTGGTGCAATGGCATTTCACTCTCTTGGATATTTCTGTACAGGAGTAACCCTGTACTCCATGAAGCACAATGATGCGATGCCATTGCTCAGAACTGGTGAAAGCGAAGGCCTTCACTCTTGCCCGCTCATAGATTTAGCCTGTGTGGATTTTGATTGGTCAGCCAAAGCTCGCTTGCTGATTGGCTACTTTCGATCCTAACATTCTCAAAAATTCAAGCTGTGTTTGTTTTAGCACATAAACTCACTCAAAACCTTAAAAAAACTTTGGTTATATTAATAAAAATTATGCATCTCAATCCGACTACAGAAATTTTCATCAAAGTACTCATTTTGCATGGTTTCTATGAGTGAAAAATTGATTAAACATGTAAATACAGCTTAAAACTGAAAGCATGCAGGACTTTTTCACACAGCTGTAACGTATCAGAAGGTTATGTCTTATTAAAAGACCCGATATATTAATAAGAATTTACGTGATTTGGCGATCAGGCTAATTCTATAAATGATTGAAATTTAACATCCTATATACAAGTATATTTGCAATGATAAAATAAATTGTACTTAAGTATTTGAAAGGAGAAGAACTAAATTTTAGTTTTTGAGTTAGTATTTAAAGGAGCCTGGTTTTGTTCTTAAAATATGTTTTCCTTATGAATAGGGTTTCCTGCTCATAATTCATGGTCATATTTAACAGTTACAGATAGTTTTGTTTCAGCTTTTTGACATACCGGATTTCTTCACCCTAATTAGCTTTACAATTAAATGACAAAAATGAATGTACAGAATGCTTTCCAAGTTTACATAAATCATAACGGAAAGAGCTTTAAAATGGATTTAGTAAGCCTCCTGGCTCAAATAATTGGATTTTCCTGATGCAGACTCCTTTGTTGATAATGGAAGTGCCAAGAAAGCACCAGAGCAGAAGGATGAAGAACATGATTAACACAATAAAGAATAAAGTATATAAATATAGTTTATTTGGCCTTGTTGTTTTGAAGAACACTATTTTTTCAGACAATTCTTTTGTGACAATATCTTTAAGAAGATTGTTTCCAAAATGCATTACATATAACAGTATCCTGTATGCAAACTGATTAAGACCTTCTGTTAACCTGAATGAAATGGAAGATGTTTCTTTATTAATGAAAAGGGTCTATACTAGCATTATAATCTCCTGAATGGGATTAAGGAAGCAAAACCTTCAAGAAAACAGGTGCAGCTGATTAAAGGTTGGGATACAAATTATTGCTCTTTGCATCAACAGGCTCCATAGTGACTTTTAAGATTTGCACAAGGAAAAGAAATGATAAGTAGCTCTACTCTAATTACCTATTCTAATCATACAGTTGGAAATAAGTTTCAGAAGTCAAAGCAGATTAATGGTGATAATAATAATATCCTGCTTCTAAAACTAAGTGAAATGCATTGAAAGACACAATTATTTCTTAGTCATTAGACTCATACTTTGTATTAAGCCATTATAACATCTGTTTAGTTGTGCTTGGATTCAATGTGTGAATATAGCAACTATTGTTTATAAACCATTGTTTAAGGCATGTAGTGCAAATTCTAGCATGTAGAATTCAATATTATAGCTTATGCAAACCACAATTTAGCATTAGGCCTGAACCCAATTCAGTATGTAATGCAAGCAGACAAATGAAATTAACTTGCATTCTTCTTTCTAATTATGAAGGGTATATGGGTCTCTGATGGGGCTAATGTATAGTATTACCTTGATTAATAAGAAGCAGCAGCAGTTTGACACTATGAATTGCAGAGTTTCCAGATCTCTATATAGAGGTCATTCCAATTTACATTTCAGTAATTAAATCTCAATTTCCAGTGACTTCATATTTATTTGCTAGAAATTTGCTAGCTTGATGTCTAGAATCAAATGAAATATTTGGTATCAGGCTGATAATGTGAAGCAGCAAAATTCAGGTAACCTAGTTTTTATAGCTGTCATAGCTAGAAATTACTAATTTAACCCAATGAAGGTAATATATAAGAAGGATATTCATACGTATATATTTTAGCAATATTAAATGGTTCTCTAAAATAACAATAGTTGAAAAAAACTTCAAATATCAAAATTAACTTACACAATGGATTTCCCCTGTATTTTATTTCTATATTAAACGTAAATGAAACCAAGAATCCTAGAAATATTGTTTATGAATATGGATCTAATATGATCAAAAGTTAATAATATTTGATTGAACCCCATTTATTTCCATGGGAAGCATTAACCAGAAGATTAACTCTGTCCTACTGAAACCAATGGCATTTAGGACTGCTTTAAAATGACAGGCAATTGCAAATATTGTATTTAGCAATACTTTGCTTTGCTCTCAAACGCCGCAAGGTAGATTTGTTAACACATATCACATAGTTGAGAATTCTTCCCAGAATTCAACCAGGTTTTTCTAGCTATTTTCTTCTCCTTTGTATAGTCTCATTCAGAAGGACAATTGAGGTTACCGACATTGACCAGCTTGCTATTTCCAGCTTCTCAGTAATAGTAAGTTGGAAGAAGAGAAATATCTGCTTCCATTCCTACATCACTGCTTGTCTAAGCTTTGCTGGCTGGAGAATTCTGGGAGCTGAAGTCCTTCAGACTTAAAGTTGCAAAGGTTGGGGACCCCTGGGGGCCTAAGCCATTGATTTCATCTAAGCACCATGATACTTGAATCAATGACAAACTATTGGAGGGAAGGTATTATGAAGAAATGTGGTTGTCTTTCGCAGGTGGCAGAGAGGGAAAGAGAGGGAAAGGGAGGGATAATATATACAGGAGAATAATGTAAAACATAAGCCAAAGGAGTAAAAATTGAACAATCTAGTTCTCAAACAAATAATTTGTCATGTTGGTAACTAGTCTTATTAACAGACCCCAGGCAGAGAAAAATTAGGGCTAATTCGTCAGATTTTTAAAAGAAAGAAATACAGGTAGTCCTTGAGTTAACAATGGTTCATTTAATGACTATTGAAACTTACAACCGCCCTGAAAAAAGTGAGTTGTGACCATTTTTCACCCTTATGTCCATTGCACATGATCACATTTTAGACACTTAGCTACTGATTCATATTTATGACTTTTGCAGTGTCTCAGTGTCACATGATCACCTTTTGTATCTTTCTGTTAAGCAACAGCAATGGAGAAACAAGTTTCACTTATTGGCATACAAATCCAATAAATCTGAAATCTGAAATCACTAACTTAACAACTTCAGTGATTAACTTAACAATTGTGGCAAGAAAGGTCGCAAAATGGGGCCAAATGCACTTAATAAATGTCTCATTTAGCAACAGAAATTTTGAGAACAATTGTGGTTGTAAGTGAAGGATTACCTGTAACATCTTCTAGCAGCTTTTATGATATTATGATAGAAGTGACAGGGGAATAAATTTCTTTTTTCTTCCTTTATTTGTGGTTGTTTGTTAGTTGCGAAGTCATGTCCAACCCATCATGACCCCATGGACAACTTTCCTCCAGGCCTTCCTGCCCTCTACCATCCTGTGGAGTCCATTTAACTCATGCCTACTGCTTTGGTGACTCCATCCAGCCACCTCATTCTCTGTCGTCCCATTCTTCTTTTGCCCTCAATCTTTCCCAAACACTAGGCTCTTCTCCAGTGAGTCCTTCCTTCTCATTAGGTAGCCAAAGTATTTGAATTTCCTCTTCAGGATCTGGCCTTCTAAAGAGCAGAAGGGTTGATCTCCTCTAGGACTGACTGGTTTGATCACCTTGCAGTCTAAGGGACTCACAGGAGTCTTCTCCAGCACCATAGGTCAAAGGCCTCAGTCCTTTAGCGCTTAGCCTTTCTTATGGTCCAACCTTCACAGCCATACATTGCAACTGGAAAAACCATAGCCTGGACTATACACACTTTTGTTGGCACTGTGATGTGTCTCTGCTTTTTAGGATGCTGTCTAGACTTATTTGTGGAATATTCCAGAAAAGACAGAGCAATGACTAGGTTGTGAATTGGTTACCATTTTGCTTTCTCTAGAAGGTCTAAGACATCTGTAGCAAAAATACAAAAAATATGGAAAAACACTATATTTATATAACACCTATATGATGAGAGGTAGGCAACTGGGTTTTTACCTGGAAGGAGTTTAGCTTGTATAGGGTAGTGTATGAATATTTAGAAAAACATTCCTTTGAGCTGCATTCAGGACATGTTGGTCAAAATGTCTCAAAGTTTATTTAGGCAGGGAAATGGCATAGAAGGTATCTCATATCAACTGCTGAAAATTGCTTATAATATTTCAGGTTGCATATATTTTATGTACATATTACTCTTTAAAATAATATAAAAAGGGAAAATAGGTTGAATCCACTTCAGTTATCCAAAATGAGTAGGTTTTTTTTTCATGTACTGTAATTCAGTTATGCATATCAAGCATACTCTTTAAAAGATCTGGTACAGTTATTTATCTTATTTAGCTGTGTGAAGTCTGTGGCATGCAAACTTAACTTAGTAATCTTTTAATATATTTTTATCTGTTTAAACCTTTAATAGAATTTCTTTTCGTAAAAATAAAGATGCTTTTCACTTCAAAGAATGATTTAAGCATAAGTACTGTGTGTTTAGGATCTCAAGAGATTGTTTCAAGGAATGTTTGATGGTATGCTTCAGAAACTCCTGAGGATGTCTAGAAACTATTAAGGAAATAGCATAACTGAAACAGAAATGTACAATAAAATTTTTGAATATACAGCAATCATTCACAGAAAAGAAATAGACAAAATAATTATGTCCAAATAAACAGGAAAATAACTCAGTAATGTCACTCAACCAAAGTGTTAAAAGAAATGCTTATCTTAAGCATATAAAAGTAGATACATTACATCAAGCCGGGAATTCCTAAATGAGTTATAGGCCATGTGCAATAAAGAAGTGCAAAAATGACTCAAGCAACTAAATATTGTATAAATGTACATTTGACATGATGTATGAAACATGAAACAAAAAGAGCTAATATCTAAATGGGACACAAAATAGGTGAGGTAAAATATCAGTCGGTACATGCCTTGAATAGGCCCTGAAAGGCAGAAGCAGAAACAATAGATTTTTCATACCCACAGTCCTGAGTCTTCAAATATGTAGCTTCTTCTTGTACCATATTCTTATAAGCTAAGTCAATAAAATACAGCAGAATCTCTTGAACAAATAAGTCTAGCACTCCTCTGTCTTTCTTCTGATTTAACACTTGAAATTACCAATATTACTGTCAGGATTAGTATATGTACAGTGAGATATAAGTTTAATATCCTTCTCTTTGTTCTTCCTCTTTCTTTTTATAGATGCACTGAACCAATATTTTTAAATACAGACAATACAAGGTTATTTGTTATTGATCAAATGAGCAGATGAGAAACAGGTGATCTTGCTGAGAGATAGGTTTGAAAAACTGATTTCTCTATAAAGACACATTTATAGTGCATCTCCACAAAAAGCACATCTCATTATGTTCTGCGGGATTTAGTGTCAGATTAATGGGATTCAGGTAGATTAACAGAAGTGTCACATGTGCAAAAAGCAAAGCCTTCACAGAAACCATGTCAAAACGTCTGAGAAAGTTGGTGCTTCAAAGTTTCAAGGAGTGCATTGCTTGTGCCAACACTTTTTATAAATATTGCATTCAATCATACATGGAAGTATCAATGTTTCAGATTCATAGTCCAAAACTTAAAGGAAATTCAATGTTACAAGCAATCCTAGGAATAAAAGGGATGGGATGGAAGAAAAGGGAAAAAGCCTCCATAGTTATTACTTTTCACACATTCCTTCCAATATGATTAAAGACCTGGAGACTAAAACATATGAAGAACAGTTGCAGGTTTTGGGTTTGTCTAGTCCAGGGGTGTCCCAACTTCGGAACTTTAAGATTTGTGAACTTTAACTCTCAGAATTCCCCAGCCTGGTCTAGTCTAAAGAAAAGAATATTTAAGGGTGACATGATCGCAGTATTCCAGTACTTGAAGGGCTCCTAAAAAGAACAGTTGGTCAAATTATTCTACAAAGCACCAGAGGGCAGGACAAGAAACAATGTTTGGAAGTTAACCAAAGAGAGAGGCAACCTAAAATTAAGAAGAAAATGCCTAATGGTGACGACAATTAACCAGTTGAATAAGTTGCCTTCAGAAATTGTGGATGTTTCATCACTGGAGGTTTTTAAGAGATAGAGCAGTGATGGCTAACCTTTTTGCCATCGCATGCCAAAAATGGGTGGGAGCGCAGGGGGTTGTGCACAGGTGTACCACACCTAAAACACACTAGACCTGATTTTTGCCTCTGGCCAGTGATTGAGTGATCTAGGAGTAGGGGAATTAGTCATCGAACCCCTGTCATGGTCAGATCACTCTCTCCTTCGGCTGGACTTCCCAACCGCTACACCCCACCGCGGGGAGGCAGAACCAGAGATACCGAAATGGTTCCGCCCCAGGCGCCTGATGGACCCTGATGGACCCTGAAAGGTTCCAGACGGAGCTTGGGCCTATACCTGTAGCCCTAACCCGCGGCTCGACTGAGGGCCTAGTGGCAGCATGGAATAGTGCTGCCACGGGCGCCTTGGACCGGGTCGTGCCCTTGCGGGCTCTCACACGGTGCCGATCCACCCTCACACCTTGGTTTTCTGAGGAGCTGAGGGTGATGAAGCGCCGCAAGAGACGCCTAGAGAGCAGGTGGAGGTCCACTCGCTCCGAATCCGATTGAACACAGGCGAGGTCCTATTTAAGAACTTACCTTGTGGCGATAAGGATGGCGAAACGTACTCATCTCGCCACCCTTATTGCATCCACAGATAACCGCCCTGCCGCCCTGTTTCGAGTGACCTGCTCCCTTCTTCATTAAGGGTCGCGGGAAGCTCATTTGCAGGGCAGAGCAGAGGAATTTGGAATTTATCTGCAGGATAAAATCGCTCGGATCCGGGACAACCTGGCCTCCACTCCGATAGATCGAGGCGGACTGTCCGAGGCGGGTCTTGAGACCATTTCGTGGGATGAGTTTGACTTTGTTAATTCCGAAGACATGGACAGGTTGCCGAGGCGGCTGAATGCCACCACATGTTTATTGGACCTGTGTCCCTCCTGGCTGGTACTGGCCTCCTGGGAGGTGACCCGAGGCTGGCTCCAGGAAATAGTGAATGCTTCTTTGAGTGAGGGGTTCTTGCCTGCCGTCTTGAAAGAGGCGGTGGTGAGACCCCTCCTCAAGAAGCCTTCCCTGGACCCAGCATTGTTAACTAATCATTGTCTGGTCCCCAACCTTCACTTTCTTGCAAAGGTTGTTGAGAGTGTGGTGGCACAACAGTTCCCTCGACACCTTGAGGAAATTGCTTATCTAGACCCGCACCAGTCTGGCTTCCGCCCCGGGCACAGCACTGAGATAGCATTGGTCGTGTTGGTTGATGATCTCTGGAGGGCCAGAGATAGAGGTTATTCCTCTATCTTGGTCCTATTAGACCTCTCAGCGGCTTTCAATACCATCCACCATGGTATCTTATTGCACCGGCTGGAGGGGTTGGGATTGGGGGGCACTGTATTGCAGTGGTTCTCCTCCTACCCCTCCGGGTCGGTCGCAATTCGTGTTGACAGAGGGAGAGAGGTCGATGCCGAGGCCCCTCACATGTGGGGTGCCTCAGGGGTCGGTCCTCTCGCCCCTCCTGTTTAACACCTACATGAAGCCGCTGGGTGAGATCATCTGTGGTTGTGGGGTAGAGTACCATCAGTACGCTGATGACACTCAGCTGTACATACTGTATCTACCCCCGACCACCCCAACGGTGGTCAAGGTGTCAAGGTGTCATGTCCCGGTATGTGGAGGCCGTGCGGCTCTGGATGGGAAGTAACAAACTCAGACTCAACCCGTCCAAGACCGAGTGGCTGTGGTTTCCGGCGTCTTGGCATAGCCAGCTAGTTCCATCGCTGGTTATCAGGAGCGAGTCAATGGCTCCTGTGGAAAGGGCGCGCAACTTGGGCATTCTCCTGGATTCACGGCTGTCCCTGGATGACCATGTGGCAGCTGTGACCAGGGGGGCGTTCTACCAGGTTCGCCTGGTATGCCAGTTGCGTCCCTCCTCTGGACTGGGACACAAGCACTCGTGACATCCCGCCTTGACTATTGCAACGCTCTCTACATGGGGCTCCCCTTGAGGTGCATCCGGAGGCTCCAGTTAGTCCAGAACGCAGCCGCGCGGAGGATTCTGGGAACATTTTTTTTTTAATTGAAAAAGTTTTATTCACACAGATTTTCCCCCTTTTTACCCCCCCCCCCGACATGTAATATAAATCACATACAAATACTATACCCCCCTCACCCCGTCTTAAAATAAGTTTCTCATTCAGATATTATACCCCCTCGCCTCCCAGCAGACACAATATAAGTTTCTCTTAGTATATTAATATCCCATTAACACCATCTTCTAAGTTAATTAAAGATATAAAAAACATAATATAAATTTCTCTTAAAAAAAAAAAAAGCATATCCCATTATTCCCCTCTCTAGATTAATCATACATATATATTACCCCGCCCTCCACCCTAACCCTCCCCCACCTCCCATTCAAACCCACCCCCCTGACTTCCGCTATACACCACTCTAATAATTCCAAGCATCCCAAATATTATTTACTCTATTCACCTATCAATCAAAGTATTCTTACCTAAAAGCTACATAATACTTCCTAATCTGATATTTATTCTGTATATAATCAATCCATTAGAAACCTTATAACAAACTCAACATAAACACCCCCTTTTAGTTGAACATTAAAATACATAGAAAATAATTCTTAAGATCTAAATACCATGTCATATAACCTAACACTTATAAAACTTAAACCATATATCCTAGCTTAAGTTTACATCCTTCCTGATTCAAAAGGTTTACTATTTTTCCCCTCTCCATTTGCTTAATTGCCCACTTAACAACACAAAAAAAATGTAAAGATTACTCTAATATTTGAAAAAAGCAAAGTTACTTCTCTCTTCACAAAGGAAACAGAAATGGTATAGGAAAATTTCAGATCCTATCACATGAAGGATACAGTAAATTGCAAGAAAATTTCAAAGTTCGACCCAAGTTTTTTCCCAGAACACTAACATAATATTAGTCCTTTCCGCGTCAATGTTCATAAGTCCAACTCTTCAGGTCTCCTTCCATTCCATCCATAGCTGTTTGTAATACCAGTTTAAGCAGCTGCCCCCATAAATAACAAAAAAAAAACCCTTTACATAGGTAACCCCCGAGTGACTTTTCATCAGGATTATAAAGTTCCAAGATCGTGATAGGGTAACAACCAGATCCACTGCAAATGCTCCGGTTCCAGTTTTCAACCCTGAAAAAGTTTCCACATCCAAGAGAACCAGCATTGCAGAGATCTGTATATTTTTATCTAGATTGATTAATTGCTTCGTCCTTTAATCCTTTTGTCTTTCTTAACTCGCCGAGATTGAGACCTCCTCTGCTTCTGCGGTTTCTGAATTTGTCTGGTGCTAGACCTGGCTTCACATTGCTCATCTGATTTACGTATTGGCATTCCAACAGATCCCCCTATAGCAGTCTTCGACATTTCCTCCAGAGTAGGGCTTAAAAAAAGCCCAGGGGAATCCAACTGAGTATGTTCTTCCATCTCTTTTCCAAATTGTTTCTGCTCCATCTCAATATCTTGCTCTGAACCATCCAGATCTACTAGTGTTGGTATAGATATACGTGGGGGCGTTGCACTTTTCTTCAGTATTTCATAATAAAAATCTCTTGCCTTGTCTATAGTATTCAAACAATACCGCGCCCCTTCATATCTGAATATAACACCCATTGGAGCATCCCACCTGTACTGTATCCCTCTTTTCTTCAGCTCCTCCACCAAAAAACCAAAATCCCTTCTGAGCTTCAGGATAGTTGATGGAAGTTCCTTAAAGACACCAATCCGTTTTCCAGCTATGTGGAGAGAGGAGTGAAAAGACTTCTGCAGAATATCATTTCTGAGGTTTCTCTCAGTAAAATATATCACAACATCTCTCGGTAGTTGCTTAGACAAGGCAACTAAGTTTCGTTTCATTCATCTGGTAGTTAACGCCATCTTGAATCCTTTGTTCTAAGAGATATACCACAAACTTTAATTACTTGCGTTTTAGTTTCCTTTGAAGTACAAAGGCTTGAAATATAGTCTTTCTTTCTTGATGGATTGCCTGGAACATATTTTAAAGAGTTGATTACGGTCGTCTAGCTTCGTCTTAGCGAAGGAATACAGCAGCCTGGAACTAAAGCGCTGAAAAGGGGGGGGCTCTTCTTGCCAGCTCCCCAGAGGCTGTAATACCTTCTGGAGAGTTACACAAGAGGCTCAACCCGACAGCGTGAGTTCACCCATAAATTCCTAAGGATTTATGAGTATCCGAGACATTTACGATCTTATAAAAACGCCTCTAACAGGCCGCTGGATTGACAAGCTCGTAAAAGCCTGTCTGCGACAGCCGCAGCTCAACCCGGAAGCAGCATCTTTTTTTTATATTGAAAACGTTTTATTGGTTTTTACAATTTTCCAAAAGGGTAGGGTAAGGGATACAGAAACATATTAAGAACTTTCGCGTCGGGATCATTGGCCCTTCTAGGGCTTCATAATAAAACATTAAAAAAAACATTTTTCAAAAATACTACAAGGTGAAAATAAGTACATGTTTCCTAAATTCTCAATTCTATGCTGGCAGTTGTGTGCAAACATCCAGATATAAAGGTTATACAATGTTAATAAAAAAGCAAAGTTATTTTTTCGATCTAAGTCTCTTGGCAATTGTATCTTCTTTTTCTCCTTCCTGGCCCCCAGTGGGCGGGGCCATGGCCCCCCCTGCCCCCCCTGAATCATCCTCCAGGACAGAGGAATGTTTTTTAAGAAAGGCTTCCGCCTCAACAACTGTTTTAATCCTTACTCTTCCTTCATCCCAGAACACCAACATCCCTTCCGGCATCGCCCACTTAAACCAAATCCCGTGGTCAAACAATTTTTTGGATAAGAAGGAATACCTCCTTCTCATCTCTCTAATCTTTTTTGGGATCTGCTTCAAGATGGCGACTTCCTTTTGTTGGTAAATTAACGCCCCCCCTCTCTGCGACTTCAAAATTCCCTCTCTGGTAGACCTTCTAACAAATTTAATATGTATCTCTCTGGGTACTTCATTTATCCTGGCATATGTCGAATTTATTCTGTAGACTAGGTCAATGTCCCCCCTGATCTCATCTTTAGGTTTATGTAAATAGTCTGCTAAAATTGTACTCATGAGTTCAGGAAGACATTCACCAGATTCTTCAGAAATGTTCTGAAATCTTAAAAAATATGACATCCTTTCAAAATCCATCCTAGACATATGCCCAGTCAGTTCTCCAACCTCACTACTAACATTTTTAAGCTCTCCCTTTGCCCCAACCAGCCCCCCTTCCAGCTCCTCAGTCTTCTGTATGTTCTCCAGCACTTGCTTCCGTGTTTCCAAAAGATCCTTCTTGAAGCTGCTATTATCTTCTCTCAAAGCTTTAATTTCCTGCACCAAAGCTTGTAACACTGATTCCATTGATGTCATTCTTTGTTCCAATCCTGCCAATTCTGATTTTGATGCCATGGTAAGCTGTTAAAGTCAGTGCCACTAAGATGGCATTTTTTGGGTGGGGCCGTTGAAGCAGGTCAGGAGAAAAGTTCAAATGAGAGTTGTAAAAAGTTCAAGACCCAGAAGAGAAACACTTTTCACAGTCAATAATTATAGCAGAGAAGGCACTCCAGGGAAGGAATCAATTAATCCAGAAATTTCTTCATTAGTAGAGAGAGGGAGTCCAAATCACAAAGAGATGTTGGTAATTTTCCATAAGTAAAAATAATCATTCAGGAACAAAGGGCAGCCATCCTCCACCGCCCAGTCTGAGAGCCAGCAGGAGAAAGTAACAAAAGAAAAATTGTTTCAAGCCAGCCGGACTTAGATACATTGTAAAGAAACAAGCCGCAAAACACTTTCACTTGCATTCAAAACAGTCCGGATGTGAAATGTCCGCTTCCTCGCAATGAGGAGCCATTTCTAAGCGCCGCTTTAAATCCGAGGGGGGGTTTAACAAACAAACACCCCCCTCTATGTTCTTTCAGTCCAGGCTGCCAGCACAAATAAATAAATCACTCACTCTTCACCTCGCCGCCAAAGCCCCGGGAAGCCTTCCGACCCGAACACTCAGCTCTTTTCAAATTCCTCGTTCGTTGCCATCCTCCATTGGCGAAGGGAAAACCCCCCGCAGCATGTCTCCTCTCACCTAGGCCAAGGACAAGGGCCGTTTTCCCGCCGCCACAGGGAGAAACAGACCCAGGCGAGCCAGCCCTACGGAAGGCCCCCAAAAAGGGGGTGCCTCGCCCCCTTTGGGGGGCAGAAAAAAGAACAAAACGGCGGATGAGTCCCAAGACTTGTCCGTCGCCGCTGGAAGGCGGAACCGGAAGTCCGATTCTGGGAACATCTTGAAGTTCCCATGTAACACCTCTCCTGCATGAGCTGCATTGGCTACTGGTGGCCTTCCGGGTGCGCTTCAAGGTGCTTGTCACCATCTTTAAATCGCTCCATGGCTCGGGGCCTAGTTATTTGCAGGACCGCCTCCTGCCACATACCTCCCACTGACCGATTCGCTCCCACAGCGAGGGCCTCCTCAGGGTGCCGACCGCCGGTCAATGCCAGCTGGCGACGCCCAGGGGTAGAGCCTTCTCTGTGGCAGGGCCTGCCCTCTGGAACGACCTGCCACCCGAACTACGCACCATCACGGACCTTCCCCTCTTCCACCGCTCACTCAAGACACACCTTTTCCAACAAGCTGGACTAGCTTAGAACTTAGGTCTTGGCACGATAGAGCTTCAGTTATATTAGAATAATGATTTGATAGTTTTTATTGGGTATTTTAGCACAGGTATATAATTTAATTTCTTTTAACTTTTGTAATGTTGTTATTTATTCATTGTTGTTTTAATTCCCTGTGCACCACCCAGAGTCCGTCTCGACAGAGATTGGTGCGGTCTATAAATCGAATAAAATGAAAAAAAAATGAAAATGAAATAATGCTATGTGTGCTCATAAAGCTAGAGCCAATTCTGCTGGTTGGAAAGCAAGTTCTTTAGAACAAGAATCATACTGTTTGTGAAGATCCCAGAAGAAAACCTAACAAATTTACGAGCCTCGAGACAAAGTTCAAAAAAAATCCAATCATTTATTAGGATCAACATTCTGACGTTACTTCAGTGCAGCTAAAATTGAAAATCATGTAATGGTGTCTGCACTTTACCCTCTGTGTCACCTCCCCTCTGCCTGGTAATAAATCATGTTAGCCAATTAGCAGTGTAATTGAATCTATCCATATGCATTCACAGGCCAGCTTGGAATTCCCCTCTGACCACAGGAATGCCTGGAATCCTCATTTCTCTATGGCAACTTGATAAGAGTTATGGTGATGTTTTGCAAGTTGACACGGTTCTCAGCACAGCCGTTCAGATTTGGCATGGGGTTGCTGTGGCCAATTGTGACTGTCTCATCCTCAGCTCTCATTACTCCGTGTTATCCCAGTAGAGCATGATGCTTGGGGGGGGGGGATCCACTGCTCCCCATCATGAATATTCTCCCATTGTCAGAAGTAGCCAATCAGCAGCGAGCTTTGGCTGACCAATCAAAATACACAGAGGCTAAATCTATGAGCCAATCAATGTTGTCATACTCTGACTATAAATAGGCATGAAAAGCATTGAGAAATTTAATTTAGCTCTGGCTGTGGGAAAGAACGAAGGCCTTTGCTTTCACCAATACTGAGCATTGGCATTGTATCATTGTGCTTCATGAAGAGGGTTACTCCTGTACAGAAATAGCCAAGAGAGTGAAACGCCATTGCACCACAGTGAACAGAGTGATTGAAAATACCAAATAACTGGTTCAGTTGATGACAGGCTCTGCTCTGGAAGACCAAGAAAGTTGACAAAATGGCAAGATCGGGCTCTGCAACACAATTCAATGGCTGACAGGAAGCTCACCTCATCTCAGATTACAAGAATTTGGGGTGAAACATGTGATGTAAAGTCTGCACAAGCACAGTGTGTTGCGGCAAAAACCAGGCTCACCACAGACTGGTTCTAACGAAGGAACGAGAGACCACGAAGGTAGTAGAGAAACAGGATTTATTGACATGTCAAGAGTTCAGAGTGCTCCCACACTAAAGACTGAACTGCCTGGGCAACGCCCAGGGAGTTAGTTTTATACCTTCATCCTTAATACAGAAACACATATGGATAAAAGCAGAAGTTAACTTTGGAATAGTACAGAAACAGAAGTTAATAGCAAAAATTAATACGTGTCCTATAAATGCATAGTCATCTGTTTAATGCCAGCTATAGTTCCCATATAGGGTTTACACCTCCCCTTCTCCCCCAGTTACTTCCTCTTTCCATCTCTTGAAGCAAGGCTCCAGCAATATTTGTAATACTCTGAGAACCTTTAAGAACAGAGAAGTACACCCACACATCTTACCCAAGCTGTCCAAAAGGCAAGCGGGCAAATCTCCCAAGGGGTCAGGGTTGACCCAGGGTCCAGGAATTGGGGTCCCTGGCCCCTCTGCCACATTCCCCCCTTTGGAAGTCCACCATAATCAAAAGATTACAGTGGAGTTTCACAAATGTTAAACTTTGGATTTTCTGTAGCCAAGACTATATATTCCCATATAGCCATTGCCCTAGCCTTAGCATTCTTCTCTACCAATAAGGAAACAGCGTTTGAACTGGTTCATACAAGAATAGGGAGGATACAAGGGAGAATGACACAGCCTGCAGCAATAAGCCCAATAAGAGTGACCATGGCCTGGAGGCCTGGCAATTTGGGGAACCAGGAGTCAAAGGCAGAGGCGGCCGCACATCAATGGTTAGCTGTTTAATGACTTTTCCTGTCTCATCCATCTGGAGAAAACAATTAGAAAGATAAAATTTACCACAAACCCCACATTCCTTGACCACAATATAATCCAGTGCTAGTCTATTCTGATGGACCGCAGTCCTCAGTTTACCCGTGGCTTCCGACAAAATATTCAGAGATTTATCCAGCCTTTGACCAATGAGGTCAAGTACTGCCTGTAGCCTGATGATTCCATCAAGCATGTAAATCACCAGGAGGGTGACTCTAAAATTTCTACACCAACAGCTCTAGGGCCAACAATGGGGGAGGCAGCTCATCGCCATCCCTTTCAAGGAGTATTGTGGTCCTGGTCTTTCCCCACAGAACTGGCTTGCTTGGAACAGCATTGTAAGATGAAGGGCCAGTAGACAAACACACTCAACAATTTTGACTCAGGGCAGGGTCAGACTGGACCCAGTCCCAATATTTGTAACATATAGCTACCCTTTCCCAATTGGTACCGGGATGGTCAAATGCTTGACCTTTTATCTTGGGTTTGGCCTACCATTCCCTTCCTACGCATAGACTATGCACCTTTTGCGGGAACGGACCTGTCCCAAAGCGTCCACACCCTGCAACCTGATCCCACCCTGGTCCTTGGGGTTCTCAACATCCTCAGAACCTCCTTCAAGGGCAAGGGGGTCGGTCGGGCATCCACACAACATTGGGAACTAATATTCAGGACCTTGTCATTTAACAGGCCCTTTGCCAATAACAGCCAAAGCCAATAATTGTCCGTTAACAAAAGGTCGCCAAACACAACTCTCTTAACCTACCACATTAGGGAGAAGGCGGGGGTTATTTATGATTTGGGTAAGGGCAATATCAGTCTTAGGTGTTCCACAAAACCACCTCTTGTTGGTAACATACAATGTCCAGAGTCCTAGGACCAACACAGTACTACAGAGAGTCCACTCCCTGATTTCTCAAAGACACAGCACCCGTCTTTCCAAAGAAGAGGCAATCCCAAAAGAATGAATATCCAATACAGCAAAGCACAATAATGGCAAGCACAGTCACTAAAGCAAGAGATAACGCAGTTATGACTATGAACATTTGGCTTGCCTTTTCCTGAGAGGTGCTCGAACTTTCTAATACATCCAATATCTAATAAATGGAATGTTGTCTTCCTCCTCCAAATCTTCAGCCATACGTTGAGAAATCAGCTTCCAGCGGTGATTTCAGTAGGGCCTCTTCTGCCCCGTATGTAGCCTGCCCATTGCCGGTAGGACAGTTATATATTCTTCAAGCACTAGATGTTGGGCCTCAACCTGGTCTACCTCACAATATTGCAAGTGGGCCCTTCAACCTAGGTTTCAAATTGTCCACTTTCCACTGTTTTACCCATAATCTGTTTGCCACCTCCCAAACATCATTTCAAAAGGAGATAACCACATTCCCTCCTTCAGAGTGCATTGCACAAGACCAAAGTCGCTGACATGTTCCCTTTCCTGCTGGATCCGACCATCCAGCTTGGAGAAATTGTGCAGATTCCCTCATATGGAATTTTTAATTTCCCTGAGCAAGCACACTAGTTGCTCTTCCTTAAAAGAGGGCTATCAAAAGTCCTCTTACAGCATGGACATGTAATGTGAGGATTGCATATTTAGAATCAGTCCAAATGTTTATACTTTCATTCTGTGCTCCTTCTAGTGCTCGTATTAAAGCCCATTACTCTGCTACTTGAACACTAATGCTCTTTGTTTCTAATACTCCATGAATTGCATGACTAGTAAATATAGTAATTGGCTGCCCAAAAGTCAATGTATCAGCTTCCTTGATCAGAAGAGCGATTGCATCAAGGATTTTAGAGCAAAGTGCCCCTCCCTTTTGCTAACTTTTGGGGATGTTGCCACTTCCCCTTTTCTTGAGTCTGGACTTCCAGAGCTGTGTTGCCTTTTCCGCCCGCTTACAAATTAAAAAGTCTTCTCAAAGTTGGTAAGTTATTCTTACTTTTAATTTTAAAATGCCTGTTTTTGTTCCTGTGTCCAACCAAAGGGTTCCTTTTTTCCACTAATATTTGAACCAGTCCACTAATAGATGAAGATTACTTAAAAGGTTATGGTAGGACTGTTCTATTTTGGCTGCTACAGCCGCAATCAACAATAAAATGCTTTAAATGATTACTAAATATTTAAAGGGGCATTCCTCTCTCAGCTAGTTTATGCTATACCTATTTTTCAACATCTGCACTCCATGCCACATACACTTATAGATTCTTAGAGGTCTAATTATGAAGGTTTCCTCCTTGTTAAGATAATACAATACAATACCAGAGTTGGAAGGGATCTTAGAGGTCTTCTAGTCCAACCCCCTGCTTAGGCAGGAAACCCTATACCATTTCAGACAAGTGGCCATCCAACCTCTTCTTAAAGACTTCCAGGGTTGGGGCATTCACAACCTCTGGAGGCAAGCTGTTCCACTGATTAATTGTTCTAACTGTCAGGAAATTCCTCCTCATTTCTAAGTTGCTTCTCTCCTTGATTAGTTTCCACCCACTGCTTCTTTTTCTACCCTCAGGTACCTTGGAGAATAGTTTGACTCCCTCCTCTTTGTGGTAACCCCTGAGATATTGGAACACTGCTATCATGTCTCCTCTACATCTTTCCTCTTCTCTTATCTATGTCTCTTTTGTGGATTCATACAGTGGTTTGGCTAGCAGGGCAAAATTTGGATTTTCAGTGTCTTCTCTGTTATAATCAATTTCTTTGAACCTCCCAGTGAACACTGCCCTATTTTTAAAGATTCAAAATTCTCTATACATATCCTTTGGAACCTCCTAGCAGACGCTAGCGTATTTTTAAAGATCCAGATGTATAGAGTAACATGTATTGAAGAGGCATTCGAGGAATGCTTCCTTCACCACCCATGTTCTATTGCTAAGACACTGTCACCGACCCAGGGTGCCAGGGGTAACTTAACCTCCCACACAATTCTTCCGGCACACAATTCTTCCCCTGGCCTCCCACCTTTCTAAGAGCTTCGGCGAGGAAAAAATGTGTTTCCTCTTTGAGGTTGCGAGCCCAATTAATGTACATTTTGTATGCTCATTCCACAAGTTCAGAAATGCCCTTCTTGGGCCCCCCTTCTCGTCTCCTGTAATTTTTTTCCTAATGTCATCTGCACAGTGACCAACGAAGACCATACTGACCATTCTCACATTTTACGCTGCTCCCCCTCAGCTCCTGGCAATAAAATTTCTCTTAGAGGCAATTTGAGTTTTTATCTCAACTACTCCCTTGGACCGGGTTTGTGGTCCACTTGATCTGTCTCTTAAGGAACTCCCCCCTTTTTTTAACACTTAAACACATCAACAAAGACAAGCTAAAACAACACAGAAACTAAATGTTCCTGGTGAGACTTTTCTTTCCTTTTCTCTCTCTTTCTTGTTACTCAGTGACCTTAACAGCAAGAGGAGAGCTCAAAATAACAGTATAAGGTCCCCGCCACTTAGGGCCCAGCACCTCCCGTTCCCAATCCTTAACCCAAACCTCCTGTCCCGGGGTAAATAATAATAATAATAATAATAATTTAATATTTCTAAACCGCACCCTCTCCCCTCGGGGACTCGGGGCGGTGCACAGGCACAGTAAAACAATAAATATATACAAACATTTCATTAAAAATAAATTAAATCTAAACCTGCGCTAAAATTCCCATTAAAACTAAGCTATATTATAAAACCCCAATAAAACCCCAAAGACAGAGAGACTATCCTAGGCCGGCCAGACAGAAGAAATGAGTTTTTAATTTGAGACGGAAGGAGCGGAGGTCCGTGGTCGTCCTAATGTCGGGGGGAAGGTTGTTCCAGAGGGCCGGCCTAGGAGGTGAGCGGGGGTGTCAATCAAATGGGGACGGGCAGAAAGCATGTATTTCTGCAACGAGTGGACTATGGCATTGAGGGCTTGCAATTGCTTAAGCCAGACCGAATCCCCCAACTGGACAGTAGCCGGGGTCTGAGGGGCCACAAGATTGGGCACACGGCTAAAGAGTAACTCGAAGGGGGAGACCCCTAAGGATTTGGAGGGAGCACAGCGTACAGCCAAAAGGGCCATTCGGCCTGGCAAAATGCCCGGAGCTTGCGTCTGCTCCATTCAATGCCATAGTCCTGCGACTGATAAGCCACCTTAAAGTGAGTCAACATGCACTGTAGGGGTGTGTCGGGTTGAGAACTACCACCTCCCATGGTCCTCCCAGGGCACCAGACAAACGTGATAGGAAAAGGGATGAGAGGAAGGTAAGGGGTCCGTTCCTCTCGGGATGACACAAGGGAGCTTCTCAACCCCTCACGCCCGACCCAGGGAGCCGGAACTCACGGTCTCCGTAGGGAACTGCGGACGCCAAGCACACACACACACACACGCGCGCCACTGGCCTAGGGTGCCGGCCAACTCAACGGTCACCATAGGAAAACGTAGCAGCAACAGTAACAAGTCTCACTTATGGACAGTCCTCCCCTGCCAATACCCCTTCCCTCAAAACATGATGGGATAACGTGATGGGATTAGCATCCGTCTCTGGTTCTCTTGGAGTCCGGGTTGGTATCAGCTAGTAGCGAGGGGAATCGGGCCTCGCCTCCGACTCGCCAGTCGGGTGTTACTGTCCGGGGCTTCTGACTCGTCAGCCAGGCATCGGCATGCCAGCCGGGTATGGGTCCCACAATACTTGCCTGCAGGGCTTTTCCTCCACTCCTTGGCCAGCCGGCTGGAGAGATCCTGGTCTCTGGTCCTTCTCAAGTGGTTCTTGGGGTTGTCAGCCGCTGGTGCTCGAGAGTCTCCTCAGCCAGCCCTTGGAACAAAATAGTCCGTTGGCGCCTGAGAAATTCCCTCCAGCTGGGAGCGTCCCAGCACCGGGGTGAGCACCCCAGAGGGTCCCAACGACCCCTCACTTCCCGGTCAGGGAACCAGAATGTAGCGGCAAAAACCAGGCACACCACAGACTGGTTCTAACGAAGGAACGAGAGACCACGAAGGTAGTAGAGAAACAGGATTTATTGACATGTCAAGAGTTCAGAGTGCTCTCGCACTGAAGACTGAACTGCCTGGGCAACGCCCAGGGAGTTAGTTTTATACCTTCGTCCTTAATACAGAAACACATATGGATAAAAGCAGAAGTTAACTTTGGAATAGTACAGAAACAGAAGTTAATAGCAAAAATTAATACGTGTCCTATAAATGCATAGTTATCTGTTTAATGCCAGCTATAGTTCCCATATAGGGTTTACACCTCCCCTTCTCCCCCAGTTACTTCCTCTTTCCATCTCTTGAAGCAAGGCTCCAGCAATATTTGTAATACTCTGAGAACCTTTAAGAACAGAGAAGTACACCCACACATCTTACCCAAGCTGTCCAAAAGGCAAGCGGGCAAATCTCCCAAGGGGTCAGGGTTGACCCAGGGTCCAGGAATTGGGGTCCCTGGCCCCTCTGCCACAGTGCCTGCCACACCCCTGAACTGGTTCTCCTGGTGGCACCTTAGGCAGCACCATCTTGTTTTTTTGCTTCTGCCCATGCATGCGACACTCCCACGAGCGAACAGGCAGTAGTGACTGCAGGAACCCATCCCTGGTCCATCCATTGTATATGGTCCTATCTCTTCCCTCGATTCAAGAAAGTATGAACTCTTGAGATAGCAGCCTTTGAAAGCAAAGCAGGCTCTAGGGTCCCCTTAGGGCTTAGGCAATTCTGTTAGGATAAAGGAATTCCTTTATCCCCTCAGTCCAATGTTGAATGAGCCATCCATAGGTGTGAAGATGTTGTGAAGATGGTCATCCTGGGAAGGGGATAAGAGACTGTTCCAGACGCTTCTTTCAGGAGGCTTCAGAACTGAGACAAAACAGATGGCCCTTCCTCCTTACCATTCCCCAACGGCAAATCAAAGCACAGGGCAGATAGGTGACAGAGCTAGGGTTATAAACTAAGGGATCACATGATATGTAGGAAACAGAAAGCAGGTAATAAGTGAATAAATGATCCAGGGCCCCGGCCCACAGAAATGGCAGTATCACTATAAGGATCTGACACATTGTTCCCACTATTGCCTTCTGGTGCTCTGAAAAATATGTTGACTCCATAGCATTTTTGTGATAACCCTCAAATATTGGAACATTGCTATCATGTCTCCTCTAGTCCTTCTTTTCACTAGACTAGACAAACCAAATTCCTGCAATCATTCTTCATATGTTTTAGCCTCCAGCCCCCTGATCATCTTTGTTAATCTTGTCTGCACTCTTTCCAGAGACTCTCAATATCTTTTCTATATTGTGGTGACCAAAACTGGATGTACTATTCCAAGTGAGGTCTTACTAAGGCTTTGTAAAGCAGTACTTCACATGCCTACTGTTCCTCTCCTTTCAAAGGAATGTTTAGTTATTCATCCTGGTAGTACAAGAGAAAAAGCTAAGGGTGGACTTTAAAAAAAATCCTTACATAGTCACAAGCAAACTAAATCCAATCTCCCTTGAATTCAGTTTATTCTTATCTAACTCCAAAAAATACTGTTACTTGAGAATATTATTATGCATATGTGTTGTGGCCCAGTCGGCTCCGGATGAGCTGCTGATGGACTCCTCTAGTGAGGAGTCCTATGAGTCTGCTCTAGAGGAGGAGGCCGAGAGTGAGAGAGCAGAGAGCCCGGCTAGGCATCAGGAGGCACCTGGGGCTTGGAGTAGTGGGGAGAATCAAACCCAGTTTGTCCCTGATGTCAGGCTAAGAAGGATCAAGAGAAGGCAGCATCAATTAGAAGAGAGACACAACCGGAGGAGGTAATCAGTACCATCTGCCTAATTGACTGGCCCCTCCCAAGAGGCTTTAAAAGAAAGCCTCCATTAAGGGAAGAGTTGCAGGAAACAACATAGAATCTACAGAGTCGGAACGTTTGTGTCGTGGTGTATTCTTTCAGTCTAGTCAAGGTCAGTTCAGGCAAGCTGCCAAGTAGTAGTCAGTTTAGTGATTAGTCATGTTAAGGAGGGAGTCAGAACACTTATGTATGAATAGGAATAATTAGTTTAATTGGATCGTCACATGCGGACCTGATCTTTCATGCCTGACAGCTATATAACAGCCATTTGTCAGGAATCTCGCGATATACTTTCAAAACACCAAATATGCTCATCTTCTCAATAAAATAACACTGTACAGCTTAATCAACATTGTAAAACTGATAGATTGTTACTTTGTCACTAGGAGCATACATACATAGTAGTTATAAATGTTTGATAGCTTCCATATCTTCTGAGGTCAACCCAGAAAAATGAATGCTGACTTAGATTAAGGATAGATAGAGCCTGACCATGCGCCTAGTTTTAAAACAACATAATAGGGTTTTTTTCTACAAAACAAAATAAAAAATGCTGAACAACTGAGATCTGTGCAACTCCCTTAGAACAAAAGATTTCAACTCCCTTAACCAATCAAGACTCAGGGGACTTGATACATAAGCATGTTCTTCAAACCTTACACTTTGTGGGAAATGAGTCTCCCACTTTCTGATCAGGTTACTATAGAAAATAAAGGAAATCACCTTAATGGATATGTGCAGAAAAACATGGTAAACATCTATATAGCATTCAGAGGCAATTCAGAACCTCCCTAATTCACTGATCTATAAGAAGGAGTAGGAGTAGGAGAAAGTACAGTACAATTGGACTTGCAAGATTATGTTATTATATCCAATTTGATAGTTCCTTTGGTTGCTCTTCCAAAGTCTTCTGAATCAGTCCTCATGGACTGACTTCCGACTTTAATCCTTGTACTAAATCTTTTGATTATGAACATATTTTGTTCTAAAATTACTCATATTTGCTCCTCTCAATACCTTCAAATAAACTGACAAACTGAGAGCCTCTGTTACAAACTACAGGCAAGAAGTTTTCTAGGCAGGAAATCTTTCTTTCACAGTATGCTTATCTCTGCCTTGCTTCCAACCTTCCATTTTGATATTAACTCTATATACTGTGTTAAACTAATGCCTAAATTAATAAGGAATCAATGTACAGCTTGTACTATTATAGAGAAAAGATTGCAGAGCTCTGGATTTCATTAGCTCTGAAAGATGATACATGTGTGCATTGAAATTCAGTGTCTATGGAGATTCTCAGCCATCCAAGTCATGATTGCCCCAAAGGCAACTGTACTTTCTGGTTTTTCTTTGAAGAGATTTCACTTTTCATCCAAGAGGCTTCTTCAGCTCTGGCTTGATGGTGGGGAATGGAAGGATTCACACTCCTTGCAGATAGTTTGTTTGCATTCTTTTAGAAAGTGTCATTGAGGCCACCTGGAGGCTTATCTGTGTCATCAGGGTCACCTGAGTAGTGGGTATGGAGCCTTGTTGGAACTGTTGAAAGGACTGTGTTGTATCCCTCCCCCTCTGTTGAGAAAGGGCTGTTCAATTTTGACATAAAGGGTCTCTTTGATTTCTCTCTCCAACCAATGGTCTTCTCTGTTCCAAATGTGGACTTTGCTGTCTTCAAAAGAATGGCCATTGTCTTTTAAATGGAGATGGACTGCTGATTTTGTTCTCATGGGTTTGTTCTTCTATGTTGTGCCATGCATTTTTGAAGTGGTTGCTTTGTTTCCCAATGTACAGATCTGCACATGGCTCACTGCATTGCACTGCATATACCACATTGCTCAGTTTGTGCCTGGTTTTTTTTAATACTCTGGAGTGGACAAGCTTCTGCCTTACTGTACATCTAGTGTAAATGATGATGATTATAGGTTCTAAATATTTATTTTCAGACTACAGTATTTTGCAAAGTGAGATGTACATAAGCTTGTTCATTTAAGATAACTATTTCTGGATTTTGTAATTAGCCTCATTATATTAAGGTTTAACTATGGCTGTTCTTGTTTCCAGTACAATTACTTATCTTGTCCCTCTTTTTTGATATATCATCTCCTGGCCCACTTACAGTATACGAATATAAGCAGACTTGTCTTGAAATCTACAAATGGCACTAGTTACAAAGGTCATCCAATTTGTGCCCTTCATGTCATGATTTTCTCTTTAATCTGCTGTGTTCCAAATCAATCTTTAATAGATGGGGTCCGCTTGAATATTTGTTAAAATACTGTTCCATATTATAATTCAGAAGCTCATTCTATTAGTTAATTATTCTCATTTGGCTAAGGTTTTTTTTAATATAACATTAAATTGACATTTTCGTCGCTTCAGTTTAAGCATATTATTCCTTGTTCTGCCTGGGTTGACTAATGAGAATAATTTATCCCATCTTTCTATGTTGTTGCAGGCTGTTCTCATTATTCCCTTCTGACTCTTAGATTTAACTCAACCAGTTCCCTTGTTAACCTATTTTTCTTCAGACCTTCTATCATATTCTTGATCTTTTTTTGTTCTTATTATTTTATGTCACTTTGCTCAAATGATAAAGGAAACAGACAAAACCTCAGGAACATTCAGGGGAACTTTTGAAAATAAGGCATCAAATAGAATTTGTGTTAATTTGATTTTAAAAAAGACAACTTCAGACCCCAACTTTTCCGTCTCCCTGCTTCCATCAAAAATACAATGCCATGAAATCACAGAGAAAGGAAAAGAAGAAGTAATATTTATATGGGTGGTGTGTGTGTGTGTGTGTATATATATACTTTTGATATTGCCACATACTGAGATCTAAGAAAGATTTTTAAAATTAAAAACATATATCCAAGTAATCCTATGTCTATTAAAATAATTTGTCCTTGACTTTTAAGTCTCGTCTTTCAAACATAGAAATGACATAGAGGGAAGAGGGATAGAGCCTCAACTTGTCATTGATAACGAAAATGGAAATAGAATACCTGGTGTAGGAAATAGAACACCTGGTGTAGTCCTGCAATATGCAAATAGCTTTTCAAAAATTACAGAAGAGTAGTCAACCAAGTATGAGATCTTTTTTAAATTTAAAATAATCACAGAGGTGTGTCAGCAGCATTGAATTCCTTGGAGATGAGCAACTCAAGACCCACATGGCCTTTTAAGCACTTTTCAATAACCCTTTGCACCATCATTGACTGTACCCGCATATTTCAATGATGCAATTGCCCCAAAATAAGCAACAGTTCCTAAATAACTTGGGAAATGGTGACTAATTCTCTTTAACAAAAGATATTGTCAAGGCTTTTTGTACTAACACAAAAACTTACGTTGTCCCTAATATTCATTCAACAGTTATGCCATTTCCTTTCAACCCACAATCACCATCAACTTACCTGCATCAATGGATTTTAGTTTCCATCCAGTGCCTAATTCAAGATGAATTGTGAGATACTCCAAGCAGCACAGTATGATTGTTTGTCTGTCATGGTATGAGTAGATCTTTGCAATAATGTAAGGAAACCTGTCAATCAATTCCATGGAGTTCGTATTTTCCAATATTTTATTTAGCTAAATTTTTCAGAAGGAGATGACAGTGGTTAAGATATCAGGCTGTAAACCTGGGTTCTAGGTTCTAGTCCAGGGGTGGGCAAACTTTGCAACTTTAAGTCTGAAGGACTTCAGCTCCCAGACTTCTCCAGCCAGCTTTGCCACCATGTCCTTCTATCATCATACTCTACTCCAGGGGTCTCCAACCTTTGCAACTTTAAGTCTGAAGTCCTTCAGACTTAAAGTTGCAAAGTTTGCCCACCCCTGTTCTAGTCCTTTCTTAGGTGCAAGCTAAGACTTTGGGATAGTTCCTTACTCTTAGTCCTAGGAAGTAGATAATGGCAAACCACTTCCAAAAGTCCTTGCCAAGAAAATTATAGAGACTATTTCAGGCTGTTATCAGTAGTCAAAGTTGTCTCAAGAGCATGCATTCATTCACACATATACATGCACAGAGAGAGAGAGAGAGAGAGAGAGAGAGAAACCCTCATAGTATGCATAGGCCAGTGATGGTGAACCCTTTTCTTATGACATGTCACAATTGTGTGTGCGCTATCACGCATACATTTCCACACCTATTCAATCCCTCCCACCCACCTGTGCATGCACATATGACCCCCCACACATGTGCACACCACCCCTCTCCAGGCTCCAAGGCTTTTCTGAAGCTTGGGGAGGGTGAAAAATGACCCCAACAAGCCAACCAGAAGTGGGAACGAACTTCAGATTGGGCCTGTTGGGTCTGTTTTTTACCCTCTCCAACCCCCAGAGGCTTTCCTGAAGCCTGGGGAGGGCAAAAATGGCCTCCCCGGTCTTCCAGAAGGCTGGGAAAGGAGCAGATGGCTGGCATGCCAGCTAATATGGCTCCACATTCCACCTGTGGCACACACGCCATCGGTTCACCATCAGGTGCATAGGCAAAAGCTATGGAGAGCTATGGCATAATAGCTCCCCTCCTTGCTATTACAATAGAATGAAATTGTATAATCAGAATTTTAAGGGGTAATTGTTAGGGTTTTAAGGGTTTTAATAGTGATTTTAGCACAGGGATAATTTAATTTGGTTTTAACATTTTGTATTGTGTATATTGTTGTATTTATTGGATTTTTAATTTCCTGTGCACCGCCCCGAGTCCCCATGGGGGAGAGGGGGCGGTCTATAAATTAATAAATTAATAAATTAATAAATTAATAAATTAATAAATTATTATTATTATTATTATTATTATTATTATTATTATTATTATTATTATTATTATTATTATTATTATTATTATTATTATTAATGTCCTGATAATCAGTGACCAAACTTGGAGTGTGGTAGTGAACAGGAAGCCATAAATGATTCTCAGAAAGGGTTTTTTGGCAAGGGAAATGTGGTGAAGACCAGAGATAGGAAGAAAAGGAGCCAGAACTGGAAGAAAATGAATGAACTGCACCTGGTTCTAGGAGACATTAATTTTTTTTAAAAGGCTCAAGGAGACATTAACAAAATTGCCACAAAATGCCATTTTGAAATGGGAAAAAACACACCAAAAACCGTCCTAAAACTTTATTAAGAATCCTGATTTTTTTCTTAAACACAGTTAAACATAAATAAGGAGCAGGTATACTTCTATCAGTTTGCAAACCAGTTTGCATTATCAACCTATCCACGGCCTTCATTTCTCCCTATTAGACATTTGATGTTTTCTTACTGCTGTGTTTATTTCTGCAATAAAACTGGTTCAGTTTGGTTTCTTTTGTTTATGTTTTTGTTTCTTCATGAGACCTCAAATCTCCAAAGCAGAAAATTGCTCAGCAACCTGGACACATCAAAGCTGTCACAGGCTTATCACTTTGTCCAAGAAGAGACAGGAGCATTTCTGTTTTGGTTTGGTTACATACTTTAAGCTATAGAAAAGAATCTTCTTTCATTTTGCACTCAAACACCAAAATGGCATAGCACTGGCAGTTAAATCAGTTAAAACATTGACATATTGTGAAGAGTTTCTTATCATCAAGTTCTTTTAAAGCACATTTATACCTTTTTTCATTAACTGATTTCCAGTCATTCTAACATTTTAAAAAAGCTCAAAACATAAGAATGTAAGAACCTAAGAACAGCCTTGCTGGAACAGGCCAGAGCCCATCCAGTCCAGCATTCTGTCTCACACAGTGGCTCACCATTTGTTTCAGGGTCTTCCCAAGCAGATATCTTCACCTGCTTATAATTCCCTGCAAAAACATAATGAACTTAGGTTTCAATTAAACTATAAAACCCTAACCCTGTCATTTTTTTCATAACTCTTTTTTAGGAAAGAAAATGTCAGTTAAGAAAAGGCATGGAAGTGACTGGATCCAGCTAATACTGGATTATAGCTTTATCTGAATCACTATATTTTAGTGAACAAATATTTGAAATGTTACCAGTATTATTGTTATTATATGCAGTCACCAGGAGTTGAATTCCACTTGTGGAAATATGTACTTTCATTTTTTTCCAAATTGTAGTAGATTATTACTTTACTGAATTATTGAGCCATATTCTATATTTTTTGTCAATTTGTAAACTATTCTTGTACTCAAATAGTAAGTAAGTACTATGAAATCATTCAACATAATATTCTCAGTGATGCCAAGTTCTTTAACTTTGTTTGTTGTGTTTGGAGGTGGTATACAGAAAATCACATATCCACATTTTTTAAAATAAGGTTTTTTTTAAAAAAAATTACTGAGTTACATAGAAGTAAAAAAAAAAAGCTAAGGGAAAATAGAAAAATTACAAACTCAGAAATATATTTGTAAAGGAAAAATGATGCAGCAAACAACAGTGACCAGATTTATCTACAGCAGGGTTGTCAAACTCCCGACCTGCAGGCTGGATGTGTTACACACTAGCTATGCCCACACTCAGTTTAGCAAAGGGGGAGAAAGTCCCGAAATGTCATGTGACATTGTCATGATGACGTGAGTTTGATACCCCTGGTCTACAGATATACTTTACTACAAAGATGTTCAAGACTTATTGTTATTCTATGATTTTTTTTTCAGCAGAATAAATTCTCATACTTTTAAATACTACTGTTTCAACTTTAAAATGTGTAGTGCAGGGATCCCCAACCTTTGCAACTTTAAGTCTGAAGGAGCTGAAGTCCTTCAGACTTAAAGTTGCAAAGGTTGGGGATCCCTGGTGTAGTGCATTGTAACCTAGATGCTAAAACAGAAATCCAGTAAATTTTTATGCCTTAGAAATTTCTAGGGGAAAAACAATTTTATAATTTTACAATCAATCAAAGAGATAAAGTGGGAATTGCATTAAAGCTGGCAAATATTACTATCTTGTTGATGCAATCTAAAAATGTTACAACTGAAACATTCTACATGGTGCAGTGCAACTTTTAGATTATCCACATACTTGGATAATGGAATGGACATCAAGATCATCAGCTAAATGATCTTCAAAAAAGATCTTCTTTTTTGAAGATCTTCAAAAAAGATCTTTTTCAAAAAAGCAGACACATCAGCCTAAAATTACTTCGATGTTATCTGAAAAACCTGATACGGATGCTTGACTAACAGCTGTTGAAGAAACCCTTCAAACCTTGGTGAAAGAAATTAAAGAGATGAGGAAGGATCAAATCAGTTCTAAGTTAGAACTTTTGGAGGTACAGAAGAAATTAATGGAAAATACACAAAAGACTGATGAGCTGGAGGTGGGGTTGGATGGGGCAAAGGGGGAGCTTAAAAGTATTAATAATGAAATTGGAGATTTAACTGGACATGTGTCTAGGATGGATTTTGAAAGGATGTCATATTTTTTAAGATTTCAGAATGTTCCTGAGGAGAGTGGGGAAGATTTACCTGATTTAATGTGCACAATTTTAGCAGATTATTTACACAAACCTAAGGAGGAAATAAGGGGGGTCATCGACTTGATATATAGAATAAACTCAGCATATGCCAGGATAAATGAAGTACCTAGAGAGATACATATTAAATTTGTTAGAAGGTCGACAAGGGAAAGGATATTGAGGGCGCAGAGAGACAGTCCTTTAGTTTATCAACAGAAAGAGGTCGCTATCTTGAAGCAGGTCCCGAAGAAAATACGAGAGTTAAGACGGAAGTATTCCTTCTTATCTAAAAGATTATTCAAAAAGGGGGTCTGGTTTAAGTGGGTGATGCCGGAGGGAATGTTGGTGTTTTTGGGAGGGGGGAAGAGTAAGAATTAAAACAATTGCAGAGGCGCAAGCCTTTCTTGAAAAACATTCCTCAATCCTGGAGGATGAAAATGGGGGAGCAGAGGCTGCCGCGGCCCCGCCCACTGGGGGCCAGGGAAAAGAAGATACAATTGCCAAAAGACTTAGATCTCAAAAGTGACTTTATTTTAATATAATATAATATTGTTTGGGTGTTTATATATGTTTGCTAGCACAGTTTTTTCTTACAATGATATATTTGCATTTATTTCCACTTTGTAGTACAAATGTATGTTAAATGAATTATCTATTTTCTGTTATGAAGTCTCGGAAGGGGCCAATGACTTCGACGAGAAAGTTCTCAAAATGTCTTTTTACCACTTACCTTTTACCTTATTTTTAAAAAATTTATAAAACCCAATAAAACTTTTTTCAAAAAAAAAAAAAAAGATCATCAGCTAAATGATGATGATCCAGTCTGAATTTTACTTTCCCAGAACTCCTAATTATGGCATTCTTCATTAAGCAGAAATTATTCACTACCTATCTGATTTTTAATTATTAAGTGTAGAAGTGATGTGTACATTGAGATGACTGTTAATTATGTAAATATAATGCAATAAAATACGGTAGTAGTATTATTTCAAATGATACATAAGTAAATTAGTATTAGATGTTCTTAGATAGCATAAAATTGTGGTTTTTCTTTCTTTCTTAAAATATGGAACCTGCTATAAATTAGGCAACTTTCTTACTGGAAACTAATATTCAGGCTTTTTGTGTTCTTCAGTTTAATAGTATCAACACATCAGTTGAGTTAACAGGGGAGAAATCATGAGATATACAAAACTTGTTAATTACAATGTCAATACCATTATACCCCCCTTAGGACACTAGTATATCCCTCCTTCCTTCAGAGCAGTGAACATTAACTGCTGCTTTACTGTTGATATGCAATTAGGACATTAATTTTATCATTCAACTAATTGCAATTAACATATAAATTAATTAATTGCCTAATCCTTTTACATTGGACTTAGCATTCCTTAACAGATCTCATCGAAGTCTGTGAATATTTATGCCTCAGCTATTGCTTGTAGCATGAGTTAAAGGGCTGCACTGACCCTAATTTGATAAATAATCCAACAGGTTTTCATATACAGAGAAAAGAATGAAGGAATAGGAGTATCGTTGCATTTATCTGAAGGAAATACAGTGATAGAATTAGAAAGATAATCCAAAGGTGCTTTTTCAAGAGGCAACTAGACTTCCATGTTTTTCGTTGAAGATGTTTCTCATCTCATCCAAGAAGCTTCTTCAGCTCTGACTAGATGGTGGGGAAATGTAGACTGGAGATAGATGATTCCCACCATCCAGTTGGACCTGAAGAAACTTCTTGGATGAGAATTGAAATGACTTCAAATAAGAACAAGAAAGTCCAGTTGTCCCTTGAAAAAGCACCTTTGAGACAACCATGACATGGATGACTGAGAATCTCCTTAGAACAATTAGAAAGGTAAACTAAACTAAGAGGTTAACACAATACAACATGCTTTCTGCTTAAAACAAATACTAAGCCATGCAAATACTAAGTAATATTTTGAAATATTCAAACATTTTGGAATTCTGGAGATTCTAGTTTGAGAAAGAGCTGTATGGCAAAGATACTTTTTTTAAAATAGAACTTTATGTAGTTAATTTGGGATAGAGCTGGGATTGTCCCTTTCTGAGCCTTTGCAAATTCTGAAAATAGTACAAAGCAAAATTTTATGCACCTAATTTGATGCTACATGAATATTTGTCTTAATTGTTGTACAATATTAATTCTAAATTAACAATTCAATTTATACTTGCATCACAAATTTTGCATTGTACTTAATAGCAAATAAACTTAAAAGATATAATTGTCTTCCAAAGTTACTATTATATACAATTCAGTTTAGTCAATTATTTTATTTACATGTCTTTATGGAAAAGGTCCACATAATATCCACAGGAAAAATATGTTATTTTTTTTCTTCTGAAAAATATTACAAATTGAAATATGCAGCATTTTCTACATATTTCTAATAAACTATGTCTGCACAGGACTGCAAAATTTACCTAGATTATAGCTCCACTAAAACTTCCCATGTTCATAAGCAAAATAAGTTATTTCTTTTGGCAGCCAACAATACCATCCTCTCTATATCATATTCTCCCATCAGAATGTTTGAAACCAAATACCTCTTATTTTCTTTTCACCCCCAAAATAAGTGCTTGGCCTTATTTTCAGGGAGATCTTATTATTTTGAGGTGCAGGAAGCGGCGAGCATGGTCACCTCATGACTGCTGCTGTGTTGCAATGTTTTTGAGGAGGGCTTATTTCAGCACATGCACTCCAAAGCCTGCTTGAGCTTATTATCCAGACAGGGCTTATTTTCAGAGAAACAGAGTAGGTTTAGGGAAAGAATAACATTCCCAAAACCTTCACCAAATTTATCTGGCCTGGATCACAATAACTTATGGTAAGTGACAAAGTGGGGATTTACGAAGAGATTGCTGCTCAGTCTTAAAAGTGGCATTACAGTTTTTAACTGTTCTTCAAAGGGCCCTGGGAGAAAATCTAGCACTTCAGAGTGTGATTATTACCCTAGTGCAATATTACTTTCTGCTTGACAGAAAACTTTTTCCCACTAGCTCCATTCTGATGCCCATATAATCACTCTCTAAATTCATTGTCTCTGATTTTTACTTACTACGTCCACTCTTATCCATGCCTATCTGAATGTTTATCTTTTATAGTAAACTTTCTGTCACGTGACTCTGACTTTGACTTCATCTATCACACTAATAAAGCTGCTGGTGTAAAGTACTTCCAACAACTTTAAAAGAGAAGGAATTGAAACTTTCCAATCATGCTTTCATTTTTGAAAAGTAATCTTAAAGCTAAAATAAATAAATAAATAGGGTCCTTTTAAAGTGAAAAGTTAATGTAAAGCAGATGGGTGCTTTTTTGTATTTATTACTTACATAAAGTAATAAATAAAATAGAAGAGTAAATATATTACTCCAATTTTTTTATTCCATTGTTTACTCTGAATGTGGATTGATCTTTAGTGGCAGAGAACATTTTATCTGTAATACAAATGAGGCTAATGGTGGTAGGACATTTTGTGAGTTTATCAGTCTGGATTTGTACCAGGACAGAAAAAACAGAAGTGAGTAAGGGAATTTTTTGTTCTTTTTTTATATATTCTTCTTCTTCTTCTTCCTGAAATGCTGCAAGAAAATTAGACCACAGGGAGTCAATCTCTTTCCCTGAGTAATTTGACAGGTAAATAGCAGCTTCTCGTTCGATACTGCAAGCAAGTATTAGGCTGAGAGAGAATGCAACCCCACAGTGACCCCCATCCTTCCATCAGATCAAAGCAGGGAAAATTTGTAAAAAGTAGAAGGTTTGTTTGTTAGTTTTAAATATACACTTCAAGTTAAGTGTGAAATAGAAAGTTTGCATCCATTTTAAAAGCTTAAAATTAACTTTCAGAAATAAACAACTTTTTCCATTAAGCCAAGGCATATTAATTAATTTAATTAGTATATTAAATTAGCATTATTCGGTATAAAACATTGTGTCTAGTTTTCGGGGTACAATAAAGCAGTTTAGGGAATGGAAGAGATTTTATCACATGAAATTAGATTTTCTTCTGCCCAAAGCATCGAGAATGTTGTCACTATGTAAACTGGAGAGGGATATGAAAACCTCCAAATTACTATTCATACACAACATAATTATGGCTATAAAACATTAAAAGCACGTTTATGATATGAACCACAATGGGCCATTTTTTTAGAAGCATTGCATTAATAAGGCCTTCATATTCCAATAAGACACTCACTTATTTTCTTATCAACTTGGCTTGACTGATAATTTTGACATGAATAATATTTCATAAGAGTACTAAACAGCACTATTTTACAAATATAATATTCAGAAACACATTCAACTTTTTAGGAAGTTAATTCTGCTGTTGTTTGGAACAATTTCCAGTTTTGTGATAGACAATCTTCAAATACTGGAGTTCTGTAATATTTTAAAGCGAGCGTTCCCAGGTAGATTTATTAGAATAGACTAAATGAATCCAATACCCTAGCAAGGATATTTTGCATGATAAAGATTAGACTGGAAGTAGGACAGAGAATTATAACTAAGAGTAAAGATTTCCTAAGAAGCGATTCTGCAGATATTCTTTAAACTAGAAGTTAGCCAAAAAGAGAAGAAAATAGAGAGCAGTGTCAAAATCTGGAAAAGAAATAGAGGTCAAAAAAAAAGGTTAATAGAGGAAAGGGACAGAGAGAGGTGTCAGTGTTAAAGCCATTGGAAAAAGAAAGTGTGGGTTGGAAATATTATTCTCCAAAGAACAGGGGAATTGATTGCATTTCAAGGAAGACATTCATTAGCTTAATTAGCACTAGTTGAATACCCAAGACAAACAATCATTGTAAAACTGCTTTAAACTAGGTTTTGAAGAGCTAGCCCTACCATTTATGCATTGCACATTATAAAAAGTTGCCTGGAGTATACCAGTTTGTGAGGCTGCCTATTGGCCATAGGAGATGCTGGGGAAAGTATTTTTAATGATGCAATTTTTATGAAGAAGATTCAGGGGGAAAGAAAATATAGGGATAATGATTTTTTAAAAAAATAATAACTTTGTTTCCCCACCTTTCTGCCTACATAAGCACCCAAGGCACCTTACATTAATGAAAACAAAATGCAAATATAAAACATGACAGTAAAAGAGTATCATTAAAATTAATAAACACTTAAAACTTGTGAAAGGAGATGAGATTTTATCTTTCTCTTAAATGGCAAAAAGCTAAAGCCTGAATGTACCTTCCTGCACAAATCATTTTATAGTCTGGGACCCACACATAAGAATGAAGAGCTTTCCCTACGTCCTAGACCAGAGGTGTCAAACTCAAGGCCCAGGGGCCAGATCTGGCCCACAGGGTTCATAGATCTGGCCCATGGGACTGCCTTGGAAACAACGAAGGACTGGCTCACGGTGCATCTGCAAACAAAAATGGAGTTAGGGAGACCACTGCAGCCGAATACAAAGCTCAGTAGCCCATTTTCTCTGGCAGAGCATTCAGGCCACTACAGATGCCCCCAACTTGAGGGATGTCCCACCCTGGCCACGCTAACTCCATCCCCTCTTTCGGCATCAAACACAACCCTGATGAGCCCCTCAATAAAATTGAGTTTGACACCTCTGTCCTAGACAATTAGGAAGTGGAAACACCTCTGTCCTAGACAATTAGGAAGTGGAAACATCTTCAAAAGAGTGTGTTGGGTGAAATATCCATAATAGGCAATGCAATTCTTCAAATAACAAGATCCTCATATTTTAGGATTTTATAGATCAAACTAATCCTGTAGCTTGTGCCCAGCATGCAGCTGGCAACAAATGCAAATCTGTCAGTTCAGATACATGGTCTCTGTATGTTGTTCTTAGAAATTAAATATGCTACATAACTACAAAAGATAAAAGGATAAAATTGAAGCCAAACAAAATCATATAGTATTAATTCAAAAGCTATTCTTCCAAAAAGTGAAAGGACTAAAACTTATTAATGTGTGTATAGCAGTGAATAGGTTGGAGATCCTATTGATTCACCAGTGAATTTATAGGACTCGCCTTGCCCTTGTTATTTATCTTGTCTACATTTAGAAATTTTAACCAACCAACTTTCAATTCTAATTAAATAAATTCAGTTGAATGTTTGAGTTTCATTAGACTTGTTCAACTACCATAAACTTGTTCTATGACTAGAAACCTGTAGGTTTACTGTTGTTGGACAATATAATTCTATTTTGTTAACAAGGATATACAGAAAGATGCAATTTGTACATTTCATTGTAAGATAGGAAGGCATGTCCCTAATATTCAGTTGTAGAGTTCTCCACGCATCCTCTATTCCCTTTTAAAATAATAATTTAAATATGGAAATACCCTGTGTTGGCTTCCTAGTGATTCTAAAAAAATGTTTTTAATACAATTATCACTCTAATAGTATTCTTTTGATTTGTTTTAATTAAAACATGACTGCCAACAATTATTTCTGTTTTAATGTATAACATTATAAAATTATACATCAAATGAATCCAGCCAGGACACATCATTGGAAATTCTTATTTCTTTTGCCTGTGATACATATAGAAGTTTACTGCCAGTATAGCTAGAAAGAACTCTGAAAATAATTAAAACACAAGCAATTTCAATTTTTGTCTATGTATAGAGGTCAGATTGAAATTTTGATAACACAGATCTTCCGCCCTTCTCTCATGGATTTCCTTCCTCACATGCAATCACAGAAATGTTTGTTCATCTTCATTTTCAGAATTGCAATTACCTTTCAAGGTGCATATTCCTAGAAATATTTTCTTATAGTTTGTTTATTTAAATAAAAATGATAAATTAAAATTCAGTAACTACCTAAAAGCAGTCAATGGTGTTTATCTAAGAAAACATCTAGATTTATTTTGAGAAGTTAAACTGTTTTTGAGCTTTGGACTCACAAATTTATGATTTGTGCCTTTGTCAATTTCAATTTAGTTTATTACAAATAGACCAGAGACCAGAACAAATAAAAACACTCAGTGTTTACAATTAAAATTCTAGTATAAAATAATAAATAACAACTAAAATATACGATAAAATCCAGTCTGTCAATTATACATAGTCTAATTATACTAAAATTACAATCCTTAAACTCTGGGGCCCATTGTCAGTTTAATACTAAAAAGCAAAGGAATAAGCAGTGCAAAGGATTTGCCACATTCGTTATATAACATAACTATGGTGGAGTAGACACGTATTTCCTTGTCTCTATAGTAGAAATGTTGGACCCTCAACCAAGGGGCCTTACAAATGGACATTCATACACTGATCACTTTACAGCTTGACGTCTGAAATGCCCTTCAAGAAATTACCCCTAAGAGATTACCCAGAAGTTACAGCTGGTTCAAAATCCAGCAGTGCCAGTAAAATAGGTAATTTCCATCATGCCTTTGTGTTACCACTTTGACACAACCTGCATGGGCTGCCAGTAGGCTTCAGGGTGCAATTCAAGGTGCTGGTTTTTAATTGTAAAACTCTTCCCAGGACAAGATGTGCTTACCAACGGATTGCCATTCTTACACTGGTTTAGCCAGGCAAAGTGGGTGTGGTTCATGTCTCTTTTATTAAAGATTATCATATTATAAAGAAACACATCTTCTCTATCATGGTCATTCTTGGGAACATCTTCTCCAGAGATATGAAGGTACCCTCTCTCCTGCAATTCCAAAAAGCCACACTATTTAGCCTTGGATCCAAGTCTGGAAATAATGTGTTCTGATGATTTTAATGACAGTTTTTATTTGTCATTATTTGTCATTTTGTTTTATATTTTTATTGATTTAATTAACATTGTATTTTGTATCCACCCAAAATACATTGGAATAGGCAGTTGTATTAAATCTAAATATTAATAACTTATAACTTAAAGACAACCTTACTTTTTTCTTCTTACTTTTTGATAATGAGGTTCCCAAATATTGCCATGATGACTTTTTTCTCAGAAGTAAGGACAATGATGACCTAATCTTATGTTTCATGTAGCAATTGTTGTATCATGTATCGATTGCAATGGTAAACCTGTAGAGTTTCTACAACCTTCTATTTTGAATTTTAGCGGATATAATGAATAGTGTTTTAGATTTCGTAGCAGTGTTTTATAAAATTCTCTACTTCATTCTTAGCTGACCTACTGTCAAATGTCACCTTAATAAAGAGCAATTTTCATCTGAAAAGTTAAGTAGAAGGACCATACTGGCATCAGGTCAAAAGAACCTTTTCAGTTGATTGGTTCCTAAATAGTAGTTTATAATGTTGTAAATCAATGATAATAAAAATCAAATCAAATCAATCAGAGAATGAAAAAAACCCTTAAGCGAAAACTATTAAAATAGATAATTTAATGCCTCATAGATAAGGAGAAAATAATTCCTCTTTACATTTTCTTTACTAACTTTAACAAGTATTCAGAGTTACTTACACTTTTAGATTTACTGGCCATTTTTATTTTATTGTGAAATCCCTAGTCATTTAGAGACAAACTTAGTCTTTTCCCGTAAACTAAGCTAAACAAACTTTAACAATACAGAAATGTCTGATATCTATTAGAGCTTTCAAATGGTTTCAAATCTTTATTCGGGACAATAAGTTAGCTACAATTCCATCCATACCATTTAGCCATGTAATTACTATAAAGCCATCGTGCTCTTTAGCCTTAGACTGGCAGTTCCAGAGTAAGGATAAATATAGATGACATTAGTGTGTTCATTTCCACAGTGTCTTTGATATAACATACTGTGATGACCTGGTGATATGCTCATGAAGGTTTGACCTGCCTGTCGAATCTCCATCTCAGGAGCCAATTAGAGTTGGCTCTAACTGGGAATCTTCAAACTGGTCTCTTCCTCTTAGTAAGAAACAAAGAAGAACTGAAGTATAAAAAGTTTATATAATGACACGTTAGCAACAAAGTTTGACTTGATTCACGTTGACAATCATGACATTAAAGAATAAGCTTTGGTCCATGTCATTGCTGCTTATCAAATAAATTGTTGCTTTGCACTGGTGACTGATTCAACATTGTTCATATATTGTTCATACAACATTGTTCATATGTTGTTCATACAACATTGTTCATATATAGTTCATACAACACTGTTCATATATCCTTCCAAGATTCCTTGCTAACATCACCTTGCTAACCACTTAACAGTCTGTGAGCCCTAGGTGTTCTTTGAGCTTGGTTATTTGTTTTCAAATGTTTCATTACCCAAATAGGTAATGAGAATTATTTCTGCTGACACTGGATGCAGAGAAGAAAACAGCCTCAAAATTTATTGTACTGTTATTTTGCTACGATGCAAAAGGTGCAGATATTTCCTAGTCTTGACAAGTTTCAAAAGGAACTCTTTTAGCAAACCTGACAAATGCAACACAATTTAGTCACTAAACATTTATCTGTGAAATCATATGCATCCTTACAATTTCACACAGCCTATGATACTTTGTTGTTATAATTTTAATGGGATCTAGCTATCAAAAACACACTGTTATCAGATGTTAAAAACAATGCAGTTCTCTGAGCGTTTTGCCTTGACACACTTCAGGAGAAATAGAAATGCATGGCCATTGTGAAACTTCTTGGCAACTGCAGTCACATTCCTGATAAATGAGATTCTCATCACAATATATTCTCAAGGATAATTTCTCTTTGTTGTTAGGTTTGATCATGCCAAATAAGTAGTAAACATTAAAGTATGTATATATGCTATGGAACACAATTTCAGCCGCGGGCCCTAGGCAGGGGTGGTGGGGTAGCGGTCATTATCAAGGAAGGCCTGGAGCCGAGAGAGACCATTGTGCCGCAGACCTCCGGCTGTGAGTCCCTTTGCATGAAGTGGGGCCTAGGGAGGCAGTTGGGCTTGCTGGTTGTATACCTGGCTCCCCGCTATGTAGCAGCAGCCCTGCCCGAGCTCCTGGAGGTGATCGCCACGGTGGCAGTGGAGACCCCCAGACTTATGGTTATGGGGGACTTTAATCTGCCATCGTTGGGCGAATCATCCGTGGTAGCTCGGGAGTTCATGGCTTCCATGACGGCCATGGACCTGACCCAAGTAATTCAAGGCCCCACTCATGAGGGTGGACATACGCCGGACCTCATCTTCGTCTCGGGCCAATGGAAGAGTGATCTGGGTACAGGGGACATAGACATCATACCCTTGTCATGGTCAGACCACTCACTTCTCCGACTCGACTTTCCGACCGCTGCTCCCCTCCGCGGGGAGGCGGAACCAGAGTTACCAATCTGGTACCGCCCCAGGCGCTTGATGGACCCGGATGGGTTCCAGACAGCGCTTGGGCCATTTCCTGTATCCCTGACCCGCGCCCCGATGGAGGACCTCACGGCCGCATGGAATAGTGCGGCCGTGGGAGCCTTGGATCGGGTCGCGCCCTTGCGGCCTCTCTCGCGGCGGCGAACCACCCTGGCTCCTTGGTTTACTGAGGGGCTGCGGGTGATGAAACGCCGCAAGAGATGCCTAGAGAGAAGATGGAGGGCTAGCCGCTCTGAATCTGACCGGACACAGGTGAGAGCCCATTTACGGACTTACATTGTGGCGCTGAGGGTGGCCAAACGTCATCATTGCGCCACCCTCATAGCATCCGCAGAAAACCGCCCTGCCGCCCTGTTTAGGGTGACCCGTTCCCTCCTTCAACAGAGGGAGCGGGAAGCCCCGTTACAGGGTAGGGCAGAGGAATTTGTGATTTTTCTGCAGGAGAAAACCGCCCAGATACAGAGTGAGCTAGCCACCATTCATGGCCCAGTGGGATGCCACGAGGGAGATCTTGTTTGGGAGGAGTTTGACCCCGTTACTTCCGAGGATATGGACAGGTTACGTGGGCGACTGCGAGCCACCACATGTTCATTGGACCCGTGCCCCTCCTGGCTTGTACTGGCATCCTGGGAGGTGACACGAGGCTGGCTCCAAGAGGTTATCAACGCATCCTTGAGTGAGGGTTCCTTGCCTGCCTCCCTAAAAGAGGCTATGGTGAGGCCCCTCCTCAAGAAGCCCTCTTTGGACCCAGCTCTTTTGAACAACTACCGTCCAGTCTCCAACCTTCCCTTCTTGGCGAAGGTTGTTGAGAGTGTGGTGGCACAACAGTTTCCCCGTCACCTGGAGGAAGTTGACTATCTAGATCCGCGCCAGTCCGGCTTTCGGCCCGGGCATAGCACCGAGACGGCATTGGTCGCGTTGGTAAATGATCTCTGGAGGGCCAGAGATGGGGGATGTTCTTCCATCCTGGTCCTATTAGACCTCTCAGCGGCTTTCGATACCATCGACCATGGTATCTTATTGCATCGGCTGGGGGGGTTGGGGGTGGGAGGCACCGTGTTGCGGTGGTTCTCCTCCTACCTCTCTGGCCGATCGCAATTTGTGCGTGCAGGAGAGCAGAGGTCGACCCCGAGACCACTCACATGTGGAGTGCCTCAGGGGTCGGTCCTCTCGCCTCTCCTGTTTAACGCATATATGAAGCCGCTGGGTGAGATCATCCGTGGTTTTGGGGTAGAGTACCACCTGTACGCTGACGACACCCAGCTGTACATATCTACCCCAAACCACCCCAACGATGCCGTAGCGGTGATGTGCCAGTGCCTGGAAGCCGTGCGGATCTGGATGGGAAGTAACGGACTTAGGCTCAACCCGACCAAGACCGAGTGGCTGTGGTTTCCGGCTGCCCGATTCAACCAGCTTTCTCCAACGCTGGCCATAGGGGGCGAACATCTTGCCCCTGTGGATGGGGCGCGCAATTTGGGTGTCCTCCTGGATACCCGGCTGTCTATGGAAGAGCAAGTGACAGCCGTGGCCAGGAGGGCGTTTTACCAGGTTTGCCTGGTTCGCCAATTGCGCCCCCTATTGGATCGGGACGCCCTTCGCACAGTCACTCATGCCCTCGTGACATCCCGACTGGACTATTGTAACTCTCTCTACATGGGGCTCCCCTTGAGGTGCACCCGGAGGCTTCAGTTAGTTCAGAATGCAGCCGCGCGAGCAATTATGGGCACCTCTAGATTTGCCCATGTAACACCGCTCTTGCGCGAGCTGCACTGGCTACCTGTCGTCTTCCGGGTGCGCTTCAAGGTGTTAGTCATCATCTTCAAAGCGCTCCATGGCTCGGGACCTAGCTATCTGCGAGATCGGATCCTGCCCCACACATCCTCACGACCGATTCGCTCCCACAGAGAGGGGCTTCTCCGGGTGCCGTCCACTAGACTTTGTCAGCGGGCGACGCCCAGGGGAAGGGCGCTCTCTGTGGCGGGCCCGGCCCTCTGGAACGACCTTCCCCCTGATATTAGAACGACCACCGACCTCCGCTCCTTCCGTGTAAAACTGAAGACCCATCTCTTTCGACTGGCCGGCCTTGAATAGTTCTCTCTGTCTTTTAACGATAAATTTTAATGGGTTTTTTAATTGTATTTTTAGCACGGGTAATTTATTTAATTCTATTTTAGTAATGTTTGTATTATTGTATATTGTTTTAATTATGCCTGTGCACCGCCCCGGGTCCCTGTGGGGAGAGGGTGCGGTTAATAAATTCTAATTTATTATTATTATTATTATTATTCTATTAATATTGTAGAATAAAAGATCCATCACTGTTGATGTGTACTTACATACTGGTATAGGTACTTTCATGCTGATTTCAAGGTTTCTATCCAGTGGGTTTTTATATTCCTATTACTTTTCATTTCTGAAAACATGCCCCCTGCATGGAAGCAGATATAAAATTATACCAGTGTTACACTTTAGAAACGTATTGGACTTGCTTAAGGAATGAAAAAGCTAATGTGAATAAGAGTGATTAGGTCAATAGTCTGCATTTGAACTTTCAAAAAGCCTTTGACAAGATCACCAATAAAAGATACTTAAGTCCTGAAATAACAATGGCATATAAAATCGGTAACTGCTTTTAGAGGATGGGCTGCATGTAGAATGCTGAGATGCATTACATTCCAAGCTAAATGACTCATATTTTGCACATTGCTAGGTGATAACTTTAAATTTATCCCATTCACTACACTCTATTACATTACATACACATTTTCTTTCTAGACATTTCTGTATCATCTTTATCCATTTGCAGTTCAGATTCAATTAGTCATACTATTAAAAAAAACAGTTTCATTAAATACTGTTTCATAGATTAATGTCTTTGAAAATGTTGCTTTCAGTGGCCAGCATTATTATGTTATCAGGATTGCTATCTTGTATTAATGTGTGTTTGATTGACTATTCCTAATTGTAAATAGTGTGCTTCCAAGCTATAGATCAGAGTCATGTGAAATAGAGAATAAAAAAAGTTGGAAAGATCTTAATTGGTCATGTAGTTCAATATTCTGTTCAATGTTAATAGCTACTATATTGTCTCTGACAAATGACTATCCTTTATTTGAAGACTTTTATCAAAGAAAAACCCACCACTGCCTCACCTCTCAGGTAGCCATGAAGTAATCTTACATTTTGAAGATCAGTCTCTCAAAATAGAGAAAACAGTAGTAAAATAGCATATGGTATGTAACAATTATGCGGTTGCAGCAAATTTAATAATTAAATGATTTGTACAAATATATGGCAAAGATCTATAAAAATACAATTAATTAACTCTCTGTTCAAACATTTTATCAATGCTATCTAACTTTCCATTCAAACATTTTATGAATATTTTGCTTGTCGTTATTTTATTGCATACTAGCTATACCCGGCCATGCATTGCTGTGGCCCAGTCTGGTTAAATGGCCAACCAATCTGTGTGTAGATCTACACCTGCACACATACACCCAACCACCATATAAGCCCCAACCTACCTACCTACTGTATTTTTCTCTCTCTCTCTCTATCTATCCCTCTACCTACCTACCTACTGTATTTCTTTCTTTCTCCCTCTACCTACCTACCTACCTACCTACTGTATTTCCCCCTCTCTATCCCTCTACCTACCTACCTACTGTATTTCTCCCTCTTTCTCTATTCCTCTACCTACCTACCTACCTACCTACCTACAGTATTTCTCCCTCTCTGTCTATCCCTCTACTTACCTACCTATTGTATTTCTTGCTTTCTCCCTCTACCTACCTACCTACCTACCTACCTACCTACCTACCTACCTACCTACCTACTATATTTCTCCCTCTCTATCTATCCCTCTATCTACCTACCTGCCTACCTACTATATTTCTCCCTCTCTGTCTATCCCTCTACCTACCTACCTACTGTATTTCTCCCTCTCTGTCTATCCCTCTACCTACCTACTGTATTTCTTTCTTTTTCCCTCTATCTACCTACCTACCTACTGTATTTCCCCCCCTCTATCCCTCTACCTATCTACCTACCGTATTTCTCGCTATCTATCTATACACCTACCTACCTACCTACGGTATTTCTCCCTCTCTGTCTATCCTTCTACTTACCTACCTATTGTATTTCTTGCTTTCTCCCTCCACCTACCTACCTACCTACTGTATTTCTCCCTCTCTATCTATCCCCCTATCCACCTACCTGCCTACCTACTGTATTTCTCCCTCTCTGTCTATCCCTCTACCTACCTATCTACTGTATTTCTCCCTATCTATCTATCCATCTCCCTACCTATGTACCTACCTACCTACCTACTATATTTCTCCCTTTCTCCCTCTACCTACCTACCTACCTACCTACCTACCTACCTACCTACCTTCTTTCTTTCTTTCTTTCTTTCTTTCTTTCTTTCTTTCTTTGTATCTATCTATCTATCTATCTATCTATCTATCTATCTATCTATCTATCTATCTATCCATCCATCCATCCACCCACCCACCCACCCACCCACCTACCTACCTACCTACCTTATTTCTCCCTCTCTATCTATCCCTTGGGGGTCATCTAGTCCAACTCCCTGCCTAGGCAGGAAGCCCTATACCCATGAAGGCGAACCTATGGCACAGGTGCCACAGGTGGCACACGGAACCATTTCTTAGGCCACGCGAGGCATTGCCCTGTCAGCTTCAGTGTGTATGTGTGCCCTGGCCAGCTGATTTAGGCCTTCTTTTGAGGCTGTTTTTTGCCCTCTGGAGGTGGGGAAGGCTCTTTTCACCCTCCCCAGGCTCCTGTAAACCCTCTGCAGTCTGGGGATGACGTAAAAAGCATGCCAAATGCAGGGGGTCATGCACATAGCATTATGGATGTGGCACACCTGTGCACATCACCCCTGCACTTCCTCTGCTTTTGGCACGCGAGCCAAAACAGGTTAGCCATCACTGCCCTATACCATTTCAGACAAATGACTATCCAATATCTTCTTGAAGACTTCCAGTGTTGGGGCATTCACAACTTCTAGAGGCAAGCTGTTCCACTGATTAATTGTTCTAACTGTCAGGAAATTTCTCCTCAGTTCTAAGTTGCTTCTCTCCTGGATTAGTTTCCACCCATTGCTTCTTGTTCTGCCATCAGGTGCTTTGGAGAGTTGGAAGGGACCTTGGATGTCATCTAGTCGAACCCCGCTGCTCAAGCAGGAGACCCTATACCGTGTCAGACAAATGGTTTTTCAGTCTCTTCTTAAAAACACATCCAGTGTTGGGGCATCCATAACTTCTGGTGGCAAGCTGTTCCACTGGTTAATAGTTCTCACTGCCAGGAAATTTCCCCTCAGTTCTAAGTTGCTTCTCTCCTGGATTAGTTTCCACCCATTGCTTCTTGTTCTGCCATCAGGTGCTTTGGAGAGTTGGAAGGGACCTTGGAGGTCATCTAGTCCAACCCCGCCTCGAGTCCCTTCGGGGAGAGAAAGCGGGTTATAAATAAAAAAATAAAAAAAATAATAATAATAATAATAATAATAATAATAATAATAATAATAATAATAATAATAATAATAATAATTATTATTATTATTATTATTATTATTATTATTATTATTATTATTATTATTATTATTATTATTATTATTATTATTATTATTATTATTATTATTTAGTCCAACCCCGCTGCTCAAGCAGGAGACCCTATACTGTGTCAGACAAATGGTTTTCCAGTCTATTCTTAAAAACACATCCAGTGTTGGGACATCCATAACTTCTGGTGGCAAGCTGTTCCGCTGGTTAATAGTTCTCACTGCCAGGAAATTTCCCCTCAGTTCTAAGTTGCTTCTCTCCTGGATTAGTTTCCACCCATTGCTTCTTGTTCTGCCATCAGGTGCTTTGGAGAGTTGGAAGGGACCTTGGAGGTCATCTAGTCCAACCCCGCTGCTCAAGCAGGAGACCCTATACCGTGTCAGACAAATGGTTTTTCAGTCTCTTCTTAAAAACACATCCAGTGTTGGGGCATCCATAACTTCTGGTGGCAAGCTGTTCCACTGGTTAATAGTTCTCACTGCCAGGAAATTTCCCCTCAGTTCTAGGTTGCTTCTCTCCTGGATCAGTTTCCACCCATTGCTTCTTGTTCTGCCTTCAGGTGCTTTAGAGAATAGCTGGACTCCCTCTTCTTTGGGGCAACCCCTGAGATATTGGAAGACTGCTATCATGTCTCCCCTAGTCCCTCTTTTATTAAACTGTATTTGCTGTCAGATGGGTGATTCTTTGTTACAGTTTGGTTCAGTACGTATTAAACGGTTTAAAGCAGCTGCCTGCCTCCGTTTTTTTTACCTCAGAGAACAGTCTTGAGCAGTATTTCTCCCCCCCTCTCTCTATGGGCCACCTGGGAGTTTGCTATCCCAGTGCCTTTTTGGCCCTAAGAGGCCGCCATATGAGGCCTCTTCCAACACTGACAGTTGAAAAGCAGCCTGATGGTTGTGGCTACAGGGAATTCTCACATTTTCAGTGAGTACATTTTATTTGTGTTTAGCTTGCACACAACACACGTGTGATAGGCACAAAATGAGTAGCTATTCTATTATCGGAAGTCCTTGGCTACATTGTGTCAAAATTTGAGGCAGATCGGTCCAGTAGTTTTTGAGATTAGTGGATTCATACAAACTATTTTACATTTTTATTTATATAGATATTGCATAATATTTGATTTATATTTACATATTATTTTTGTTTGTTATTATTTGTAACACTGGTTCAATTGAATTTGTTCATTGCCAGTTTGGTGATACAGACTTATGATTTTATTTATTGATTCTAAAATTGAAGACACAGAGAGAAAAAAGAAACTATTTAAGATTGTAATGGAGAAACAAAGACAAAGAGGCTTACTGTATATCTCTGAACCAGATCAGCCTCTGCATTACTTGTAGTTTAACTTAGTTTGATTGATTGATTGATTTGTTAGATTTTTTAAAAAAAATCCCTCATCACTTTATACTAAACTCAAGGTGTCAAGTATATTTATTACTCATTCCTCGTTCTATTTCCACACAGAAATTTGAGGTGGGAAGGACTGAAAGAAAGTGACTGGCCCAAAGTCACCCAGTTGGCCTTTATGCCAAAGGCAGGACTAAAACTCAGTCTCCTGGTTTCTATGCAGCACATGAATTACTACACCAAACTGACTTAAGAACAAAGCACCTTGAAACACAGTGTCTAATAACTACTGGTAGTATATGAGAAATTTAAAAACAAAATGACAATTGTATACTTAAAAAAAAAAAGTTCCCTTCCTATGCACAGAATTTTTCTTCTAGGTATACAAAAGTGACTTGAAGTAATGTCCAAAAGAAAGCTACAAACAAAATGACAAAGCTTTGGACTACATCTGTAAACCCCTGAAAATGTTGTCACTGGATAATCTTTTCTTCCTAAAACCATTTTTGAATTACTGCTTTTCTGGCAAGGTTCAGAAACAATGCTGGGTCCGTTTGGTTTATTAATGGCAGATCTCCAAGAGTTACCAGTCTAAATTTTTTAAAGCCTATTTTAAAATAGTGAGATATCACTATTTTCTGTCAAGAAAATTATATTGATGTGTCCATTACATTTTCATGAATTAAACTCAACTTGAACCATACTTTACCTTTTTTTTCTCTTTAAATCAGGCATTCCTATGATGCTTTAAATATAGAAGCTAATTTTTACAGTATCTTTATTTTTATGGTGTTTTGTGCGCTGTGTGCATGTTGCAAAATTTGTTGTTAATAAATATCATTATTATAAAAGCATCTGTAGATACTAAAGCTATGACCCAGCACAACTTTCTTTATCTTCTCTAACTAGTACATATATTTCCTGAAAATCAATTCAATATCAATTACCATTTTCTATTCAGGGCTTTGCACATTACATTTTTATTTAAACATAATTGGCAATAGGTAGCATGACTGTCTCTAGTCCATGTTATTATCACATATATTCAGTTAGTAGTCAGTTCTAGAAAAAAGTATCTTAAAAACTAAATATTTACAACACAAACCCCCCCCCCCCATCAAAATCAAGTTTTAATTTTATAAGCAATTTTGTTAATACTGTTTTCACATATCTTATGTACAATAGTGATTAATGGGTCTTGTATGCAATGATCTCTAAGATGTATATTATGTAGGTACTTTATGAGGAGCGTTCTTAAACTCACTTTCCAAAATAAAGGCATTTTCTTGCAGATTTGAGAGTCTGTCCATTTGTACTGCAACAGGTTTCACTTTGGCAAATTATTGCATCTCACGGAAAGAAATATGTGACAGATACATATGAGAATATAAATAATCTTAACAAAACTTGTAGAAAGCTTTTATTCAGGTCCATGTGCACCCAAATAACTTTTGCTAAATACTGCACGAACTAGAATGCTATATTTATTTTTATCCTGATGTGTATTTTAATTCACAGAGTATTGTCTTTTTACTAAATTGGACCCAATCAATGATAAGATTCTGGATTTGATGAAGGATATTCATTATTAAATAAAAATACCGTAGATATCCTTAGATGAATGTGATTGTGCTCTATTCAGATATGGTTTCCTGTAAGGTTATTAGAGGCCATCTAATAGCCTCCCAAATGCTGGTAAATAATATATTGCTGATAAACCTACACACACACACACACACACACACACACACTTTGAACATAGGATGCTAAAGTCAAGCTCACATAATCCTTTAATTAGAATCTAATTGTAAGTACTTCAAAGACTAGATCTATTCCCACCACATACTGAATAATCCCCTAAAAGTCCCTATGAAAATAGCCTTCATGATCTATCAGTTCTATTTTGAAGTAAACCAAATCCTCTGAAAGTTAAGCACATTTAAGTCCTATTGATATTTGTGGCAAAGTAACTAAGCATGTGGTTAACCCAGTCCCCCTGATATTATTAGAACTGAAAAGTTTTTTGTTTTTTGTTTCTTTGTTTGTTTTAGCGGCAACAGATCTATAAATTGCAAGTGGTTGGGATGGTTTTAGAAGAAAATTCTATTTCAGAATAATAATTTGAATTTGTGAATGGACAAATATAAATCATGACTATTCATATAATATGGCAAGGACCACTGCCTGAGCCACACTACAGAAAAATGTTTCCAAAATTATGCTTGACGCTATGTATAGTTATATCAGAGCAGTTCCCATCCTTAATCTACAAATACTCATTTATACCTTGAAAGAATGCAATGTTTTTATTCAATACTGAACCCATACAAAAGAATATGAGTAGAGTTGTTGGCAGAATATCAGGAAACCAATTTTGTCAAAAGCCAAAAGCAGACATTTCAAGTGAAATTTTCTATTTTACGCACATAACAAACTGAATAATACTTGCGTCTATGTATAATTCAGAAACTTGAGGACATCACATTTATGTCCTTTTATTGAGTATAACTGAAAGGAATTTGAGTGGTTTATTGTTCCAACAATTTGATAAAATATGTTACAGCTTTTGATTATTGCAGACTGATTACCCTATACGCAGGATATACAGATCTCACAACAGAACCTTAATATGTGTTTTCATAATTAATTTTTTTTTCAAGAATAAGCAAGTTATTAGATTTTGGAAGAGAGAATACTCATCATAATATTCATCACTTACTTTTCAGTTATAATTGCATGCCATTTCTACAATGGTTTATAATCCTAATATATTAGTAGAAACTTGTTTATATTTACAATTATAGCACAAGGAAATATGTATATCATATTCATTTTAATTATATTTATATGTCTTTTTGCACATACTTTACTTTTAGTGCATTTTTGTGCACTGTTCATGTTAGAATAATAATTCATGTTTGAAAAAACAATTTATCTTAATGTAATAAAAGTTTGCATGCCTTCTTCTCATATTTCTAACTTGCAAACTGGACCACAACATTTGGAAATGTGCAGCTTTCAGTGTGTGTAATACCATTAAAATTTGCATGTAGATTTAAAAAGTAGACTGGAAAAGAGCAGATGTGGTTCCCATCTTCAAAAAAGGAAAAAAAACAGATCCAGGAAACTATAGACCCATCAGCCTGACCTCAATACCAGGAAAGATTCTGGAAAAGATAATTAAACAACAAATAAGTGAACACCTAGAAGCAAACAAAGTAATAGCCAAAAGCCAACATGGGTTTGTCAAAAACAGATCATGCCAGACGAATCTAATTGCATTCTTTGACAAAGTAACAAAATCAGTGGACCAGAGGAATGCTGTTGATATAATTTACCTGGACTTCAGTAAGGCATTTGATAAAGTAGACCATAACCTACTATTAGATAAAGTAGAAGATTGTGGGTTAGACAGCAGCACCACCAAATGGATTCGCAACTGGCTGACCAACCGCACTCAACGTGTAGTCCTCAATGGAACTGCATCTACATGGAAGGAAGTATGCAGTGGAGTCCCCCAAGGCTCTGTTTTAGGCCCAGTACTCTTTAACATCTTCATCAATGATTTGGATGAGGGGATAAATGGGGAACTCATCAAATTCGCAGACGACACCAAGCTGGCAGGAATAGCCAACACTCCAGAAGATAGGATTAAGATACAGAAGGATCTAGACAAACTTGAACATTGGGCACTGTCTAATAAAATGAAATTCAATTGTGAAAAAAGTAAGGTCCTACATATAGGCAAGAAAAACCAAATGCACAAGTACAGTATAGGTGGTACCTTGCTCAATAGTAGCAACTGTGAGAGGGATCTTGGAATCCTAGTGGACAACCATTTAAATATGAGCCAGCAGTGTGCAGCAGCTGCCAAAAAAGTCAACACAGTTCTAGGCTGCATCAACAGAGGGATAGAATCTAGATCACGTGAAGTGTTAATGCCACTGTATAGTGCCTTGGTAAGGCCACACTTGGAATACTGCATACAGTTTTGGTCGCCACGATGTAGAAAAGACGTGGAGACTCTGGAAAGAGTGCAAAGAAGAGCAACCAAGATGATTAGAGGACTGGAGACTAAGACATATGAAGAACGGCTGCAGGAGCTGGGTATGTCTAGTTTGATGAAGAGAAGGACCAGGGGAGACATGATAGCAGTGTTCCGATATCTCAGAGGGTGCCACAAAGAAGAGGGAGTCAAACTTTTCTCCAAGGCACCTGGGGGCAGGACAAGAAGCAATGGGTGGAAACTAACCAAGGAGAGAAGCAACTTAGAACTAAGGAGAAATTTCCTGACAGTAAGAACAATTAACCTCTGGAACAGCTTGCCTCCAGCAGTTGTGAATGCCCCAACCCTGGAAGTCTTTAAAAAGATGTTAGACAGCCATTTGTCTGAAATGGTATAAGGTTCCTGCCCACGCAGGGGGTTGGACTAGAAGACCTACAAGGTCCCTTCCAACTCTGCTATTGTATTGTATTGTATTGTATTGTATTATTGAATCAAGATAATACACTGATCACTATTATTATAAACTAAGTCACATTTTTGGAATAAAACATTTCAATGTATGTCCTTGTGGGCCTATTACTTAGAGACTTTGATAGAAGAGAATATTTGGATTTCACATTTGGACTGTCTGAGCTTCAATGTTTCCTTGCAGACATTTCATTAACAAACTAGGTAACAACATCAATGCCAGAAGGTAGTGGGGTTTGCTCTTATTTCTATTTACTAGTTGCCAGTATTGGTGGAGTGTATCTTGGTGGTTCCTTGACTAGGCAGTTGTTTGTCTAGTTTGATGAAGAGAAGGACCAGGGGAGACATGATAGCAGTGTTCCAATATCTCAGAGGGTGCCACAAAGAAGAGGGAGTCAAACTATTCTCCAAGGCCCCTGGGGGCAGGGCAAGAAGCAATGGGTGGAAACTAATCAAGGAGAGAAGCAACTTAGAACTAAGGAGAAATTTCCTGACAGTTAGAGCAATTAATCTCTGGAACAGCTTGCCTCCAGAAGTTGTGAATGCCCCAACCCTGGAAGTCTTTAAGAAGATGTTAGGTAGCAATTTGTCTGAAATGGTATAAGGTTCCTGCCCACGCAGGCGGTTGGACTTGAAGACCTACAAGGTCCCTTCCAACTCTGCTATTGTATTGTATTGTATTGTATAGTACATAATGATTGGGGCTACATTAAAATACTAACCACATTAATTTCTTTCTCCTTACCAAACAGGTAAATTTTGCTTCATCCATTATCCGTAGTACAACTCAAGCTGAACTTTGCTTCTGATATTTTGGCTTGATATTTTATGGATAATTTAGGATTGCCTTCTTTACAGATAGACTGAAGTACTTTCAGATTATACGAATCAACAAAGCTGATTTAGCATATCCTGTATCCACTAGCTGTACTTATGGGAAGTGTACATTTTCTTCTGGAGAGTAAAATGTTCCCCCTATTTTTAACTAAAGAACTTCTAAAAAATTTTTTCATCTGCCAGCATTTGCAATGGTATTCCAAGAGCTAAATCAATGTCATTATTACAATTTATCATCTCATACTAGGCCTGTATAATTCCAGCTTCCAGTTAACATGGGATTTTTGTGATATTTTGAATTTGTTTTTATTACAAGTGCTAATGGTTTGAAAATATCTTGGTCTCTGGTCATTTAAATTCTTTGTGGGTATGAAACCCTAATAATGAAAGAAACATGCTTAGGAGAACTTTTAGATTTAGATTGCTGTTTGCAGTTGAGACCTATGCAAAAAAATCTGAGTCTCAACTTTGACACTGGTTAGTTTAAGCGTCCTCCCCACTCCCCCCCCCCACCTGTCCCAGAAGGTCATGAAAGTGCTCTCTTTGCCAAATGTATGAAACATTCCAAAATTTGGAATTAGTGTGGATCATTAGTGACATCCAGTGGCTACTTAAATAATCACAAATGTGCAGTAGCAATCTGTCAGGCGACTTAGTTTTTATGCAGTGCACACAATACTTTACAAAGTTTCATGACCAACTATCTTATGACGTGCTTGCCCCAGGGAGCTTGCTATCAAGAATTTTAGATTAGCTTAATGTTTTAATATATAACATAGGAAGTTTAATTTTAGTTATTTTCCGAAGAAATGTAGACATTTCAATTTTACACTGCACATCATTCTTGCTAAAATACAAAAAGGAACTTTCTGCTGTCTGAAATAGCATGAGGGGGGAAAATTAAGAATTCCACAATACTGAGTAAAAAAAGTATTATTTACTGCCATGTTATATACAAATGAAAGTAATTAAAAGTATGTTGCTGGGCTTTCCTCCCCCCTCCTCCACCCCTCCCCCAGAGCAAAATAATATACATGCAATATGAAAAATACTTTTTGTAATAGTTGCTCAGTTTGAACAAGTTTTTCCTGTATAGATAACTGCCGTAACTATTTTCAGATAAAAATTGAATTCACATCTAATTCCCTTGACAGCACCATTTGCCTCAACCTTATCAATTCTAGGTGTCAAGCAGAGGTGGATTCCTCCTAGTTCGGCCCGGTTCGACTGAATAGGTAGTAACTCGGCCAGACACATGACCGTACTGGTTCTATCCTCAGTGGCGCCATCTTGATTTTCTGTTCTGCACATGCACATCTTTAGTGAAAAAAATGTATTTTTTTCCTTTTTTTAATGTTCTGCACATGCACAGACTGTTTTAAGTGCAAATGTATTTGCACATTTGCACATCGAGCATGCATTTGGCGTGTGCATGAGCAAAGCGACCACACGTGTGCAAAAATTTTCAGGTACCGAACCAGTAGGAATGCCAGCAGGAACCCACCTCTGGTGTCAAATTATATATCTATAATTGAAAAAAAGATTTAAATTAGACAAAAAGAATTATGGGTTTAACTTTAACTTTGTTAAAAATGAATTGAAAATCTTAATGTGTGGTAATGATGAACATATTATTGCTAAAATCTATAAAATGTTATTGAATTTAAATCTGGAAAATGAAGAAGTACAGCACTGTATGATTCAGTGGGCAAGGAACTTTGCATATAATGTAATGCCTGAACAATGAGAAACTGTGTGGAAAAAGGATTTAAAATTTACATTAAATTATAACTTAAAAGAAAACTTCTATAAGATGATGTATTGTTAGTATTTAACTCCAGACAAGTTGTCAAGAACTTGCATTTCAAATGAATGTTGGAAATGTAAAGACGACACTTTTTATCATTTATGGAGGATGTGTTATAAAGTGAAGAAAAATTGGAATAGGATTCATACCTTAACACAAAAATGTCCTCTTATTTACTTTGGTGTTTTCTTTGTATGTTACATTATAAACTAATAAATTCTAAGTGTCAAACTACATTAAATTTGTTGATGCTGTTTCATCTCCATTATAAATCAATCTTGATGAATGACAAATGCCGTCAGATTCATTTCTATCTTGTTTTCTTTTGACCTTAACCTGCCTTTATTGTGTAGAGCAGGGGTCTCCAACCTTTGCAACTTTAAGTCTGAAGTCCTTCAGACTTAAAGTTGCAAAGGTTGGGGACCCCTGGTGTAGAGCTATGGCATCCTAACTACTTCTATAGGTATCTATATTTAAACTTTATGATGATGAACTTTTAAAAAGTATAGTACAAATATTTCAGTTTTGAAAATTAACATTAAAAAATGATAATTTAAGAAAAGTAATGTCTCTCAAGTGTGACGTGTGTGTGTGTGTGTGCACGCGAGTGAAGGTAAGCAACACCATTGTGGTGATTCAAGATGTTTTGGGGTACAATATCTTTCATTCCAAAGGATCCTACTAATTGGGACTGAGAAATGTTGTAATATATTTCTCAATAATATAATATTATTGTAATATTAATATTACAATATTATTAGTAATATTTCAAAATGTTGTAATGCCTTGGTAAGGCCACACTTGTAATACTGCATATAGTTTTGGTTGCCACGATGTAGAAAAGACGCGGAGACTCTGGAAAGAGTGCAGAGAAGAGCAACTAAGATGATTAGGGAACTGGAGGCTAAAGCTTTTACTTACTTTTATTAAATTTATATACCGCTCCCTTTCCGAGAAGGGACTCGGGGCGGTGCACAGGAAATTTAAAAAACATATATAAACATAACAATATACAAAATTTAAAAACCAGATTAAAAACATATGAAGAATGGTTGCAGGAACTGGGTATGTCTAGTTTAATAAAAAGAAGGATCAGGGGAGACATGATAGCAGTGTTCCGATATCTCAGAGGGTGCCACAAAGAAGAGGGAGTCAAACTATTCTCCAAGGCACCTGGAGGCAGGACAAGAAGCAATGGGTGGAAACCAATCAAGGAGAGAAGCAACTTAGAACTAAGGAGAAATTTCCTGACAGTTAGAACAATTAACCAGTGGGACAGCTTGCCTCCAGAAGTTGTGAATGCCCCAACCCTGGAAGTCTTTAAGAAGATGTTGGATAGCCATTTGTCTGAAATGGTATAAGGTTTCTGCCTACACAGGGGATTGGACTAGAAGACCTACAAGGTCCCTTCCAACTCTGCTATTGTATTGTATTGTATATTTATTTATTTAATATATATGGAAAACATCAGCTTGGGTTATGTATCTAAAAAGTCTGAATTTAAAACTAAAGGTCATCATTATCATAGAAAGTCACAAACAAATTTCTTTTGGAAAAGAGATGGCATGACTTCAAATCAGAGCTGCAAAACTGTCTCCAAAGACTTTCTGAGGATAAAACAACATCAGACAGAGAAGCCTCAGGGACAGCATACAGAAGTATCTGTTCTTCAGTCATTCTTTGGTCTACTAAAGTGAAAATTTAGTTCTTTTAGACAAATGAAAAAATAAACCTCTCATCTCCACAAAAGGAAGACAATATTCCCTTTTATAACCTTTTCTTTTTCTTCTTTCAAAAATTCGAAGGTACTTTTTTCTTTCCATAATGAAAAAAGTTAATATAATGAACTTCCATTACAAAAACAATACCCCCTCTAATCTCTTTAAGTGTATTGTAAGCATTTCTAATCCATAACTCCAATTTCCTTAATGTTGTCACATTAGAATGCTTAATTTAGATACTCACCAAGAACTTCTGAAAAGATAAGCCAAAAACATTAAGATTTGTCCACCTGATTTATGAAATACATGTTTATATAGTACTGGGAAACACTCATAAATGAAATAAAAATTGAATACAATTATGTGAGTTTCAGAGTTTATGTTGAATAGAGTAGAGTGCATCCCAAATTCACAAGATTAAGCATAGAGAGTCCATTAATTAAGTACCGTATTTTTGGAGCATAAGACGCACCTTTTTCCCTCAAAAAAGAGGGTGAAGATCTGTATTCATTATAAACTGAATACAGCATTTTTGGCCTATCAAAACCTCACCCCCTTGGCAAAAATGGACGTGTAGAGGGTTTGAGAGGCTTGCAAAGTGCTCCTGAGGGCTGGGAATGGCAAAAAAAAGAGAGCAAAAAATGGGCCATTTTTGCACACACACCCAGCCCCCAGGAGCACTCTACAAACCTCCCAAACCATCTGTATGTACTTTTTAATTTTTGCAAAAAACAGCCTCCTAAAGCTGTACATGCCCCTTTATTTATTTTTTAATGAAAAACAGGCCATTTTTGTGAAAAATTGTTTTTATTTTTTTGCAAAAAAATAAGGCAAACAGATGACTTGGGAGGCCTGTTGAGTGCAAAACCTTTTTTTTTTTAAATTTACCTCTTCAAAATCTTGGTTGATCTTATACTCCAATGTGTCTTACACTCCAGTGCGTCTTATACTCTGAAAAATATGGTAATAGAATTTAATTCTATCATATTAAAATATGAAAAGAGAAAAGAAAAGAAAGTGTTAATAAACAGTAACTTTTTTCTTTTTCAGGTTTGTATATGCATTGCATGCAACGCATAGCATGTATTTAGAGTCTTGGTCCTTCCCTAACAAAGATAATATAGTTGGGAATTCAGCCATTTTTTCTTACTGAAAACAACTTGGCTCAGGATCTGGTATGTTGTTTTTCAAGTCAGTATTTATTATTATTTTTTAAAAAAACAGCATGGATATGTGAAATTATGTTTAGAGTGAAAAAATTATTTTAGCAGACTTCCTTTGTTTAAATTTTGTTTTTTCTTAGAATATAGTTTTACACATTTTGAATTTTTGATCTACTTTTAAACCCTTAGAGATCTGGGTTTTTGCGGATTTCCTCTTTCATCTTCAAGATATTTTTTTTAGTTTAAATGTATAATTCATGCGCATATTGAAACAGAATGAGAATTTCTTTCCTCCCCCACTTCATTATTTTGAATTGTTGAAATACTTTTATTTAAAATATTTTCGTCTTTAAAGTTGAAATTTCACTATTTTTTTTTCTTACATTTGTTTCTGAACCAATTTTTGAATCTTTCTCAAAACATTTCAATTTGCCCCTTCAAACTTTGCTACATTTAATCATATTGGCTAATCTGGTTGGATTTACAATATTTGGAAACCATAATTATCAATCAAATTATTACCACTATACCTAATACAATTCTGGCATCTCATCAAGGTTTTTTTTATATGTACTGTAACAATCCACTTACCTTTTGTCTTTTTCCTGTGATTACTGTATGCTTGCAGTATTTTATTTAAGTACTAATCTTTTGCATTTGTCCTCCTTAAAATTCATTTTCCTTCTTTTTTTCCCCTTTAACGTCCTTTATATAAAATCTAATTTTCATGAATGGGAAAATATTCATTTGTTTTCTATTTTTAATTTATATTTGAAATTCAGGATGGTATCTTGGCTACAAAAATTATTATAGCTGTTCCCAGACTCTTAAATTAAAGAAATACAAAAGTGTGGTGTCTCTCTTGGGTGATGCCACAGATTTCTTCTCAGATATCAGCTCAGGGGAGGTTGAGCACATCAGGAATTGATTTGATTGAGGGCTCCGAAAAGCTGTCCAAAAGAGATTTGGAGGAGGCTTCAGGAAAGTTTGCAGTGGTAAATTGCCAGCGAAGAGGATGAACTACCTTCTGCACTCATCCGAGAGCATATAGGGCAGAAAAAAGGCAGGAGGAGAGGGGGTCAGCCAGACTACTCAAGAGAAGAAGGGTCCACCCATCTTCATGATCTGCACCAGAAAGCTGGCTATTTATCACAGCAGATAGATGGAAGCATTGCTGGGAACATTTATTTATTTATTTATTTATTTATTTATTTATTTATTTATTTATTTATTTATTTATTTATTTATTTATTTATTTATTTATTTATTTATTTATTTATTTATTTATTTATTTATTTATTTATTTATTTATTTATTTATTTATTTATTTATTTATTTATTTATTTATTTATTTATTTATTTATTTATTTATTTATTTATCAAATCTATATCCCGCCCCTATCTCCGGATTGGACTCAGGGCGGTTTTACATAAGAACATAAGAACAGCCTTGCTGGAACAGGCCACAGCCCATCCAGTCCAGCAATCTGTCTCACACAGTGGCTCACCATTTGCTTCAGGGTATTCCCAAGCAGATGTCTTCACCTGTTTATGATTCCCTGCAAATGGCATTGAGAGATATCCTGCCTATCTCTCCAACCCGGAGGGTGTCCTTAGGCATCCATCATGATAGCCATTGATACCCTTGTTCTCCATGAACTCCTCTAATCCTTTGTTAAAGGTGTCGAGGCTGACAGCTGTCACCACTTCTTCTGGCAGGGAGTTCCATAGACCAGTGATCCTCTGGATGAAAAAGTACTTTCTCTTATTTTTTGGGGGTCTAGCTATCAAAAGTTTCATGGAGTGCCCCCTAGTTTTAGTGTCGTGTGATAGGGAAAACAGTTTTTCCTTTTCTACTTTGTCCACACCATGCATGATTTTATAGACTTCAATCAGGTCACCTCTCAGGCGCCGTCGTTCTAGAGTGAAGAGGCCCAGCCGTTGCAGCCTCAGATGGTAAGGAAGGTGTTCCAGCCCCCTAATCATTCTGGTTGCCCTCCTCTGCACCTTTTCCATTTCCATAATATCCTTCTGAAGGTATGGTGACCAGAACTGTACACAATACTCCAGATGGGGCCTCACCATAGATTTATAAAGAGGCAAAATGACACTTGCTGACTTATTTTCTATACCCTTCCTAATGATCCCTAGCAATGAGTTTGCTCTTTTCACTGCTGCGGCACACTGGGTTGACACCTTCATTGAGCTGTCCACCAGGACACCAAGGTCCCTTTCCTGGTTAGTTGCAAGGAGTTCAGACCCCATCAGTTTATAGATGTAGTTGGGGTTTTTTGCCCCAATGTGCATCACTCTGCACTTAGTAATGTTGAAGCTCATTTGCCACTGGTTTGCCCACTCTCCCAGTTTCAAGAGATCCCTCTGGCGCTCCTCACTCTCTCTCTCAGTTTTTACTACCCTATATAATTTAGTGTCGTCGGCGAATTTGGCTACCTTGCTGTTTACACCTACTTCTAGATCATTTAAACTGTTTTCTAACAGTTTGTTTGATTGTCATGATTCCTGCTTTACTCTGGATTGACACCATGTTTACAATTGTACTTTGGAGACTCTGCACTTTTCTTGTCACATGAATTTTTTGTGTGTGGATCGAAATTTTGCCTGGTGGGTTTAAGTTTGCCGAGTGGGGTTATTTTGTTTGAGCAATTGTCAGTTGCTTTGTGGACTATTATTTATTTATTTATTTATTTATTTATTTATTTATTTAAATTTGTATCCCGCCCTTCTCCACAGAGGACCCAGGGCGGCGCACAGGAAATTTAAAAGACATACAAAATACAATAAATATAATTTAAAAGATTATTAAATAAACCTATCCTGCGCTAAAACCAAAATTTAAAAACCCAATTTAAAACTACCTAAAAGTCCCCATGGGAGGTTAGGCTAGGCCGGCTTGTTGAAACAAATATGTCTTGAGACATTGGCGGAAGAGAAGGAGGTCGGTGATGGTACGTAATTCAGGGGGTAGGTCATTCCAGAGGACTGGCCCCGCCACAGAGAAGGCTCTTCCCCTGGGTGTCACCAGTCGGCATTGTCCGGCCGACGGCACCCTGAGAAGGCCCTTTCTGTGGGAGCATATCGGTCTAAGGGATGTATGGGGCAGGAGGCGGTCTCGCATATAACTAGGCCCCGAGCCATGGAGCGCTTTAAAGATAGTTGTCAGAACCTTGAAGCGCACTCAAAAGACCACAGGAAGGCTATTAGGCTATTGCTCTATGGACTAATCTATGGATGAGCCTGCTGGTGTCTGGACTTAATTTTGACAAGTGAGTTTTGGTGAAGGGAATTGCTGGGGAATATTAATAAATAAAGACATGTAATCACAGTTACATGTGTGTGTGAGTGCATGGGGCAGCACAGAAACATTATTCTAGCTTTTACTATGTTTGTTGTTACTATCATCATATCAATGAGTATACAATCAGTGATTTCCATTCCAACAGCACTTAGCAACTTCTGTTAATTATTTTATAGACATCAAGTAAAGAATTATTATATTTTTTCCTACTTTTTATTTACTTATTTATTTTATTTTATTTATCATATTTATATCCCGCACCCATCTCCCACAGAAGGACCCGGCGCACAGGATAATTAAAAATACAAATATACAAATATACAAAACTCTTAAAAACCATGTTAAACCCAACCCTGAGCTAAAACATAATTTAAAAAACCCCAAATTAAGACTTTGAACAACTAAAAGTCAGTTTGGTATCGGGTAGTTCATGCCAGGCCGGCTAGATGAAACAGGTGCATTTTTAAGCGCTGGCGGAACAGGCGGAGGTCCGAGGTGACATGGAGTTCGGGAGGTAGATTGTTCCACAGGGTTGGGCCCACCACAGAGAAGGCCCTTCCCCTGGGCGTCGCCAACCGACATTGCCCGGCCGACGGCATTTACAATTCAATCAAATGCAAGTTTTTTGAAATCAAATGCAAGTTTTTTTAAATCTGGCCTTCAAAATCTAAAATACCCTTCTAAAATATATGGTATGTTGTACAATATCTTGGTAAGTACTAGTAAGTGCTGAAATTTGCTATGGCATTAATCGACAATATATGATCCACACGTTAGTGTATGTTGTTCCTAATATTCCAACATTTTGAAATCTTAATTTGAGCCTACTCAAGGCAGCAAGAGTGATGAAATTGACTTTCACTTATTGCATGTGTCAGCAGTTCTCTCCTCCACCCTGCCCCAAAGCATTGTAACTCAGAAAATCATAGTCCAAAGATATAGTCACTAAATATGCGAGGGAAAGCCTGTCATCTCCCTGTACTTCCTGTACTATTTTCCATCCACAGGAAGTCAGTATGGGAAAAGGCATGAGCAACATGTTGATTGATTCCTCTTTATATATCTCCATTTTGGGCTGGGCAAAAGATGCAATTGAGGTCTTTGCTGGGACCTGAAGTCTGTTAAGGTTAGAATAAAGATAATCAGGCTTATACTGGATCCAATCAATACAAAGTAACTGTATATCTATAAACTGACTCAATTCAGAAATAGTCTTTTATTCTGCATGGAATAGCATACCCCTGAGTGGTCCTTGTGATGCAATTTGCAGTTAATTTCAACCTAATACTTCTGCTTGAAGAAAGAATGGCCTGATTAAACACAAGGAGGGCCCTTGACAATTATATCTTGAATACATTTCTCTGTATCAGGAGACCATACTCACTTATAGCCTTGTTATTTTGTGGCTAACTTATTGCAGTGCACCATATGTGAGGCTAAAAGAGGGTGCAATGACCAAGCAGTTAAGATGCTGTGCTTACAACTGGAAGATTTGTAATTTGATATCCAAGCAATGCACAACAGGGTGGGTCCCATTCTTGCTCCAGCTTCTGCCACCCTAACAGTTCGAAAGCATGCAAAGGCAAATAGATAAATAGGTACCATTTCAGTGGGAAGGGAATAACATTCTGCGTCCTTCAGCATATAGTCATTCTGGCCACATGACGACAAAGACATATTCAGACAACACTGGCTCCCTCAGGAAAGAAATAGAGATGAGCACCTCCTCCTAGAGTTTGACACAACTGGGCAGGGGAAACCTTTATCTATGTGAAGCTGCCATTTTATTTATTTGTTCATTTGTCAACCTGTACAAAAACTGTACATCACAAAGTAACCATGAAGTTCTGATGTAGCATGTCATATAATTATGAATGCATAGAGATTCAGCAAGTCATCTAACTACTACAGAAATCACAGTGTCTTCCAGATGAAATATACAAATGCAAAGGTTATAATCACCTTTAAATCACCTTTATCTCTTAGAGTATGAATATATTCAGGTCTATCTTCTCCAAGTTTAATGTGTGTATATATAGTAAAGTTTGGAAAAGAATACTTGCTGAGAATCTCTTAGAAATACTGTTTTCAACCTTCTTAATGGTTCTCCAATTCCCTTCAGATGATATCTCAACATAACTGGATTTTACTTTGGATGGGTGGTTGAGTTGTAGTACTCATCAAATATTGTCCCTTCTGTCCTACTTCAGTTCTACATCAGAACAAGTGAAATCACTAGCATTAAGAAAAGTTCTAATCTAGTTCTTCCTCTAATCTAGGAAGTCTTTGAGTTTTCATATTATATGTTTATAATGGGTTGTTGTTGGTTTTTTTGAAAAGCAAAATTTGAGCTGCAGTCCACAAGATAAATTGTGGAATGGATATGGTAAATATATGTCACTTGATCAGGCAGTTTATGCCAAGTGAGACTTTAGAAATGAGACTAATGTGTAGCACAATGCTACTTCCTGACTTACACTTCTTTGGTATGAATTTCTATATATATATATTAATTTTAAAAGTATGAAATACTTCAACTATTTAGGGAAGATGTTATTTTAAAATGCAATTGAAATTTAAATCTTTCTCCTTTTCACATTTTTTAGTTTTTTAAATATCTAAGTTTTATTTTGGTAATAAACAGAGAGAAATGATATAAATAGTAATTATACACACATCGAAATTAAATTATGATGATCTTTTCCTCCATTCTCAGTAGCTCTTTCAGTAAAAGATAAATCACTTGAGGACTGAGTCAGATTATAGTAAAAACCAATACTCTTTTGGAAACATCAACCTGCAAAACAGGAATGGATTTTTGTTTACAGTTTGTTCTATTTTGCATTTGTTGTAATTAACAGCTGGTGAAAGAACACAAAAGCATAATCCATACATTTTCAGTGTAACATCCTATAGATTACTGAGCAGTTCCAATAATAAACTCTCATTTCCCATAAGGGAAAAATCATTTTGGAGGCTTGCTTGTATTTAACGGAGATACTTTCATTGATAAATGATGGCTATTTATTGTTTTAAAAGGGAAAGGAAGAACTAATCAAAATCTTCAAAACAGAACCTTCTAGGAAGTCTTTTTCAGAATATTACAACTATGCCAGGTTTCTACCAAATGATATTAACTAAATGTTTCATATTGGTAGGATAGTTATCCATCCATCCATCCACCTGTCCATCCGTCCATCTGTCCAGTCCATCCATTCATCTGTCCTTTATATGGCTACCCATTTTACAAGATGTTGCTCTGGGTGACATGCAGGAATTAAGTAAAACAACAAACATATAAAAACAACTATTATTAAAATATAAACAATCATAGACAAATCCTGATTTGAGGGTACTCCAGTGTGGTACTAGACAACTATAGGCTGTAGCTTCAATCAGGCATTCCTAAATCATTCAAACAATTTCCATTATATAAATGTAACAATATTATATCTACTGAAGTTGCAATATCTGCCAGATAATGGCTGCTTCTGGCTACTATGCTCTTTGCCTGCAACAGTTTCCAGAGCCAGGACCATATGCAGCCTTTAGTCTCAATCCAACTCCGAAAACATTCTGCAGGAGAACAAGTTCATATCCTTGAGAGAACGACTGTCCTTTCCCTACAGACTGCAATCTTAATGAGAAGAGGCAATTTCAGAAAGACACAAAAGGAGAGAAAAAGTAGGTGTCATGAAGAAAAAGAGGAAAGGTGCCAGAAATATATTAAAATTTTAATAACTTTAGTAGCATGTTTATATATTTAATACCTATTTGTCATGGTTTTTCAATGTATGTATTTATTTCTATTTCATTTTTTTCCTCCTGTTAAGTACCTGGGTGTTTAATATATGGAAAGGAAGGCTAGGGACCAAATAATTAAAGAACAGAATGTGCATTTCTTCCCCCAGTCGTTCTTATGTGGCCTGTAATGGATAACAGCTAAAAGAATGCATCCCTTGACACAAAGAACTTAGCCACCCTTCTTCTTGGTTCTGCAAGTGAAGACTTTGGGATTATTTCATATGATCCCCAAATGCTGATCAGGCATTTCCAAACAAAGGGTGTTGGTAGAAGAAGCACGAAAAGAGGCACAAATGCAAAAGTGGATCCATTGAGCCACATAACATTGTTCTGCTTATAATTTACATATGTAGCCCCTTCAAGTCAATCTTGACTCTCAGAGACCACCTGTACAAGTCCCAACATTTCTGTAATTGTGCCAGTTTTTGTTTTAAATATTTTTAAATCAAGAAAGTATACATTTCACTATGCATGTTTTATATTATTATTTATTTATTTATTTATTTATTTATTTATTTATTTATTTATTTATTTATTTATTTATTTATTTATTTATTTATTTATTTATTTATTTATTTATTTATTTATTTATTTATTTATTTATTTATTTATTTATTTATTTATTTGATTTATATACCGCCCTATTTAACCTAAAAGGGACTCAGGGCAGTGCACAGAAAGATAAAAACCCCACAATATACAAAATATAAAAAACAATTAAATTATTAAATCTGTGCTAAAATTTGAATAAATAATTAAAACCACTAAATATCGAATTAAAATATTCCCTAATGTATGTCAGGCCGGCTAGATGAAAGAAATGTGTTTTTACCATCCGACGGAAGAGGCATAGGTCCGTGATGGTACGGATATCGGGGGGAAGGTCGTTCCAGAGTGTCGGACCCGCCACAGAGAAGGCTCATCCCCTGGGAGTCGCCAGTCGGCATTGACCAGCTGACGGTACCCTGAGAAGGCCAACTCTGTGGGAGCGGACAGGTCGAAGGGAGGAATGTGGTAGGAGGCGGTCTTTCAAGTAACCAGGACCCGTGCCATGGAGCGCTTTAAAGATGGTAACTAACACCTTGAAGCGCACCGGGAAGACCACAGGCAGCCAGTGCAGCTCGCTCAGGAGAGGTGTTATGTGGGAGTAATGAGAAACTCCCAGAATCCCCCGCGCGGCCGCGTTCTGCACTAGCTGGAACCTCTGGTGCACCTCAAGGGGAGCCCCATGTAGAGGGCGTTGCAGTAGTCTAGGCGGGAAATAATGAGGGCTTGAGTGACCATGCGTAGGGCATCTCGATCTAGAAAGGGGGGCAACTGGCATATCAGGTAAACCTGATAGAAGGCCCCCCTGGCCACAGCCGTCACATGATCGTCTATGGACAGCCGTGAGTTCAGGAGGACGCCCAAGTTGCGGGCCCTTTCTGCGGGAGCCAATGACTCGCCCCCAATAGCCAACGATGGAGTTAATTGGCTATATCAAGATGCAGGAAACCACAGCCACTCGGTCTTGGACGGGTTGAGTTTGAGTTTGTTCCTCCCCATCCAGACCCGCACGGCCTCCAGAGACCGAGACAGCACTTCCACGGCATCGTTGGGGTGGCCAGGGGTAGAAATGTATAGCTGAGTGTCATCAGCGTACTGATGGTATTCTACCCCAAAGCCACGGATGATCTCACCCAGCGGCTTCATGTAGATGTTAAACAGGAGGGGTGAGAGAACCGAGCCCTGAGGTACCCCACATAAAAGGGGCCTCGAGGTCAATCTCTGCCCTCCTGTCAGTACACACTGCGACCGGCCAGAGAGGTAGGAAGAGAACCACTGCAATACAGTGCCTCTCAATCCCAGTGCAGGAGGATACCATGGTCGATGATATCGAAAGCCACTGAGAGGTCTAATAGGGCCAGGACAGAGGAACAACCTCTGTCTCAGGCCCTCCAGAGATCATCGACCAACGCGACCAATGCTGTCTCCGTGCTGTGCCCGGGACGGAAGCTGGACTGGCGCGGGTCTAGATAGACAGTTTCCTCCAGGTGTCAGGAGAACTGTTGAGCTACCACACTCTCTACAACCTTAGCAAGAAAGTTAAGGTTGGAGACCGAACGATAGTTAGAGACCAGATGATAGATAGTTAATATAACATTTGCATATACTTATGAAAAATGATGAGCATCTCAGCTTCTCTACATGGGGCTCCCCTTGAAGAGCACCCGGAGGCTTCAAGAAGTCCACCAACTTCCAAAATCAAAGTTTGTTGAGTCCACCATAATCAGGTTTTCCCACCTGATTATGTTTGTCTTTTTGTTCTGACAACAGAATAATGGCATCATCTTCTAGAGAAATGCTCTAGAACAGGGGTCCCCAACCTTTGCAACTTTAAGTCTGAAGGACTTCAGCTCCCAGACTTCTCCAGCCAGCTTTGCTGGCTGGAGAAGTCTGGGAGCTGAAGTCCTTCAGACTTAAAGTTGCAAAGGTTGGGGACCCCTGCTCTAGAAGACAACTCTTAAAATATAAGCATTGGAAAACAAAATCTCTTTAAGGGACATAAAAGAGGCAACATGCATGTCTGGAGCAAAGGGGAAACAGTATGTTTTATGAATTAGATTTAAAACCAATAAAAGACCATGTTTATACATTAGCAACTAGGCTTTCAAGGATGTCCTAAGGGTTTATTCTAACATTCTAACTTCTCTAAAATAAAGTTCCTGATATTCTTTAGGAAGCATTTTAAGACAGTTAAATAAATGATTATGTATTAATTTTATTTATTTATTTATTAGAATTTTTTTTTAACAAAAATGAGAACAAGAATAAAAGAAAAATACAATGACAGGGACAATCAACATGTTAGTGCACTTATGCATGCCTCCCTACTGGCCACTTAAGTATGAAGTAAGGTGCACAGAAGTCAATGTAAACAATGTAATAATATAATATGATGTTGGTTATGTAATAGTATACATGTGGTTATTTGTTAGGAAAATGAAAAATAAAAAAAATTATACATGAAAAAAAAGATTTAAAAAAATTGTGACTAGAACTATGAAAATTTGTAGCTGAGACAACTGGATCAGGTAGAACATTCCAGACTTTGACAACTCTATTACAGAAATCACATTTTTTACAGTCAGGTTTAGAAGGATATACACTGAGTTTAAAGCAGTTGTTCGTGCAGGATTATAACAAAAAAAGGCATTTACAAGTAAAGCATTACTATATATAACTTTGTATGCAATACCTAGAACTGACCACAAGCAACACAGTTCTAACTTATCCAAACTGAGAATTTCGAGTCTAGTAACATAGGGAATTGTATTGTGTATAGAAGAGTGTAAAACTTTTCTCGTGAAATATTTCTGAACCCTCTCAATTGTACTGATGTCAGATGTATGGTAAAGGTAAAGGTAAAAGTTCCCCTTACACATATGTGTTAGTCATCCCTGACTCTAAGGGGCAGTGTTCATCTCCATTTCAAAGCTGAAGAGCCAGCACTGTCTGAAGACGTCTCCATGGTCATGTGGCAGGCATGACTAAACGCCGATCACCAAAGACGGTTCCTATTTTTCTACTTCTATTTTTACATGCTTTCAAACTGCTAAGTTGGCAGAGGCTGGGACAAGTAACGGGAGCTCACTCTGTTATGAGGCGCTAGGGATTTGAACAGCCAAACTGCTGACTTTTCTGATTGACAATCTTAGCTTCTTAGCCACTGAGCCACCGCATACCTCTAGATATATGGTAGGGATTCCATAGTAAGCTTATTCAACAGATCAAATGTTTTAAATACTGGACTGTTTAATTTCAACATTCTAATCAATTGGTCAAGTAATGTGAGAAAGCTGCTTGGAGAGTCCAAAAAGCATTTTTTAGCCCCAAAAGTATCTCTAAAGTTCACTCAGTTTGAAACAACTATGCTATAATTGACATTGAATTGTTTAGAATGGAAATTCTGGGTATGATCCCATATGATCCTACTTCTACAAATATCCCAAGGTTAGACATCATCCAATCAAAAATTAAAACACGAATCTCTCAGCAATGTCTAATGTGGTCATAATTAGTTTTCTTCTGAGCTCAATTAAAATTCTGCCAACTCAAATTCTGACCTAAAAATATTTGGGGGAATTTCCCCGGTCCATCTCACAATGACTTGGCATATTGTGACCATTCCTTGCTGGCAATTTCTTTGCTCTGACTGAACTGAAGGGAAAGATTTGAGAATGGAAAACTGACAAAGGCATTTTTAAGGCATTCTGTTCATATCCTACTTGGTCCTCAGTGGAATCTTTTTACTCCAGCACAAATTGGGTTGCTGTCCAATTGGATGACAAGCAGTAGATACTCTAACCATTTTTTACAATTCTCATGTACCTATGCTTGGATATAGAGATAGAATCTGCATCACAGGTGTTCATAAATTGCCTATTACAATACCAATTGTCACTCATCATTCCAATTGCCAGTAATTGTAATTACTTCTGTAATGATGAAATTACTGCTTATCTTATATGTGATCAATTCACAGATTCCTTTGCAAAAACTCTAAATGCATACTGATGCACTGGCTTTTAGAAATATCTGGGACCACCTTTACATTATTAAATATTTCTGATCTTATATTAATATAATAAAATTTTATTATTTTCTTTTATTTACCACAATCAGCACATTTTTATAATTAGAATTGGACCAGAAATAAATACATTTGCAATTTGGCCTGTTATATTTTGCTTTTACAGTGTGAACAGAAATGTTTCTTTTCAGCAACATTTGTAGCTTTCAGGTTGAAAATCCATGAACATGTTGCATTATTTCTGGTGAGAAAATGAAAGCAAATGTTTTACTTTGCTTAGTCTTCTCCCTTATTTAATATCTGATGCTATAACATTTTTTTCTGCCTCCCAAGTGCTTCAAAAAAAAGATTTGTACAATATTTTTATGTGGTGATATGTTTCAAAATTGAAAAGGCATTGCTACTGGCAAAACATGGACAATTTCAATAATTTTATCCCCAGGAAAATAGTATTCATCTTGCTTAATAGCCCTTTATTAATTGTGATATACATTAGCAATATATGGTATTCTGGACTTTATTACCAATATGACATTATAGTGAAGCTGTTCATTCAACTGCAGAAATAAAGCCCATAATTATTAGTTTTCTTTTTAACTCCTTGCTCATGGTGGGTATGTAAGTGTGTACACATACACTTCAACTAAAGATGTACAGTATTCCATCATCTTTACCAAAGCTACATGAATACATCTTCACTTGTAGATAAGGTGAAAGTTCAGCCCAATTGTTGAATTCTTATTTTTCTGTAAAGAAAGAAAGTATTCTTTGGTACAATAAGATAACTTAGGCAGTGGCAATTATATGTACATCTCAAGCTAATGATTCCATGCTGAATGAAAAAAAAATATTTGACATTGCTATTACTTACACAGCCAATAGAACTGTTGATACTTTCTATTGAAGACCTAGCAAAAATAAATTCTATAGCTGCTTCAGCAATCCATTATTATACCGCCTTTAGTAATCACAATTGGAAGAGGGCATATGGGAATCATATAAAATAATATCAAACACAGCCTTGGAAAGAATAGGAGGAATTGTCATGTTCACATTATTTTTATATCGGTTCTGAATAAATTCAAAATGTTATATGTCTGGCTTAACAGCTAAATAGCCAATTTTGATTTTGACACTAATAAAACAAATGGAATGAAGTAACTTGTAGTTCTTACTCTTGTTGAATGAAAGAACCAATGTCAAAACATGTTCATTGTTTCTTTCTCTAATACATAAATATTTTATTTTAAATTTACAATGAACTAAAACCAGAACCCAGCATTTGGGAATGATAATATTCAGAAGACCCTTTTGGCAGGTACTCCCCATGAAGAATCTAATAATTTCTACTAAGTCAAGTGATTCTTGAAAATAAAACTTTAAAATTGTTTAGATCTTCTGGCCTTTGATCTGCTGATTAAATATCTATGTACAATACATGGATATCAGTAATCGGTTTTTATTGGCCATGTATGTTGGTGGTGGGGCAATTTGCAAAATATGTAGTAAGCAGAAATGGGTTGCTCCGAGTTCAGCCCACATTGGGCGAGCTAGTAGTAGTGGCGGTGGGAGACTCCACCCACCTGCCTGGATGTTTCTGCGTATGCGCAGAAGCATTACACACACACACAAACACACACACGAGTGCACATGCGAGCATGAGCGAACCGGTAGTAAAAAAAATTAGAAACCCACCACTGGTAGTAAGTATTAAAGTTTAAGATTGTTTATATGTGTTGAGATGTATAAGTGTCAGAGACAACTGAGCAATCTTATCAACAGTGGGTTTATTTGAATACTTCCCAGTTTCTAAAGAGTAAAGTGAAAATTCCTTGTTGTTTTATTTCATGCCATGTCACTCCAATGGTCTCCTCAAACATTTCCAGCAATAGATTTGTGTTTTGTCTTTATTTTCAGACCTGTTATTTTTCCATATTCCTCAATTTTCCCTATCAGTTTGGACGCGGTTTTAAGTGGTTCTTCGAGGATAAAAACTAGGTCGTCTGCAAAAGCTTGTAATTTATATTGTTCTTTCCTAATTGTCATTCCCTTTATTTCTTTGTCTTCTCTTATCTTTCTATTTAACACTTCTAGCGTTAATGCAAAAAGTAAAGGTGATAGTGGGCAGCCTTGTCTTGTACCTCTTTTTATCTGGATATTATCTGAAAGCTCTCCATTTATTATTATCTTAGCTGTTTGGTTATGATATATAGTACTTATAACATGCATAAAGTTTTGACCAAATTTCATTTGTTCTAGCTGTTGCAACATAAACTTCCAATTCACGTTATCAAAGGCTTTTTGTGCATCAAGAAACATCAAAGCTATTTGTTTTTCAGAATGTGCTTCATAGTATTCCAACGTATTCAAAATTATTCTCATGTTATCTTTAATTTGTCTCTTTGGTAAAAATCCATTTTGATCTGGATGTATAAAATTGTTTAAATATTTTTTGAGCCTTTCTGCTAGTATTGATGCAAATAACTTATAATCCGAGTTTAACAATGAAATTGGTCGGTAATTCTTTACCTGCAGGAGATCTGTTCCTTCCTTTGGTATCAGTGAAATATAGGCTTCTGACCAAGAATTCGGCATTTTACTACCAGACATAATTTCATTCATCAATTCTAATAAAGGAAGGGATAGTACTTCCTCCAAAGTTTTATAAAACTCTCCTGGGAGGCCATCCGGGCCCGGGGCTTTCCCATTTTTTTGCCTTTTAATAGCTTCAGTTAGTTCCATCATCGTTATCTTTGCATTTAGTATATTTCTACTGTCATCTGATATAACCGGGAGGTTTGCCTCTTGTAAGTAGTTTTTAACATCCTGTTCTAGTATGTTTTCTTTTTCGTATAGTTTTGTATAATATTCCTGAATAATTTTTTTTCTCTTTATTTAAATAGTGTATTTGTCCTTGTTCATTTTTTAGTTGTTGAATCTTCCTTGCCTCTCTCTCTTTCTTTAGTTTGTACGCCAACCATCTTCCAGGTTTATTTGCGTTTTCAAAATAATTCTGTTTTGCAGATCTTATCTTCTGAGCCAATTCTTCAATTTATCAAGCACTTTTAATTGCACCCAAAAGCACCCCAACAATCAACACAATTCATGGTGTAGTGCAGAGGTTCCCAAACTTGGCAACTTTAAGACTTGTGGACTTCAACTCCCAGAAATCTCCAGCCAGCTCTGCAGAGCTGGCTGGAGATTTCTGGGAGTTGAAGTCCACAAGTCTTAAAGTTGCCAAGTTTGGGAACCTCTGGTGTAGTGGTATTGCATGTGTTAAATAGTTATGCTGACTCTGTATATAAGTCTAAATAGCTAAGTGCTATTTACTACCCATGTGGCCATATTCTACACCAGTTGAAGTATCTGTTCTTTTGGGAAGGACCAAGTACGTTTGGTTGTCATCATATGGGATCAAGAACCAGGCAGACAAGTAATCCCTGTTATCCCAATTCAAACTTTCTAGCCTCTTTAACTATAAGGTTAGGGAATGAAAATGTTATGCCTTCAGGCCATATTATGTGTGAGGGGAACAACATTGTACTAAAATCAGTAAAAAAGCATCAAAAATAAGCCTTGTGATATTACTGTATCTACAATTTGTAACCTATTTTCCCATCCCAATCCACCTATTTTTAACCTTGTTAAGTTGAATGACAAGGTCTCAAGTAGGCTTCTTACCAGTGTAATGATGTTTATACATTTTTACACACTATTCATATCTAATTTCTTCTTCAGGCTTAAATAAATGTAGGACATATTTGATATTGATTTAAGATTTAAGATTTATTGCATTTATATACCGCCCTATCTCCCTTTCGGGACTCAGGGCGGTGTACAGCCAACAGTAAAAATGAGTAATATAAAAGTTAAGATCAAATGTTAAGATATAATTAAATAAATTGGCCTGCCAAATTAAAACCCCCTACTAAAATCAATTTAAAAACTACAATAGGCTGGCAGCACGAAATAAATGGGTCTTCAGGGTCCGACGGAAAAGGCGTAGGTTGGTGATCGTCCGTAGGTCAGGGGGTAGGTCATTCCAGAGGGCAGGGGCTGCCACAGAGAAGGCTGTCCCCCTGGGAGTCGCCAGCCGACATTGCTTAGCCGATGGCACCCTAAGGAGGCCCTCTCTGTGGGAGCAAACTGGTCAGTGGGAGGTATTTGGTAGCAGGAGGCACCAAATTGAGACACCAATCAAGAGCCATATGGTCTATCTGAATTGGAAATGTCAGAGAATCTCAGTCAGATCATTTTCCCCCAGCATGGATACCCAACAAAATACCAGGTATTCTGTTTTGGGATGTACTGTATATAACTTCTGCAGTCTGTGCATACATTAAGGCATATGCATGTAATAAGACACCTGAAATCTTAATTGGGTGGAATACAAATGGAAAAGAATACCTTATGAGAATCACTACTACCATGGCATAAAACTATTGCTAATTGTATAGAAAGCAAATGTAAACTGATCTTTAAGAGTGTTCTACTATTTAAGAACTTTGATTGTGAAGGAATAATTACCACTACTGATTTTCCTTTGTGTTTCTTAAAAAAATTTTTACAATATAAATTGACATGGTGTTTTTTTTATATACATCGATATCATTATATGAACAGTGAGCCATATGGGTATCATTCATTTAAATTCAAATACTAATAGTAATATTAATAATATTTGTTACATTAATCATACTTATATAATTGTAGTGTTATTATACATATTTGTATTAGAGTGTGTTCCTTCATGGTTTAATTGTTCAGTGTTTTTGTGTGCCATTCTAATAGCAATCATAATATCATTTAAATATACATAGTGATACCACATTTCAACAGCTAATCTTTATATCTAGCTATTCATTTTAGTATATTATATAAAATATGTATAATAATATTTCCTCCTTGATCTTGTTTCTACCTATATTCTGCCTCTCAATAAAGCCAATCTTATATTAAACAGCATTGCCTTTTGAATAATAATCTCTTGCCTGCTTTAGTATTTCAATTCTTATTCATTTTTTGACTTTCCTTCCAAACTCCTCCCTTGGGTCTTTGTCTCTGTTACATCTTTCCTATTTAAATCAAATATTCCTTCCATCTCTACTATCTTTTCTATGGTACCTCCAGAGGATCTGCCCAAGCCCTATCTTCTCTTCAAAAATATCTTTCTTTTTATCCAATCCTGCTTTTTGACCTCTTAATATATATTTGATTCATAAGTCTTTATGGTCTTCTTCTTCTCTTCTTGTTTTATTTGTTGATTTATCTGTTCTGCCTTTTCCTCTGGTCTTTCTATTATCTTCTCTATTTCCTGCATTTTATTATCTTTATTCATTGTCCCTTGTTGAACATTTTCTGATTTCCGCACAATGGGAATTAAGTCTTTTATCTCTCTGTGTTTCTTTATCAACATATCATAAGTACTTTGGAGCATCAACAACATTTCTTCTTTTAAATCCACTCATCTCCACTGAATACAACATGTCTTATTTTACTAGGTCCAAATATTTGTCATTAGCCTGTCAGTAGTCTGTCACCACCCCAAAATCTCAATTGTCTATGACCTCAGAAAGCCAGCTTAGAAACCATTTGCTCAATCCTAGCATTGCTCTTCAGGGGAATACAATAGTTATAATTCTTTGTGTCCCATAGTTAGTCAATTAGTTCCATTCAGGAAGATTTCCAAATGTCTCCTTAAATCCTCTCTGAAAGTTCAGTCATTGATCATTCAGTCATTTAAAAGTAGCTTTCTTTAGATGTCTTCCATTATCTCACAGTTAAACCTCCAATAACCATGAAATAGACAGATACGGAACAGTAGTTAGCACAGCAGTCCTCCAGGTGTTATTTATTTCTACTTTTCCTTTGTCTTAGCAGTACTTCCCAAGGTTGTAGGAGTTTAGTATATATCCCATTCGCCAGTAGATGGCGCCTTCAGCTTAAATTTCAACATTGAACAAAATCTGACAAATATTTATTTCAATTTTTTGCAAATAGTCAATATTCAGACAAACAATTCCAGCATTTTAAAATGCCTTACCAAAATATTGCCAATACAGCTTATAAAACCAGTATTTCTATATTTTAAAGATTGTGTGCTCTCCCTTTAGTTCCTTTTCTTTTGGGTCTATAATTTTTCTCGCTGTAATTATTCACCATGTTGACAAGCATTTCAGAGTCTCTTTTCCAGGGTTTATTTTTCCTTGGGGTTAGGTTCTAGGTAAAAGAAGAATAATGTCACCCAGTTCCAATTACTGTTCATCTGCACTGCAACCGCACATTATTTGTTTCTTCGGCTTCCCCAGCTTCATGGCAGCCATAATGGCTGCCTCTCTTCTTGATTGTTGGATGGGAGGGAAACCTTGGGTCCAGCTGGAGAGACGCTGCTCTCCATGACCTGCAGAGTGCTCATTCTTTCTTCATCACAGGGTGACTTTAGCTGCTTGGGGGCCCTCCAATGAGGTTGATTGGGTGCAAGTTTGCGGACCCCACTCTTTGCGTCCAATCTCGATGTAAAAAGCTATTTAAAATATAAATCAGCTGAACATAATTGAAAGTAACCTCTGAATTATAAAGCATTATTTTAATGGTTAATATGTATTTCTCCTTTCTTTTTCTCTTAAAAGCGCTCTGCAAGTTAATCTGGGAATAAAAACTAACGCATCAACTTCCATAACTTTAGTTTAAATACATGTATTTAGGAAATCTTGAAATGAACTCAAATTGTTACCTGTTTTAATTTCTCCACCAAATTACAATACAATACAATAGCAGAGTTGGAAGGGACCTTGGAGGTCATCTAGTCCAACTCCCTGCCTAGGCAGGAAACCCTATACCATTTCAGACAAATGGCTATCCAACATCTTCTTGAAGACTTGCAGTGTTGGGGCATTCACAACTTCTGGAGGCAATTTCTGTTCCACTGATTAATTGTTCTAACTGTCAGGAAATTTCTCCTCAGTTCTAAGTTTTTTCTCTCCTTGATTAGTTTCCACCCATTACTTCTTGTTCTGCCCTCAGGTGCTTTGGAGAATAGTTTGACTCCCTCTTCTTTGTGGCGACCCCTGAGATATTGGAACACTGCTATCATGTCTCCCCTGGTCCTTCTTTTTATTAAACTAGACATACCCAGTTCCTGCAACCGTTCTTCATATGTCTCCAGTCCCCTAATCAAATTACATCATTTGCTACACACATTGGCTAACACAGGGATCTTCAACCTTTGCAACTTTAAGTCTGAAGGACTTCAGCTCCCAGAATTCTCCAGCCAGCAAAGCTGGAGAAATCTGGGAGCTGAAGTCCTTCAGACTTAAAGTTGCAAAGGTTGGAGACCCCTGGGCTAACAACAGCAAGTTCCTTAAAGCTATTACCAAAAAAACTCCACACTTTGTCTTTCAACCTGATCCTGATTGTAGTCTCTACCTCTTCAACCAAAACTGTATACAGTACAAAAATTAAAACCCTGTTCCTAAGTTACATTTCTTTCATTTTTCTCCTTACAGAAAAGATCCTGATATTCTCCAAAATTAAAAAAAAACACAAATTGCTCACTTTTTGCAATAAAGTGCAATTGCTCACTTTTTGCTGCAGATAGGATACGAAACTAAAGTTGATATGTAAATTGCAGACTGTGCATGGTCCATCCAGATAATCAAACGGTTATGCTGCTATTTAATAAGATAATATAACCATACATAGAATATAATTAAGATTCAAATATGTGCACCACATAATAGCAAAAATGTCATTTTTTAATTTGATTGAGTTAATTATTTAATTACATTTAATCAATTTCATTATGAAATAAATAAATAAAAACAAAAGAGGCTCTGTTTGCCATAGCATAGTGAATCTTTATTTGTCCTTGCCTAAACAGCCAATTGAAATTCTATCAGAAACTTCCTCCACAAGACAAGACATATCCCATACATAGCAAGATATGCATAAGGAAAAAGAGATGACATTCCTCTATCAAAGCCTTTCTCAATACTGTCCAACAAAAACTTTGCTTTCTCCAATGTCAGACCATTAAACTTAATCTTAGACTATGAAAATATCTTTCTTGATTTTCAAGTGGATCCATTTTCTAACATCTGTGTTAACTGAGAAACATGGGAAACGAATGTTAAGCTTTGTAATTTCTTTCAGTAACATTTACAGTTTTCAGTTACAAAATTATTCTTATCTTTTTTCCTATCCATTTATAAGAGCATCAATAATTTTGTTTTACATTTTAGTAAGCAAAACATTGGTAGAAATGTAACTTTTGTAGTGCCTTTTTGTATGGATTTTTTAAAATGAAGAACTACAATGCAAAGTTTGAAGGTTTGAAAAATGGAAGTGATAGAGTACAGTTTGTGTTTAAAGAGTTTAAGAAGTACAAGTTGCATTATGCTTTATTAAAATGAAAAGTTAATCTGCATCCAGCAACAATTCTATATAAGTTGTATAAATCTAAGTTTTATTGGATTTTGGAATGGAGACAGAATGTCGCTCCTTCATCTTTCAGATCTGGTCTGCCCAATTAGTTTTATTAAGCTTTTCTTTCCTGAATTTTAATATTATGCATAATGGGAGGTTGGTAATAAGCTCCTATGGTAACTACAGATGAGCCTGTAAAGTACATTGCTCAGACAATTTCAGATTCATCTTTTCTATAATTGAAATTGTTCCACAAACTTTTGAGCTCTCAAAAAGACAAAAAAAAAATTATAACAAACTTCTAATTACCTCTGTTGGTATCATATTTACTTAGGACACTCCTTTCCTTAATAGGTATTTTTGTCTAAATTTTTTTTTCTTCAAATGAAAATCTCTACGCCAATATTAATTCCTTCTCTGTCCTTTATTTTAATAGACATGTCATCTAAAGGCCAAATGTGCATATCCACTGCAGAATACTTATCAAAAATCTTTATGCTTAGCTTTTTCCCAAATACTTTTTTTCGAATCAATGTTTATATGAGATTGATGATGCTTATGCTGACATTATGAGAGATAAACAGCTCGTTTAATTATCTTGAACAATGGCTGTCCTATTTTAAAAAATAGAACATACAAGAAGCAAATTGTTCTGATGGAGATCTGCCTTCTTCTGAAAAATAAGTGAAATCATAATCCTATTCTCATACCAGTTTCCATTACTAACTCTGCCTCCCACCACATTCAGGGTTATAAATTTTAGGTAATAAACAAATTGTAATAAAGAATGTCACCCTGTTGTTTTACTCAAGCAAAGCCAGTAACTAATTTTTCACTTCAACCAAAGCTTTCACTTATATAATGAAACAATTCCTTTATTTTCAAGCCAAGTCCCTTTGATTAGAAAGGTCTCATTGTTATGTGACAATAGAGGGTCTCATTGTCTGAAAACTATGCAGGAACAGGAAGATGTGCCCTTGAAATACATGAATTAAGCTGACACATAAAAGAATTTTTCAACAAATAAACATGCTCTCCTCTAATCATTCTGTTACCAGATCAAAAAAATGTTTCTTTCACCTTGAATTTAGTAACTACATGCCATGCAAAGAATGCCTTTTGCCCATTTTTAAAAACTCAGAAGCGATATACTCACATCGTTACTTATTTATCCTTGTCAGTTACACTTTTCATACTTCATTTTAACATATTCTATATAATGTTGTATTTGTTTGCTTCAATATATTTTCTTGTTCCTTTCTCCTATGCATATTTGGATTTCTCCATTTTAATCACCCATAATTCTGCTATCAACAAAAAAGATTAAAAAAACAGGATCCAATCTAATAAAATGAGAGGAAACAATGCTATGGATGAATAAACTATTAGACTTTATTTAGGTCAGTATTCAGGAACATGTGTCTACACACAAGGATATGAAAAGAAAAGTTCAAAAAATATACTCTTGTTTTTTAAGTCAAGCTTTAAAAGCTTTTTACTCTTACAAGGGTCTTTTTCTTTCACTTCAAAGAGTAAAATAGTATCAGTATTTCTTTTCTTTTTTTAGTAAATCCCCATTTTTTGATAAATAAGACGAAACCTCTTCTGATATAAATCTGCACCTGATTATTCACGCAAAAGGGTACAAATGTTCAGGTTTTACATCTATGTAGATAGACATGTAGTAGATGACAAATGATAGATTGTATATCATATTTATGATAGTATCTTGTATTATCAGACCATTATGGTTGGTTAAAAACATGGGTTGGTACATTATTAAAGCTTAATATCTATGATGATTCTCGGTTATCCAGGTCATAGTTGTCCCAAAGCTTTTTCAAGAGGCAACTGGACTTTCTTGTTTTTCTTTGAAGACATAGCTCAGAGCTAAGGAGGCTTCTTGGGTGGGAAGCAAAATGTCCAGAAAGTCCAGTTGCCTCTTGAAAAAGCACCTTTGGGATTAATAAAGCTTAGCAACTGACTTCCACATGCAGAGAAACATTCAAACTAGTTGCTTAATAAGACTTTTTAGAGGACAAGCAGATATTTCCAAAATCTAAGTGATTTTTCATATTCAAAATTACTCACAGTGAAGGATTCTAATGTAGAAATCCACATGATGATATGGTATATGACAATGATACGAAATAACAATGTATGGGTTGTGACAAAGTTTTTGGAGAAAAAATGATAAGTACCTAAGTAATACAATTTGTGTAATATAATTTTGGATGCAAATGCATCCAACTTCCCCAAATGGACACCTATGGATCATAAACCTTGCTTAGTAAACAAATTAGGCATTAGACAATTCTTGCCAAATATTTATAATTCTAAATTCCAAAGAATCAGTAATCTCACATATACATTCATGAGGTGCAATCAACCAGAACCTTTCATGAATAGCCTTAAGCAGAAGCTTGATTGTTTAGTCACCTGTGTTCCAAGAATCTTGTTAGAGTGGTTGCATTCTCTTGGGAATGGTCAGATAAGGCTTCAGGAATTCTGGGAAAGATAGGCCCATGCCTCTCTCTACAGTGGAATGACTCTAAGCTCAGCCCATTTTAACACCTCACTCCAGTCTGTCTGATAATTTCACCACACTAAAATAAGAAATGTCAATCTATTCCATTAAGTCATTCTGATTTCTATGACAGAAAAAGAATAGTTAAAAGCTTGTTAAAGTCTATGCCTAGTAGATTAGACATAATATTAAGCGCATCATGTTCATATGCATACAGACACATGAATATTAACTTTAAATGTGTTTCATTGAGTTGTTTTTTACTGTACACACCAGAATGAAATATGTCAAAACATTTTAGAGTCAAGGTTGTTCTTGATGTTTGAGTGACATTCCATGAACCATACTCCAAAAGTAAGTGTAGCTATTTAAAAAACGGCATTTGATTTAGCTTTATATATAACTAATTTAATTAAAATAAATACTTTTTATATACATCAGTAAAATTCTCAATGATTAACTTCCATTTTTAATTTGATTACAAGTAACAAGTAGCAGTTAACTTTTTGTGAAGGTCTTGGGAACTTAGCAGTATCATTGCTTAACATCGATAGATAGAGGAGCCCCAATAGCAGCCTTTCTTGATCTGGTACCTTCTATAACCAACTAATCAAGTCACTATGCTTTCACTCAATTTTTTACCTAATCTAGGAAGCACCAGATTAGGAAAAGCAATGCTTTATGGATCTGTATTATTTTGCAGTGATGTGATAAACGACTTTATTCTAGTCATTGCGTTACAGCCAATTTTTCAAATGAAAAACACTAACTGCATGTTTGTGTGGAGAGGGAGGGGATCTTTAATTCATTACTAGAATACATGTGCATTCTGTTAGCATTTCATGGATCTAATCCAACCATTTCTCACAAGAGAAATAAAATGGACAATAATTCCCCCCTCCACTTCCAATCGTGGCATCCCTGTTGAGCTGGACTTTCTTTTGGCTCTGCTGACAACATACTCTTGGATTTGAAAAGGAAATGGCATGGAATCACCCGCAAAGCTCCCCGGATGGTTCTGAGTTGCTGAGGAAGGAAAGTCCAATGGACGACTTCTCTCTGGTAAGTTCAGCTGGCAGAGAGATGTTATCCATCTTGTCTGTCCAGCCTTTGTTCTCAAAGAACACCTTTGATTTTAATACCATGTTTTGTAAAGGACTTTTATTATATTTTATTACATGTCTATGTTAGTTACTGGGTCTGTGCTGTAAAGTGGACAGTTCCCACTTCATTGGATTCCAATTGAATTAACATAGATTTGTGGAATGGAATCAATTTTTGTCTTGCTATTTTTTTTTATAAGGAAAGAAGACCAATCTTATCTCTCTACTTGTCTGGAAAGTCATTTATTTATACTGAACTTTCATTAATAAGACTGTGCATATTACCAATTTGAAAGGACTTTTATTGCATTTTACTGTATTTTTGTGTATACATAATAATAATAATAATAATAATTTTAATATTTCTAAACCGCACCCTCTCCTCACAGGGACTCGGGGCGGTGCACAGGCACAGTAAAACAATAAATACATATAAACATTTCATTAAAAATAAATTAAATCTAAACCTGCGCTAAAATTCCCATTAAAACTAAGCTATATTATAAAACCCCAATAAAACCCCAAAGACAGAGAGACTATCCTAGGCCGGCCAGACAGAAGAAATGAGTTTTTAATTTGAGACGGAAGGAGCGCAGGTCCGTGGTCGTCCTAATGTCGGGGGGAAGGTCGTTCCAGAGGGCCGGGCCCGCCACAGAGAGAGCCCTTCCCCTGGGCGTCGCCCGCTGACAAAGTCTAGTGGACGGCACCCGGAGAAGTCCCTCTCTGTGGGAGCGAATCGGCCGTGAGGATGTATGAGGCAGGATCCGATCCCGCAGATAGCTAGGTCCCGAGCCATGGAGCGCTTTAAAGATGATAATAAGCACCTTGAAGCGCACCCGGAAGACGACAGGTAGCCAGTGCAGCTCGCGCAAGAGCGGTGTTACATGGGTAAACCTAGCGGTTCCCATAATTGCTCGCGCGGCTGCATTCTGGACTAGCTGAAGTCTCCGGGTGCACCTCAAGGGGAGCCCCATGTAGAGAGAGTTGCAATAGTCCAGTCGGGATGTCACGAGCGCATGAGTGACTGTGCGAAGGGCGTCCCGATCCAATAGGGGGCGCAATTGGCAAACCAGGCGAACCTGGTAAAACGCCCTCCTGGCCACGGCTGTCACTTGATCTTCCATGGACAGCCGGGCATCCAGGAGGACACCCAAATTGCGCGCCCCATCCACAGGGGCAAGATGTTCGTCCCCTATGGCCAGCGATGGAGTGAGCTGGTTGAATCGGGCAGCCGGAAACCACAGCCACTCGGTCTTGGTCGGGTTGAGCCTGAGTCCGTTACTTCCCATCCAGACCCGCACGGCTTCCAGGCACTGGCACATCACCGCTACGGCATCGTTGGGGTGGTTTGGGGTAGAAATATACAGCTGAGTGTCGTCAGCGTATAGATGGTACTCTACCCCAAAGCCACGGATGATCTCACCCAGCGGCTTCATGTATGTGTTAAACAGGAGAGGCGAGAGGACCGACCCCTGAGGCACCCCACACGTGAGGGGTCTCGAGGTCGACCTCTGCTCTCCTGCCAACACAAATTGCGATCGGCCAGAGAGGTAGGAGGAGAACCACCGTAAAACGGTGCCTCCCACTCCCAACCCCCCCAGCCGATGCAATAGGATACCATGGTCGATGGTATCAAAAGCCGCCGAGAAGTCTAATAGGACCAGGATGGAGGAACAACCCCCATCTCTGGCCCTCCAGAGATCATCAACCAACGCGACCAATGCCGTCTCAGTGCTATGCCCGGGCCGAAAGCCGGACTGGCGCGGGTCTAGATAATCAACTTCCTCCAGGTGACGGGGAAACTGTTGTGCCACCACACTCTCAACAACCTTCGCCAAGAAGGGAAGGTTGGAGACTGGACGATAGTTGGTTAATAAAGCTGGATCCAAAGAGGGCTTCTTAAGGAGGGGCCTCACCATAGCCTCTTTTAGGGAAGCAGGCAAGGAACCCTCACTTAAGGAAGCATTGACAACCTCTTGGAGCCAGCCTCGTGTCACCTCCCAGGATGCCAGTACAAGCCAGGAGGGACACGGGTCCAATAAACATGTGGTGGCTCGCAGTCGCCCACGTAACCTGTCCATATCCTCGGAAGTAACGGAGTCAAACTCCTCCCAAACAAGATCTGTCTCGTGGCATCCCACTGGGCCATCAATGGGGGCTAGCTCGTTCTGTATCTGAGCGATTTTCTCCTGCAGAAAAATCACAAATTCCTCTGCTCTACCCTGTAGCGGGGCTTCCCGCACCCTCTGTTGAAGGAGGGAGCGGGTCACCCTAAACAGGGCAGCAGGGCGGTTTTCTGCGGATGCTATGAGAGTGGCACAATGATGACGTTTGGCCACTCTCAGCGCCACAATGTAAGTCCGTAAATGGGCTCTTACCTGTGTCCGGTCAGATTCAAATCGAGTAGACCTCCATCTTCTCTCTAGGCATCTCTTGTGGCGTTTCATCACCCTTAGCTCCTCAGTAAACCAAGGAGCGAGGGTAGCTCGCCGCCGCAAGAGAGGCCGCAAGGGCGCGACCCAATCCAAGGCTCCCGTGGTCGCAGTATTCCATGCGGCCACGAGGTCCTCCATCGGGGCGCGGGTCAGGGGTACAGGAAGTGGCCCAAGCGCCGCCTGGAACCCATCAGGGTCCATCAGGCGCCTGGGGCGGAACCAGATAGATGACTCAGGTTCCGCCTCCCCGCGGTGGGGGGTGGCGGTTGGAAAGTCGAGCCGGAGAAGTGAGTGGTCTGACCATGACAAGGGTGTGATGACTATATCCCCTGTACCCAGATCACTCTTCCATTGGCCAGAGACAAAGATGAGATCCGGTGTGTGTCCACCCTCGTGGGTGGGGCCTTGAATTAATTGGGTCAGGTCCATGGCCGTCATGGAAGCCATGAACTCCCGAGCTACCTCGGATGATTCGCCCACCAATGGCAGGTTAAAGTCCCCCATGACTAAAAGTCTGGGGGTCTCAACTGCCATCGTAGCGATCACCTCAAGGAGCTCGGGCAGGGCTGCTGCTACATAGCGGGGAGCCAGGTATACAACCAGCAAGCCCAACTGCCTCCCTAGGCCCCACTTCACGCAGAGGGACTCACAACCGGTGGTCTGTGGCACAATGGTCTCTCTCGGCTCAAGACCTTCCCTAATGACAACCGCTACCCCACCACCCCTACCTAGGGCCCGCGGCTGATGAAAAGCGCGGTAACCTGGTGGGCACATTTCAACGAGGGGGAGTCCTCCCTCGTGGCCCAACCAGGTCTCCGCAATTCCTACCAGGTCCGGCTCCCCCTCTGACACAAGGTCATGGATGAGGGGGGCTTTGTTGGCAACGGACCTGGCATTGTAAAACATCAGCCGCAGGCCCTGGCTCTGTACTCCCTGACCACCTAGCCTGCAGGGGTTGTGGCACCCGACCGTTTGCAACCAACGGCCACGTGCCCCCAACCGGGAGGATGGAACTTGTCTCCCCTCAGACCTGCCTCTCCCCACGACGCTGTTGATAGGTATGCCCTCCACTGGGACGACTCTTAGTTCCCCCCTACTAACGGCACCGTCCGCCTCCCTCCGTCGCCTGCTGGCCTGGCCCTCTCTTTCACCCTCTGTCTCTACCTGTCTGTAATGCCCACCCCCCTCCCTGGTACCCCCTAAAATAGACAACAACCTACGACTTAAAAAACCCCTAAGACCACGTTTCTTCCACCTCTCCGGATCAATGAGTCCCTCATCAAGGCTGGCCCTCGTTAGAATGGAGGGCCAAACCTGCGAGAGCGGGGCCTCTCGCAGTCGTAGCAAGTCTAGCTTCGAGTACATAGTATTAATAAATAATTAAATATAAATAGATAATTATTTATAAATATACAGTCAATGATGTAAATACATAAATAAAAGCATGGGTCCTAAGATTTTAAAAAGCATCGTTTGGCCGCAATTCCAGATGTAAAGTATGATATATATCTTAATAAATAACTAAAATATATATACAATCAGAGTTTTAAAAAGTGCATCAGTGAGCTCCGTAGATCTTATCTTCTCTTCTAGAGGGTTACAAGGTCTTAAAGGTCTTAAATATAAAATGTAAAATATCCATAGGCCGAAGAGATCTTCTCCTTCTTAAGGCTGCTTTCCAGATCTTATCTTGGACATACCAAGTCTTAAAAATGCAAGGACGCCGAGGGCAAACGGCATCCATTCTGGCGCTCCCACCGCCATCACCGCCGCAGTCCCCGCCATTCCTTGTCCCGGCACTCTCACCGCCGTTGGCAGCCATACCCAAGGTACCAGGACACCAACCTCCAACTCCGGCGCTCTCACCGGCTCTCTCACCGCCGCCTCCATCGCCAATGCGTCCCTGGACCCCGCTCCGGCGCTCTCACCGCCACCTCCATGCCGCCTCCATGCCTACGGCAGCCCTCCGGGCCTACCTGGCCCTCCCGGCCCTCCAGGCCTCCACAACGCATCCGGCGCTCCCACCGCCGCCGCCGTTGCCGCCACCGCCGTCTTCGCCGCTACCATGGCGGTCTCAACCTGGGGGTCTTCAAGGCCCTCAAGGCCCTCACGAACCACCAGGTCTGGCGCCCTTCAGCCCGGCGCTCCCACCGCCGCCGCCGCCGCCGCCATCTTCGCCGCTACCTCGGCAGAGGTCTCGGCCTGGGAATCTCGGCCTGGGGAACTTCAGGCCCTCAAGGCCTCTTCAGGCCTTCCAGGCCTTCGCGGCATGCGGCCGGCGGCCCGCCGTCGTCAGAGGCCGGCGCCCGCCGTCATCCAAAGACGCCGGGGACGCCGGGGACGCCGACGCTCCCACCGCCGCTGCCGCCGCTGCTGCTCCCGACGCCACCGCCACCGCCGCCGCCGCCGCCCGCACCTCACCCTGGGGGTCCAGGGTGGGTCACCCACCGATCCCAGCCCTCAAGATGGTAAGTAGAGGGCTGGGGCACTAATCATGCGACCAACGAGCTCCATGGCCCATGCTGAGCTAGGAGCTAGGTCGCCATCTTCGCGCCTGTGTGGTCCATTCCTTTTCCATTTTAAAAGAATAGAAACTCCTTTCCCCCTTATTCTGGGAGTTTGTACATTGCCCCTCTTTGCAACTACTTTGTTTTAAAATTTTACTTTTTCTGGCCTTGAAAAACAAACTAAGTATCTCTGCCTGGTTCTTGCTTTTAACAACTATCCATAAAAGTGCAACTTTATATATCTTCACAATACCGCCAGTTAAAAGAAAGTCCGGAGTTGGAAAATTTAATGTTAAACTTTTTATGGAAATATTTGAAAAAAAGTTTTCAAAGTTACATGATATGTTACAAAATATGAATGAAAAGTTATACAAAAAGTTGGAATTATTAGTGACAGTGTTAAAGTTGGATTAAATCCCAATGTTGGAGTTATTTAGTGACATCTAAAGAAGATATTAACATTATACATATTAGATTGTATAAGACAGTGTTGGAAGAAATCTTCTTCTGGGTTCTGCTCCAAGTGGGGAAAAAGACACTGGAGACATGGAGGCTGCTTAGAAAGATGGTTTAATGGTGGACAGGACCACATGGTTTGGTCCTGGGGAAAAGGTGATCACATGCTCCCAGGTGTTGGTTGAAGAAGAAGGGACAGAAGAAAAAAGGGGTGAGTGAGGGGCTTGCAGGGCTTTTTATAATGTGTTCAGCCCCCACCTATCTGTTTCCTGTTCCTGTGTAAGACATGTACTCCTGGTTGGTTGCCAGGCTCACATGGGGCAATGCATGGGCAACTCTCTAGGCTGAGTTCTCAGATGCCATATGGTAAGGCCACATCACCCTGGAGCTGATGGGGAGGGGTCTTTTGTTATGTGAATAGACTGGCTTGGCATCTTAATGGCCCATTGACAAAAGGTGGGGTAGGCAGGAAGCTGCAGGAATTAAAACATGTTTTTCCCTTATCACATTCAGAGTAGAATAATATTCTGCCTTTTCAATATTTGCTAGGATATTTCATTTTTCTAGGAGAGGACTGAGTGATAACTTCCAACAACAGCTATAAAATTAGATTCATTGGATTCAAATGTATTATTATTAGATTTGAAGCAAAAAGAATTGTTACTAAGACTCAAGGGGATTCCAGAAAACTTAGAGAAAGGCACAAATTTAAAAGATATAATTGTAACATTGTATTTTTAATTATGATAAATTAGATTTTTCCAAGAGATTGATAAAATTTACAAAAGAAACTCAGCATATGCAGCCAGAAGATAATTACAAAGAGATGTTATAATTCAATTTGTAAGAAAATCTCTTAAAGACCCAGTGATGCAGAGACATTACTAGCAGAAGTTCAACATTCTTGGGGAGGAGGTATAAATATTCAGAGAATTCCAATTGCAATACTAAGCAAATACAAAGAATAGTTCTTCCTGAAGATCACTTAAAGCAAAATACCATTCCCTTTCATTTGGAATAAACTGGAAGGGATTATTTTTACCTTTAAAAGTCAATATTTTAGACTTAATTCAATGCCCAAAGAACAAGACTTTCTGGAGAGATATGGATTGGAACTGTACCATTTCTCAAAAGATAAAGATCAATCATTGCAAGAATTAGATCTTAAAGAAAAAGATAAAAATGTCTGATGCTGATCAAGGACAAACTATGGAGATGGGAGCCATAGTTGTAGTTCCTGTAACTTCTTGTTCATAATTCATGGATTGTAAGATTTTAATATGAAATGTTATGTCAAGGTTCCAAGTAATACATCTCATTCAATAAGAACTCCGAGGCAGGCAACTCTGAGGGTTGCCATGTTAATGGGGCAAATTGCTCACAAGAAAAGAAAAAAGCTATTTCATTATTTTAAAAAATTAAATCAGAACATCTTAAATTTGCAACCCAAACTTCTAAAAGGAGGTTAAATGAGTCTGTTTTGCAGGGATCGTAAAATATAAGTAAGTATGCCAAGATTATTTTAATAATAATCTGGATAGGGAACTAATTTGACAACAGATTGGGATATTCATAAAGCTGTGATACAAAGATATTTTATACAATATAATACATTAATTAAGAAGAAAATGAATGGAAAAATCCAAAAAGTGTTAGGTGAAATTAAGCTGAAGGAAAGAGAACCTCAAAAAGATCTTAATATACTTAGCCAATTAAAACTATTGCAACAACAAATTTCCTTGTTGACTGTTTCAGATATCAAAAAGAACTGAAATACACAAAACAAAACTTTTTTTGAACATGAAAATAAACCAAGGTGATGGTTGGTGCATAAATTAAGAAAACAGACCAAAAAGAAGATGATAATTAAACTTCAGTAAGGAAATAAGGCTTACAAATATACTTAACAAATATGGATAACAAATATACTTAGACTCTTCTGGAAATATTGTACCAATTTATAAAAGAAACATGAAGTTTCATTAAAATGTATTGATGATTACATATCAGCTCAAAATCTTCCTAAACTATCAAAAAGCTACAAGCAAATTTTGAATAGTCCAATAACAAACTTTGAAATAACAGAAGCAATTAATAGTGCTAAGACAGAAAAAGCACTGAGACTTGATAGTTTATTGAATGGATGCTGTAAAACATTTGATGATCAACTTCTTCATTATAAGATATCATAAATTCTCTTTTACAAGGAAATTTTATGTCTGATTCAAGGCAAGTCGCCTACTTTTCTTTGATACCTAAGAAGGGACAGGATTAAACTCTATGAAAAATTACAGATCAATTTCTCTTCTTAACAATGACTATAAATTGTTTACATCCATTTTAGCTAAAAGACTTTAAAAGTTTTATGAGATTATATTCATGAAGACCAGTGTGATATTATACCTAGACAATTCAAAGATAATGGGAATCTTGGATATAATTGAACATTTAGAATAATGTAGTGACAAATGGCTTGCACTAATCTTCTTAGATGCAGAAAAAGCTTTTGGGGCTTTTGGGGCTTCCCTTGAGGTGCACCCGGAGACTGCAGATGGTCCAGAACGCAGCCGCACGGGCAATCCTGGGTACTTCTAGGTTTACCCATGTAACACCTCTCCTGCGCGAGCTGCACTGGCTGCCTGTCGTCTTCCGGGTGCGCTTCAAGGTATTAATTATCATCTTTAAAGCACTCCATGGCTCGGGACCTAGCTACTTGCGGGATTGGATCCTGCCTCATACATCCTCACGGCCAATTCGCTCCCACAGAGAGGGACTTCTCCGGGTGCCGTCCACTAGACTTTGTCAGCGGGCGACTGTCAGCCTTTGCTTGTTCTGCTTAGCTGCCATGGCAACGGGGAGGGTGGGGGGCGTTGGGATACAATTGTTCTGCTGGTGGACGATGTTGACGGCTGGTGTTATCTCTCGGCTAACGGTCCCGCATTCCAGGCTGGTGAAGACCTGCCCACCTGATGGTGGAGAAGAAAGTATATTGGACAATGCTAAGGGGGGGGTTTGGGGATTGGGATGGGCTTAAGCTTAATACTCTATGTTCGCGCCTAAACTATTCACTCTCCGCTTTACTTGGTCTGTTAACTATCGTTACTTAGTAAAAGTAGCCTTATTCATTTCAAATAATGTCTAAGCATGATCTTTCTTAAGTATTCGAAGAAACAGGCCTGACAAAAAGCGGAGAGTCACTAAATCCACACCTGATGTCGGACCCTGCACAAGAGGAGCTTCCGTTGGTGGAGGTTCTGCCTGAACCTGATATGGGAACAGAGGCATCACACCTTCCTGTTCAATCTGAAGATACCAGGTCAGTGATGGACTGTTTGGCTGGCCTAAATCTTAATCTGCCAACCGAAGATTCAGTCAAACCAAAACGACGGTCCGAAGGGGTAGGAATGACTGGAGTAAACGTCACCAGGCGGCGCCTTTCCCCCAAGACAGTCATTCCGGAACTTTTAAGAGAAGAAAGGGAGTTAAAAGAAATGGCCCAAGAATTGCTTCGCCAAGCAGACGAGAAGCGGGAGGCCCTGGATAAGCTCTGGGGGAGGGAGCAGGAACGCAGACAGCTAAAAGAAACGCATTCAGCAGCTGCCAAAGAAAGCAGGAGCTCAACACCATCCCCCCCTCCCCGACCCAGCAGGGAATTGCGGAGAGAAGCCCGACCCACCTCCCCTCGTCGACTTGCAAAACTCCCCCCCTTGGGTGTTAAATACGACGGTAGTGCCGACAAACTGGCGTTTTTTCTAATTCACGTCGATAATTTCATGCAGTTTTACGCAGTTGATTTAGATGATGAAATCAAAATTAGAATTGTCTCAATGGCTCTGGAAGACCAAGCTTCCAGATGGCTGGTCTCCCTGCATAATAGCCGCTCACCCGCGTTGCGGGATTTCGATCATTTTATGAATGCTCTTAGAAGGCGTTTTGAAGATCCCCGTGTTGAAAGGAAAGCTAAAATGAAAATGAAAACCTTACACCAGGGGAGTATGACGGTCCAGGTGTACATGCAGATTTTTCAGGAGTTATCGGTGTTTATGACTGGTTATAGTGACCAGGCCTTAATGGACCTCTATGTTGAAGGGCTTAATAAGGACATTTATCAAACATGTGTGAACAGATTCCGTCCCGAGACCTTAAATGAATGGATAGATCTCGCTGGGGATGTGGAACTGGATCAGGCCGACTTGCAGGATCCAGTCCGTCTTGAAAAAAAACCACAGAGGGACAGCCTCAAATCTCGGTCCCCAGAGAAAGATTCCCATTTGCAAAGGGGGGGGGGGGCGGAAACCAACTCAACCTCGCTCAGGCAATTGTTATCGCTGCGGAAAGGAGGGGCACCGGGCTGACAAATGCAGATCAAGGCAACCTCCACGCCCACATTCCTCTTCGGAAGGAAAGCCTCCAAAGACTACGAGCGTGCGCAGTAGACCGGCAATGAGTGGGTTGGAGCCTCTGAACCTCTCCACTGACCAGCCCAGCACCCACCCTGATGACTGGGAGGCGTCTTCGAATTCTTCTGATGACAATTTGGTGAGTCACCGTTCCGGGCCCCTTTATATAAATTTAAAGCTTTTGGCTCCATCTACCGGACGTACTTGCAATGTGCAAGCCCTTATTGATTCTGGGTGCTCAAAATGTCTCATAAGCCAAGACCTGGTCTCTTCCATGGGTTTTCACTTAAAAACCCTGAAAACTCCCATAGCCTTTCGCCAAATGGATGGTTCTGTAGCAGGGGGAACCCCAGCATCTTTTATCACCGAACCAATTCATGTCTCTATTGGCACATACTGAGACCATCTCTCTCTCTCTGTGGCGGGCCCAGCCCTCTGGAATGACCTTCCCCCCGACATTAGAACAACCACGGACCTCCGCTCCTTCCGTCTGAAATTAAAAACATATTTTTTCTGCTTGGGATAGTCTCTCTCTATGGGGTTTTAGTTGTGTAGGGAATTTTAGTTATAATGGGTATTTTAGCACAGGCACTGTTTAATTTGTTTTTAAGATGTTGTTTTGATTGTATTGTATTTATGGTTTTAGTTTTCCCTGTGCACCGCTCCGAGTCTCCGTGGGGAGAGGAGCGGTCAAGAAATTAAATAATAATAATTATTATTTTGATACTTTGATTTTGTACTTTATGTTTACAGTAGTTGACAAGATGGACTTTGGACTGTGCTTTTATACATTCCAGAAAACATGGATGAAAATTTGACAAAACAATGTGAAATCCAGAAAGAAATAAGACAGGGGTGTCCTTATCCCTTTATTATTTATCTGGTAGTGGAATTGCTAAATAGGAATTTTAGAAAAGATGGCAGAGTAAAATGACTACAAATTAAAGCACATAAGTATAAATTTTGTGCTTTTGCTAATGACCTGGTTTTCATTTTGCAAGACCCATTAGAAAATATTGAATATATTTTGAATATATTTAAAACATTTGGGATAATGGATTGTTTAAATTAAAGATGATAATATTGACTAAAACATAAAAGCAGAGGAAATTGAAAAATTAAAATTGGATTTAAAGTTGTAAAAAAGGTAAAGTATTTTCACTAATAAAATTTTCAAGTTATATAAAAATAATTATGTTAAAATATGGAAGGAGATACATAGATGGAGAAAATTAGATCTGTCATTAATGGGGACAAATTCAGTAATTAAGAAGAATGTTATTTCTTTTCCAGACTATACAGATATTGATTAAAGATTCTTCTTTTAAAAAATATATTCAGATTGACTGAATTATCAGAGATGGCAAAATCATTTGCTTTGATTAGAGACAATGAACAATAGACAAGTTCATAAGAGATTGGAAGCTGTTGGTGGATTTTCTATGTGTGAAATACAATAACAGATGCTTAACAGAAGGAGTTGAAGATTATTTTTAAGTCTGTGGTAAGCTGTTGACTGTATGTATTATGAATGTATGTATGTTTGTATACTATATTATTTATATATAAAAATAATGTGTGTGTGTGAACAGATGTTGGGTCCATTCTATTATTAGATAAATACATTTCTACATTAGGCACATTTGTTTATATAATATAGAATTTTTGGATTTTTAAATATTTAATATATGGGGTCATTTTCTGTACATTTCTTTTTTGTTGCTGCTGTTCAAGTTGGATTTGTGTCAGTCTGTTTTTTAAATTTTCTTTTTCTGTGTTTCATTCTCAACGATAAAAAAATAAACATATTTTTAAAAGAAGAAATCATATTTTTATATTTCAGTACTTCAGCTTTAACTCTGTGAGGCACCTAAGAACTTATTATGTTTTGGTTGATCTAAACACAAGACCTAATAATTACAAAATACAAATGCCAAGACAATATATATTTAAGTGACCCAAAGTATCTAAAAATGGACATATTCTTGGAAAGCCAGCAGTGGATTCAAAGATCAACTGAGAATCCCTTGCAATAATAGAATTTGTAGGTATAGTCTCCTGCATGAACTAGGCTATCTAACTTTCACTAGGAATCTCATATACTTCTGTATATTTTAGGAGATTTAATTGCATTTTAAAATAATTTATTCCAGCCTGCAAAACTTGGCTTTCCCCAAATGATTCTGATCTGGTCTTTAAATTATATTTGCACAATGCTTTTTTCTCCCCTTTTTCTAAGCTTCAAAAGCATTTTGTCTACCAAACACATTCTTGCATTTAGCTAACTGTGACTTCTTTTTTTAGCTCATTATGCAAAACAGCTGAGTTGTCACTTCTTGCTTTCTACAGCTGAAGTTAATTTGTCATGTTAGTTAGCAGGGGAGATATACATCAACCCATATATGGTTTGTTGTTTGGTCTTTAAATCGAATACATTAGATTATCCCAACGATAGTCTATTTTTGGGGTCTTCTTAATCTCATAATGAGTCTTTTTCATATATGTACAAAAGCACTGGTCAGATGAAACAATTTTTAAAGATGGTACTAATTGAGCAGACAGACTTGCAAGATGGAATAGCATTTTATGGATGCCGTTGAACTCATATGTGGCATTCATATAGATGAATTATCTCACTAGAGATCTATTCTTTAACTCCCATTTGTTAAAAAGGAGACTCAAAATTCTTCTTATTAACATTTTATGCATTGCAGCTGGGGGATAGTTTTTATTCAGTACATCTGCAGTCCATGTTTCCTCCTGAGAATTTAGATCCCCATTTCAGTATGACAGCTTCTCTACTAGGTAATTAAATAGAAAACAGTGAATTTCTCTGGAAGGCCAGGCAGGAAAAAACTTTCCTCCACTAAAATCACACTCTTTCAAAAGTTGCATTGGCACTAATAGCTTGGTGAAAAGCTAGGGATGGGTTGGAGGAAAGAAAAAAGTGAACAAGAACAGGTACTCTCATATTCTCTTCCTCCTCCTTATAAAGTAGATTGTTTAAAAAAAACAATTCCCATCTGAAATGAGCCCGTGAGTTTTGGGAGAAATTAGAGCAAAGCCACATGTGGATTAAGGACCATATATAGCTTTCCGTGACCAAACTATGGCTTTATCCTGTTCTTTCCCATTCTTCTTTACATTCTTTAAAGCAGGGGTCTCCAACCTTTGCAAGTTTAAGTCTGAAGGACTTCAGCTCCCAGACTTCTCCAGCCAGCTTTGCTGGCTGTAGAAGTCTAGGAGCTGAAGTCCTTCAGACTTAAACTTGCAAAGGTTGGAGACCCCTGCTTTAAAGCAAAGCTGGCTGGAGAAGTCTGGGAGCTGAAGTCCTTCAGACTTAAAGTTGCAAAGGTTGGAGACCCCTGCTTTATTTATTTATTTATTTATTTATTTATTTATTTATTTATTTATTTATTTATTTATTTATTTATTTATTTATTTATTTATTTATTTATTTATTTTATTCAATTTATATCCCGCCCTTCTCCGAGAGGACCCAGGGCTTTAAAGTACAGTGCATCATGGTTACTTTTGAATTAGAGCACCAGAACTAGAACAAATATTTCAGGATTCACCTGGAGTGTTATTGCCCAGTCCTGGTTTTTCTTTAAAAAAAAAAAAGATTTGTGATACTGGAAATAATACAAAGAAAAGTGAAAAGGATAATAAAATAGCTAAATCATATAAAAAGAATTAAAGGAACTTGGTACATTTAGCCTGGAAAAAAGATTAACAGAGACATGATAGCAGTCTTCCAAAAATTGAAGGCCTGTCAGTGGGAAGAGATGTGGATTTATCTCTGAATTGCATGTGAGTAGGAAAAGAACCATTCTGGAATTAAGAAATAATTCCCTGACAGTGAGAACTGTGAAACAAAGAAACCTCAGCCATGAATGTAAGACAGAAGTTTAGAAAATTTAGGTTAATGTTTTGATTAATTTTTAACCTAAATTTTCAGATGTATTAGTGACAACATGTTCAGGTCTTTTATTCGTCTAATATTCTTTTTTTTTTATATTGAAAAAGTTTTATTGGTTTTACAGTTTTTCAATAGGATAGGGTAAGGGATACAAAGAAATTTTGAGAGCATTCACGTCAAAGTCGTCGGCCCTACCGGGACATCAAAATAGATCATTAATAAAAAACATTTTCCATACACTACAAAGTAAAAGCAAGTACATATTTCTAAGTTCTCAGTTCTATGCTGTCAGTCATTTACAAAAATCCAGATGCACATGTTATATTATACAATATTATTCAAAAAGTCAAGGCAAAGTTATTTTTTAGATCTAAGTCTCTTGACAATTGTATCTTCTATCTCTCCTTCCAGGCCCCCAGCGGGCGGGGCCGTGCCCCCCCCTGCCCCCCCTGGATCTTCCCCCAGGACAGAGGAATGTTTTTTAAAAAAGGCTTCCGCCTCAGCAACTGTTTTAATCCTCACTCTTCCTCCTTCCCAGAACACCAGCATCCCTTCGGGCATCACCCACCTAAACCAGATCCCGTGGTCAAACAATTTTTTGGGCAAGAAGGAAAATTTCCTTCTTGCTTCTCTAATCTTTCTTGGGATCTGCTTTAGGATAGCAACCTCCTTTTGTTGGTAAATTAACGGACCTCCTCTTTGCACTTTCAAGATTTCCTCTCTGGTTGACCTTCTAACAAATTTAACATGTATCTCTCTGGGTACTTCATTTATCCTGGCATATGCAGAGTTTATTCTGTAGGCTAGGTCAATGTCCCCCCTGATCTCATCCTTAGGTTTATGTAAATAGTCTGCTATACTTGTGCTCATGAGTTCAGGGAGACATTCACCAATTTCCTCAGAAACATTCTGAAATCTCAAAAAATATGTCATCCTTTCCATATCAATCCTAGACACATGCCCATTTATTTCCACAACCTCATTAGTAACATTTTTAATCTCTCCCTTAGCCCCCGCCAGCCCCCCTTCCAGTTCTTCATTCTTCTGTGTGTTCTCCAGCACTTGTTTCCGTGTGTCCAATAATTCCTTTTTAAAGTTGATATTTTCTGCCCTCTGGGCCTTGATTTCTTGTACCAAAGTTTGTATAACAGATTCAAGAGAGGCCATCCTTAGTTCTAAGCTTGCCAGTGCTGATTCTTGTGCCATGGTTAGCTGTTAAAGTCAGTGCCACTAAAATGGCGTTTTTTGGGTGGGGCTGTTGAGGCAAGTCAGGAGCCAAAAGTTCAGTTCAGGGTTGTAAAGTTCAGGAACCAAGAGAGAAACAATTTTCCAAGTCAATAAGTATAATAACGAAGGCACTCCAGAAAAGAAATCACAAATCCAAAAAAAAAAATTCTTCTTTAGTAACCAGAGGGAGTCCAAATCACAAAGAGACGCTGGAAATTTTCCATAAGTAAAATAGTCATTCAGGGACAAAGAGAAGCCATTTTCACCGCCCAGACTCAGAGCCAGAAGGAGAGAGTGGTAAAAAAAAAATGTTTCAAATCAGCCAGACCTAGATACATTGTTTCAAACAAACCGCAGACCACTTTCCCTTGTTTCAAACAGTCCAGATTAAAGATATCCGCTTCCTCGCAGCGAGGAGCCATTCTTAAGTGCCGCTTTAGTCCGAGGGGGGGTTTAACAAGCAGACCCCCCCTCATTCGTCTAATATTCTTGTTTATTTTGTATATAAAGGAAGGAATTAGTAGTTTAAATAAATAAGGTAGCTTTAGGAGGGCTTTTTTCCTCTAGTTCAAGAATGAAAATCCTGCTGGGAATGGCTTTGGATTTGATCAGAACAGAAAAATAAGACATTAATGTAGCCAATCAACATTAAGTCCTTTTAAATCTAATTTCATTCAAATGCAGAATAACACAATCACACAAACCTCGAAAAGTATAAAACTTGACATATTATATTATTTAAATAATTAGCAAAAAATTAGAATGGGCAGGATTTTGCTATAAGGAAGCCTTAATTTGGACTTTCCCTCTGCTGCAATTTGCATAAGAGCTAACTCTTATAACCCATAGAACTACTTTACCAATAGAAACAATTGCAAAGAGAAAAAGAGCATAAATGTCTGGACTGCAACTGTGGAGAAGAGAATGGGTTAATCTTAGCAGTGGCTTGATGCCTAGTTCAGTCTCAATGTCCTTAATTAAAGAAAGAATTACTGTATTGTGCTCCACACAACAATTCTTTCGCAGTTCAGAAGCTATTCTGGACCTCTTTGATCTTGTGGCATTGGAATTGTTCTAGGGCTGAACTGATTTATTTCCAACTCGACTACAATGTATTTGAAATTTCAACACATACATTTTCTTTTCCCACACTTTGAAATACCGAGCTTGTAGTTTCTCCATTGGAGAAAATTCTTGCTTTAGCTAATCTCCTGATTCCCCAAATCTCAGCAATTACTCTATTGCTCTCTCCCTTTCTCTCTCCCTCCCTCTCCCTCTCCATCTCTCCCCACCCCACCCTCCAAACTTTAATATAGAATGCATCTCTGGCAAACATACTGTATATTTTAATCTATTTGCTCAGAGAAAAACCAACCAGGATTCTGCTTTTCAGCTAACTAATCTCTTGCTAAAAAAAGAATAACAATTTGTAGTGGGGTAAGCTTTTCCCATTGTTCTTTTTGTCCAACTAACCATACAATGGTACGTGCACAGCGATCAGCAATGTGGATGGATTCAATTATAGTGGTGAAGGGGACACTGTTAGAAGACCTCAAAGACCAGATTAAGAATGGATTGCCATGGAGGAAATCTATTTATGTGGTCATTAAGAGAAGACACCAACTTGGTGGCACATAATCAAATATTGAACATGTGGAGTGATGTAGCCATAATATATCTACTTTCTGTGTGGAGTGGGCTGAGATTTTTATTATTCTAGGAGCCACAGAGAATCAAAGGGATGGCTTTGGTACCATTGGAGAGAACACTGTTTGTCTCATTAAACTCTTTACATGGTTTTAGTATTTCAAGATCAGCAGAAGTGGCAATAACATGACTTGGCTTTGAACTGCTGTTCATGAATCAGGAATTGAAGCAATAGTGCTTTACAGTAGGGGTCTCCAACCTTTGCAAATTTAAGTCTGAAGGACTTCAGCTCCCAGACTTCTCCTGCCAGGTTTGCTGGCTGGAGAATTCTGGGAGCTGAAGTCCTTCAGACTTAAAGTTACAAAGGTTGGAGACCCCTGCTTTACAGTGCTCAGGGCTTTTTGCTCTAAGTCAGGTGCATAGCATAGTAGCTTTAGCAGAAAACTGCAAGCATGCACTTCACTGTGATAGCTCTTTTAAAAAAAAACTCTATGTATATCTGAAAATAAAAATATAATCTGATCTGATAAATTCTATTTCAAAGTATAATATGTACATTTACACACACACACCCCATTGGAAGTGTCATACCGGTAACCTCTTTGACATCTGATAGTAAAAGACACCTTGTGAAAGACCTGCCATGTGTTATACTTTCAGTGGGTTTCTAGAGCCCAAATTTAGTGTACTGTACTCCAAGGTGCACTGCTAAATTCACGGGTGTTTTAGCTTTTTCCCCAGCCAGGATCTGAATTACCTGTCTCTTTGCCATCGGCATAAATGGGGAGTTCTTCTGAATTTGAGTCAGAAACCTTTGTTTTTCTCTCCTTATCAGGTTCAGCTTCAAATAGCACCATGGCCATAAAATTCAACTAGGAAGGCTGATTACTTAAAAATTATGCTGATTCAAGCATAACACTCAGTGCAGTGAAGATCTCTTTTCTGGGACCATCTTTTCTGGGACCTTTCATTTCCCTTTGGATCTCTGCAGTCTACATCTGCATCTGTTCCGAAAATGGCTTTCCTCAAAGCAGGTGCCCTTGTGATTTAATTCAGTAGGCAACATCTGTGTTGTTAAGATTTGTGTCATTCAAACATTAAACAAAGGAAGTTGCTGCTAGAATTGGGGGAGAAAAGGAAATATGAGAATATCACTTCTGAAGCCCACACATCACCCACTCAGGGCTCCTAATGTGCTGCAAGATTATAATTTCCATCATCCCTGGTTACGTTTACTAGGAATCATAATTCAACTACTTCCTAGAAGATTATAGATTGAAAAAGTCTTCTGTTTTATGAAATTTGAAACACAGATTGCCCATCCCTATTCTAAAACTTAGAATAGGGCTTAGGACCTGGGTACTTACAAGACCGCCTTCTGCCACTGAGAGCCTCCCACCGGCCCGTACGCTCCCATAGAGAGGGTCTCCTCATGGTGCCGTCGGCTAGACAATGTCGACTGGCGACACCCAGGGAGAGAGCCTTCTCTGTGGGAACACTTGTCCTCTGGAATGAATTGCCCCTGGAATTAAGATCTATCCCTGACTTACGCACCTTCCGCCTTGGTCTCAAAACCTTTTTCTTCCAACAAGGCGGGCTGGCATAAAACATGATTTGTAAATTTAAATTTTTATTATTTTAATCAGGGTTAGTTTGGGTTTTTTCCATGTTTCAGCCAATAGTTTAATTATATCTTTTAAAAGCCTTCTTTTGACTTTTATATATTTGTTTTTATTCTGGCTGTACACTGCCCTGAGTCCTTCGGGAGTAGGGCGGTATAAAAAAACCAATAAACTCTAAACTCTAACACTGGGTTTTAATTCTGGGTGGTTGCCATCCCAAAAACATTGGTTAAGGACATTGATCACCCCTTCTGGTAGATTAATTAGAAACAAAATATTTGAGGTTGTTTCAGAACTGTCTGTAGGTTATGGTTTAAAAATGCAAAATGGTGTCCACAACAGTGCAGTTGAAATTCCTCTTGTTTTTTTACGTGTATCAGAAATGTGATAGAAATAAAAACAAAACATGCACTGTTTTGGTTGCACTATTGTGACTATCATCTTGACTTTCTTGGAACAATACCAGTGGTGGGTGTCAGCCAGTTCACACCTATTCGGGAGAACCGGTTGTTAACTTTCTAAGCAGTTCGGAGAACCGGTTGTTGGAAGAAATCTTATTTTGTTTTTATTCACTTTACAGGGCTAATCCTGTAACGGAGGCAGGAAAGAACATTCTGGTGTTGTTTCTAGCCTAATCTTTATTGCCCTGCTTACAGAAACTGCCTCTCTGGCTAACCCTTATTACATTGTAACAGCTAAGGCAAAGTGCCCATCAATGTGAGTGACATTAAAGTGGCCACATCCACTCAGTCACATGACCACCGAGCCCTGCCTACTCAGCTGGTCATTAAGGCAGAGAACCGGTTCTTAAATTATTTGAATCCCACCACTGAACAATACCCTGTAGAAATCTCTGGGGTTTTGAATATTGTAAAATAACCATGAATGAGAACAGTGAATATTCAACATACAATGTATGTTCACCTATTAAAATAAATTTTGATCCATAATACACTTGCGGTAACCTTCCTATGTTTTAAAAAGAGAAAAAAAATAAGGCATTACTAATTCTGAGATATTTTGTATAATTAACCCTCCAGTTGAATAGTTTTTTGATGCTAGTCTATGTTGTAATTGGCATAAGAAATTTCAGAACATATTCTGAATTTTAAATTATCTCACTCAACTGAAATGTGTTTTAAGTGCACTAGCCTGACACTTTTGGTAATTCAATTGTCAATGACGGTAGTTTCATTCTGGTGCTACCTTTGATGCTAAAATTGTCTTACGAATAAATATAATTTCCTTTCATACATTCTTGGGTTAAAGGAAGATGTTTCTTAAATATTTCAAGGAAGAACTCTTTCTAAATGTAACAAATGCTAAAGCGTGAAAAGGTTTTACTTACAACAAATTTAATATGGTATTTTTTTACACTATTTCAACAGGTGATCCAAACTTCTGGGCTGGTGATGATTAATGAACCTTATGCAGAGGTGGGTTCCTGCCAGTTCAGCCCAGATAGGGCGAACCAGCAGTGGTGGCAGCAGGAGGTTCCCCCCACCCACCCACTTCTGTGCATGTGCAAACCGGTAGTAAACAAAATGGAAACCCACCAAAATAGAAGGGGACTTGTGGATATATTACTAAACTATAATAAATCACAAAAGGCATTCATTAACACTTAAGGTCACAACCAGGGGTGGGCAAACTTTGCAACTTTAAGTCTGAAGGACTTCCGCTCCCAGACTTCTCCAGCCAGCAAAGCTGGCTGGAGAAGTCTGGGAGCTGAAGTCCTTCAGACTTAAAGTTGCAAAGTTTGCCCACCCCTGGTCACAATGCATTTATTAGGAGTATGGCAGGATTCAACACGGTATGGCAGGATTCAAACTAGCAGCTTCTGAAACAATCTCTCATCTTGTGATCAGTCTGATCACGTGTGTGGCTCAGTCTTAAGTCTAACCATGTCATCAAATGTAAGAAAAGAACCAAATCCAATCCCAGTAATGATACTGAAGTTCATAAATCCAATAAATCAGAGGTTCAACTATGTACTTATTCCACATCCAAAAAGTTTTTCACTAAGATCATGGGAGACACCCCAGTACTTTCTAATCCTTCATAAAATTAATGCATACAGTAGTATTTCTTGGTTGAATCTGGACCCAGCCTTGATTAGTCAAGCCCGATTGGTTCTTTCAACAAGTAAAAAATTGGCTCAGCAGGATTTGCTCTAGTACTTAAGAAGGCTGAGGTCTAAGGAGTCAGCATATTGGAAAAGCTAATTCAGCTTCTAAGTGGCCAGTGACATCCATTGTGCAAATGCAGCTCAGATGTGGACCCTAACAGACCTCTTGCCCACTTCATGATTATGTTATCTGTACTTCCATCTTAACTCCTCTTTTATTCCCCTAAAATAATAAACAAGAGGTTTCAACATGAGTTGGAGAAGAAGGCAGTGATTTCAGAACTGACCACTCATGTGCTGAAGTTTTATTATATTATCTCGTACAGTAAATTATTCCATATATCTTATTTTGGAAGTGGCAGAGAAACACCTTGTATTAAAAGAGTTATTCATAGACTCTTTTTTTATTGCTGATGTTGTTAAAAGATCCTGATTTTAATTTCACTAGTAGTAAAAATGTACATTTAAAAAGAAAGAAATGTACTTGTGAAATTGCTGAATAAGATAGTTTAACATAGGTTTGTTACCTTTTGTTAACACACTGAAGACAATGAAGAAGCCAGTAATTGTTACAAGGTTTCCTACTGACAAACATAGATATTATTATTCTGTGGTTAATCTTTGGTGAGATTCACAGCCTTTGGGGCTGGTTGGTAGCTCAACAGCTCGAGTCCTAACCAAGGACCTAGGAACTGTCAAGGTAACGTCAGAGGATATAAGCAGTTCCAAGCAGGGTGGCCCTTTGTAGAGTCAGAATGCTCAGGTCCGGCAAACCTAGAACCTCCACATAGCGAGGCAGTCCCCTAGGCAGTCCAAGGGCTCCAATCACAATCGGGATAACACACAACTTTCTCTTCCATAGTTGCTCAACTGCAATTTGCAAGTCCTGGTATTTTGTGATTTTTTCTTGCTTCTTATTTTCAATTCGTGCATCCCCAAGTATTGCAATGTCAACAAACCATACTTTTTTCTTTTCAATTATTGTTATATCAGGTGTGTTGTAGGACAAGTCAGTCTGAATTTGAAGTTCCACAAGATCTTGACTTTCTCATCCTGATGTTCCGAGTGGTTTTTGCTGTACTCAAATCCAAACTTCTGGCACAATTTTCAGTGAATGATCTTAGCAACGCGGTCATGGCATTGTAGGTAGTCAGTTTGCTGTACCCACTGATCTGGTGGTTGACTGTCTCCTCTTTCTCATTACAGAGGTGACATTTGCTGTTGGTGGTAACATGTTGAATTTTTGCCTTCATGCAGTTTGTGGCTAAGGCTTGTCCTTGAGCTGCCAAAATAAAGCCTTCTGTTTCTTTTTTCAGTACTCCCAATCTTAACCAATTCCAAGTTAGTTTTTGTGGCTTAGAATTACATGTCGTTGGTCCATTAGCCTTTGTTCACTGATATCACTGTCCGTGTGGTTCACCTTCCAAATCTGATACATTCATTTTTGAAATCCACGTTTTGCTGGCTCAGATTGATAGTATGACATGAGGCTGGCTCCAAGAGGTTGTCAACGCATCCTTAAGTGAGGGTTCCTTGCCTGCTTCCCTAAAAGAGGCTATGGTGAGGCCCCTCCTTAAGAAGCCCTCTTTGGATCCAGCTCTATTAACCAACTATCGTCCAGTCTCCAACCTTCCCTTTCTGGCGAAGGTTGTTGAGAGTGTGGTGGCATAACAGTTTCCCCGTCACCTGGAGGAAGTTGATTATCTAGACCCGCGCCAGTCCGGCTTTCGTCCCGGGCATAGTACCGAGACGGCATTGGTCGCGTTGGTCGATGATCTCTGGAGGGCCAGAGATGGGGGTTGTTCCTCCATCCTGGTCCTATTAGACCTCTCGGCGGCTTTTGATACCATCGACCATGGTATCCTATTGCATCGGCTGGGGGGGTTGGGGGTGGGAGGCACCGTTTTACGGTGGTTCTCCTCCTACCTCTCTGGCCGATCGCAATTTGTGTTGACAGGAGAGCAGAGGTCGACCCCGAGACCCCTCACATGTGGGGTGCCTCAGGGGTCGGTCCTCTCGCCTCTCCTGTTTAACACATATATGAAGCCGCTGGGTGAGATCATCCGTGGTTTTGGGGTAGAGTACCATCTCTACGCTGATGATACTCAGCTGTATATATCTACCCCAAACCACCCCAACGATGCCGTAGCGGTGATGTGCCAGTGCCTGGAAGCCGTACGGATCTGGATGGGAAGAAACGGACTCAAGCTCAACCCGACCAAGACCGAGTGGCTGTGGTTTCCGGCTGCCCGATTCAACCAGCTGATTCCATCGCTGGCCATTGGGGGCGAACATCTTGCCCCAGTGGATGGGGTGCGCAACTTGGGTGTCCTCCTGGATGCCCGGCTGTCCATGGAAGACCAAGTGACAGCTGTGGCCAGGAGGGCGTTTTACCAGGTCCGCCTGGTTCTCCAGTTGCGCCCCCTATTGGATCGGGACACCCTTCGCACAGTCACTCATGCTCTCGTGACATCCCGACTGGACTATTGTAACTCTCTCTACATGGGGCTCCCCTTGAGGTGCACCCGAAGACTTCAGCTGGTCCAGAATGCAGCCGCGCGAGCAATAATGGGTACCACAAGGTATACCCATGTAACACCGCTCTTGCGCGAGCTGCACTGGCTACCTGTCGTCTTTCGGGTGCGCTTCAAGGTGCTAGTTCTCATCTTTAAAGCGCTCCATGGCTCGGGACCTAGCTATCTGCGGGATCGGATTCTGCCCCATACATCCTCCCGGCCGATTCGCTCCCACAGAGAGGGACTTCTCTGGGTGCCGTCCACTAGACTTTGTCAGCGGGCGACGCCCAGGGGAAGGGCCTTCTCTGTGGCAGGCCCAGTTGTTCATTAGAACAACTACGGACCTCCGCTCCTTCCGTCAGAAATTAAAAACTCACTTTTTCTGCTTGGCCGGCCTAGGTTAGTCTCTACCTCAGAGGTTAGGAAATGTTAATTTTAAAATGGGAATTTTAGTGCAGGGATAGATTTAATTTGTTTTTATTGTATTTATCTATGTATATATTTTATGTTATTTTAATTTCTCCCTGTGCACCGCTCCGAGTCCCCTCGGGGAGAGGACGCGGTTATAGAAATAAATATTCTATTCTATTCTATTCTATTCTATTCTATTCTATGCTTCCATAATAGAGATGGTTTTTTCCCTAGTCCAGATTTTTTGCTTTTTTGCTTTTTCTTCCAGTAGCTTGTCAGCTCCATGCCCTGGTTGCCTAGCAGAGGGAGCTGAGCCCTGTAGCTCATTTTACACAGAATGCCCAGGAGCCATAGCATCCAACGGAACCATTGTTAATCCAGGCGACGGTTCAGCCAGCATAAATTTCATTTTTTTTCTTATTCACCATGTTTGAATGGGTTGTGGAGCAAATTTTGTCTGGCCCTTCACCTAAGACCTGTCTGATATGGTTGCACCTGTTCAGCATAGCCCTAAGGATCACTAGAGCATGCAAGCCCCTCCACCACGACAAGGTAAAGTTCCTCAGAGGGGTGGTTGTTGTTGTTGTTGTTATTATTATTATTATTATTATCATCATCATTATTATTATTATTATCTTTATTCATAAAACATGAAACTCAGCCAACTGAACATTTAAAAATGCATATTACAAATACTATTGACTGGTGCTAATTGTTGATACAGTTTGCTGCCAGCATCCTAGGTATCAACCAAGTATCTTTGTAGAATGTAAGAAGTTCCAAGTAGTGGCGTTTTTTGCAGTTCCGCTGGTGTTATTGCAGGAAGCTGCAATTTGCTGATATGTTTAATAAAATTTTTGGACATGGTGCCAAGTGCCCTGATGACAATGGGTGTCACTGTGACATGCTTCATTCATTCATGTAGTTTCGATGGCCAGGTCGCGATAATAATAAGATGATATTATTATTATTATTATTATTATTATTATTATTATTATTATTATTATTATTATTATTATTATTATTATTATTATTATTATTATTATTATTATTATTATTATTATTATTATTATTTTGTCTCCTTTCACATACTCAGCCATAGTATGAGTATACCGAAGTTCTTTGCATTCAGAAAAATCTATTCTTGTATATGAATATATTTCAAATAACAAGCAATATGTAACTTTTTATTAAGAAAAAAGAAATTTCAGAGAAATGAAAACAAAGAAAAAATGGTGAAATCTTGTTACTGATTTCTTAATGAAGTTTATATTTGCAGAACAGGTGAGAAATCCTTTTCTATTTTATTTAGGGAACATTTTAATTAAGATTTGAAAACAGAAGGTTGTCCTATAAAAACAACCAAAACAAAACAAAATAACTTATAAGATAAATAGCTAAGTCCTTTAAACTTTCCTTTATGAACTTTAGATAAGTTTCTAACTCAAAATATGATTTTAAATAAATAATAGAATAACAGAATTGGAAGGGATCTTGGAGGTGTTCTAGTCCAACTCCTGCTCAAAAATCTCTAATTATGGGGCCCGAACAACTTCTGTGAGGTAAGCTGTTCCATTGATTAATTGTTATTGTCAGGAAATTTCTCCTTAGTTCTGGGTTGGATTATTTTTTGTTTACTTTCCATCCATTGCTTCTTGTTCTGCCTTCAGATGCTTTGGAAAGTAAGTTGATCCCTTCTTCTTTGTGGCAGTTCCTCAAATATTGGAACACTGATCTTAAGATCTTAAGATACAGAAGGATCTAGACAAACTTGAACATTGGGCACTATCTAATAAAATGAAATTCAATTGTGAAAAAAGTAAGGTTCTACATATAGGCAAAAAAAAACAAAATGCACAAGTACAGTATAGGTGGTACCTTGCTCAATAGTAGCAACTGTGAGAGGGATCTAGGAATCTTAGTGGACAACCATTTAAATATGAGCCAGCAGTGTGCAGCAGCTGCCAAAAAAGCCAACACAGTTCTAGGCTGCATAAACAGAGGGATAGAATCTAGATCACGTGAAATGTTAATGCCACTGTATAGTGCCTTGGTAAGGCCACACTTGGAATACTGCATACAGTTTTGGTCGCCACGATGTAGAAAAGACGTGGAGACTCTGGAAAGAGTGCAGAGAAGAGCAACCAAGATGATTAGGGAACTGGAGACTAAAACATATGAAGAACGGCTGCAGGAGCTGGGTATGTCTAGTTTGATGAAGAGAAGGACCAGGGGAGACAAGCTAGCAGTGTTCCGATATCTCAGAGGGTGCCACAAAGAAGAGGGAGTCAAACTATTCTCCAAGGCACCTGGGGGCAGGACAAGAAGCAATGGGTGGAAACTAATCAAGGAGAGAAGCAACTTAGAAATAAGGAGAAATTTCCTGACAGTAAGAACAATTAACCTCTGGAACAGCTTGCCTCCAGAAGTTGTGAATGCCCCAACCCTGGAAGTTTTTAAAAAGATGTTAGATAGCCATTTGTCTGAAATGGTATAAGGTTCCTGCCCACGCAGGGGGTTGGACTAGAAGACCTACAAGGTCCCTTCCAACTCTGCTATTGTATTATAATGATCTCATGCCACATTTAATCCTTCTTTTCATTAAACTAGAGATTTCCCAATTCTTGCAATTGTTCTTCATATGTTTTAGTCTCCAATTCTCTAATCATCTTTGCTGCTTTTCTTGCATTCTTTCTAGAGTCTCAATACCGTTTTTATATTGTGGCAACCAAAACTGGATGCAATATTCCAAGTTGGGCTTACCAGAGCATTATAGAGTGGCACTAATACTGCACATGCTCTTGATTCTACTCTTCTGTTAATGCAGCTAAGGAATGCATTGGCTTTTTTGACAACAGCAGCTCACTGCTGGCTCATATTTAAGTGATTGTCCACTAGAACTCCAAGATGCCTCTCACAGTTACTACTTATTGATCTCCTTGTAGGCACTATTATATCTTAAACCTATAGAAAAGAACGAAAGAAAAAAAATAAAGTTTTGGTTGTTTCCATCTACCACACTTCAATTAAAAATTGTTAGGCTATGAATCATTTAGTTAAAACTATTTTAAACACCACTAAATACTTTTCAATATGGGGCTCCCCTTGAGGTGCATCCGGAGGCTCCAGTTAGTACAGAGTGCGGCCACGCGAGGAATCGGGGAGCCTCTTGATGCTCCCATATAACACCTCTCCTACACGAATTGCATTGGCTACCGGTGGCCTTCTGGGTTCACTTCAAGGTGCTTGTCACCATCTTTAAATCGCTCCATGGCTTGGGGCCTAGTTACTTGCGGAACTGTCTCCTACCACATACCTCCCACCGACCGATTTGCTCCCAGTGGGAGGGCCTCCTCACGGTGCTGACCGCCGGTCAATGCTGGCTGTCGGCGTCCAGGGGTAGGGCCTTCTCTGTGGCAGGGCCCACCCTCTGGAATGACCTGCCCCCTGACCTTTGCACTATCACAGACCTTCCCCTCTTTCGCCGCTCACTCAAGACTCATTTCTTCCAGCAAGCTGAACTAGCCTAGAATTTTAGACCTCATATACGCCAAAACTCCAACCAAACTAGTAAATGGTTAATAGGTTAATGGGAATTTTAGTACAAGTTAATTTAATTAATTTTAATTCTTTTAATGTATATGTTATTATTTATTATGGTAGATTCATCTGTACACCGCCCTGAGTCCATTTCGATGGAGATAGGTGCGATTTACAAATTGAAATAAATTAATAAATAAATAAATATGCCAAGCTGTTATACACAAAGTATTTCTAAGTTTTCATTTCTTCCCTTTAAATACTATTCTAAACAGACTGAACTTCTGAAGAGAATGAAATGAAGAAATCTGAAAAAATCTGAAGAGAATGAAAAAAAGAGAATGTTGAAATTAGTCATAAGAAACAAAACATTGATGGAAGAAAAGGGATTCAGAAAAAAAAATGCTGAGTTTCTACCGGCTATAAAACCAGAAGACAAGTTTGGATTTTTTTTTATTAGTGTGAAAAATTTCCCTTAATTTATTTTGCCTCATCATTATTATTATTATAATTTTCCACTTTAGTTTAGATTAAACTGAGCACTGCATGCTTGGACCAAGGGCTGATTTAATGCAAGATGAATGCTTCCTGTTCACTAGCTTGAAAAAACACAAATTACTGAAAGTGCTTTATTTATCAATGTAACAGATAATAATTTCATGGATATTAGATATTAGAAATGGAATTCATAATTTTGAAAAAAATAGATTTAGAAAATATTAGCTAAGGTAAAATGTACCTGTAATTTTGAACAGTGTGAGTAATTCTGGTTTGGAACAGTTGGATTACATTTGTACGATTATTTTATAGTGGTGACATTGAAAATTTAATGGTGATATTTTTTTTCAAAAATCAAGTCATATGTGTGTGTTTGTGTGTGGGTGTGTGGGTGTGTGGATGGATGGATGGAGAGACAGATGGAGAGACAGATGGAGAAACAGACAGACATGAGTGGGGTACAAGTATTCATTAATCCCCCTATTATAAGAGAAAGAAATAATGTCAATAAAAACTAAAATGTAAAGGTGACCTTTGCAAAAACATGAGCAATTTCAGACAAATAGTTGTAAAGATTTTGGAGTTAGGTTCCTTTCAGTTCTGATTGTTGTTCTTATTGTCAGAAATGTGCCTGTAACTTTATTGTTTCGGGACAGAATTGGATGACATTTGCAGGCATCAATACATCCAACTAAAGTTTTGACAGATAGATTGGAGATCTTATACAAAGAGAGTTTACGTAAACTGAGGAAACTATTCACTCAGCTGTGTCTTGTCTGTTGATTTAACACAAAGCAAGAGTGGAGTGAGTAATTTAAGACAGCTTATGATATAATAGTCATCTTACTATACTGGGTGCTGATGTCCCTAAATACAGCTGACAGTTAACTGACTTCCTTCTCTCCTCCTCCCTCCCCCACTTCCATCCTGGCATTTCATAAAGAAATTTTACCAGGTTTATGAGCACAGCATTTATCTTTCTGGAGAAGGAATCACACCATCCTTTAAAGCAGGGGTTTCCAACCTTTGCAACTTTAAGTCTGAAACTTAAAGTTGCAAAGGTTGGAAACCCCTGCTTTAAACTACCTTTGGAATTTACCTTTGTTCAGACAGAATTTGGTTCTACTTCTGCATTTATAGATTCAGTTTAAAGCATTCTATTGTCTTGCAATTTTGAGCCACATAAATTTTATGTTCACTCTTTAAAAATTACCATGTGTGCTTTAAAACAACATTAAATTAAATTAATTTAACAGGATGTATATGGAAGCAAAAACACTTAAGGTTTAATGTATCCACATAGCCCTCGTGTGCTACCATGGAAACATCTTTGCTTTGCTTTTAGTGCAATTGAAGTAGTGATGGTGAAGCATTATTAGAGAAGATGCTTTCTGTTGGTGGCTCCTTACATCTTCAGATATTAATTTGATAAGAGATGAGAAGATCTACTTGTTTTTCAAGTCCAAGGGTCCCAGATTTTCAGCTGTTTTTCAGTGTTTTATTCTGAAATAGTACACTGAAATTGATCCATTCTGCATGAAAAGATTCATTTTTTCATAAATATGCTACAAACATGAGGTAATGTATATAAGCACCAAAGCCAACTGCGTCTTATGATATTCTTTAATATTAATATGTAACCTCCTAATTTTTATTGGTTCAAGTGAACTATGGACAGCTTACCTGACTAAAATACATCTTTATTTTGCAGTATTCTCTAGGGACAGTTTGCTTTTGGGTTTTTTAATTATGAAATTAAGCTTTCCTTCATTTTGGGGGCATTTGGGAGGGAATGTTTGAATTTCCAAAAGATATTCTGTGTGATGGATGCATGGAAACTGAAGTAATATAGAATTTCCATAAGGCAGAAGAATAACATGTCCGGCCCGGAGACGAACGAGGAGGCCGGACCCAGTGAGTGGACCACCTGAGGAGCGTTTTGAGACCAGGCGGGTCTCTCAGGGTGGTCGGAGGATCGAGTGGTGAGGCTGGAGAATGACGGAGGTTGGAGGCAGGAGGAGGCCGGCTGATGGAGCGCTGGGCCGGGCGCCGAGCCGGACGCCGGGCGCTTCCGCCGAGCGCCGCCCCGGGCTGGAGGTTGGAGGCTGGAGGCTGTGAGAGAGCCTCCGGCTGGAAGGAAGGAACGAGGAGGAACGAGTTGCCGGCGAAGAATGGAACGCTGGGCCGGGCGCCGAGGCGGACGCCGGGCGCTTTCCGCCGAGCGCCGCCCCGGGCTGGAGGTTGGAGGCTGTGAGAGAGCCTCCAGCTGGAAGGAAGAACGAGTCGCCGGCGAAGAGAGAGGCTGTGAGAGAGCCGGTAAGGAGAGCCGAAATGACTGTGACGACCGAGCGGTGAGCGGGGAGAGGCGGGGGCGAGCGGCAGGGCGGCATGAAGGCCTGGCCACCTGGCAGTCGAGCCGGACGCCGGACGCCGTACACGAGGCGCCATTCAGAGGCCGTGAGAGGGCCAGAAGGCTGTGAGAGAGCCGGACAGTATGAATGGCGAGCAGTGGGGGCGAACGACGGACGGCGTGGAGGCTTGATATGGAGGCCTGGCTGCCGGGATGAAGCCGAAGGGCCATGAGGGAATTGAAAGACCTGCAGCTGAGGCCTGCAGCTGAGGCTTGCTTCCTAGATCTTACCCCATGGCCCACCTTAACTTTAACTTCTACCATCATTGACCTTCTGCCTGAACTATAAGAACTATAAGAACTATTAACTTTTATCATCATGAACTTCCTGATTTGAACTATAATTATGAGAACTATATGAATTATTACATCAAGATCTCTGCGCCTCTTATCGCCTTTTACTATTATGCCATGCACTCCTGGAATTAATTATGCATTTTATATCTAACATCTTAAACGTTTTAGCTGCCATTGTGCCTTTTAAATCATGTATTGCGACCTATTTATATTTTTAAATTTTATCTATTTATATTTATTTATATCAATTTTATCATGTACTTAAGAGCTGACCTGTTGCTACTGCGAGAGTCCCCGCTCTCGCAGGTTTGGCCCTCCACTCTAACGAGGGCCCGCCTTGATGAGGGGTTTATTAATCCGGAGAGGTGGAAGAAGCGTGGTCTAAGGGGTTTTTTAGTTGTTAGGTTATTGTCAGTTTTAGGGGGTACCAGGGAGGGGGGAGGGTATAGATGCATAGAGATGGAGACGGAGAGAGAGGGCCAGGCCAGCAGACGACGGAGGGTGGCGGAGGGAGCCGTGAGCAGGGGGGAAACACGAGTCATCCCGTTAGAGGGCAATTTCATCCAGATGGTCGTGGGGAGACGCAGGTCCGAGGGGAGACAATCTCTATCCTCCCGGTTGAGGGCACAGAACCGTTGGTTATATACGGTGAAGTGCCACAACCCCCGCTTGCTAGGTGGTCGGGAAGTACAGAGCCAGGGCTTGAGGCTGATGTTTTGCAATGCCAGGTCCGTGGTCAACAAAGCCCCCCTCGTACATGACCTTGTGTCAGAGGAGGGGCCGGACCTGGCAGGAATAGCGGAAACCTGGTTGGGCCACGAGGGTGGACTCCCCCTCGTTGAAATGTGCCCACCAGGCTACCGTGCTTTTCATCAGCCTCGGGCCCTTGGCAGGGGCGGTGGGGTAGCGGTTATTGTAAAGGAAAGTCTTGAGCCGAGAGAGACCACTGTGCCACAGACTACCGGTTGTGAGTCCCTCTGCGTGAAGTGGGGCCTAGGGAGGCAGTTGGGCGTGCTGGTTATATACCTGGCTCCCCGCTATGTAGCAGCAGCCCTGCCCGAGCTCCTTGAGGTGATCGCTACGGTGGCAGTGGAGACCCCCAGACTTTTAGTCATGGGGGACTTTAATCTGCCATCGGTGGGCGAATCATCCGGGGTAGCTCGGGAGTTCATGGCTTCCATGACGGCCATGGACCTGACCCAACTAATTTTAGGCCCCACCCACGAGGGTGGACATACACCGGATCTTATCTTTGTCTCTGGCCAGTGGAAGAGTGATCTGGGTTTAGGGGACATAGTCATCACGCCCTTGTCATGGTCAGACCACTCACTTCTCCGGCTCGACTTTCCAACCGCCACCCCCCTCCGCGGGGAGGCGGAACCCGGGTCTCCAATTTGGTTCCGCCCCAGGCGCCTGATGGACCCGGATGGGTTCCAGACGGCGCTTGGGCCATTTCCTGTACCCCCGACCCGCGCCCCGATCGAGGACCTTGTGGTCGCATGGAATATTGCGACCACGGGAGCCTTGGATCGGGTCGCGCCCTTGCGGCCTCTCTTGCGGCCGCGAGTCACCACGGCTCCCTGGTTTACCGAGGAGCTGAGGGTGATGAAACGCCGCAAGAGATGCCTAGAGAGAAGATGGAGGAATACCCGTTCTGAATCTGACCGAACACAGGTAAGAGCCCATTTACGGACTTACATTGTGGCGCTGAGAGTGGCCAAACGTCATCATTGTGCCACCCTCATAGCATCCGCAGAAAACCGCCCTGCCGCCCTGTTTAGGGTGACCCGCTCCCTCCTTCAACAGAGGGTGCGGGAAGCCCCGCTACAGGGTAGAGCAGAGGAATTTGTGATTTTTCTGCAGGAGAAAATCGCTCAGATACAGAACGGGCTACCCTCCATTGATGGCCCAGTGAGATGCCACGAGACAGATCTTGTTTGGGAGGAGTTTGACTCCGTTACTTCCGAGGATATGGACAGGTTACGTGGGCGACTGCGAGCCACCACATGTTTATTGGACCCGTGTCCCTCCTGGCTTGTACTGGCATCCTGGGAGGTGACACGAGGCTGGCTCCAAGAGGTTATCAACGCATCCTTGAGTGAGGGTTCCTTGCCTGCCTCCCTAAAAGAGGCTATGGTGAGGCCCCTCCTCAAGAAGCCCTCTTTGGATCCAGCTCTTTTGAACAACTATCGTCCAGTCTCCAACCTTCCCTTTTTGGCGAAGGTTGTTGAGAGTGTGGTGGCACAACAGTTTCCCCGTCACCTGGAGGAAGTTGAGTATCTAGATCCGCGCCAGTCCGGCTTTCGGCCCGGGCATAGCACCGAGACGGCATTGGTCGCGTTGGTCGATGATCTCTGGAGGGCCAAGGATGGGGGTTGTTCCTCCATCCTGGTCCTATTAGACCTCTCAGCGGCTTTCGATACCATCGACCATGGTATCCTATTGCATCGGTTGGGGGGGTTGGGGGTGGGAGGCACCGTTTTACGGTGGTTCTCCTCCTACCTCTCTGGCCGATCGCAATTTGTGTTGGCAGGAGAGCAGAGGTCGACCTCGAGACCCCTCACATGTGGGGTTCCTCAGGGGTCGGTCCTCTCGCCTCTCCTGTTCAACACATACATGAAGCCGCTGGGCGAGATCATCCGTGGTTTTGGGGTAGAGTATCATCTCTACGCTGATGATACGCAGCTGTATATATCTACCCCAAACCACCCCAACGATGCCGTAGCGGTGATGTGCCAGTGCCTGGAAGCCGTACGGATCTGGATGGGAAGTAACGGACTCAGACTCAACCCGACCAAGACCGAGTGGCTGTGGTTTCCGGCTGCCCGATTCAACCAGCTAACTCCATCGCTGGCCATAGGGGGCGAACATCTTGCCCCTGTGGATGGGGCGCGCAACTTGGGTGTCCTCCTAGATGCCCGGCTGTCCATGGAAGATCAAGTGACAGCCGTGGCTAGGAGGGCGTTTTACCAGGTTCGCCTGGTTCGCCAGTTGCGCCCCCTATTGGATCGGGACGCCCTTCGCACAGTCACTCATGCTCTCGTGACATCTCGACTGGACTATTGTAACTCTCTCTACATGGGGCTTCCCTTGAGGTGCACCCGGAGACTGCAGATGGTCCAGAATGCAGCCGCGCGGGCAATCCTGGGTACCTCTAGGTTTACCCATGTAACACCTCTCCTGCGCGAGCTGCACTGGCTGCCTGTCGTCTTCCGGGTGCGCTTCAAGGTACTAATTATCATCTTTAAAGCGCTCCATGGCTCGGGACCTAGCTATTTGCGGGATCGGATCCTGCCCCATACTTCCTCACGGCCGATTCGCTCCCACAGAGAGGGACTTCTCCGGGTGCCGTCCACTAGACTTTGTCAGCGGGCGACGCCCAGGGGAAGGGCTCTCTCTGTGGCGGGCCCTGCCCTCTGGAATGACCTTCCCCCCGATATTAGAACGACCACGGACCTCCGCTCCTTCCGTCTGAAATTAAAAACATATTTTTTCTGCTTGGCCGGTCTGGGATAGTCTCTCTCTATGGGGTTTTAGTGTATAGTGGGAATTTTAGTTCAGATTGGGTATTTTAGCACAGGTACTATTTAATTTGTTTTTAAGATGTTTTTGATTGTATATTTATGGTTTTTAGTTTCCCTGTGCACCGCTCCGAGTCCCTATGGGGAGAGGAGCGGTCAAGAAATTAAACTATTAAACTATTAACATACAGAATGTGACATTCCACTAGCATGCATGTTATGAACTATGAATTGCAGTTACTTTTAAACAGTTGCTCAGAAAGCATATAAATATCAGATTTATTTCAAGTTAAATCATGTGTACTATACCCATCTGGCACATACCAAGTTCTCCTACTTTAAGTAGCTAACTATGCAACTAAGAGTTTCTATACAGATGCTTTGCGGTGTGTGTGTTTTGTGATATGTTTGATGTGCAGGTCACCAATATTTAATACATTTGTTGTCATACATGGTATCAAGTTGCTTAATAAAGCCAGCATATCATTATGTATCTAACTAGAACAATAGTAACTGATTGTCAGCCCCGCCAGGTAGACAGATCTTCTGGGTAGGCTGAAACTACCATTATTGACAGATAACAGAATCTTACAAGTCTGATTCTGCTTTACTGTCTTGTCTCCAGCTTCTTATACTCCATTTTATTATTTACTAGAAAATTTATATTGCCACTTATGTGACTCAAGGTGGCTTACAAGGATATAAAAACATCATAAATTAAAAAATAAAACCAATAAAATAAAGTAATCAAATAATCAAATAATAAAATAATACAAAAGCCCCCTCAAAAGCCCCCAGTGACAACACATCTCAAAAGACATTTAATGGGATCCATCCTGCTCTGGTTCCCAAGAACCACTGGCAAAACCAGGTCTTCAGGAGCTTCTGGAAGAGGGTTAGAGTAGTGGCCAGAGGTGGGTTTCAGCCGCCCCTCTAACACTCTTCCAGAAAGTGCTGAAGGTGCTGGGTGCTGGGTGCTGAGTTTATTTATTGTTTTCAGAAAAAAAATTGTTTTTAGGGAATGTCTTTATTGTTTATAGAATATTTTTTAAATTGTTTTTAGGGAATATTTTTTATTTATTGTTTTCAGAAAATGTTTATTACAGGAAATGTTATTGCTTTTTGGAAATGTTTTATTTGTGATGCAATATGTTGCTTTTAAGTGTGCAGGTTGGTGCATGGTTTGCGAGATTTTGTGTGTTTCGGTCGTGAATTTGCTACAGAAATAAACACAAAATCTTGAAAAGCTGCCTTGTACCAACCTGGTCTACAATATATGTGCCTCAAAGTGGCTGTTTTTATATGGGCAGGTTGGTGCAAAGCAACTTTGTGAGATTTTGTGTGCTTATTTCTGTAGTGAATTCACTACAGAAACACACAAAATCTCGCAAACCATGCACCAACCTGCCCATATAAAAGCAGCCACTTTGAGGCATATATATTATATGCGAACTTTGCGAGATTTTGTGTGATACCTGGGTTTTGAGGTAATTGTGAGATGGTTGCTTCTTGCAGCAATAACCTTTTATTTCCCTCCATGGCTGTTTTCATATGTTGAGTTGTGTACTGCTTTGTGAGCTCCTGCAGCTTGATGAGCTTTGATGGTTTCTGATTCCCCTGCTTTTGTTTTCCTGTTTTCCTGGGTTAATCTTGGTCCCAGGTCTTTTGTATTTCCTATCCTAGGAGTTAGTTCTGCAAGGAAACAGGAAACGGGAAGTTCCAGGTGACCTATTTTTAGCCTTTGGCTTAATGGGTGTACTTAAAATTTACTTTTTTGTAGGTCATTCATTGGGGCAAAGAATTCATTGACATCGACTTGGCCACTCCCACCCAGTCACATGACTGCCAAGCCACTCCCACAAAACAGCCCACACCTACAGAATAGGTTCTAAAAAAATTTGTGCATATCTCCATCAGGGTCATCTTCCTTATTTTCTATACCAACAGTTGTCAGGAAAATAACGTTGCTAAGTGTTACTAAGTTAAAAGGACAAAGTCATTTCTCTTGCCAACAAATTAAAAAAATTAGTAATCCCAACTCCTGTGGGAAGATTATGTATGTACAGGCAAACACATATTTATTATCATCAAACACAGTATTGGTAACCCTAATGAGATAATGAGACATAACACAGTGAGTGTGACTAAGAGAGATTGTAATAACACTAGGAAAGGGAGGGAGAGTAGATATAAATATTCAAACTCTAGAACAGGGGTCCCCAACCTTTGCAACTTTAAGTCTGAAGGACTTCAGCTCCCAGACTTCTCCAGCCAGCAAAGCAAAGCTGGCTGGAGAAGTCTGGGAGCTGAAGTCCTTCAGACTTAAAGTTGCAAAGGTTGGGGACCCCTGCTCTAGAAGATATTTGGTCACTTAGTTCAAGTGGTGAAAAAACTGAAAAGTGTCTCAGATCATTGAGAGGCTTAATTAACTCTATGAAAATAAGGATTAGAAATTCCTCTTCCGTGTTCTATCTTCCTTCACCATCATTAGCAATATCTTGCTGAAATATATGTAGTCTTATTTTCTCGATCTTGCCCAACTGGGTGCGGCTTGACATAATTCAGTCCATTGAATTCACCTGAATTTACTGAGCCAAAATAAAATCCACTGCTGACTTTCAAGGTAGTAGTATGAAAAAGAGATAAGTTTAGAGAACCTTGAGAGTAAGCAGGATGTATGGTGCCTTGTACATGCTGAATCTGTATAACTCCACGAGGACATTATAATGTTATTGTTTCAAAATATAAGCCTATTATACTCTGCAAATGAATACACTGACATTTTGCTGTATTGGTTGAAAAGATTAACAGTTCACAAAGCAAACTGCCAACTGTAGCAAATTAAATACATTAAAATGTGCATGCTTAAAATTCAATATCCTCCCCGCCCCTCCCGCAAGTATAAGCTTACATATTGTATGGTTTCAAAGGTCCTGGTGACTCAGTTAATAAACATTCTGTAGTCTGACAACTGTGTAGTTACAATTTAAGCCTGTTGGTTGGCAGTTAGCTATGACAGGATGTGTTTTTCTAGACTGCTAATAAATAGTATATATTTGCTGGGACCTTGAAATGTAGCAATGTCACAAAAGAACATGACAGGATTATTTTAAGCCTTTGGTAGAACCTCTTAACTACACCTGTTATTGGAATTGAAATGGAAACCAATATTTGAGTGCCATAAGTAGGCCACATACCAAAGTTGGATATTTTTTTATCCTGAGAAGGCACACCATAAAATCTTTAAGAAGATTCCTTATATCTGAAATGAAAGAAGTAATCCATTAAATGGAACTGAAAACATAGTTGTCCTTTCCCATGCAAATGACTGAAAAACCAGCAATTATCTATCCATTGATACACACATATTATAATAAGATTAGCAGAATACAAATAATGAATATAGTGCTACAGTACAGAAACTACACTTAAATCAATGGATCTTACATTGAATGATATGCTGGAAGCAAATTATTATGTAATAGCATTAATGGCCTCATATGGATATCATTAGGCTAGATTACACCACACGCTGGATCTTGTTTTTATCTCCGGCCAGTGGAGTAGTGATCTGGGATTAGGGGATTTAATGATCACACCCCTGTCATGGACAGACCACTCCCTCCTTCGACTAGACTTCCCAACCACCTCACTCCACCGCGGGGAGGCGGAACCGGCAATACCAAGATGGTTCCGCCCCAGGCTCCTGATGGACCCTGAGAGGTTCCAGATGGAGCTTGGGCCAATACCGAGGACCCTGACCAGAGACTCAACTGAGGACCTAGTGGCTGCCTGGAATAATGCGGCCACTGGGGCCCTGGACTGGGTCGCGCCCTTGCGGCCTCTCACACAGTGCCGAACCACCTTGGCTCCATGGTTTTCCGAGGAGCTGAGGGTGATGAAGCACTGCAAGAGATGCCTAAAGAGCATTTGGAGATCCACTCGCACCGAATCTGACCGAACATGAGCTAGGTCCCATTTTAGGACCTATCTCGTGGCAATAGGGGCGGCGAAATGCAATTATTTCGCCTCCCTTATCACATCCGCAGATAATCACATCCTGCCGCCCTGTTCAGAGTGACCCGCTCCCTCCTTCAACAGAGGCTGCGGGAAGCTCCTCTACAGGGTCGAGCCGAGGAATTTGGACATTATCTGCAGGATAAAATTGCTCAGATCCGGAGCGAACTGGCCTCTGATGAGGTTAGTCCCGGTGGGCAAGCGGAGGCAGGTCTTGAGACCGTTTTATGGGAAGAGTTTGATCTTGTGACTTCAGATGACATGGACAGGTTGCTGGGTCGACTGAATGCTACCACATGTTTATTGGACCCGTGCCGCTCCTGGCTGGTACTGGCCTCCCAGGAGGTTACATGAGGCTGGCTCCAGGAAATAGTGAATGCCTCTTTGAGTGAGGGGTTTCTACCGGCCATCTTGAAAGAGGCGGTGGTGAGACCCCTCCTCAAGAGGCCTTCCCTGGACCCAACATTGTTGAGTAATTATCGTCCGGTCTCCAACCTTAGTTTTCTTTCTAAGGTTGTAGAGAGTGTGGTAGCACAACAGTTCCCCCGACACTTGGATGAAACCGTCTATCTAGACCTGCGCCAGTCCAGCTTCCAGCCTGGGCACAGCACAGAGACGGCATTGGTTGCGTTGGTAGATGATCTCTGGAGGGCCAGGGATAGGGGCTGTTCCTCTATCCTGGTCCTATTAGACCTCTCAGTGGCTTTCGATACCATTGACCATGGTATCTTATTGCACCGGCTGGAGGGGTTGGGAGTGAGAGGCACCGTATTGTGGTGGTTCTCTTCCTACCTCTCCGACCGGTCACAATTTTTGTTGACAGGAGGGCAGAGGTCGACTTCGAGGCCCCTCACATGTGGGGTGCCTCAGGGGTCAGTTCTCTCACCTCTCCTGTTCAACACCTATATGAAGCCGCTGGGTGAGATCATCTGTGGTTTCAGGGTAGAGTACCATCAGTATGCTGAGGACACTCAGTTGTACATCTCTACCCCTAACCACCCCAACGATGCCATTGAAGTGATGTCCCAGTGTCTGGAGGCCGTACGGGTCTGGATGGGAAGGAACAAGCTTCAGCTCAACCCATCCAAGACCGACTGGCTGTGGTTTCTGGCGTCTCGATATAGCCAGTTAGTTCCATCTCTGGCTATCAGGGGCGAGTCATTAGCCCCCACGGAAAGGGCCCGCAACTTGGGCGTCCTCCTGGATTCGCGGCTGTCCCTGGATGACCATGTGACAGCCGTGGCCAGGGGGGGCTTTCTATCAGGTGTACCTGATACGCCAGTTGCACCCCTTTCTAGATCGGGATGCCCTACGCACGGTCACTCAAGCCCTCGTTATATCCCACCTGGACTACTGCAATGCTCTCTACATGGGGCTCCCCTTGAGATGCACCCGGAGACTTCAACTGGTCCAGAATGTGGCCGCGCGGGGGATTCTGGGAGCCTCAGAGTACTCCTGGGTAACACCTCTCCTGCGTGAGCTGCACTGGCTGCCTGTGGTCTTCTGGGTGCGCTTCAAGGTGTTAATTACCATCTTCAAAGCGCTCCATGGCATGGGTCCTGGTTATTTGCGAGACCGCCTCCTACCATACACCACCGTTCGACCTGTCCGCTCCCACAGGGAGGGCCTCATCAGGGTGCCGTCTGCCGGTCAATGCCGGCTGGTGACACCCAGGGGAAGGGCCTTCTCTGTGGTGGGTCCGGCCCTCTGGAATAACCTGCCCCCTGATCTTGGCACCATCATTGACCTACGCCTCTTCTGTCGGATGCTTAAAACACATTTTTTCCATCTGCCCAGCCTGGCATAGATTAAGGGTTTAATTTTAAAGTTAGCATTTTAGTGATTTTAATTTTTTAGCACAGATCTTCTATTTAATTTAATTTTATATTATATGTATGTGTTGTGGTTTTTACCTTTTTCTGTGCACCGCCCTGAGTCCTACCACGGAGAATAGGGCGGTATATAAATTTGAAAAATAAAAATAAAATAAAATAAATTATGAATATAAAGTGACCATCTGATTCCATTCCACCATTTATTTTGTAATTTGAACCAATAAAGAATTTGTTCAGAAATCTAAAGTTTCACCTCCCCATGGACTATTGTGCAAAATTCAAGTACTATTGATTAATTTAACATAATTACCAAGCAGACCACATTTGTTGAATTGTATTTGTTTTTACTAGACTTATTTGTGACACAAGTCTTAGTCAAATTGGAACAGTGAACTGTAGCTAGCATTCTGCTTAAATTCATTTTAGAGAGATAATGATAGAATTACTTTCCAAATATGATAGAATTGGTTGGACTTTGTTGACCCATTTGTACCTTTAGAGACTAAACCTGGGCGGTTTTTATGAAGAAATACCCTATTCAGTGTAGGTCTTTTGAGAAAAGAATTTGGTTGAAAATGATGTCCACTATCATCACTTTAGAATCCATATGCAAACTGGGCAAAAAAAACATAAAATAAAATTTAAAAATCTCAATAAACTTATTGCAAAACAGATCTAGGAACTAAGTTGCTACAATGAAAGAAAAGTTTTAGGATTTTTTTTCTGACAAAGTGATGGCAGATTGTTTCATTTGTAATGTAAAGTATAATGTAGATTACTATTACTGTAAATATAGTAAAATACATGAAATATTACTATGCCAAGAAGTTTGTTCCCATTTAATTTACTTTGAAATGGTGAAAGTTAAGAAATGAGCACAAATTGGGATAGGGAAAATGAGAATGTTCCTTTTTGTAATTCACAGAAGAGGACAGCTTAGCAATATCTTGGGGACAGCTTAGTAATATCTTTCTGTTCTTTATTTTTAAAACAATGTAATTAATTTATAATTGAAACCCCTTTCATATGCAGCATCCAAACTGGGTCGGTCAATGAAACAAGAAGTTTCGGAGTCATACTGGACCCCATCTTCAGCAGAGTGTGTGCTGTTCTGTTCTGTGGCATGTGGCTTTTTAGAGTTGATTGAGGCGTGCAGATGGCTGGCTTTTAAGTCATTAACTATCATTTGCTTGCCTTCCTTTTTACTTATACCCTTTCATACTACCTCAAACCAACATATGGGATCACCATCATCTTGAGTGTTGTAGTTTGAAAGAGGAAAGGAGTCCGACTCAGGTAGGTTCCAAACTAGCCGTTTATTGGCAAAGTTAACAGTCAAAAACACAACCTTGAGCAGAAGTCAAAAGGTGCGGTAGATAGGGGCTCCCCCGCTTGACAGCTTTTTAAACAAGAGCTGTCAGGCGGGGAACCAATCAGGAAGCCCGGCAACCAAATTCCAGCCAGTCGCATCCGAGCCAATCAGACGCGACAGGCCATTGCCTAGCCCAGGGGTCTCCAACCTTTGCAACTTTAAGTCTGAAGGACTTCAGCTCTGAAGGACTTCAGCAAAGCTGGCTGGAGAAGTCTGGAAGCTGAAGTCCTTCAGACTTAAAGTTGCAAAGATTGGAGACCCCTGGCCTAGCCTACAAGTGTGAGATCAAAGACTTGAGGCTGGTCTTGTTTAAATAGCTGTCAAGCGGGGGAGCCCCTGTCTACCGCTCCTTTTGACTTCTGCTTGCAGTTGTCTTTTTGACTGTTAACTTTGCCAATAAACGGCTAGTTTGGAACCTACCTGAGTCGGATCCCTTTCCTCTTTCAAACTACAACATTGAGTTTCCTCCCAAAATTGATCACTTGCCATTCTATCTCCCTAAAGCTCAATAGAGATTTTATTTTGTCTAATGTTGCAAATGCTGTTGCTTTTAAAAGTAATGTGTTTTATAACACAGTTCCCATATGGCTTACATTCTGAAATTAAGATTTTGAACACTACATGGATGTTTTTCTGCTAGAAGTTCTTGGTGCTCTCTCATCTTGGTTGTTTTCTTGCAAATGTTTCATTACCCAAATTAGTGGGTCATCATCAGTGTTAGTAATCATCATCTATTGATGAAGTTACCTAGTTTGGGTAATGAATCATCTACAAGAAAACAACCAAGCACCAAGGACCTTTCATTTCAACCCTGAGCTACAAATATTCTTTTTTATTGGCATCTCTTTATGTATTTAGTGATACATTCTTGTGCTGGTCCTAAATATTCTAGAATGCTTCAGATATGAGGATGACAGTATAAGAAAAGCTAAGGAATTATCTTTCTCATTAGTGGTTTAATGCTACTGATGTATACATTTATCTGCCTCTTGATATTGAAAGGTAACTAGATAACAGCCCAAAGAGCCTTGGATTATTAAACATGTTAGTAATAATTGGTTATTGGTAGCAACAAGAAATCCTGAGAATGGAAATGTAGGACATATTTCACTATGTTCATAATTATTAGGCATCATGTACAAAAAAGAAAAAAAATAAGCTAGCATTAAATATGCTAGTGTGGGCAGCAGCTCTGATGATGCTAGTTAATAGCACAATAGAAGTAATGTAGATGAGGGAAGGAACATAATTAGTTGAAAAAGTAAAAGGTTATTGAGATCACAACAAATCAAAAAGTAACCATGTTTACCTAGAAAGACACTACAAAATTATAGATTTGAGATAAGAATACTGTGAAAAAAAGGTCTGTCTTCAGTGTGCAATGTTAGATTACAAGTTATCAAATTAGTGGTAGCACTTTTGAGATGAAGGGTACCATTGAAATATGATTTCTAAAATAGCAACCATTTGCATAAGATATTCTTTTGAACTTAACAAGCAGTAGAAAAACTTCTGCAACATGGTTTCTTCATGTATCATCATAGCATTGCCCTTGGTTATTATTTCCTCAAAGTATCATTCCAACAGGAATTGGAGCGGCATTGCTATGTTGCCCTATGAGTTTGGATTTATAATGGTTCTCTTATGTTATTACGTTATTACTTTACTTATTACTTATTTTCTTTCATTTATTGAGTTATTGAGATGTATTTTGTGTTTTGGAGGGAGGGCTGCATCAATTTCATTGTACACATGTTGGGCATTGACAATAAAGGTTTGATTTGATTTGACATGTAGCTTACATGCCACATAATAGCCCACAATATAGAAAGGTAAATAAATATTCAAAAGCTTGGATAAGAGGCACATTTGCACATATGTGTAATAGATGTAACACAGTGTAATCACAGAGGGGCTGAGAAAGATACATGGGGAGGGGTTGTTTATCCCAGCTATTTGCTACTTTCACTGACAGCTTCCCCCAAGAATTTGTGTAAAAACCAGTAGGAAAGGTTGCAAATGTATTAAAATATTTATTATATTACAAATAAATATAGGTATTTATTTATTCATTTAAAATTTATATAAATATAAATCCACAAAAAAAGAATATAAAAAACCAAATGGACTTAAAAAAACATAAGTTGAATTTAATAGATAAAGAAGAATTAGCACAAAAAATTAAAAACTCTAAACAATTTTTTTTGAAAATGCAAATAAACCAGGAAGATGGCTGGCATATAGACTGAAAAAGGAGAAAGAAAAGAAATTGATTTAGCAACTAATAGATGAGGACAATAATTACTACCAGCTGCTACAACAAATTGATAGATTTGGAAAAATTGAAAATTTGGCAACTATTGTTAATAGGAAGAATACTACAATTAAGATGATTGTTTTACCAAGGTTATTATATCTATTTCAAACAATTCTGATAAGACCTTAATAAAATAATAAAAATATATATCTGGCGGGGCGGGGGGGAGACGCAAGAATTAATTTTAAAATATTATAGGATGCAAGAACTGGAGGAGGTTTTGGATTACCAAATTGGGAACTATATTATCAGGCAGCAGTGTTAACATGGATGAAAGAATGGATTGTACTGAGAAACACAAGATTATTGACACTGGAGGGACACGATTTGAAATTGGGTTGGTATGCCTTCTGATGGTATGAGAAAAATAAGATACATGGTTGCTTTCAAAGACACTCTATAAGAAATGCCTTATTGTTAGTATGTGAGAAAGTTAGATAACAGTATTTAAAGTTAACAATTTGTATTTCGACGATGGAAGCACTAATACATCCAAAATATTATCAATATGAGAAATATTGTTAGACATAAGGATATATTGACTGAAAAGGGGGAACTCAAAACTAAGCAAGAATTAGAAAAACAAGGGATCGATGTGGTTTGGTATACACAACTGCAAATACAATCTAGGTATGAAAAAGATGCTAAATTATATGATTTTTATATGGACTTGACAGAATTAGATAATATATTAACAGGAACAGAAGAGAGGATGATTAGCTACTTATTTATTTATTTATTTATTTATTTATTTATTTATTTATTTATTTATTTATTTATTTATTCGAATTTATACCCCGCCCTTCTCCTTGTTAGGACCCAGGGCGGCGCACAGGCATTATTTAAAAACCACAATAAATACAGTATACAACATTAAAATATATTAAATTATTTACCCGTGCTAAAACCCATATTTCAAAACCCAACCAAATTATAATTTATATATAAAAGTCAGAACGGGGGGCTATCCTAGGCCGGCTTGTTGGAATAAATGCGTCTTGAGACATTGGCGGAAGAGGCGGAGGTCCGAGGTAGTGCGAAGGTCAGGGGGTAGGTCATTCCAGAGGGCCGGGCCTGCCACAGAGAAGGCCCTTCCCCTGGGTGTCGCCAGCCGGCATTGCCCAGCCGACGGCACCCGGAGAAGGCCCTCTCTGTGGGAGCGGACCGGACGAAGGGATGTATGGGGCAGGAGGCAGTCTCATATACAGCTAGACTGCGAGCCATGGAGCGATTTAAAGATGGTGGTCAACACCTTGAAGCGCACTCGAAAGGCCAAAGGCAGCCAGTGCAGCTCGCGCAGGAGACATGTTACATGGGCTTGCCTTGAGGCACCCATAACCACCCGCGCAGCCGCATTCTGCACTAACTGTAGCCCTCGAGTGCACCTCAAGGGGAGCCCCATGTAGAGAGCGTTACAGTAATCCAGCCGAGATGTCACAAGTGCTTGAGTGACTGTGCGAAGGGCCCCCCGGTCCAGTAAGGGGCGCAACTGGTGTATTGGACAGCCGGGAATCCAGGAGGACGCCCAAGTTGCGCGCCCTCTCCACGGGGGCCAGTTGTTAGCCCCCAATGGCCAGTGTTGGACTTATCTGGCGGAACCAGGGTGCCGGAAACCACAGCCACTCAGTCTTGGACGGGTTGAGTTTGAGTTTGTTACTACCCAGCCAGACCCATACGGCCTCCAGACACCGGGACAGCACCTCGACAGCATCGTTGGGGTGGTTTGGGGTGGATATGTACAGCTGGGTGTCATCAGCGTACAGATGGTATTCCACCCCAAAACCACGGATGATCTCGCCCAGCGGCTTCATGTAGGTGTTGAACAGAAGTTGCGAGAGGACCAACCCCTGAGGAACCCCACATGTGAGGGGCCTCGGGGCTGACCTCTGCCCTCCTGCCAACACCCATTGCGACTGACCAGAGAGGTAGGACGAGAACCACCATAAAACGGTGCCTCTCAGCCCCAACCCCCCCAATCGGTGCAGTAAGATACCATGGTCGATGGTATCAAAAGCCGCTGAGAGGTCTAACAGGACCAGGATAGAGGAACAACCTCTATCCCGATCCCTCCAGAGATCATCCACCAACGCGACCAATGCCGTCTCGGTACTGATTATTGATTATTAAATTAGAAGAACAAGTGAAGGTATATAGCTTTAATGATAGTTTGGGCAAAAAACTTTGGTTATATGATAGAACTAGAAAAATGGCAGCAATTATGGGGTAGAAATTATAAATTAACAATGTCAACTGAATATAAAGAGAATCTGTATAAGATGTTTTATAGATGGCATTTGTCACCAGCAAGATTGGCAAAGATGTTTAAAGATAAATCAACTAAATGTTGGAAATGTCACCAGACACCTGGATCGTATTACCATATGTGATGGAAATGTGCAGAAGCAAAAAATTTTTGGACAAAAATACATATGTTGTTGGAAAAGATGGTATAACAACATATTGACTTGAAACCTGAGATATTCCTGTTAGGAAATATCTCAGAAACCTATAGCAAAGAAAATGTATATTTGATTATCCATGTAATAACCGTAGCTAGCATTGCATTTGCACAAAACTGGAAAAGTGAAGAGAAGCCTACGGAGGAAAAATGTGATTAGGAAAATATTAGAATGTGCAGAAATGAACAGATTAACACTGGCAATTAAAGAGAAAGAACAAACTGATTATTATATTATGTGGGAATCATTTTATCAATGGTTAGAGAATAAATATAAGAATTAGAAATAAAGGCAAAGGAGTAAAATATAGAAAATGTATTAATAGAGTTAATAGAGTTAAATAAGAAGAGGATTATTATAGTATTAGACACTTAAGGTATTGGTATTAAATTAAGAATAGATTAAATAATAAATATGATTGAAAAATGTAACTGTTATTGAACAAAACATTTGTATACAGATGACACACTGTTTAATGGAAGATGGATTGTTTGTATTAAAGTAAAATAAAAAAATATTGGGGGGAAAATATACAGCCGCCCAAATTACAGACTGGTAACCCTAAGTAGCTTACAATATTAAAAACATATACCCCCCCCCCCAGGCAGAAGCAATGATGTTAACCTGAAAACTTCGAACTTCGCACAATCACGGACCTTCCCCTCTTCCGCCGCTCACTTAAAACATATTTATTTCAACAAGCTGGTCTTGCGTAAATGGTATTGATTTTATAACATAACTTCTGTCAAGGACATAAATGGATTTTAGATTTAGGGAATTTTAGCTTAGGAGGGTTCCTATTTTAATATTTTTAAATTCTAGTACAGGTAATTTAATTCGTTTTTAGCTTTGTTATATATTGTCTGTTTATATGGTTTTTAATTTTTTCCCTGTACACCACCCCAAGTCCCTTCGGGGAGAGGGGGCGGTTTATAAGTCTAATATTAAATTAAATTAAATTAAATTAAAAAGCATAGATGCTGCTTAAATGAGAAGCAACTTAATCACTGAAAATATGCCGATTAAAAGAGTTTGTCGAATATATAACTTGGCAAGATCTATGTCATGGTCAAAAAATTAGTCAAATGCATATATCTGTAATTTAACTTGGGAAACAAACCCCAGTTTTGCAAAGTTACTTTTTGGGAAGGGGAAGTTCTAACATCATTGATCATCTAGTCATATCTGAACAGCTATGTTAAGATTATGAGATGTCTTGTTTTTTTATAAGCAAGATTCCTTAATTTTTTTCCATTATAAATCTTTTCTTTTGTTTCTTATTCATGTTACATATTGTAAATGCCATAAAAGAAAAAAAAACCCTAGGTTTTGGATTTATGATAAATGATGAAAGTGGATTTTCTCTTTTATATGAATATGGAGATGAGTCATTTGCCATTCTCATGCATTTTCTAGCAATTTTCAAGAAACCCTAGGAAATGAAATTAGAGGTGGAAAATAGTATAAGGACTTTAATAGACTTTTTATTAGCCTTTGTTCATTTCATTATAAGAAAATGCTGTTTTTGAATAATTGAAGTCTGTCCTTGCTTAAAGAAAAAAGTTATTTTTGAGTATCCTTGAATTAAAACTTTTCAAAAACCAACTCTGTTGTTATTCTTTATGTCAGATGTTTTGAAGAATAATGAATTAAGACTGAACTTTCTATTTTTATAGTTATTAAAATTTAGGAAAATAGCTTAAGTTGATTCCTAGGGCTGTTGTGAGAGATAAAAATTAGTGCCAAAAGAGAGGAAAGGATATTACATGGAAATCGTTGTTTCCAAATGCAAAATTTTGATTCCAAATATGAAAGATGAGGTCACATTACTCATTGCTGATTCTCAGAAGTATTTAAAATCCACAACTAATGTGAGTGGCTTCAGAAACCCTCAGTGCACAAATTCAGTCTGCTTATTATTTAATGAAAATTTAATTAGTTTTTCACTTTTGAATAATACGGGGACTGAAACCCAATTATCCTTTGAATTTTTCAATTTTTTTTCATTGAAGCTTTCCAGTTTCTTTAAAATATATACCTGAGGAAATATGAACTGAAAAATGCATGCATTAGTAAAATTGTGTACATAAAAGAATGTAGAAGGGCAAACAATTTGTAGAAATGATCAACTATGTAATTAACTGGGTAAAATTGAAAAGAATAAATTTATGTGCATAAAATATGTCTCAGTTTTAATAGGAATTATTACCTGTGGGTATAAGACAAACAACAACAAACTTTATTGATTAATCATTTGACCATATCAAAAACTATAAAACTAAAACAGAGAAAACAGGATATGTACTCTACATAATAAATTGTCACCTCAGCAATCAATACCAATCCCTGTAGCCTATCTTCTTCAAAACGGCCATCAATATGAACATTTCAATTTTGCTAGTGATATGCAGGTTCATTCATTAGAGAAAGTAAAACAGTTTTTCCTGAACTGCCCCATTTTTAAAAAAATAAGAATCAAAGTAAATGGTCCTTTCTTAGGAATGTAGATTACAACAATAATAATTCTAATTCCGGAACACCGAGAGAGTAAAATGGACAGATTTGGCTATATAAGTTTTGAGACATTCATTTCAGATTTAGCCCTTTTCCGTTCCTGTGTCCAATTCAGAACTAAATTTATAGGGGCAATTTGTCATTTAAAAAAAGGGAACTGACCATTTATGAAAAAGATAGAAGCACTGATGAGTCCATAGATCTGCTTCCATGCATATACATTGCTATTTGAATTCAAATTTATCCACTGATATTTACCTTGTTTATGCCACCTCTGGCAGATTATCTTGTTAGATTTGAATACTGCTATGTAGAAAATGTAGAAAATTTATATGGCTACCCAACTCAAGGTGATTCAGGTAGCTTACAAAAATAAAATCCTGATACAAAAACTATTAAAAGTCAAAATACCTGGTGACAATAATCAAACGGATACCTTGATGGTTCTATATCACCCTGTTGTTCCCAGGCCTATTGGGAGAGCCATATCTTTATGGCCTTTTGAAAGAATGCCAAGGTGGGAGCCAATCTTATTTCCACAAGGAAGATATTCCATAGGGAAAGCACCTACCATGGATAAGGTCCTTCTTCTTGGTTCTATCAGATAGTCCTCTTAAGAGAGGGGACCCATAACCTACCCTGCTTCCCCATTCTTATGAATTGGCTAGATATACCACTAGCAATAGCACTTAGACTTATATACCACTTCACAGTACTTTACATCCCTCTCTAAGTGGTTTACCCAGTCATCATATTGCCTGCACCAATCTGGGACCTCATTTTACTGACCTCAGAAGTATAGAATACTGAGACTACCTTGAATCACATCAGGATTGAACTTCTGACAGCCGGCAGAATTAGCCTGCAATATTACCATGATTCAGATATAACTGAGAAAAGAGGATCCTTCAAATAACATGGCATTTTAAAGGCTTTTTAAAAAGCTCCTGTAAGAAAGGACACAACATGTGCAAATCTTGGCTTGCACTGAACCATACAGGCCACTACATTTTGATTTTAAATTCTTCCAGAGCACCGTCAAAAAAATGCACACACACTGGCCCTTTCCTAGAGCCTTACTAACAAAATTTGTTCATCAAAGTCTTTACACATCAATAAAATGAAATTCCATATTCATATACACAAAAAGGAAAACATAATAAGTTTGTCACGATGTTACAATCCCCACTTGGATTATTTTTCTTCCAGATATTTTGGATTTAGGGGAAATATAGAAAATACAATGTGGCAAGGCACCAGATTAAGGACACAAGAACATTCTTTCCAGAACATGTAAAGAATTTGTGATTGCAATAGTATAACATACTTTCATAGGGTAGACATTTTTCTCATATTTTTAGAAGAAAGGGAAGGAAAAAAAGAGAAAAGCTTTTACAAATAATGTGGCTAAGGTAAGCTACAGTCTAAGGCAGGGGTCTCCAACCTTTGCAACTTTAAGTCTGAAGGACTTCAGCTCCCAGAATTCTCCAGCCAGCTTTGGGAACTCTGGGAGCTGAAGTCCTTTGGGAACTCTGGGAGCTGAAGTCCTTCAGACTTAAAAGTTGCAAAGGTTGGAGACCCCTGGTCTAAGGAAAAGGAAGCAGATTTATTTAGTCAAATTTGAATAAAAAATTGAACTTGGAGGTCTGGGGAGGTGAAGGTTATTTAGAAATTTGTATGATACAAGAAATGCGCTTGATGAATGTATCTTCATTATGAAAACTTTTGGAGAATAAAATGAAAGGCTGAATGATTTTAATGTTTGATTACAACCATCTGACTTGGGGCAAAGGACCACATAAGAGTCAGCACTCCAGGGAAAAGAAAGTAGCTTATCTTTCATCTAATAAAATGTGAAATGTATATAAAAGGAATATGTTCTCCTAATATCCAAATGTAGGCTCACATTTTTCTTTGGATGGCCATCTTTTCCTTCAGGGCTGATATACTGTATGTGTAGTGTAAAATAGAGAAGCCTATCAAGTGGTGAAAGACACCCTGAAGATCCTCAGAGCTCATACATGTTTCTAAGAATATTCAATATATGAATCCTTGACCATGCTTAGAATTCATTATCTTTTATTTAAATTGCACAGCATTTTCAATTTCAATTTCAATTTATTAGACTTGTATCCCGCACCTATTTCCCCAAAGGGACTCAGGGCGGCGCACAGGCAATTAAAATTAAATATAAACATATAAATACATAAAAACACCATAAAAACTGATTAAATTTAGAATGCCGTGCTAAAATTCAATAAAATCCCCCTAATTAAAACATTGTGTTAATTTAAAACCTAGTCTGATTAGATGATTTTAAAGGAGATCTTTATGTTATCATTAAAGTGTCAGGAGAAACTACAACTAAGTAAGTAGAATTATTATTAAATTTTAGTGAAGAATGAAAAAAAGGTGCTGAGTATGATTCGCTGTGGTATAGAGGTGATTGTAAGGTGTAAGAAACATAATAGTTGAATCGTTCATGTCGGTTCATGTCGATTTTTTGATTGGGGATGATAAGAATTAAAGTTCAAAATATCTGCAGGAAATCAAAATACCATCTCTAACCACCAGTAGTTGGTATTTATTTTAGTGTAAATTGAAATTATTTTATATACATAAAAAAGACCTTTCTGAAGTTACTGAGGTCATACATTGTGATACTTAGTATCACAATGAATACTTAGTATTTTCTGAAATAATTAGTGGTAAAGTGTAAAAAAGCTCGTTTTTTAATACTTAAATGTTTTTTTTAAAACTGGAATCACACATTTTTTACTGGTGAACCATCACAATGTCTTTGTAACTCTAGGCGTTTTCATGCTTTTTCATTGTAGTTCATTGTGTCTGATACTTTTCAAAAAATCAAATCCATAGTAAGTTATATTGAATCTATCAAGGCACAAATAAAATCTCAAACTAATTGAATTAGGCTTATTTTCAAAGATTGAATATTCTATTCCATCGACATCTTATGTATACGATTTGAAAAGACCAAGATGTTTGTCAATGTTTGATACATGCCTCCTGCCGACTTGACTTTGTAATTACTTAAAATAAACAATAAATAAACACATAAGAATGCTACAAAACAAAGTGTATCCCGCCCTGGGTCCTTTTGGAGAAGGGCAGGATACAAATCGAATAAACTAAACTAAACTAAACTAAATCATCAACATCATTTGGAAAAAAGGAAGAACAGATAGGGTCCATTATTACCAGTTATTTTTGGAGAAATGAGACCAGCAAAACATTTCTGTGAATGGCAAGCTCAAGTGACAGACTTCTTCTAGCTTCCATGGTATGAAGCCTAAATGACAAAAATACTTGTCTCTAAAACAGCTATCTAATCTGCAGTAACATAATGATATATGCTGGTATCCAGTCTTAAAATGGCTGCTCCCACGCAGAGAATTATATAGATTAAAAGTCATTGGTCTTTCTTCAGCTTTAGGCATAGGTGCTTAGGAAACAGATGTCATATATCACAGGAAAATGCCAGAGGACTCAATTTTATTACAAGTATTTGTTTGGCAGACCTCCTTCTAGAAACCCAACATGAATTTAGTTAATAATCTTTTTTTAATCACCTTACCTAATCTACATTGAGTAAAAGCTTAAAGTTTATCATTCATAATGAAGTGAAAGCAGAAGAAAGGGAGGACGGGAAGAAGGAAGGAAATTATGTAACATAAAATCACAATAAACAAAAAGCTAACCTATAACAGACGCCTAAATTGAAAGCACTGTATTATTATAAAGGATAATGGAAGGTCTTGAATAAAAAGCAATATAGAAGTCTCTTAGAGCAGGGGTCTCCAACCTTTGCAACTTCAAGTCTGAAGGACTTCAGCTCCCGGAATTCTCCAGCCAGCTGGCTGGAGAATTCCTGGAGCTGAAGTCCTTCAGACTTAAAGTTGCAAAGGTTGGAGACCCCTGTCTTAGAGAGTTGTTTTGTTTTTTGCTGTTTTTTGGAATTGGTTTCAAGTTTATTTCTGATTCCTGCTAACTTTTTCTACTAGTCTCTGCCATTTTATTGACAAGTTGCCTTCTTCCTAGGACTGAAAGATAGTGACTTGCCACTGACATGACTTTTTGCCACAAGCAGAACTACCATTCGCCACCTCTTAGATTCTGTTCGGATGCCTTAATCACTACAACAAACTGGTTCTCTCCATTGGTATAATAGTTTTCGTTTACATTCACATGTTCATTCTGTGAATAATAATATAAAGCCTACTGCACCAGTACTTCTATATGGACCTTCTCTTCATACGCCCGTTTGATTTGCAGATAATCTGTGAGTTAAAAGAAATGCTCCTGTATTAAAGTCAGATGTTCCTCCACAACCTTCAAAAACTCGACCCATAACATTTCCATTAACTTTCATGCTCAAAAAAAGTCTGCCTTCTTTGATCAGTTTGGTCTTTCTCTTTATAAGCTGCTCTGTCACTTGTTCCAGCCGCATCAAGGGATTCCATCCACCTCTTCCATTGAATCCTGACATTTGAAAATTGTATTCTAAAAATCCTGTTTCTTCTGACAGTTCTAGGCAATAAAAAAGGAAATAAGCTGAGAAATAATATTCCAACCTGTGCTTTGGGAGCAAGAGGTACTTAGGGTCAAGTCCAAGCTTGATTATGGAGCACACTGCATGATTTGGGAATAGAAATAAAATGAGAAACACACGCACCCTAAAGAGAAAAGACTGAATGCAAAGTCAATAATATAAATATAATAATTGTAACCAAATGATATAAGCTAAATAATTTATCAACTTTATTTAAAGCTTTGTATGTAGATTTAATATACTGCAGCTGTAAGATGTTTGGAGATAATTTCTTGCTTAGTGATCCTATTGCTTGACTTTGCCATTGCAGTCCTGACTTTCAGATCAAAGTCTTGCCATTTTTAAAACTACAATATAGAAGGAGGGATAAAAGCACAGCTGCAACTGAGCGGTTATATTCTCTTGCTTTCTGAATTCAAAACTTCTTTTTTAAAAGAAAAAATTCTTTCTTGACACTTTACAGTAGAGCATGGGTTATTTGTTTATTTTGCCTTTACTGCATAAAATTTCACGGGCAAAAACAAATATGCAGAGGTAGCTATGGAGAGAACGTTAACCACCTTGGTTCTTGTTTAGCAATTAAGAGTCAGATTCCTCTTTACTGTCAACCAAAGAAAGATGATAGAGATTATGCTTCACTTGAGCAATGTTTTAAAAGTTTTAGTGACCAATCATACTGAGCCTATGTAGAAGCAAACTAGCTTTCCTTGTAGTGAAGATATAGTTTCTTGGAGAAGCCAGCTGTATCAATTTTGCTGACACTAGTGTTCAGAAGCAAGAGAACAATGCTACTTCACAAAGGCTAGTCAATACACATTCATTACTACGTGGACCAAAACTTGCTAAAACCTGCGTCACAAAATTAAAAAAATAAAATATGGTACTTTTTTAAATTTTACAATTGTATATTTGTATATTTGATAATATACCTTCTTTTCATTAAATTATCATTCATTAAATTTAGGCTCGTTGCTAAATACATTGAAGCTGTTAGACGAAGTAGATACTGCCTATGGTAATATCTACCATAGTTTTAGATACTACCTGAATAGTATTTTCTACTTTATGATGTGCGTTGTCATAAAGTAGAAGAAGAATCCATTCCTCTTGATGTTTCAAATTCCCTTAAGGCCTGATTATGTCCCTCAATTGGAGGTCACAGAGAACTGAAAACATGTCTAGATGGCTCCATTATTAATATAGGTATACTGACTCTCTCTTGGACTGGGATTTTTGTATTTTATTAATATTTAAATGTTAATGTTGATTGTTATATTTTTAGAATAATTGTTTTATATATGTGCTGCTTTATCTGATTGCTGTATGCCACTCAGAGTCATTTTTCACCACATGGGTGCCCATACAAATTTCATTAATAAATTAAATAAACACCTCCAGCATTACTCAAACTGCACACTTTCTCCCTTATAGCCCTTCCTTCATAGTAGTTTATATATGAGATCCTGCTGTGGCCTGGTCAACTACATTACAGGACATTTAAATAAATAAAAAAACTTCACAGCTATATCTAACATGCAGGCAGCAAAACACTTCAGAGAGCAGCATACCTGAAATCCAAAGAAGACATTGCTTCAGATAATGATATGTAAGGATGGGTGATAAAAACTTGGTTTTATTTACTGATTATTCCAATTCATTGGTCTTAGCAGATGCTTCATTTGCCCCTGCCCTTTCGGGGGGGGGGGGCAGATGCTTGGTGAGGGTCTGATGTAAATATTGGGGTACAACAATATAACATTAATTCAGAAAAGGTTTATTCAAGTAATGATAATTTTTTACTATAAAATGGGCTGTGCAACTGTAACAAAGTTAAAATAAACAATCAGTACCAATAATCTATTTTTAAATACTTTTTTCTTAGCTTTCCAGACATTATACAATACTACAATAGCAGAGTTGGAAGGGACCTTGGAGGTCATCTAGTCCAACTCCCTGCCTAGGCAGGAAGCCCTACACCATTTCAGACAAATGGCTATCCAACATCTTCTTAAAGACATGCAGTGTTGGGGCATTCACAACTTCTGGAGGCAACTTCTGTTCCACTGATTAATTGTTCTGTCAGGAAATTTCTCATCAGTTCTAAGTTGCTTCTCTCCTTGATTAGTTTCCACCCATTGTTTCTTGTTCTGCCCTCAGGTGCTTTGGAGAATAATTTGACTCCCTCTTCTTTGTGGCAACCCCTGAGATATTGGAACACTGCTATCATGTCTCCCCTAGTTCTTCTTTTTATTAAACTAGACATACCCAGTTCCTGCAACCGTTCTTCATATGTTTTAGTCTCCAGTCCCCTAATTATGCCATTCAATATGCTGAAAGTCCAAAATCCCATCCAACAGCTACATAGTTATAGCTGCTATTAGATACTTAAGAAAGATATTGCAATTCTAGGGAAATATTTTGAATTAAAACAACCTTAAATAAGCAAACTATATTATGAAAAAACAGAAAAAAACACATTAAGTTTTCAAATTTATATGGTTAGAATTCAATCCCTAATTTCCTTCTAATTATTATGTGGCAGAGGAACTGAAGTTCTTCCATTTAGAGTTTTAATTGCAGGCTTTGTTTTGACTGTGGATTAATTTAAACCTACATTATGTCTTTGTAATAACTTCGTCATGAGAAAAAATATAAGAGAACAAGTAGCATGTCCAATTCACAATGTTCTATGGAACAGAATAATGAATTGCTTGGTTTGACTTTTTCTCTTTTCATGATTTAACTGAATAGTGCTGAATTTGGCACTTTCCCTTCATTAACAGCTTAAATAACAACACCGAATTTGATAGAAGGGACACAAATTCCAGTTCCAGAATAATGAAATGGTTGAAGTATTTTATTTAATGGTGCACAGTATGAAACTCTTTGTCTCTCTATCTCAATTATGGCAGAAAATCAGAGCTTGAAAATGTTGGGGAAAGTTGTATGAAATTTAACTCATTTTCAAAATATTTAGATATAAAGCCATTTAGGGAGATAGAAAATATTGAATAAAAAATAATGAAGAATTGCGTTTTGTTCATAGTATTATTTGAGATAATTTTATCTATATTTCTTTACCTACACTCTAAGTTTATTGAAGACATCCACGGTCAACTAGTTTACAACAGTTAGTAGATATCATCAAGATGGACTACAATCTACTACAGCAGAAATGAATAGGCTGTGATCTGTAACCATGTAAGACATTCTGGAAAACGTGGTTCAGCCGACCATAAGTATCCCTGAGTCCTATACACTAACCCAGGGGTCTCCAACTTTGCAACTTTAAGTCTGAAGGACTTCAGCTCCCAGAATTCTCCAGCCAGCAAAGCTGGGAGCTGAAGTCCTTCAGACTTAAAGTTGCAAAGGTTGGAGACCCCTGCACTAACCTACTAAAGCTCCTGCATCAGTCAAGTTCCTAAAAAGTTATTATTTCACAGGTCTTAGGGAATAGAGAATCCTTTCAGTGCCAAAGCTAGAGCCTCTATGTGAATGGCTGTGCTTAAAAAAAAGACTGTCAGATCAGAGTTGAAATCAGTTGCAAAGAGGGAAGGAGATGACTCTTTGATACCTTAGCAGAGTCTCCTTCTCAATAATGGTTACAGATCTGGGGACTTCCAGTTTTGTTCGCTGCCTAGGCAAATTTCTTCTATTACCTCACTCTGATCTCTCATTCACCTGAGTAAACATCTTCATTCCAGGTTAGGAATGAGACCTTATGCAATCTGCTGACATACCAAAGAGAACACAGAGAGCTGTAGCTGCCTTCTTTGATTCTGCCAGCCTAGACACCAGGATAGACAGAGTAATCTCAAATTGCTCTACAGCAGAGCTGTCAAACCTGTGGCCCACGGGCCGTATGCCTCACACATTGGCCACGCCCACACCCAGTTTAGCAAAGGGGGGAAAGTCACTATACATCATGTGAGGCAGCCGTGATGACACAAGTTTGACACCTCTGCTCTAGAGATAACATAGATAGAACATAGAACATAGAATAATAGAGTTGGGAGGGACCTTGGATGTCTTCAAGTCCTACCCCCTGCTTTAGCAGGAGATCCTACACCATTATAGACAAATGGGTATCCAGTTTCTTTTTGAAGTTTCTGGTGATGAAGCACCCACAATTTCTGAATACAAGTTATTCCATTGGTTGATTATTCCCACTGTTGGGAATTTTCTTCTGAGTTCTAAGTTGCTTCTCTCCTTGGTTAGTTTTCATCCATTGTTTCTTGTGTTGACTTTTGGTGCTTTGGAAAATAGTTTGACCCCATGCATCTTTATAGGAGCCCCTCAAATATTGGAATACTGTGTCTCCCCTAGTCCTTCTTCTAATTAGACTACACATACTGATTCATGTAACCATTCTTCATATGCTTTAGACTCCAGCCTCCTAATCATTTTTGTTGCTCTTTCTGCACTCTTTCCAGGTTCTTAATTTCTTTTTTATATTATGGTGAACAGGATGCTGTATTCCAAGCCTGATCTTTGTAAAGTGATGCTAGAACTTCACCTGATCTTGATTCTATCCATCTACAGTATTAATGCAGCCAAGATTACATTGATGTTTTGGCTGCCGATGCATATCATTGGCATATATTTAGGTGTGTTTTGACCCAGCTCCCAAACACAACAAACCCTCTGTAATTGAAACAATGATTCCTTTATTAAGGAATGTCAGCGGCCTTGGCAAAAAGTTTATCTTTCACCACAGGCTAGCCCAGGGGTCTCCAACCTTTGCAACTTTAAGTCTGAAGGACTTCAGCTCCCAGACTTCTCCAGCCAGCTTTGCTTTGCTGGCTGGAGAATTCTGGGAGCTGAAGTTCTTCAGCCTTAAAGTTGCAAAGTTTGCCCACCCCTGGGCTAGCAAGTCTGTCTGGCAGGGAGATGAATAGTTGTCTGCCACATCTATTTATCTCTGCCCCTGTCTTTTATCCTCAGAGCTAGGGTGGGCCTTCACCAGCAGTGGTGGCTCTTTCTTCCCAAGGATCAGTCCATGGATTTCCACTGCTCTCCTCCCCTCTGCCTTCTGTGCATCCGCATGTCAGGCAATGGACCCAGATGTCCCTCCTCTGCCATCTCCAGACCTGGGGGCTGTTGACTCTCCATCTGAGGGATTACAGACAGCCCAGACTCTGCCTCTGTATCTCTCTCTGCCAGCTCCATTCCCTCTCACCCCTCGGAGTTCTCAGGCTGCCTTGATGCTGACCCTGATTCCCATGCCTCCTCCTCATCTGATTCAGCTGCTGGAGGGGTCAGTGGTTGAAAGGCCACCACAAGGTGATTGTCACGAGGACTCCAAGATCCCTCTCACAGTTACTGGCATCAAGCTAAATTTCATCTAGCCTGTAGGCTATATAATTGGTTTTTCTTGCCTGAGTGTGAAATCTTACTTTTATCTATTCATGTCTGTCAAGATATTTTTGGATTTTCTGGGGTGTTGGCCAGTCCTACTAGCTTAGTGTCTTCTGAAAATATGCTGAATTCCTCTTCTATTCTCCAGCCTAGATTATTTATTGAAGAGTCCTGGATGTAAAACGGAACCTTGGGATATCCCATTGCTTACTTTCCTCCACGTGGGTGGAATTCCATTGAAGACTACACATTGAGTATGATTTTTCAGCCAGTTACAAATCCATCTGGTTCTCATGCTATCTCACATTTTTCTAACTTTCCAAGAAGTAGGTTGTGGCCTACTGTATCAAATGCTTTATTGAAATCTACTTTGTCCACATCATTTTGCTGATCCACTAATTAATCATTTTGCCGAAGAATGAAATAAGCTTTGTTGGCATGACCTCTTTTTGATGAACCCAAGTTGGCTACTGGTTATAACTTTATTTGCTTCTAGGTATTTCTTGATTATCTTTTCCAAAATCTTCCAGGTTGATTGGTCTGTAATTTCTGGGGTCTGTTATTATTTTTTTTAAAAAAAGATGGGAACCACATCACATTTCCAGTCCTCAGGTAATTCCCCAGTGCTCCAAGAACTGTGAAAGATATGTTTCAATGATTCTGAAATCATGTCTGCCAGTTCCTTCAGAACTCTGGGATACAGTCCATCAAGACCCAGTGATTTGAGAGGAAGTGATCTCTAACATATAATGCAATTCCACCTCATCTTATGTTAGGTCTGTTTTTTTTCTTTTGAATAGTTCAAAAGAACTTTTGAATCCTTATTTGTATCCTTCTGTCAGAACACTCTAATCATGAGTTTCATTCCACTAAGTTACTGTAATGGCAACTATATCATGCTTGCCTTCTTGTACTAGTATTTCAAGTTCATCATGTTTGTTCCCTAAACTTTGAGCTGTATAAGCATTTAAGTTCTTTGTGTCTGACCCTGGGCATACGTCCTACATTTCCTACTTTGTATCTGCGTTTTTCTTCTCCTTACCTCCATATCTAGTTGGTAACCTAGTGGTTGTTGCTTGAAATTAGGTTGTAATTGAAAATTGGTCACCTTCCCTCCTCAATCTCAATTTAAAGCCTCCTGATAAGAGAAGCCAGTCATTTTCCAAATATATTTTTTCTGGTTCTTGTGAGGTAGAGTCCAGCCCTTGGCAGAGCCCTTCCTGTAGGCAATGCAGACCATGGTCTAGGAAACCAAAATTCTCTTGATGACATCAATTTTTAAGCCAGTGTTTTGTTTCTAAAATGCTTTGCTCCCACATTGGATGTTGGCCTTTTGTTGAAAGTATAGATGAAAATACAATTTGCGCTCCTGATTCCTTAACTTTCTTTCATAGCTGTTCATAGTTGAGATAGTTATCTCAAAATTTAGAAAAGGATATATCTAGGACAGGGGTCTCCAACCTTTGCAACTTTAAGTCTGAAAGACTTCAGCTCCCAGAATTCTCCAGCCAGCTTTGCTGGCTGGAGAAGTCTGGGAGCTGAAGTCCTTCAGACTTAAAGTTGCAAAGGTTGGAGACCCCTGATCTAGGATGAATGCAGAACTTTACATATGAAAATCCTATATATGAAATTTTTCAACAGTTCGGAAGCATGCAGTTCTCCATGAACACACAATTTTTTAAAAGCATGGGGAATATTTCATGATAATCTTATCTGCTGTCTATACTCCTTAAGTTCAGGATCAGTTTAAAAAATAATGAGTCTACCTTTGGAGCAGAACAACAAATACATTTGTTAATTTTCATAACATATTCATGAAAGCTTTGGTATGATCATCAGTTCTAAACTTGAGATACTGGATGCCTACAGCTTAAGAAGCAAAAGGCAGTCTTTGACAAAGATCCACCTTTCTATATCAAATTTCTGAAGTCGAGCATCACAGACTTTTTCTACAACTTTCAAAACATTACTGAATTGAAACATGGAAGCAAAATATTGATTTATCTAGACATTCGCAAGTTTTAAGCCTGAGAAAGGGTTTTGATTTGGTCAATATATCCAACAGTCTTTCACCTTTTCCTAGGAGAAAAGAAAGATTTATCTGCTGTGGTGGAATTTTAAAGGCCCTGCACTTACTGGATGAGTAACATGTTTGCTTTCTTCTTCTTTCTATCTTTCAACAGTTAATACCATTCTATGAATAAGAACCTTTTCTGACTTTTGTACATAGCAGCAGAGAAGAATGGTAAATGCATGCAAGAACTAAGCCAAACTGTAGGTTTGAAATGGCATTATTATTTTGAAGCTGAGTTTTAACTTTAACTCTTTGAGATACACTACTGACTGCTTCAGCAAAAAAGGAGACTGAAATATTTTAATTTCATATAATTGGATGAGACAGTTCAAAACTTTCTTTCTCTTATGTTAGTATGCCCCCCCGATGAATTATACTGAATATTAACTAAATTGAAACTGTTACACTAAGAAAAAGAATCAGTATTATTTTATATATATATTAACCAGAGCTACTGTATAGGAAACATTATTGAATGAAGGCAAATATTTTTATCCCAGGATAATGTTGCAAGATTCGACTCATATTGGAATTTGAAACATTATTGGCTCTTTGGTGGTAACAACAAAAACAATGAAATATTATGTCTGAAATTCAGGCTAACAACAGTCAATGATATTCCGGGGAACAGTCAATGAGTTCCGGGGAACTGCCAGAAGACTGGAAAAGAGCAGATGTGGTTCCCATCTTCAAAAAAGGGAAAAAAACAGATCCAGGAAACTATAGACCCATCAGCCTGACCTCAATACCAGGAAAGATTCTGGAAAAGATAATTAAACAACAAATAAGTGAACACCTAGAAGCAAACAAAGTAATAGCCAAAAGCCAACATGGGTTTGTCAAAAACAGATCATGCCAGACGAATCTAATTGAATTCTTTGACAAAGTGACAAAATCAGTGGACCAGAGGAATGCTGTTGATATAATTTACCTGGACTTCAGTAAGGCATTTGATAAAGTAGACCATAACCTACTATTAGATAAAGTAGAAAATTGTGGGTTAGACAGCAGCACCACCAAATGGATTTGCAACTGGCTGACCAACCGCACTCAACGTGTAGTCCTCAATGGAACTGCATCTACATGTAAGGAAGTATGCAGTGGAGTCCCCCAAGGCTCTGTTTTAGGCCCAGTACTCTTTAACATCTTCATCAACGATTTGGATGAGGGGATAAATGGGGAACTCATCAAATTCGCAGACGACACCAAGCTGGCAGGAATAGCCAACACTCCAGAAGATAGGCTTAAGATACAGAAGGATCTAGACAAACTTGAACATTGGGCACTGTCTAATAAAATGAAATTCAATTGTGAAAAAAGTAAGGTCCTACATATAGGCAAGAAAAACAAAATGCACAAGTACAGTATAGGTGGTACCTTGCTCAATAGTAGCAACTGTGAGAGGGATCTTGGAATCCTAGTGGACAACCATTTAAATATGAGCCAGCAGTGTGCAGCAGCTGCCAAAAAAGCCAACACAGTTCTAGGCTGCATCAACAGAGGGATAGAATCTAGATCACGTGAAGTGTTAATGCTACTGTATAGTGCCTTGGTAAGGCCACACTTGGAATACTGCATACAGTTTTGGTCGCCACGATGTAGAAAAGACGTGGAGACTCTGGAAAGAGTGTAGAGAAGAGCAACCAAGATGATTAGAGGACTGGAGACTAAGACATATGAAGAACGGCTGCAGGAGCTGGGTATGTCTAGTTTGATGAAGAGAAGGACCAGGGGAGACATGATAGCAGTGTTCCGATATCTCAGAGGGTGCCACAAAGAAGAGGGAGTCAAACTTTTCTCCAAGGCACCTGGGGGCAGGACAAGAAGCAATGGGTGGAAACTAACCAAGGAGAGAAGCAACTTAGAATTAAGGAGAAATTTCCTGACAGTAAGAACAATTAACCTCTGGAACAGCTTGCCTCCAGCAGTTGTGAATGCCCCAACCCTGGAAGTCTTTAAAAAGATGTTAGACAGCCATTTGTCTGAAATGGTATAAGGTTCCTGCCCATGCAGGGGGTTGGACTAGAAGACCTACAAGGTCCCTTCCAACTCTGCTATTGTATTGTATTGTATATACTGAAATTATTAATTAGCAGGACCTTTATTTATTTATTTTACATTCATTTATATACATATCTATAATTGAACACCAAGTTTTTAATTGTGTGGGAAAATGAAATATCTTTCAGGAAAATTAATAAATAATAACTGGCACAAATATTACTATTGGTAGAATTCATAGTTTCAATTTAGTCTATGAAATTGAGGAAAGCTAGCTGACCTGATGGGTTTTCAGTTGAATAGATAGCGTGTTCATATGCTTCCTAGTACCTTTTATTATTATATAATAAATCATTTGGTCTTTTTATATTTCCTTCATCATTTACAGTCATATTACAGCTAGACAAAGACCTCACTCAATGAGTAAGTTACAGACCAATCTTTGCCTAATATGGATGCTAAAATATTAACTGTGACATTAGCCTGGGGGATGTAGAATTTAATGCCATCTCTAATTCACCTATTTCAATCTGGGTTTATAAGAAATAACCAGTGAAAATATTTGCCTTGCAATTGATGTTTGGACATTTGGCTAATAATTAGAATCAGCTGTTTTAATCTCATTAGAGATGAAAACGTCTTTGATGTGGTTCATTACTGAGTTGCCACTGTTATTTTTCCATTGGATTACAGTTTGATGTCTTTACTAGAATGTATCCAGCCATAGTTATTACAACTTATTTTCAACCCACTAAGTTATGTTGTGATGTTTGTCAAGAATGTTTGTCCTCTTTAACTTTTGATCTTTTAATTCAGTTTTTCAACATCTACATCTCTTATATACACTTTCAAGATATCAAGTGTGTGGTGGTACTTGATACTGAATACGTATTGCTTTAATATGCTGTAATATCATGGATATTTTGAATAATTATTGCCTAAAGCTATTTAAAGCTCAATAGCAATAAGATTTATAGTCTACTTAGACTACCCTATTTGAAGGGAAAAAACTTATTTCACTTTGAGAGTGCTAATATGTATAGCCTATTTGAAAGAAATTGGAATTTATCACTTGTACATACTCTATAAAATAGTTGTTTAAAAAAAATTACAGTATTTATTACTTTTATATGCTGCCACAATCACAAACAAACTCAGTTGTCCAAAGGTGTTTTTTCAGGAGGCAACTGGACTTTCTTGTTTTTTCTTTGAAGACGTTTCACTTCTCATCCAAGAAGCTTCTTCAGCTCTGACAGGATAGTGGGAAGTGGAAGGATTTATATTCCTTGCAGACAGCTGGCAATTTGCATCCTTTTAGAAGGTCGCTGAAGCCCTTAGAGGTTTATCTGTGTCTTCAGGGTCACCTGAATAGTCCTCCTAGTTCCTGTAGTCTACATTTTTTCTCTGGAAATCTATTCCTACTGCCACACCATTCCAAGGGTGTTTATCCCAAATGTTATAGCTAAAAGCCTGTAGAGATTCTCAGTCATCCAGGTCATAGTTGTCCCAAAGGTGCTTTTTCAGGAGGCAACTGTTATTTCTTGTTTTTGAGGACACAGATAAACCTCCAAGTGTTTCAACGACCCTCTAAAAGGGTGCAAATGACCAGCTGCCTGCAAGAAATATGAACATTTCCATTCCCCACTATCTTGTCAGAGCTGAAAAAGCTTCTTGGATGAGAAGCGAAATGACTTCAAAAGAAAAAAACAAGAACATCCAGTTGCCTCCTGAAAAAAGTACTTTTGGGACAACCATGACCTAGATCAGGGGTCTCCAACCAAAGCTGGCTGGAGAATTCTGGGAGCTGAAGTCCTTCAGACTTAAAGTTGCAAAGGTTGGAGACCCCTGACCTAGATGACCTGGAATCTCTACAAACTCTGAAGTGGCATATAACTAAATACGTTGAGTTAAATATATCTAAATTTTTATGAAATTAAAACTGTAAAAGGTGAGCCATGTTAGCCTATGGTGGGGAGGGAAAACAGGAGTCTGATATCACCTTTTCTAATAAATATATGCTATTAAAATGCAAATGCTTTCAGGAATTACAACTTTTGTCATCAGATACATAGGCTTTCTATTGTATAAATGCTATCATCTATCAGTATTACTTTTTGGATTATATTTGGGACAAATTTGAAAAAAAATGAATAAATTAAAAGATATAATTTTGACAAAATAATATCAGGACATTTCAACTTCCATAAATAAAAATGTTTCAGACAATCTCAACAAACACAATGAATTTTTAAGCTTTTACAATTGTTAATTGGTAAGGTTCTTGTAATATGTCTCATATGCAATTTTTATCAGCATTAACTAGTCTGCTTTCTCCTTTTTTGTCTTCTCCACTTCATCTTAATTTAAATCCTACATAGCCACTGTATGCACTCGATAGTGAGAGCTGCAGCTCACAAAAGATTATGCCTTTTAATAAAATGTATTAATCTACCACAGTGCTACTATACACTTTATGGTTTATTATACTGAAACTAATAAATGTTAAAGAGATACCAAAGTTAATCCCAGTTACACAACTAGACAAGCTAATGAAAACATTTTTAGGATAGCCAAAATATCTCAAATATCTTTGGCCAAATTAAAGGTTGCCACAGGATGAAAGCAGCTTAAATCATTCAGATTTTCCTGTTTGTCATTAGCTTTTCATGTTACATTTACAATATATTTCTTGTGAAAGGAGAATTTTTCTGAATATTGACTTATCTGGACCATTTTAAAGTATAATTCATATAAGTAATGTAATGAAATGTAAACAATTTCCAAGTATAGGAAATGGAGTACTTCATTTCCAGCTTTGTAAAGTCACTAGAAACTTTATTTATTTGGTTTTGATCAAGAAGCATTTGAGCATTTGACTGTGGAATAATCCATATTTGAAGATTGTAGAGATTTTTGGTGGAATGTCTGGTTCAGCAAAGGATCAATATCTTACATCAGTTGATTGAAACTGGAGAGTTTAAGACTTTGAGAGATTATAATTCTAAATATAATTTAAATATAATATCTATTTGGGGACTTCCTTCCGGTCTTCCGGAGGTGACGGTCGAGTCTTGGGACTCGTCCGCCGTTTTGTTGCTTCTACGGCGCCTCAGGGGCAGGGAGTTCTTCTAAAGGACTCCTGCTGTACGGGCGGCTTGCGGGGAATTCCCCCATCTCGATGGCGGTCGGGGGGGGTCCCTGAATTCGACCTAGGTGTAGGAGAATGGGCTGTGGGGGGGCATCGTCCCCTTTGCCGATGGAGGAGCGGAATACCTAACTGCTTTCTAGAAGAGCTGAAGCGCCAGAGTTGGAGGCAATACCGAGGCTCCTGGCTACAGAGTGGAATGTGAGTGACTTTATTTTAATGCTCGCAACTTTCAGCCTGAAAGAGGATGGAGGGGGGAGTTTGTAATACCTCCCCTCGGCATGGAAAAAAAAGCGGCGTTTTTAAAACTGCTCCCCAGGCTTGGGGAAGCGGAGAAATCAACGTCCGATTGTTTTAAACTATGAGTGAAAGTCTTTCCTGTATGACCTTAGGATACCTTGTATCGAAGTCTGGCAACAATGAGACAATTTATTGCTTGTTAACTCCCGGCGGCTTCCAGATGGGCGGGGGAAGATGGCGTTCCTTTGTTCTCAGCAGACATACTTTTCTTGGAAAACTACTGACATTCCCTTTTGTTTGGGACTGCCTTTCTCTTTTCACTAACGATTGCATGTAATGGATTAATTGGACCTTTCCCTGAAGTGCCTTCCTTTTTTCTTTTTACCTGATTGCTTTTAAGAACTTGGTTTCTCTCTGGATTATTACTAAATGAAATTGTGACTTTGATCACCGGCATCTCCTCCTACCTTGTCTCACAGACTCCTCTCCAGCAGACTCCATTTTACTGACTAAAACTTACATCTTTCATTATGGCCTCAAAAAAGCAGACGCATCAACCTAAAATCACCTCGATGTTACCTGAAAAATCAGATGTGGACACTAAATTAGCAGCAATGGATGAAATTCTTCAAAACATCATGAAAGAAATTAAAGAAATGCGGAAGGACCATGTCAGTTCCAAATTAGAACTCTTGGAGACACAGAAGAAATTAATGGAAAATACACAAAAGATCGATGGTTTGGAGCTGGGGTTGGCTGGGACAAGGGAAGGGCTTAAAAGTGTTAATAATGAAATAGGGGATTTAACTGGTCATATGTCTAGGATGGATTTTGAAAGGATGTCTTACTTTTTAAGATTTCAGAACGTCCCTGAGTCACCTGGTGAAGATCTGACTGATTTAATGTGTACAATTTTAGCAGATTATGTACAAAAGAGCAAAGAAGATATTAGGGGGGACATTGATCTGATATATAGAATAAATTCAGCATATGCCAGGATAAATGAAGTACCCAGAGAGATCCATATTAAATTTGTAAGGAGGTCGACAAGGGAAAGGATCCTGAGAGCGCAGAGAGACAGTCCTTTAATGTACCAGCAGAATGAGATTGCCATCTTGAAGCAGGTCCCGAAAAAGATTAGAGAGATAAGAAGGAAGTATTCCTTCTTGTCTAAACGATTATTTAAAAAGGGGATTTGGTTCAAGTGGGTGATGCCAGAGGGGATGTTGGTGTTCTGGGAGGGAGGGAGGGTGAGAATTAAAACAATTGCAGAGGCGGAAGCCTTTCTTAAAAAACATTCCTCAATCCTGGAGGATGAAAATGGGAGAGCGGAGGGTGCCGTGCTCTCACCCACTGGGGGCCAGGGAGAAGAAGACACAATTGCCAAAAGACTTAGATCTCAAAAGTGACTTTATTTCAATATAGTACAACTTTTGTTTGGATGTTTATACATGATTGTTAGCATAGATTTTAAAATGATATCTTTGTATTTCTTTCCACTTTGTAGTACAAATGAAAAGTTATTGTATTATCTATATTTTTTTTATGAAGCCTCGGCTGGGGCCAACGACTCTGACATGGAGGTTCTCACAATGTTTTGTACACTTTATTTACCTATACCCTATTTGTAGAAAAATTTGTAAAACTCAATAAAACTTTTTCAACAAAAAAAAAATCTATTTGGCAATATGTACAATTGAAACATGTACTGACCGAACAGTATGGTTCATGGTTTGGTTGGTTTGGTCGGTTTTTGTTTAACATGATTGCCCACCTCACAAAGTGAGACTGAATGGTAGAATATTTTTTAAAAAATAAGAACAATTAAAATAATACAAAAATCAAAATACATAACTCCCAGGAAGAAACCAACCAACTTAACACAAAATGGGTCCCTGAACAAACTCGGGGCCTTGGCCCTGGCACAGAACCACATTTTTAGCACTCATTGGATGAAACAATGAACCTTTGAGAAAAGATTCACCACTGCTTGCTCAAGAGCCACCAGAATCACATCTTTCTTCAAGAAAGTTAAGTTAAGATTAGGTTAACCTGCTTAACCACCATATCACTTTCTTGCCCATCCAGGAAGAGCACAAATCTAATACAGAGGTAGCCAATGTTACAGTAACAAGAACTATGCTCACTTCTTCAGGCTCAGCCAGATCAAAGTTTTCCCATGTAATATTGCAAGACTTAGTTCCCATGCCTCTACTGATCCTGTAGACATTTCTGGAGCCCATGTTTGCCCATGTTTGCTCATTGTCCACCAGCAGTGCATTAGGTGTTTCTTCACCTGCTTCATTTTCTTTCACTTGTCTGTAAAGCATTGAAGAACTCTATGATTCATGGGAATGGAGAGGCTGCTCAGATGCAAGCCAGTCCAAAGTTTCAGCTGTGTTCTTATTCCAAGTGGCTACTAGGGCTTTGGTCAGACCATTTAAGAGATCTAGAACAACCCAAAGCTCTCTCTGAAACCTAACTAGATCCATCAGTCACCTGGACTAGATAGATATATCCACAGGAAAGCAAATTAAAATCCCCTAAGAATTTCACCATCAACCTTAACACAAAGTCAAAGAACTCAAGCAGCCCAGGTCCTTTAGGTCTGCCAACTAGAGCACAGAAATTAGACTGGGGCTGGAACATGCTATAAGAATAATATACCTGTGACATAGTCCCTGAGAACCTGCCCCATCTCTCATCATATCATCCTCTACCCTTCACTACCAAAATATAAAAGCCTTCCTCTGATGACATATGTCCATGACTAGGCCACATATCTCAATTTAGCCACACAACCACAATCAACAAACCAAGCACCCCCTAAAATCAGAGATGATAATTATTCTCACTCATATACCATCACCTAATGCTGGGTGCCATGCACAATTCTTTCTTAAACCACCAGAAGGGTCATAAATTGTGCAGGCCAAATAGAAGGTCTGTCCAATGCAGTCCAGTAGAGAATAAACTCCCAAAGATTCCCTCACTCGCTAATCTAAAACATCCTTACAACCTACAACAATCCATGCCAGCAGAAGCCCCTGTTTCATATAAACATCCCACATGGCGCTGAATGAAAAGAAAGGGGGGGTAGGGTATCAGCTAAGAATTACAGTACTTGAAATAAATAATCAACAATTCATTATCTGGAATTAAAAAAATAAGACTATGGTTAGCATTAGTTATTCTGTATACCTGAACTGTGAAATGAAAAATTGGAATATCCAATCTTGAAAAAGCAATGGGCATGAAAAAATATATAATATTCTTTGTATTTAAGAATGAAGTTAATTTATGGGAAAATATTTTGCATGTACTAGATCAGTGGTGGTGAACCTATGGCACATGTGCCAGAGGAGGCACTCAGAACCCTCTCTGTGGGCATGCTAGTTGGTAGACTATCTCACTCGCCTTCCTGCAAAATGAGATCTCTATGTCAGACTTCTTGGCAAGGGTTACAAGGAAAACTTCCCTCATTCCTCCTTAAAAGCGGAACCTTACGATAGAGGCATGGTGTCTGAGGGGGAGGATGTTGACTATTGGCCCAACAGCCAAGTGATGCTTGCTGGGAGCAGCTGTTTCCTCCACTCTTCTCAAGGAATTTCACACGCTGTTCTCCCACTTCCCCTCTGGCACATGCTTTTACGCGCCATGGTTCTTTCCATCGCACTGGTGTGGAGGAGGAAGCAGCACCTGAAGGATTCATGTGGAAGGTCACTTCGAGGTTTGCTTTCGCTTTTAAGTCAATTCGGTGGGAGGGATTTTCTGCAGAAACTGGTGGCAGCAATTTGGCTGATGAAATGGGAAGAGAATAATTGGGCTTTCCTCCTCTGTGCCACTACTCGCAGCCCTTGGGAGCAGCTGAGAAGCCCCTGTGTTGAGTCCCCAAGCCTATGTCCCAGACAGCTCGTCTGGTAACCTATGAGTCACCGCATTCCGGAGCTGAGCCAGCAGCTGCAGTGATTAACAGAGACAAGCTGTCTGGAATTTGTCTGGAAAGGAGTTACAATGTGGCAATTGCATTGCTAGGAGTTTCCTGCCTGGTAACTCTATATAAGAGGTTGCCAGAGAAGAAACCTTGCCAGTTGAATCTTGTGTGTGTTGTAAATAGTGTGAATAAACGTTCCTGTTGTTTTGACCATGCCTGAGTCAGAATCCTTTGTCTGATCTAACACTGGCGACGAAGGTGGGATTCAGGCCGTGGCCTTAGAACGCAACGGGTAACTAATACTTCAACAACAGAGCGCAGCGCGACGCACAGCCTCACCATGGCTACGGCGACAATGCCTCCATTTGCACCGTTCGACCCGATGAAGGAACAATGGGCTTCCTTCTTAGCCCGGTTCGAGTGCTTCTGGATAGCCAGCGACTACGGCGAACTCGCGCCTGCCAGGAAGCTGAGCCTATTCCTCCAGTGCGGCGGCCCTGAATTGTTTGCTACCGCCCGAACCATAGCAGCACCCGCAGCGGTGCACGAAGTGCCGTGGGACGATCTCCTGGGCCGCCTGAGAGCACACTACGCGCCGACGCCTTCCCGCATAGCGCATCGCTATGCATTCAGGCAATGTGTGCAACAGCCGCAACAGTCGGTAGCCGAGTTCCTGCAGAAATTGAGAGCGACCGCAATCCCCTGCGAGTTCCCTGCTGGCTTCCTGGAGGAATCCCTACTGGAGCAGTTTGTATGCGGCGTAAGAGACATCCGCCTAAAGCGCCGCTTGCTTTCAAAAACTGTCCTGACTCTCGAGCAAGCGGTGGAAGAAGCACGCGCGACAGAATTGTCGGAGATCTCCACATCCGACATGGGCCGCGCGCGCCCTCCTCTTTTCCCCACTCCGCGAGCGTGTCTGGTAGACGAAATAGCGCCGCTGGATGAGCTGGAGGAGGAAGACCGTGGGGACTGCATGAGGGTGACCGGGCGCGTGCTGAATCGCGCATTCACACCGCAGCAGAAGTCCGGGAACTGCCTAGGCTGCGGAGGGGCCCACCAGAGACCAGAGTGCCCATTCAAGGCATCGGTGTGCCGCAGATGTGGCAGGAAAGGACACCTAGCAGCTGTGTGCCGTGCTGCCACTCCAGCGACAACGCCAGCTGCCGCCTCCAGAACCGTTCCACCAGGACAACGAGGGTCGCAGAAGTGTTCAGGACGCTACCAGCCACAGCCGACCGACTGCTTCGCGCTGGCGGAGATGCCCCCAGCTCTAAGCTACGACCAGGCAGAGAGTAGGAGACTGTCAACAGTGGTTTGCTTAGAGGGGGTGGGGGTAAAAATGGAAATAGATTCAGGGTCCTCTAGATCACTCATGTCCTGGGCGCATTTAGTTAAGCTTTGCCCCAAGCTCAGGAAGCGGGATCTCGGCCCCACAGCGACGATCCTGAAAGATTACCAGGGCTCACAAATTCCCATTCTAGGTCTGCACAGAGTGAGAGTAGACTACGGCCCCTTCCACGGATCCCTTCCCATCCTGGTAGTGGCCAAACCCCTAGCTGCCTTGATCGGATTGGACTGGTTTCCAGCCTTGGGACTGTCAGTCCAAGGAGTACACAGCGTGCCAGCCAGTTCTCCGGTAGACGAAGTAATCAGAGAGTTCAACGACGTCTTTGATGGCAGCTTAGGAACGTACAAAGGCACTCCAGTTTCCCTAAATTTGGACCCCCAGGTTGCTCCAGTCCGCTTGAAGGCCCGCAGGCTGCCGTTCGCGCTGAAGCCCAAGGTTGAAGCGGAATTGGATCGATTGGTGGCGCAGGGCGTGCTCGAACCCGTCGATCAGGCGAAATGGGAGACCCCAATTGTGGTCCCCATTAAGCCCGACGGGTCCGTGAGGATCTGCGCCGACTATAAGTCGACGATCAACCTCGGGCTTCAGGCGAACCCATACCCGGTTCCGGTGGTGCAAGACCTACTCCACTCATTGGGACGAGGTCGAGTGTTCGCGAAACTGGATATGGCGCAGGCCTACCAACAGCTCCCGGTGGATGACGAGGCTGCGGAAGCGCAGACCATCGTGACCCACCGTGGGGCTTTCCGCTGTCGCCGTCTCCAATTCGGCGTGTCCGTAGCCCCGGGGATCTTCCAGAGCCTCATGGAGCGACTGCTCCATGGGCTCCCTGGCGTTGTACCGTATTTTGACGACGTCCTGATTGCTGCTTCCAGCATATCAGAACTCGCCAAAACGTTACGGAAGGTCCTCAGAGTTTTCAGGGGCGCGGATTTAAAGTTGAAACGCAGCAAATGTACGTTTGCTGCGCCTAGGGTGGAATTCCTGGGTTTCATGATTGACGCCCAAGGAATTCACCCAACCCCCTCCAAGGTCGAGGCCATCCAAAAGGCCCCCACTCCTGCCTCCAAAACGGAGCTGCAGGCATTCCTCGGCCTTTTGAATTTCTACGCGCCGTTTATTCCCCATAAGGCATCGCTAGCCGAGCCGCTGCATCGGTTGCTCGACCGATCTGCGGCCTGGCACTGGGGCAGCCGCGAAGCACACGCGTTCGCGGCTGTCAAAGCCATGCTCACGTCAGATGCGGTACTAGTCCAGTACCATGACAGGCTTCCTGTGACGCTTGCGTGCGATGCCTCCCCTTTTGGCCTGGGGGCTGTCCTTAGCCACGTCTTTCCAGACGGCTCGGAAGCCCCCATTGCTTTTTACTCCCGGACAATGTCTCAAACGGAGAGAAACTACAGCCAAATCGACAAGGAGGCTTTGGCTGTAGTGTCCGGGATTAAGAAGTTCCACAATTACCTCTATGGGCGGACCTTTTCTGTTGTCACGGACCATAAGCCGCTCCTTGGGCTATTGGCCGGTGACCGTCCGACACCCCCCATCCTGTCGCCCAGGATGACCCGCTGGACGGAATTCCTGGCAGCGTATGACTATACGCTGCTATACCGTCCTGGCAAGCAGATAGGGCATGCTGATGCCCTAAGCCGCTGCCCTCTCCCGGGGCCGGATCCGGCCCCTGTGCCTGCTCTCTCTGTCCTGATGGTCGCGGAGTCGGACTTGCCCCTGTCCTCTTCCGCCGTTGCCGCTCACACCCGCGCAGACCCCGTCCTCGCCCAGGTCTGCCGATGGGTGCTGAGGGGCTGGCCTTCGGGCAGTGTGGCTGAAAACTTTCGGCCTTACAAGTCACGCCAGCTGGAGCTCTCGCTCCATTGCGGGTGCTTGTGTTGGGGAGATCGGGTCATCGTCCCTTCCCCTCTCCGGCACATGGTTCTTCAGTCGCTCCATGCCAACCACCCAGGCATCGTCCGTATGAAGGCATTGGCCCGGAGCTATGTCTGGTGGCCCGGCATGGACGCTGAAGTGGCAGAATGGGTGGCCGCCTGCTCCTCCTGCCAATCGTCCCGGCCGGCCCCGCCGGTCTCCCCGCCGAGGGAGTGGGACGCCCCCAGGTGCCCATGGTCCAGGCTCCACTTGGATTTCGCGGGTCCCTTCCATGGCCAGAATTTCCTCGTGGTGGTGGATGCGTTCTCACGCTGGGTGGAGGTGATTCTCATGGCTTCCACCACAGCGGAGAGCACGGTGCGTGCCTTGCGCCGTCTGTTTGCGACCCACGGGTTGCCGGACGTCGTTGTGTCCGACAACGGACCCCAATTTCAATCCTCCACCTTCTTGGACTTTCTGGCCACCCAAGGGATCCGCCACGCGCCGGTCGCCCCTTATCACCCGGCGTCTAATGGACGCGCAGAACGAGCCGTGCGCTCAGCCAAGGAAGCCTTGGCCCGTTTGGATAAAGGGGACTGGCAGGCAAGGGTGGCCGCGTACCTTTTGGGACAGCATGTCACACCTTGCCCAGCCACAGGGAAAAGCCCCGCGGAGCTCTTGATGGGCCGACGCTTGCGGACCACTCTGGACAGACTGCACCCCGATTACGACGGGTTGCAGAGGGGCAACCTGCAGATTCCCACTCCTCGTTTATTTGAAATTGGGGACCTGGTTTGGGCAAGGAACTTTTCAGGGGAGCCGCGATGGATTGCCGCAACCATTTTGGACGTAACCGGACCCTGTTCTTACAGAGTCGGCCTTCAGGATGGATCCGAGTGGCGGCGCCACCTGGATCAACTGAGGCGCCGCCTGCCCGAAACAGCAGTCACCACGCCAGGCCGTTCCTGCCCGTTGGCCCCCGTTGGGCCGTTGTTCTCTGCTCAAGCCGAGCAGTTGTTTGGAACCCCGGAGTCCCTAGCCGGTCCAGACCTCGTATCGGCGGGAACAGCACGGGGAGACCGCCAGGACCTCACAGCCCAATCTGACTCTCAGCTGGGGGCCTCGCCCATCGGGGAACCACCCTACCAGAATAATACTCGCCAGCAAATGCCAACTACCTCAAGCCCGGTCGCCACGCCCCCTCACCCGGACTTGCTAGGGTCGCCATTGCCGCCTACGGCGACTCCACCTCCGAGGGCAGGCCGCGATGACGTAGGCGAAGGCTCCGTGTCCCACAGGGAGGAGCCTCCTCAAGAACTAAGGCGGTCAGGGCGGACCCGACACCGCCCCGCCTATCTGAACGACTACGCGTGCGCATGTACTGTGTTGGACAGAGAACCTAGACACATGCGCACTGACTATGGGGGAAGGAGTGTTGAGTCCCCAAGCCTATGTCCCAGACAGCTCGTCTGGTAACCTATGAGTCACCGCATTCCGGAGCTGAGCCAGCAGCTGCAGTGATTAACAGAGACAAGCTGTCTGGAATTTGTCTGGAAAGGAGTTACAATGTGGCAATTGCATTGCTAGGAGTTTCCTGCCTGGTAACTCTATATAAGAGGTTGCCAGAGAAGAAACCTTGCCAGTTGAATCTTGTGTGTGTTGTAAATAGTGTGAATAAACGTTCCTGTTGTTTTGACCATGCCTGAGTCGGAATCCTTTGTCTGATCTAACACCCTGAAAGCTTTGGGAGAAAGAAGATGAATGCTCCATTTCTCCTCTGTTTTTTGGGGGGAGAGGCGACTTCCCCCACTGTCTCTCCATGTGTGTGGCTTGGCTGTTGTGTTATTCAATAGGGTTATGTGGATGTGTCCCAGTTATTGGTTAGTATTTGATTAGCAGAAATGCCCTCCTGATCAGTAACTTGTTTTTCATAAGCCCATCCTAAAGGTTATCTGCAAAGCCTGAATTAAAACTGTTCATAGCTTGTCTCTAAAAGTCTAGGACTCACTATGTTATCTCACATACCTCACATCTATAACCGAGAAGCCTTGACTCTCTTAACTTTCCCAAGCATGCCAAATGCAAATTTTTACCTTTCAATAAAAAAGTTGTTTGTATCATTGAACGCTCTGCTATTGTGTTTTTCTTTTAAGACAAAAGATGTTAATGTATGAGTTGTTTTTTTTCTAAACTAAAACCTTAATATTCAGGTTAAATTGCCGTGTTGGCACTTTGCAATAAATAAGTGGGTTTTGGGTTGCAGTTTGGGCACCCGGTCTCTCAAAGTTTCGCCCTCACTGTACTAGATTGTTCAAAGAATCCAAATTGTTTTGAAAAAGGCTTTTTTGTGTGTGCTAGTATTGTAAGAGATTTGAGGGCTCTTTCTTCTTGTTTGCCCATAGTTCATTTTGGTTTCATAACTTATTTTAGGAAAAAATATAATAAGGATGTAAATATTATGCAAAATTATATTTCTAAAATTTAGAATTTATCCTTTTATGAAAAGCTTTGCCTCTATCAAGCTTGGACTCAGCAAAATATGTATTTTTTCATAAATGGAAAAAACATTATCCTGATATTAAGGTATGGATATAGAACATGATTCTATTATTTATTTTTAACCAGTCTATCTGCTAAAATAAGAAGTTAAAGTAATATGTTTCTATGTAATCTAAGTTTAACAATAAATTTAAGGATTACATTCATCTCATATTATCAACATCTGATAGTAAATAGAAGTTATGCAGTTTTTAATTAGTTTTTTTCTTTTTCCTTGTCCTTTTAATTACTAAATAATTGGTTCAATTAAATGATCTATATCATCATTTTAGCCATTGTCTATCCACTGCAAGATGAAGGCCTCTCTCACATGTTTCCAACCAATATACCATATTTTTGGAGTATAAGATGCCCTAAAAGAGGTTGAAAATTTGGGTGCATCCTATACATTGAATGTAGTCGCACCCACCCACCGGCCCCCACCCTTTGGCCTTGGTGTGTCACATTTTAGACCTGTTCCAGGCTGCAGAGATTGTCACAGACCATCGGCCCTTCCGTGGCTTGCGTTTTTAGCCTCTGAACATTCTGTTTGAGACCTGTTCAGGGCTGCAGGGAACACATCGCTGCCAATCACCACCTCCGTGCATTGTATTTTCAGCCTTTGTGCATCACATTTTAGGCCTCCGCACACCGCATTTTTGGCCTCTGTGTGTCACATTTTCGGGTGGCAATTGCAGCGATGTCGGAGCATTTGGAGGCTGAAAACATATGGGGAAGAGGCCAAAATGGCAACCCGGAATAGCTGTTGTCTTGTCTCACCAGTTCTGACCTTCGCCTGCTGTACTCAACTGGAGTCTCTGTGACAATCACCTCAACGAGGTGTTCCATGACCTGGAAGACTGAGAATCTACACAGACTCTTAGCTATTCAATTTGGGATGAGCACCGGGTGAATGGTGTGGGAATAAGAAATGGATTTCCAAGGGAAAAAATGACAGACTACAGGAACGAGGAGCACTACTCAGTGCACTCACTGAAGACACAGATAAACCTCCAAGTACTCCAGCAACTCTCTAAAAGGATGCAAATTACCAGCTGTCTGCAAGGAATATAAATCCTTCTATTCCCCCACTATGCTGTCAGAGCAGAAGAAGCTTCTTGGATGTGAAGTAAAACATCTTCAAAGAAAAAACAAGAAAGTCCAGTTGTAACCAGTTCTTCTGGATATGTGACCAGTCCAATTCTTTTACTCTATTGATGATACCATATTTTTTTTGTTTGTTCTCTAATCCATGTGCAGGTTTTCTATCTTGCCAGGTCTTAGCTATCTGCGGGATCGCATCCTGCCCCATACATCCCTTCGGCCGATTCGCTCCCACAGAGAGGGACTTCTCCGGGTGCCGTCCATTAGGCAATGCCAGTGGGCGATTCTCAGGGGAAGGGCCTTCTCTGTGGTGGGCCCTACCCTCTGGAACGACCTACCCCCCGAAATCAGAACAACGACGGACCTCCACTCCTTCCGCCAGAAGTTAAAGACTCACTTCTTCCATCAGGCCAGCCTGACCTAACTTATCATACCTAACCTGTAGAAATAAATTGTTTAATTGGAATTTTAAGGAGTACAGCTGTTTAAGGTTTTAAGGGTTTTAATGTTGATATTTTAGCACAGGGGTAATTTAATTCGGTTTTAATATTTTGTATATTGTTGTATTTATTTGATTTTTAATTTCCTGTGCACCGCCCCGAGTCCCCATGGGGGAGAGGGGGCGGTCTATAAATTTAATAAAATAAAATAAATAAATAAATAAAAATAAATAATGATGAACATGTATCTTTCCATGGCTCTTTGTGCTTCTTGTAGCTTTTGTATTGCTTGTAAGGTTAGTGTTCATGTTTAACCAGCATATCTTAATGCAGGTAGTATATACTGATTAAAATCTTTTTTTGTCAAGCAGAGGGGAAAGTTGCTCTTGAAAATTATGCTTAGCTGGCTGAATGCCTGCCAACCACATTTAACACACTGTTCAATTTCCTTTATTGTATCACCTTTCATTGAGATCTGTTGGTGAAGGTATAGGTACCATGTCTAGGTCTCCTCCAGATGTAAAAATTGTTCATTCTTTGGTGAATTTATTAAACATAACTTGGCTCTTTTTCAGATTTCTTTTTAAGCCAAAAGGCTCTCCTGCTTTGTGCAGCTCTTGTATGTGTCTGTTGCTCTTCTGGGTCTTGTGAGAAGAGAACAATATCATCTGCAAATCTTAAATGATTGAAATATGCACCACTTATTTTTATTCCATCATTTGCCAAATCTAGTTTGTGAAATACTTCTTCAAAGCAAGCTAGAAAAGGATAAGTGATATCCTTTTATGATATCGTTCTATGATGATATCCACTTTAAGATCGTTAAGGTAAATTGTCACCATTGTTTTTTCATATATTGATTGTATTAATTTTATATGTGAACTTTCTATGCCTTCGTTGAACAATTGCTTGCTGGAATACTGCCTTTTCATAGTCAATGAAAGCTATGCGCAGAGGCATGGTGTACTTGTTGTGCCTTTCAATGACTTATTGAACAACCTGGAAGTGATCCATTATGTAGTAGCCAATTCTGAACCCTGCCTGCTCATTTTTGACTGTACAGAGTGCTTTTCCAGTGGTGCTAGATATGTAGAAGATTCAAGGGTGTTTTTCATTATTTGTTCATTTTGGTCAGTAATATTTATTGTTCTTGCAGTAGAGCAAATTGATTTGATAGATTAATCTTGAAATTGCTGTTCTCCTCTAACAGATTATCATTATTTGTTTTTGTTTTTCATGATATCGTTGTCATTTTAATATGCTCTTTTTGACAGTCTATTTTTACTTTAGCTTATACCATTCTATAGTCACTTCCAATGTTAAAACAATTGATGATGGTACAATTGCAGAATATGGTTTTATCATTTGACCAGATATTGTCAATTTCACTTGTGTATCCAGATGAACCCTTCCATGTCCATTTTCTGCTAGCTTTTTTTGTTGTTGTCAAAATGAGTTCATGATATAAAGTTTCTGTCCTTCTGCAAAATCTACTAGTCTGCACCTTTATTATCTCATTCACCACTTCCATATAGGCCCATTGTTTTCTCCCCAGTAATGTTCTTCCTAGTCTTACATTAAAATCACCTATTAGTACTTTGCATTGACATTTTTCTTTATGTTGAAGGTGGGCCACATTGTCATAAAACTCTTTGATCTCATCATCACTATATCTTATTGTTGGCACATAAGCTTGGATGATTTGAAGCTTGCATTGTTTGTTCAATTGAAGGATACAGTAAGTTACTCTATGTAATATACTTTCAAATTTTACTACAGTCTTTCACCTTTTGGTTGATGAGCAAACCAACTCCACCTCATCAACCATCTTCTGTACCGCTAGTAAATGTCCAGTCTTATCAAGTTTAAGTAATTTTTTGTCTTTTAATTATATTTCACATAATCCAATGCATCCATTTTCATTGTTTAAATGTTGACAATTCCTATGCTCCACATTCAAAGGAAGCCTGTCTTAGCCTATTTATTTGATCTATAATTTCACACAATAAGTATACACACAGATTTAATTTGAAGATTTATTTCAAAAAAATGATTCATCTAAATCGTCATAGAATTTAGAATTCCCAGCAAAACTATAGAGCACTGCCACTCTTAGACGGCACTGAATTTTTCAAAATTATTTTCAGAATATTTTGATTAAGTCTGCAATTTCATATTCATTTTCTAAGTTTGCACAAAGGAGCTGTGAATCCCGTCTCTGAGCAGTTCAGTCACTTTGATGTTCTATCTTAATTATTGTGGAAACAAATATTTATAATTTCCAGGATAATAGCATTAGAGACAAATGGCACATTCAGTGCAGTGAAGAATTTTAGTTTATATGGCTGTAGATTGATCGTACACTGTAGAAAGATATAGAGGCATCATTTTTAGAAAACGTACACCAGTGTAGTTTAGGGAATATTTAACCTTTAAGACAAATCATTTTTCATCTCCCCAAAGGAATTCAATGAATTATTTTTTTCCATGTTAGATTTTCTTTTCTCTTTCTCTTTTTCTTTTCTCAGGCCAGGCTCACTGGGAGAGAAGAATGGGGAACATGATTGCATGACAGCAGTCTGAGAAAACAATATAAAGAACACCAACCTTCAGTACAGAGTAAAATTTTTGCTGTAAATGAGTGTGAAATTGGATTTCCAGCAATGAAGAACAACCAGTCACATTGAAAAGGTGAGATTTCTTTGTGTGTTGGGCTATTGTTGTTGGAAAACTTGTATGTCTTAATCTACTTTGATAACATGGAAAATTTAAATTTTAAATTTGGAAGGAGTTCATTTTCTTTTTTTATTGTAGCATCTTATTCTCTTCAGCAATTGCTTTCTTTGTATAGTTAAAAAAATCCACAAAATATATAAGCAGACACATAAGAGACATTAACATTGGGCTGAGGAAAGAACCATCATCTAAAATTCACATGCAGCTCTGAAAATCATGTACAGCCCTGGGAATCATGCAATTAGATAACATTGGCTTATTTATTTTGTACCATTTCCCAATTAAAAATGGAAATATACACTCAAAATCTTCTTTAAAACTTCAAGTGGAAGCAGAATCTGACTTAGCTGAGAGATAAGACTCATTCATAGCTGAATTCTTGGGTGATTACAATGAGGAGAAAGGGACTGGTCCAGGATCACCCAGTGGGCTTTCATGGCTTAGGTAGGACTACAACTCATGCCCCAGCTCTCTAGCCTGATGTATTAATCATTAGACTAAACCAGGGGTGGGCAAACTTTGCAACTTTAAGTCTGAAGGACTTCAGCTCCCAGACTTCTCCAGCCAGCTTTGCTGGCTGGAGAATTCTGGGAGCTGAAGTCCTTCAGACTTAAAGTTGCAAAGTTTGCCCACCCCTGGACTAAACTAATTCTGAGTAAGGTAAAGGTTCCTCTTGCACATATGTGCTAGTCATTCTCGATTCTAGGGAGCAGTGCTCATCTCCATTTCAAAGCTGAGGAGCAAGCGCTGTCCAAAGACGCCATGTGGCTGGCATGTCTAAACACCCACAGCACATGGAATACTGTTACCTTCCCACCAAAGGCGGTCCCTATTTTTCTACTTGCATTTTTTACGTTCTTTCAAACTGCTAGGTTGGGAGAAGCTGGAACAAGTAATGGGAGCCCATTCCATTATGCAGCGCTAGGAATTTGAACTACTGAACTGCCAAATTTTGATTGACAAGCTCAGCATTTTAGCCACTGAGCCACCACCCTTGATTCTCAGAAACAACAGTTAAGTTTCTATTTTTGGTACTGGACTTTTGATGACACCAGGACTGAAATGACAATGTTTTATGTATTGTTTATAGAGATGGGATATGGGAAGAAGAGATCAGTTGTTGTATTTTAAGTTGAGGTGATAAGTTACTGAAATTGTTTATACTTCTGATGAACCTTGGTAGTCATTGTTTTATCTATATATTGCTTTTTATTTACTATATTCTTACTTTTCTTTATATTTTATTTTTATTTTGAATCAATCAATCAATCAATCAATCAATTAATCAGAATAGAGCCAGGAAGGGACTTTGGAGGTCTTCTAGTTGAAACTCCTGATCCAGCAGGACACCCTATAACATTTCAGTCTTTTCCTAAAATCCTCCAGGGATAAAGCAGGGTACAATTTCTGAAAGCAAAGTGTTCCACTGATTAATTGTCTTCACTGTTAGGAAGTTTCTCCTTAATTCCCAGTTGCTCCTCTCCTTGATTAGTTTCCATCAATTGTGTCTTACCTTCTGGTGCTTTGGAAAATAAGTTGACTCCCTCATCTTTGTGGCACCCTCTCAAAATACTTTAATACTATCATGTCATCCCTAGTCCTTTGTTTCTCTAGACTGTCCATAGCCAATTCCTGCAATCGTTCTTCATACATTTTTGTCTCCAGGCCTTCAATCATCTAAGTTGCTCTTCTTTGTCCTTTTTCCAAAGTCTTAACATTTTTTTTGTAATGTAGTGACCACAACTGGATGCAGTATTCTAGGTGTGATGTTACTAAGTATTTATAGAGTGGTACTATTACTTCACATGATTTTAATTCTGTGATTTTAATTCTGTGCCTCTGTTTGTTCAACCAAGGATTGCATTAGCTTTTATTTAGCTGCCGCCGCATACTACTAGTTCATGTTTATGTGATTATCTCCACTAGGACTCCAAGATTCCTCTCTCAATTAATGTTTTTCAGCCAGGTTTTGCCTAATCTATAGTTGTATCTTTGCTTTTTCCTGCCTAAGTGTAAAACCTTGCTTTTTGCCACAGTAAGTTTCATATTGGATAGGTCCATTGTTCAAGTCTGTCAAGATCTTTTTGGATCCTGAGTTTGTCTTCTAGGGTGTTGACTATTCCTGTCATCTGAAAATTTTAAGAACTCCCTTTTTATTCCCTCATCTAAGTCATTTATGAAGATATTGAAGAGTACTGGGCCTAAGATGGAACCTTGCGGTACCTCTTCCTTTCATGTAGATGTAGTACCATTAAAGGACTTGTCAGATCCCTAAAAGTGATACTGCCATTCAGTTGGGAGGAGGGGGGCCTTGGTGTTGATTTATTAGCAGAGCCTGTGACAACTGATATTTTACAACTGGTTTCCTGGCGCCAAAGTGCCTTGAGATCCCTTCACCTTTTGGGGGACTGTTTATGATGGCCATGTGGGATGTTACACTTTAATGTCTAATGGAAGATAGCCATGGCAATGTTTATTCAGATCTCAGGGCAGTTGATAAAGGGAACATCTTCACACTTGTGTATTACTTTTGTAATACTCCATTTCAAGAGTCTTCGCTTTCTTAAGTTAGGAGATAACCCTTACAGGACTATTCATTGAGTATGGTTTGTCAGGCAGTTACAAATCATCTGGTGGTGATGTTGCCTGGCCCACATTTTCTAATTTCGAAGAAGTAGGTTGTGGTCTACTTTGTTGAATGCCTTGCTGAAGTCTAAGTATACTATACCATCAGCATTTTTCTGTTCTACTAATTTAGTCACTCTGTCAAAAAAATGAAATAAGATTGGTTTGGCATGATCTGCTGGCTTCTAATAATAACTTTATTTGTTTCTAGATATTCACAGATCATGCCAAACCAATGTTTTTTAATTATTTTTTCCAATATCTTCCCAGGTATTCATGTTAGGCTGATTGATCTATAGTTTCATGGGTCTGTCCCCCCCCCTTTTTTTTTTAAGATGGGAACCACATCAGCTCTTTTCCAATCCTCTGATAATCCCTGGTGTGCCAGGATTTTTGACAGATATGGTACAATGCTTCTGAGATAACAACTTCTTATGTAATTGGTTATCTAGTGGTTTTTTGCTTGGAGTTAGGTTCTAAAGATTGGCCCGTATCCCTACTCAGTTCAAGGCCCTTTTGATAAGTTCAGCCAATCATTTTCTGAATAATTTTTTTCCAGTTCTTGTGAGGTGCAGTCCATTCCTTGCCAGTAGCCCTTAATGGAACATTTATACAGAGTTGATTTGCAACTGCTTTTTCTTCTGGGATTTTTTTTACTTTTTAATCTAGCATACAGCCCTAACATTTCTTGTGATCTTTCATCCCGTAATTAACTCAGCATGATTCTACTTTGTTTTTACTCCCAAAGGGTCAAACAGGCATTATCTATAGACAAAAATCTAAGGAAGCATTTTTTCTAGCAATTATCTATTCAGTTAGGTAGTAATTACCAAATACATTGGAAGATATAGCACAAATGATTGTCCCCAGCAGACTGTATTTAGGCCTATTACAATGGTCCACTCTCAATGACTAATGACCCACTCAGATGCCAGCTGGAGTTGGGAATGTCCTATGGGTTCTACGTGCATTACTACAATCTGGAATCAGAGATTATCTGAGGCTCTGGGTAAGATCACAACTATATATTCTCCTGTTGCTCATTGCTTCCTAAACTCCCCATGGTTTATAGAGGACTGAGGGTGCTGAAAAGAGCCAAATGACGGGTAGAGTGTCATGGGAAAAATAATAAGAACAAATCCAACCAGATACAGGTCAGAGTCATTGTTAAGTCCTACATTGTGACAATAAGAGCAATGAAATATCATTTTTTTCCCTCTGGTCTTCTTAAATCTACAGAGTGTCAAAAATGGCCAGTTGGAGGTCACCCAATCCCTCCTCAAGAAGAATGACTCAGAGGATAACTTACAGGGCCATGCAGATGAATTTGTCAAACACTGATAAATAAAATCACTTAAATCCATTTTCAGTTTGAGAACGTGAAACAGATCCATTAGAAATGCCTGGGAAATGAACTTGCTTGATTATATGGAAACCATTTTACCCTGATGAACCTGTGAAAGTGGACAGGTTTTGGGGGGATGTCAACACAACTACTTGCTTATTAGATCCCTCTTCCTTCTTCTCATGAAAGTCTCTAAGTGACCATAGTCCAGGCAGTGATTGACAGATTGCTGCATGAGAGGGTATTCATGACACCATTAAAGGAGATTTTGGACCACTCGCTCTTCAAGAAACATCATCAGACCCAACCTGTTTAGACAATTTTTATCCGGTTTCCAACCTCTCTTTCTAGGAAGGATGGTAGTAAAAGTAGTTGCCCTGCAGCTCTAGAGAGTCCTGTACAAAACAGATTATCTGGACTATTTCATTTGGTTTATAAACTGGGTAAAGGGACATAAGCAGCATTTGTCATGTTGTAGATGAACCCTGGTGAGAGCAAGATGGAGGTAGTAAATTCATCTTTCTCTCTTGATATCTTGGCAGCTTTCAATTCATTGATTATAGTATCCTTTTGGATGGCTATGGAGTTTGGGGCTAGATGGCTCAGTATTGCACTGGTTTGACTTCATCCTTCAAAGGCCAATCAGTGTTGATAGGGAGCAATAGATCCAACCTAAAGCCACCCCCACCCCCTTGTGGGATGCCACAAGGGTCACTATTACCTCCACTCTTTTTAACATCTACAGGAAATCACTTGGCAAGATCATCCAACACCATGGGATGAGACATCGTCAATATGCAGATGACAGACAGCTATATATCCCCATCCCCAGTGATCCAAGAAATGCTGTGGCTACCCTTTCTCAGTGACTGGAATCTAGAGGGGCCTGTGGGAGGCAGTAGGTTTCGGTTCTGTAGAAATACAGAATGGCCCTGGGTGCAGGGAACCCCAGGATCCAGTTATTCATCATCTTTAGTTCTATATAGAGTTGCACTACCCCAGACAAATCATGTGTACAACCTGGGAGTGCTCCTGGATTTCCAACTCCTGCTTAAAGCCATGGTGGTGGAATGGTTAAAATGCAGTATTGCGGGCTAACTCTACTCACTGCCAGTTTTGACCAGCTAAGGTTGACTCAGCCTTCCATCATTCTGAGTAAAATGAGGACCCAGATTGTTGGGGAAAATATGCTGACTCAGTAAACTGCTTAGAAAAGGCTGTAAAGCACTATGAAGCAGTATATAAGTCTAAGTGCTATTGCTATTAAAGAGTAGTGGCAGTTGTGTCTAGGAGGGCCTTTGTGCAACTTTGTGTTGTGTGCCAGTTGCACTCTTATCTGAATTGTGAAGTCTTGTGCGTAGTCACCCATGCCCTAGTTATTTCTTTCTTTGATTACTGCAATGCATTCTACATTGGACTACTCTTGAAGAGTATTCAGAAGATATAGGTGGTACAGAATGAGTGGTAGACACAATGCTGGGGGCTATAGGGTGGCATATTGCATTTGTTACCAGTCTGTTTTCAGACTGGTAAATTCAAGGTGTTGGTTATTACTTTTAAAGTCCTATATGACATGAGTCTAGGTTATCTGACTAGCTGTCTCATCCCAATGGTATTAGCCATCCACCTTGCACCAGGAAAAGAGGCCTGCTATAGAGCCCATCTGCTAAGGAAATTTGGAGAGTGGGGTCAAGGAGAAGAGCCTTTACTGCTGTGGCCCCAACCCTGTGGAATAGCACCACAGGTGAGAACTGTTGCCACCCTTTTGGCTTTCTGGAAGATATGAAACTTGGTTTGGCTGATTGGTTTAGGCCCATAAGGGCACCTTAGAAGTAATTGATGAGACAAGAAGACCTTATTCTCACTTCCTTGGTTCTGGTTTTTTGCATACTTTTAAATTTTTAATTGCTTTTCTATTTACCTATTTTTTAATGCTCTACAACAGGGGTCTCCAACCTTTGCAACTTTAAGTCTGAAGGACTTCAGCTCCCAGACTTCTGGGAGCTGAAGTCCTTCAGACTTAAAGTTGCAAAGGTTGGGGACCCCTGCTCTACAAGCCACCCAGAGTTTTTCTATCAGGGAGGTGGGAAGCATATAAATTAAATAAATAAATCTATCACTTTGACTCTTTAACTGGATTATTTTCACACCACACTCTTCATAAAAAAGTTATACTTTAGAGGCCAAAATGTTTTATTAATCTGTTCTAAAACAATTAGCCGGTATTGGCATGCCATTCATTTTAACATTTATTTTTGAACAAATATTCATACACGTTTTAAATCCTGTATCATTTTCAATATTGGTCTGAAATAAACTATTAAAATATTTAACTCTGCAATTTTTTCTAGGAATGTTTAGTCCAAAGTACTTCAAACAAAGTTAAAAAGTACAAACTTAGAGGTTCGTTTAAAAATATTTAAAATTGAATCATAATAATAATAATAATAATAATAAAGTTGCATTTATTGACCGCACCCTCTCCCCACAGGGACTCGGGGCGGTGCACAGGGAAATTAAAAAACGAAAAATATACAAAATACATACAAATTAAAACGAATTAAACTCAATCAATCCTGTGCTAAAATCCCCTTAACTAAAAACATCCAATAAATATAGTATACATTTAAAAACCCATAGACAGAGAGACTACCCTAGGCCGGCCAGGCGGAAAAGATGAGTCTTCAATTTCAGGCGGAAGGAGCGGAGGTCCGTGGTCATTCTAATATCAGGGGGAAGGTCATTCCAGAGGGCCGGGCCCGCCACAGAGAGAGCCCTTCTCCTGGGCGTCGCCCGCTGACAGAGTCTAGTGGACGGCACCCAGAGCAGTCCCTCTCTGTGGGAGCGAATCGGCCGTGAGGATGTATGAGGCAGGATCCGATCCCGCATTAGATGCTAGGCTTATTTCAATTAATTGAGTAATCTAAAAATTTGGTAAACTATTGTGCTGTAACAATGAAACTAGTAATCAACAGTGCTAATGATTAATAAGAAATAAAACATCAGCATATAAGAAAAGAATGTGGTTGGTACCAACCTGCTCAAAACCTAAAATACCTTTTAATTCTTGGATCAAAAAGGTCCAAGGTTCCAAAGCCAATCAAAAATTTTGTGTAAATAAATAAATACTTCCATCTGTAATAACCCTGTTTCTAACATAATACTGTATTAGAATTACAAATCCAGTGAAAATGTAATATCCTTAGATTGGTTACTGAACCTAAGTTTCTGTCTAAGCAAAACACAAACAAAATAGAGAGATGCCTATTCTTTTTCAGAGAAAACCACAAAGAGTATTGCAGTATCTAAAGCTTAGCACATGTATCATTTAATATCCTTTCTTCTTCTTTGGAGGCACGAAACTTTTTTAAAAACTGCAATATTACAATTTGAAATTAATGAGTAGTTACTAGGGCACTATATGCTTTGCACACTAAATTGAAATAAATGGATTTTATGATCAATAGAATCACATTAGAGATGTGCAGTTTGTATTAGTTAAATTATATTTGCATATAAGCCTCCACACATATATTTCCACAGTTGCATTCTGAGATTTAGCCAGTATAACCAAGGTACTTATTATCATGATAGCTGTAATTGCTAGAAACTTGCTTTAGTTAACAAAGACAAGCTTTTGCAGACTGCTGAAATCTATGTGCAACATCAGTAGGGAGATATCTCTGACATGATTATGAGATACACACAATTTTGGAAGGGAATATCAATCAAGTTTGATTATGTTCTCTTTCTTATTTCTCCTTTTTTTTCCTAACCCAGATTCTGCATAATGTTTATGTTCATTTTTCTTAATATATATTTCTTTGCAAGTTTTTTTCACAGACAATAACAGTTGGATATACTTTCCTTTACATATGTATTTTATGTACATAATTTCAAATTCAAACGGTACTGTAAAATTAAGATAAATGCAGCTATAGGGATATGTAAATAAACTAGCTTCTGTACCGATTTAGCAGTTCAAATTAGATATATTTAACTACCAGTGGAAACTGAATTCCTCTGTCATCTCAGAAAAAATCAGAAAATATTAAGATGCTCCCACCAAAACTCTATTAAGGCTTTGTGTTCTCTTCTACTTAACTGTTATGCAATAAGGAATATCCCTGTCCAGGGACAGCAGGGTCTCTCCTATTTAATTGATTAAAGAAAGCAAAAGAAGGTGGTTTTGGTGGGGTAGAGCAGGGGTCCCCAACCTTTGCAACTTTAAGTCTGAAGGACTTCAGCTCCCAGACTTCTCCAGCCAGCAAAGCTGGAGAATTCTGGGAGCTGAAGTCCTTCAGACTTAAAGTTGCAAAGGTTGGAGACCCCTGGAGTAGAGTATGATGATAGAAGGAAATGGTGGTTCAACGGCTAAGATGCTGAGCTTGTTGATCAGAAAGGTCGGCAGTTCGGTGGTTCGAATCCCATTGCTTGTCCCAGCTTCTGCCAACCTAGCAGTTGGAAAGCACGTAAAAATGTAAAAAGTAGAAAAATAGGAACCACCTTTGGTGGGAAGGTAACAGCATTCTGTGCACCTTCAGCATTTAGTCATGCCAGCCTCATGACCACAGAAATGTCTTCAGACAGTGCTGGCTCTTTGGCTTTGAAACGGAAATGAGCACTGCCCCCTAGAGTCGGGAACAACTGGCATATATGTGTGAGGTGAACCTTTACCTTTACCTTTTAGTGTGATGATGGTAATAATTGCATTGGCTTATTTTTCTTGATTTTGGAAAACAGCATTGTTTAATGTGCTATTCCAAAAATGACTGTGAGGTAATCTCTATAAATTATTGCTTGAAGCACTTCTGAGTAGAAGTGGAGATTTTAAAGGGATAGAGTGGCCCAGTGACTGTGAAACCATATTGGAAGCGAGCCTGTACAGTAATTGAGAGGTTTCTTTGGACAACTCTTTGTACAGTGCTCTACTTTTGGAGTGCCCTCCAGTTGATATCTACAGACCAAAAGAACCATCCAGTTTTAAACTGAAACTCCCAAAGGAATTAAAATAACTAATGGAAACACATTTATAGTGTTCTATGCAACCCAGGAGAGGAAGTGGATGAACTTTTTGCTAACCAGCTAACTAAGGTATGTAGGAAGCACACTACAATAGTAATGGGAGATTTTAACTATCCTGACATCAATTGGGAAACAAACTCTGCACCAAGTGGAAGATCCAACAGGTTCCTAACAAACCTAGCAGACAACTTTGTTTCCCAAAAGGTAGAGAAGGGAACAAGGGGATCAGCAATATTGGACTTAATTCTCACTAACAGAGAGGAAATGATAGAAGGTGTAGAAGCTACAGGAACTTTGGGGGCAAGCGATCATGAAATACTGGAATTCAACATTATGCAAACAAAAGTAGTTGAACAAAGTCAAACTAGAGTCTTAGACTTTAAGAGAGCTAATTTCAATAAACTCAGAGAGAGCTTGGGAAGGATTCCATGGATGAGAATCCTCAAGGGGAAAACAACTCAAGAAGCTTGGGAAATTTTGAAAAATGAGATTATAAAAGCCCAGTCCAGCGCAATACCAATGAAGAAGAAAAATAACAGTTCCCAAAAGAAACCAGCATGGCTGCATAAAGAACTCTCTGACAAATTGAAAGACAAAAAGGATAAATATAAAAAGTGGAAAAAGGGGACATAACTAAGGCAAAATATCAGCAAATAGCCCGAGCCTGTAAAGATGAAGTGAGGAAAGCTAAGGCTCGCAATGAAGAAAGGCTTGCCAAAAAAGTAAAAAATAATTAAAAAAGCTTCTTCCAACATGTTAAAAACAAGAAAAAAGTTAAGGAAACTATTGGTCCACTGCTGGGAGAAAATGACAAGAAGATGATAAGCAACAGGGAGAAAGCAGAACTATTTAACTCTTTTTTTGCATCTGTCTTTACACAAAGGGATAAATCAGTCCAACCAATCAAAAACAGCACCACAAAAATCAGATTAGGAACACAAGTTGAAATAGGGAAGAAAATGGTAAGTGAGCATCTGTCTGCCCTGGACGAGTTCAAATCACCAGGACCGGATGGATTACACCCCAGGGTTCTGAAGGAACTGGCAGACGAGATCTCAGAACCACTGAACTATATCTTTCAGAGATCCTGGAGCACCGGGGAACTGCCAGAAGACTGGAAAAGAGCTGATGTGGTTCCCATCTTCAAAAAAGGGAAAAAAACAGATCCAGGAAACTATAGACCCATCAGCCTGACCTCAATACCAGGAAAGATTCTGGAAAAGATAATTAAACAACAAATAAGTGAACACCTAGAAGCAAACAAAGTAATAGCCAAAAGCCAACATGGGTTTGTCAAAAACAGATCATGCCAGACGAACTTAATTGAATTCTTTGACAAAGTGACAAAATCAGTGGACCAGAGGAATGCTGTTGATATAATTTACCTGGACTTCAGTAAGGCATTTGATAAAGTAGACCATAACCTACTATTAGATAAAGTAGAAAATTGTGGGTTAGACAGCACCACCACCAAATGGATTTGCAACTGGCTGACCAACCGGACTCCACGTGTAGTCCTCAATGGAACTGCATCTACATGTAAGGAAGTATGCAGTGGAGTCCCCCAAGGCTCTGTTTTAGGCCCAGTACTCTTTAACATCTTCATCAACGATTTGGATGAGGGGATAAATGGGGAACTCATCAAATTTGAAGACGACACCAAGCTGGCAGGAATAGCCAACACTCCAGAAGATAGGCTTAAGATACAGAAGGATCTAGACAAACTTGAACATTGGGCACTATGCAATAAAATGAAATTCAATTGTGAAAAAAGTAAGGTCCTACATATAGGCAAGAAAAACAAAATGCACAAGTACAGTATAGGTGGTACCTTGCTCAATAGTAGCAACTGTGAGAGGGATCTAGGAATCCTAGTGGACAACCATTTGAATATGAGCCAGCAGTGTGCAGCAGCTGCCAAAAAAGCCAACACAGTTCTAGGCTGCATAAACAGAGGGATAGAATCTAAATCACGTGAAGTGTTAATGCCACTGTATAGTGCCTTGGTAAGGCCACACTTGGAATACTGCATACAGTTTTGGTCGCCACGATGTAGAAAAGACATGGAGACTCTGGAAAGAGTGCAGAGAAGAGCAACCAAGATGATTAGGGAACTGGAGACTAAAACATATGAAGAACGGCTGCAGGAGCTGGGTATGTCTAGTTTGATGAAGAGAAGGACCAGGGGAGACATGATAGCAGTGTTCCGATATCTCAGAGGGTGCCACAAAGAAGAGGGAGCCAAACTATTCTCCAAGGCACCTGGGGGCAGGACAAGAAGCAATGGGTGGAAACTGATCAAGGAGAGAAGCAACTTGGAACTAAGGAGAAATTTCCTGACAGTTAGAACAATTAACCTCTGGAACAGCTTGCCTCCAGAAGTTGTGAATGCCCCAACCCTGGAAGCCTTTAAAAAGATGTTAGATAGCCATTTGTCTGAAATGGTATAGGGTTCCTGCCCACGCAGGGGGTTGGACTAGAAGACCTACAAGGTCCCTTCCAACTCTGCTATTGTATTGTATTGTATTGTATTGTATTGTATTGTATTGTATTGTATTGTATTGTATTGTATTGTAACACAGACTTGGTTTTTGTTACAAGTAGTCCAAAGACAAATTTAACCTGATCTATTGACTAATAAATGCCATTTTAAAATTTACTATTGTTACTATAAGGATTTATTTTATACTCTGAAGTTCTAATGTATAAATCCAAGTAAAACGAGTTGCTGCATGCCGTCCTCAAACTCCTTGATTACAAAAGCAAATATAAAATAGCTTCATAATTCTAGTCCTTCGGAAGTTAGTTATTCTTCATTAAACAAAAGGAATGATGAATTATAGTTGCATCTCTTTTTCTAGGTGCATTGACTGATGAAGAAAAATATCTTGCATGAATGGTAACCAGTTGGATGAAAGAGTTGACCTCATATGCCGAAGTTGTAAAAAAAAAAAAAAATAAAGGCCAACAGCATCTTTGAGATAGTAGAAAATAATATTGAAAATAAAGACGCCACTATCACAATACTCTTACAAAAATCAAGGGTCAATATCATATCAAGGATATTTTTTGCAGATCTTGCCACTAAACCACAAAAATGATGTAGTACAGGGGTCTCCAACCTTTGCAACTTTAAGTCTAAAGGACTTCAGTTTCCAGCTTTGCTGGCTGGAGAATTCTGGGAGCTGAAGTCCTTCAGACTTAAAGTTGCAAAGGTTGGAGACCCCTGATGTAGTAGATCTAGAGATGTTCACAGGAGAGCAACTAAGATGATCAAGGGGCTGGAACAGGGTCCCTATGACAAAAGATTGCAACAGTTTGGGATTTTTAGTCTAGAGAGGTGGTGAATATTAAAGAAACAGTAATAAATCTGTTTTCATTAATAGAAGCAGTAGAAGCAACAACAATCGCAAAATAAACAAGCAAACAAATAAATAATATACTATGAAAGGAAAGGAAAAAATGTTCACAAGAACCACTGCTACTCTGGAGAAACTGTTGGAAAAGCTAATTTGTCTCTGAGGATTGTGCCTGACTCTTGAGGCATACACATAAAAAAGAGTTTGAACCTGATGATGAGCATACTCATATACATACAGCATTTGTTAGCTATCTCATGTAGGCAACTATCTCAATGTACTAGATCAGGGGTTTCCAACCTTTGCAACTTTAAGTCTGAAGGACTTCAGCTCCCAGAATTCTCCAGCCAGCAAAACTAGCTGGAGAAGTCTGGGAGCTGAAGTCCTTCAGACTTAAAGTTGCAAAGGTTGGAGACCCCTGTACTAGATGCAAGGAGGTGATTGGAGGATGCTAAAGCTACGTTCAGAAGCAACTGCATGAGAGATGTGGAAAAAAAGGTACGATAGTTGTTTTGACATGGAGTTAAGCCACACTTTTTAAAGTGTGTTGCATGAAAAACGTGATGTGGTTTTGACAGCACAGTAGGTAAAACCTTTTGGGAAGTTCTGAAAAAAACAATTAGAACATACTTTCTATCTCCATCACTTATATCTGTGTCATCTACCATCTATATATCATTTTAGAGATATGAAGTAACTAACAAATCCAATAGGTCTTATTTTAAACATGATTGTAGTATTCCAATGATTACAATCCTATTACAAATGAGAAAATGAGTTTTCTTGCCCAGAATTATGTATATACGTATAATTCTGCAATTAGCTGCAATTAGTCCAGCCCAGCACTGTCTGCACCAATGCTGCACGGCAATAAATTCCAAATGTAATTGGTAAAACAAGAGTTCAGGCAGCAAAAAGATCCAGGGAATTAATCCAGAATGCCAAAAGGAATGCAAGGACTCTTGGCAAGTTCAAACATTGGCACACAACAGTTCAGGAATTCAGTGTGTTCCTGACAAATGCCACTCCCCACAGTGTCTCCTTAAATCTCATTTCTCCAGGTGTGCCTGGTGAAGATGGGTAGGGCACTCTTCACGCAAGTAGCCTCCTCCGTCTGTGCTGATCATGCCTTCTCTGCACTCTCCAAGCCCTTGCATCAGGAAGGGGTGGTTCTCGCTCCTTGTCTGAGCTCTCTCTCTCCTGTTCATCGTGGCTCTGTTCTTCCCTGCCTGCAGCCTTACAAGTTCTGAAATGCCTGGACCCAATTTCCTCCGAAGCCAACGGAGATGCCCTCTCACTCGCTATCAGTTCTTGTGCCAGCTCATCTTCTCATTCAGACTCTGACGGGGCCATGACAGATTATATATATAAATAACATGGCCCAGAAGAGTAATTCATTATGGTCAGTATTTGCTATTGTCATCAACTCAGTTAATAAAAAACTAATTATAGTTTAGAATAGACCATGAAGGCAGAGACATCCTGGTAGGTGGTACAAAGGAATAACAACCTTTGATTTAAATGAATCAGTGACTGTCATTAGCACCCTGTCACTCAGGCAAGGAATTATGCAGAGTGCCTGTGGCAAGATTATTTCCAGTAATTTGAACAACAAATTAACTGTATCTTTTATTTATAGCACTATCATCAGCCACATTTTAATTCTCTATCCACACACACACACACACCTACACCTACACCTACAGGGAGATGTTCTTCAGTTTATGAAATACTTTGCTGTATTTTAATAGTAAGTTCAAATTAAATTAGTGTTTTTTTAAAAAAAATTGTTGTTGTTGTTGTTGTTGTTATTATTATTGTTGTTGTTGTTGTTGTTGTTGTTATTATTATTCATTGCATAGGCAGCTAGCCCGACTGGATTTGGCGTTTTTAATCCACATATTGAGTTCTTCTCAAGGACTATCTGGAATAAGCAAGTGTAGATGTTTGATGGTGTTAAAAGTATGCAGAGTATAAGCTATTCTGAATAAAACTGCCATTTACAATTGACTGATGGTGATTTTTCTCACTGCCAATAGTGTTCACTTGGTGCCTTATTATTATTAAAATGTATATGCCATCTGAGTCCCGATGACTGTGCATGTTTGCAAATACAAACTTAAAAAAAAAAACCTACAGTGATAGACAAAAGAACAAAGATAAGAAAGTTAACAAAAAATATGGATGGGAATGAAAAGAAACAAATCCAGTAATTCAAAGTGGGGCTTAAGTTTCCCTTGCCAAAGAAACAAAATGTGCATTTTAACTGTATTTTTCTTAAAGATATATGGAATGCATTTAACTGAAGTTTATATTTGTTCAGAACCCAACACTACACATATATAGCACTTGTGCTTTGACTTATTATTATTTCTTAATGTAATATCAAGAGGCAATCTCTTCAGTTGCATCCAATGTTGTTACTGGATTGATTGTATTAAAGGGGAAAGACAAGATTACCTTAGCAACAATAATGACACCAAAACAACCCTTGTGCTGATTACACAGCTTCAGTCTCAAATGTGTTCCAATAAGTTTTAAAATGCTTATCCCTCTTTCCACCAGAAGCTCTTCATGTGGTCAGTATTTTAAAGTTTACAGCAGAGTTCATCATCAACACGTCTCAAAAAATTTCAAGTCAAAAAGTACATTCACAAATGAATACGACACAGTTATCGTAATATCCGTCAGTTTGGTAGAAAGAAAAAAAATCACAGTATAAAAACTTCATGTTGATATATAAGACTGGATTAAGTTAGTCCTGGGGGGGAAAAATGTCTTACATTATTTTTAGAAGATGCCCAGACTTTAGCTGCACTAAATCTTCAGGAGTGCAAAATTTTAAAATATTTTGAAATACCTTGTGCACCCTTTATGCCCTTATTTTTTCCTATAGGAAAGCTCATCTCAGCTGTTCATTGTGAAAAATGTTAGTGGATCGAGAATGGGCCATGCATGCCACCCACAGTTGTCTGCTGGGGGTAAAGGTGCAAAGTGATAAAATATGTTGTGATATTATGACTCCACATCTTAGATTTATAGATATTGAGTCACAAAAATGTAATAGTGGCTGCATCATTACATCACCATGCACATGTCATTATTTTAATTTAAGGACAGCTTCTGGTAATGAAATGAAATGAAATGAAATTTATTATTTCTAGACCGCCCCCTCTCCCCATGGGGACTCGGGGCGGTGCACAGGTAGCATAAAAGCAATAAATAACAAACAACAATAAATATACCAACAAAATTTAAGAACCAATTAAATAAACCCTGTGCTAAAATCCCGATTAAACTAAAAACCTATTCTATAAAATCCCAAGGCAAGGAGGCTATCCCAGGCCGGCCAGACGGAAAAAGTAAGTTTTTAATTTAAGACGGAAGGAGCGGAGGTCCGTAGTTGTCCTGATGTCGGGGGGAAGGTCGTTCCAGAGGGCCGGGCCCGCCACAGAGAGCGCCCTTCCCCTGGGTGTCGCCCGCTGACACAGTCTAGTGGACGGCACCCGGAGAAGCCCCTCTCTGTGGGAGCGAATCGGCCGTGAGGATGTATGAGGCAGGATCCGATCCTGCAGATAGCTAGGTCCCGAGCCATGGAGCGCTTTAAAGATGATGATTAGCACCTTGAAGCGCACCCGGAAGACGACAGGCAGCCAGTGCAGCTCGCGCAAGAGCGGTGTTACATGGGCAGACCTTGCGGTCCCCATAATTGCTCGCGCGGCTGCATTCTGGACTAGCTGAAGCCTCCGGGTGCACCTCAGGGGCAGCCCCATGTAGAGAGAGTTACAATAGTCCAGTCGGGATGTCAAGAGAGCATGAGTGACTGTGCGAAGGGCGTCCCGATCCAATAGGGGGCGCAATTGGCGAACCAGGCAAACCTGGTAAAACGCCCTCCTGGCCACGGCTGTCACTTGATCTTCCATGGACAGCCGGGCATCCAGGAGGACACCCAGATTGCGCGCCCCATCCACAGGGGCAAGATGTTCGCCCCCTATGGCCAGCGATGGAGTAAGCTGGTTGAATCGGGCAGCCGGAAACCACAGCCACTCGGTCTTGGTCGGGTTGAGCTTGAGTCCGTTACTTCCCATCCAGATCCGTACAGCTTCCAGGCACTGGCACATCACCGCTACGGCATCGTTGGGGTGGTTTGGGGTAGAAATGTACAGCTGGATGTCGTCAGCGTACAGATGGTATTCTACCCCAAAACCACGGATGATCTCACCCAGCGGCTTCATGTATGTGTTGAACAGGAGGGGCGAGAGGACCGACCCCTGAGGCACCCCACATGTGAGGGGTCTCGCGGTCGACCTCTGCCCCCCTGTCAACACAAATTGCGATCGGCCAGAGAGGTAGGAGGAGAACCACCGTAAAACGGTGCCTCCCACCCCCAACCCCCCCAGCCGATGCAATAGGATACCATGGTCGATGGTATCGAAAGCCGCCGAGAGGTCTAATAGGACCAGGATGGAGGAACAACCCCCATCTCTGGCCCTCCAGAGATCATCAACCAACGCGACCAATACCGTCTCGGTGCTATGCCCGGGCCGGAAGCCGGACTGGCGCGGATCTAGATAGTCTACTTCCTCCAGGTGACGGGGAAACTGTTGTGCCACCACACTCTCGACAACCTTCGCCAAAAAGGGAAGGTTGGAGACGGGACGGTAGTTGTTCAAAGTAGCTGGATCCAAGGAGGGCTTCTTAAGGAGGGGCCTCACCATCGCTTCTTTTAGGGGAGCAGGCAAGGCACCCTCACTCAAGGAAGCGTTGGCCACCTCCTGGAGCCAGCCTCGTGTAATGCAACCCAGATCTATTCTTGCTAACCTGCATACAGTGGGGTGGATACTTGTATTCACCTGAGTATGAGTACTCTCGTTGACATGATTCAGGAACTAAAATGCAAGATTTCAGATTACAAAGACAGATGTCCTTATATTCAGACAAATAAGAGTATGGCTACCTTCAGACCTCTATCCAAATGTAGCATTTCCCATGAGTTCCAAAGCACCATTTGCATATTGAATACCAAAAGCACACTGCACAGTCCTGGTGTCTGTGCATGTTTTAATAATAATAATAATAATAATAATAATAATAATAATAATAATAATAATAATAATAATAATAATAATAATAATAATAATAATAATAATAATAAATTTAATTTCTTGACCGCTCCCTCTCCCCGTAGGGACTCGGAGCGGTGCACAGGGAAACAAAAAAACCATAAATATGCAATCAATATACAACATCTTAAAAACAAATTAAACCATACCTGTGCTAAAATACCCATTTTAGACTAAAATTCCCACTAAACAACTAAAACCCCATAGAGAGAGACTACCCTAGGCCGGCCAAGCAGAAAAGATATGTTTTTAATTTTAGACGGAAGGAGCGGAGGTCCGTGGTCGTTCTAATGTCGGGGGGAAGGTCATTCCAGAGGGCTGGGCCCGCCACAGAGAGAGCCCTTCCCCTGGGCGTCACCCGCTGACAAAGTCTAGTGGACGGCACCCGGAGAAGTCCCTCTCTGTGGGAGCGGATCGGCCGTGAGGATGTATGAGGCAGGATCCGATCCCGCAAATAGCTAGGTCCCGAGCCATGGAGCGCTTTAAAGATGATGATTAATACCTTGAAGCGCACCCGGAAGACGACAGGCAGCCAGTGCAGCTCACGCAGGAGAGGTGTTACATGGGTAAACCTAGAGGTACCCAGGATTGCCCGCGCGGCTGCGTTCTGGACCATCTGCAGTCTCCGGGTGCACCTCAAGGGGAGCCCCATGTAGAGAGAGTTACAATAGTCCAGTCGGGATGTCACGAGAGCATGAGTGACTGTGCGAAGGGCGTCCCGATCCAATAGGGGGCGCAACTGGCGAACCAGGCGAACCTGGTAAAATGCCCTCCTAGCCACGGCTGTCACTTGATCTTCCATGGAGAGCCGGGCATCTAGGAGGACACCCAAGTTGCGCGCCCCATCCACAGGGGCAAGATGTTCGCCCCCTATGGCCAGCGATGGAATTAGCTGGTTGAATCGGGCAGCCGGAACCCACAGCCACTCGGTCTTGGTCGGGTTGAGCCTGAGTCCGTTACTTCCCATCCAGATCCGTACGGCTTCCAGGCACTGGCACATCACCGCTACGGCATCGTTGGGGTGGTTTGGGGTAGATATATACAGCTGAGTATCATCAGCGTAGAGATGGTACTCTACCCCAAAACCACGGATGATCTCACCCAGCGGCTTCATATATGTGTTGAACAGGAGAGGCGAGAGGACCGACCCCTGAGGCACCCCACATGTGAGGGGTCTCGAGGTCGACCTCTGCTCTCCTGTCAACACAAATTGCGATCGGCCAGAGAGGTAGGAGGAGAACCACCGTAAAACGGTGCCTCCCACCCCTAACCCCCCCAACCGATGCAATAGGATACCATGGTCGATGGTATCGAAAGCCGCCGAGAGGTCTAATAGGACCAGGATGGAGGAACAACCCCCATCCTTGGCCCTCCAGAGATCATCGACCAACGCGACCAATGCCGTCTCGGTGCTATGCCCGGGCCGAAAGCCGGACTGGCGCGGATCTAGATACTCAACTTCCTCCAGGTGACGGGGAAACTGTTGTGCCACCACACTCTCAACAACCTTCGCCAGAAAGGGAAGGTTGGAGACTGGACGATAGTTGGTTAATAAAGCTGGATCCAAAGAGGGCTTCTTGAGGAGGGGCCTCACCATAGCCTCTTTTAGGGAGGCAGGCAAGGAACCCTCACTCAAGGATGCGTTGATAACCTCTTGGAGCCAGCCTCGTGTCACCTCCCAGGATGCCAGTACAAGCCAGGAGGGACACGGGTCCAATAAACATGTGGTGGCTCGCAGTCGCCCACGTAACCTGTCCATATCCTCGGACGTAACGGAGTCAAACTCCTCCCAAACAAGATCTGTCTCGTGGCATCCCACTGGGCCATCAATGGGGGCTAGCTCGTTCTGTATCTGAGCGATTTTCTCCTGCAGAAAAATCACATATTCCTCTGCTCTACCCTGTAACGGGGCTTCCCGCACCCTCTGTTGAAGGAGGGAGCGGGTCACCCTAAACAGGGCGGCAGGGCGGTTTTCTGCGGATGCTATGAGGGTGGCACAATGATGACGTTTGGCCACTCTCAGCACCACAGTGTAAGTCCGTAAATGGGCTCTTACCTGTGTTCGGTCGGATTCAGAACGGGTAGACCTCCATCTTCTCTCTAGGCATCTCTTACGGCGTTTCATCACCCTCAGCTCCTCGGTAAACCAGGGAGCCGTGGTGACTCGCCGCCGCGAGAGAGGCCGCAAGGGCGCGACCCGATCCAAGGCTCCCGTGGTCGCAGATCATATGAGAAAATTTTGGATAGCAGTTTTTAGTAATATAATTGTACACTTGAACTGTGCATTTGGTTGTTGTATCAGTAAAGGGAAGTGGGGGGAAAACATGCTTGTTTTGGGTCTGTAGAAAAGTCTACATGCATATTGCATCAGCCTGAGAATGTTGTGACCACTTTTGCTATACCAGGGATCTTGGCAAGTGATAGCTGCTGGCTGATCTCAGAAGCTAAGCAAGATCAGACTTTTATAGCATTTTTTATGCAGGACTACCTGGAAATTCCATGGCAAGCTTTTTAAAGAAAACTCAAGACAAGCAATGGTGAACCAGATCTATAATTCTGTCTGGAAAACTACATGGGTTCAGTTCCAAGGAACTGAACTTAAATCAAAGACTTTTTTCTATTTTGAAAGGATTTTAAAGTAAATATGCACTGCCAGGTTTTCTGTTGTGAACATGGGCCACCAACAGTTTTTGGAGAACATGAATAGACAACATGATTTTCTATTCACACCCAGCCCAATATAAATGTAACCTCTGCCCATGTTGTCTGCTTTGAGTTGAAAGCAGTGTTTCCCAGTTGAAGAAAAGTTGTCTAGCTGCATTTCGCTTTGTTCTAGGAAATGCTGTGCGCTAATTGGCCACAATGCAGAATCAAAAAGAACAACTCTCACTTCACTTTGCCTGGTTTTTCGCAAGTAAATCTAATGCAACTCTTGTTACAGATCTTTCTCACTTGATACTGGGGATAAAACTTCCTTGAAATGCAAAAGGTCCCCAGTTCATATAAGTTAGAACATGGGTTCCCAACCTTTGCAACTTTAAGTCTGAAGGACTTCAGCTCCCAGCAAAGCTGGCTGGAGAAGTTAGAAGAGTATAGCAACAGGAAGTGGTCTACTAGGGAGCCTTATAGCTTTCAGTCCAGATTGAATCCATGGCAAATTGCTTTTTTTTTTTAAACCAGCAAGGACAGAAGCAGCTTATGGGTGCAATGCAGATATATACTATGGCCCTGAACTTAAGCAACCATTCTAGTATATTGATCAGGGAAAGAATGGAAACTTTTAAAATGGCTGAGGCAAGCTGGGAACATCACATAAAAGTCCCTGAACAGCTGCAGTCAATAACAAGGGCAAGGTTAAGTCTGCAAACAGGAACCACATAAGTAGCAAGGCTGGGCAAGGGATGTCAACATAGCAGAAATGTCAATATGATATTGTCTCAGATTATTGTGGAAAAACTGAAATGTCAGCAACAATAATTTTGATGTGTTTTGAGGCAAAAGTGACAAAATACAACATTCTCTTGAGGAAAGTTCTCATAGCAAAGATTTGCTTCAGAAGAAAAGAAAGAAAGGTTTCTCACACCAGGAAAAGCAAAGCCCTCTTTAGAATGCAAAAATGTTTTTTTTCCCAGGCACAGGGGCTAAAAAACCTGGAAAAATCAATGTTTGGAAAAGACCAACCCTTGAAAGAGCATCCAAGTAGCAATTCACTGCCAAGTTCAAGCTTACTTTAGGCAAAAATACCCTTCATTAGGCTGACCTCTCCGTTCTTTGCTTGCAAACTGAACATGGATAGGGAATTGACCTTCAAGGATGCAATATGTATTAACAATTGAATGGCTGACAGTAATTGTGTCCTTAAGTATTAAATAATTGTCTAATTGCAAACAATAAAATTGCATTGTTATACTTTTTGTGGATCTCATACATAGTTTGCCCAATCAATCGTTGTGAATCTGGCAATGCAGGTCTCATTGCTCTGTCTTGTTAGGTCAGTAGATTTTACTAATTTCTTAATTTAATGTATGGTCATTAATAGCTTTCAGCACAGATGTAAAAAACAGAGTGCATTGCCTGATGGATGGGTAGTTGCAGGAAAAAAACCACAGTTGTCAATGGGGAAAAAAATGACTGGTTCGTACAAGAGGATTGGCATTATCAGAGGTAAAGCATGTTATTATAATGAAAAAAACATCATCTACCTTTTAATAATAATAATAATAATAATAATAATAATAATAATAATAATAATAATAATAATAATAATAATAATAATAATAATAATAATAATAATAATAATAATAATCTTTATTGTCATTTTGGGAGCTTCACGATGCTCCCATGTAACACCTCTCCTGCGCGAGCTGCACTGGCTGCCAGTGGCCTTCCGGGTGCGCTTCAAGGTGCTTGTCACCATCTTTAAATCGCTCCAGTTATTTGCGGGACCGTCTCCTGCCACACACCTCCCACCGACCGATCCGCTCCCACAGAGAGGGCCTCCTCAGGGTGCCAACCGCCAGTCAATGCCAAGTAGCGGTGCCCAGGGGAAGGGCCTTCTCTGTGGCAGGGCCAGCCCTCTGGAACGACCTACCCCCCGAACTTCGTACTATCACGGAACTTCCCCTCTTTCGCCGCTCACTTAAGACGTACTTCTTCCACCAAGCCAGTCTAGCTCAGAACTTAGAGCTCAGATGCAACATAATTTTAGCAAATTAGGGAATGGATTTTAGAATTTTATTAATGGGAATATTTTTAGCACAGGTTATTTAATTTAATTCATTTTAAATATTGTCATTGTATTTATTGTTATTTGTTGGTGATTTTTAATTTCCTGTGCACCGCCCTGAGTCCATCTTGATGGTGATAGGAGTGGTATATAAATCGAATGAATGAATGAATGAATGAATGAATGAATGAATGAATGAATGAATGAATGAATGAATAAATAAATAAATAAATAAATAAATAAATTGTACTAAAATTACAATGAAATTGGTTTTTTGCACAGCTACATAAGGAATATGTTAAATTAAATTTTATTCATTTATTTATTTATTTATTTATTTATTTATTTTTATTTAATAAATAAATAAATTTATATGCAGCTGTCCATCTTACAAACAAGCGATTCTGGGAGGACAAACATGTGACTTTGGACAGAGGTTCTTGGGGAATGTACATCTGTGTGGAGTTTTTGCCAGAGAAAGATTAAGAACATGTACTATTGAATGTTCTTGAATGTGCTCTTCACCAATCTGCACCATAAAATCTAGGTAGATTTTATATTATTTTATACTCCCAGTGATCACTACTGAATCCTAATTTATTAGTAGCGTCAGAGAACAAACTGTGGGACTTACTTGGTGCCACATGTTTATGTCTGCGTGCCCACAATCATGCAGTATTGTCTGTCAGCACTACAGTCACTACTTCTTCTGAACACATAAATGTATTCATTCTGTATTCAGTTGTATTCATTCTAAATCATCTGAACCAAAAACAGGTAGTCCTTCTTTAGAATCACAAGAGAGACCAGAAACATGACTACTAAGCCTCAGGGTAGTTAAGTGGAAAGTCACATGATACTGATGGGCTTATGGCCTCGCTTCCCATTTGGTCATTAAGTGAATTACCATGGTCATCAAATGATATGTCACATGACTGCAAGTTGCAGTTTTACAGTTCATTGGCAATTAACTCTTCTTGGTAGAAGCCAACTGTGATGTGCATGAATGCTGATCATTGAGTGAATTACCATGGTCATCAAATGATATGGATGTGTATATATAATGAAATACTTGCTGTATAGATTTCTTCCCTTCCATACAAATAAAAACAAATTACAGAATATAAAAATGTTAGGTGAAAAATTTAGATCACTGTAGCAATGGATTATAGTAGAGAATCCTCCTTCCCTCTTACACTGTATATTCCATTTTTGAACTTTAAAATGTTTTAGAAATAGTTTGAAAGAGATAAAGTCTTTCATTACAGACTAAAGCATAAAACATTCTATGAAGAAGTCTTATAAAAAGAGAAATAAAAATATGGGTAAAATAGTTTCTATACATAAAAAATGTGAAGAAAAATGATTTCCAAATATTGTAGGAAAAGAGTTGTATGTTAGCAGTTTCTGCATTCTCAGAAACTGCTAACATACAAATGGAAAATAAGTTAGATGGAGAATACGTTACAACATGAAACATTATTAAAAGACTACAAGGGTAAAGTATATAGCCAATTTCAAACCATGAGAACATTTTTTTCAAGGCAATATTTATTTACCATAAACTAATATATTTTAAAAAAGTGTTACACTTAGTCATAGCAAAAAGGAACTTATGAATACTACCATCTTTGTAAGCAGAATGCTGCTACCACAAGGCAGGCAAAAATCTCCCTGAGTCTATGTAGAAAAGGCATTCAATAAATAGTCAATACGCCAGAAGATAGGCTCAAAATACTTACAGATTTGAACACTGGGCCTAATATAACAAAAAGAAATTCAATGGTGAGAAAAGTAAGGTTCTACATTTAGGCAAGAAAAAACAAATGCCTATATAGAATAGGTGGTATCTGGCTCAATAGCAGTAACTGCAAGAAGGATCTTAGAGTCTACTTCTACTAGATAATCATTGAAATATAAGCTAACAGTGTGCTGTAATTGCAAACAAAGCCAGGTTCAGTTCTAGATTGCATTAATAGACATATAGAATCAAGATCACAAGAAGTGATAATACCACTTTATAATGCCTTGGTTAGACCACATTTAGAATATTACATCCAGTTTTCATCGCCATGATGTAAAAAAGATGTTAAGATTCTAGAAAGTGTACAGCAACAAAGATAATTAGAGAATTGGCAGCTAAAACACACAATGATTGCAGGTATTGAGTGTGTCTAGTTTAATGAAAGGAAGGACTAGGACTGATATGATAGCAGTGTTCAATATCTAAGGGGCTACCACAAAGAAGAGGAGAGCCAACCTATTTTCCAAAGCACCTGAAGATTGGACAAGAAACAATGGATGGAAAATAATCAAGGAAAGAACCAACCTAGAAATAAGGAGAAATTTCTGACAGTGAGAACAATTAATCAGTAGAACAACTTGAAGTTATGGTTGCTCCAATGCTGGAGGTTTTTAAGAAGATATTGGACCAAATACTGTCTCCTGCTTTACCAGGGGGTTGGGCTAGAACAGGGGTCTCCAACCTTTGCAACTTTAAGTCTGAAGGACTTCAGCTCCCAGAAGTCTGGGAGCTGAAGTCCTTCAGACTTAAAGTTGCAAAGGTTGGAGACCCCTGGGCTAGAAGACTTCCAAGGTCCTTTCCAACTCTGTTATTCTTTTAAATATGTTAAATAAATAAACTTTGCCTTATGTTAAATAAATAAACTTTGGCATTTTGTGTCAAGTAATTAAGCCCACTATAAGTGATTCAACAAAGCATGATTAAATAATTCCTGGGTCACCTCCATGTGTGACCCCAATTTCATTTTCAGTCTTTAATCATGTGATGCATGGACCATTGCAGACTCATTTCAAGCAATGCTTTTGTCAGGATAGCCTAACCCAGGGGTGGGCAAACTTTGCAACTTTAAGTCTGAAGGACTTCAGCTCCCAGACTTCTCCAGCCAGCAAAGCTTCAGACTTCAGTCCTTCAGACTTAAAGTTGCAAAGTTTGCCCACCCCTGGCCTAACCTTAAGGCTAAATGTTTTTTCATGACATGCTCTGCAGATGCCAAGGCTTGGGAATATGTTCATTGCAAAGATATCCATGTGAGAATAGCTGACTGGCACTTCATGATGGCCAAATCATTTAAATATCACCAAAACAGGAAGGAAGTAGTATAGGCTTTTTGTGACTGCGCTTGCGCGAGGATGGCTGCTCGGCTTTAGAGCTCCGAATGGCTTTAGACTCACCCTGATGTTCCGGGTGTAGTTGGAGGACCCGAGGTTGCTCCGGAGGCTGCCCTGGAGTCGAGATGGCGGGGGCGGCGTTGGCGGCATCGGCGTCTCCGGCGGTGGGAGCGCCGGAGCGAGGGCGGCGCCTGCGGCTTCCGCCGATGGCGGCGGGCGCTGGACCGCGTTGCGTTGGACCGCGTCGCGCCGGAGGCCCGGAAGGAGGCCCGGGGAAGGCCCGGGGATGTCGGGGGGGCTTGGAGAAGCTGGAAGAGCCCCCCCCTCCCCGGGGAGCTGCACGGGAGCGAGGACCGCGCCGATGTCTCCGGCGGTGAGAGTACCGGAGCGAGGGGCGGCGTCCTTGCCTCCGTTTGATGGGCCGTGTGGGAGAGAGGCCCAGAGAAGTTTGGGGAAGCTCAGGGAAACTGGAAGGAGCTCCCCCCCCCCCCGGGGAGCTGCAGGAGAAGGATGGTGGATGGTGGTAAGAGCACCGGGAGACCAGTGGCGAAGGCGGCGATGGTGGAGCGGCGGTGAGAGCGCCAACGAGGAGAGGGCCGGTATGCCGGGGCAGCGGTGGATGCCGGCCGGGTCGCTGGATGCCAGGCTGGTTGGAGAGGCCTGGTGGGCCTCAGACGGTTGTGGAATGGCGGTGAGAGCGCCAAATGGCGGCCCACACGGAGACGACGGCGGAGATGGTGGTGGGAGCACCGGAGCAGAGGTGGGTGCTCCCGGCGCCTCTGAGACGGCGGTGGACGCCGACCAGGACCGGATACCTGGTTGGGCTGGCGGTGGCCGAAGGACGCTGGGGAAATTCCCATCGGGAGATTGGACTCCCCTCCAGCGCCGAGGACACCTGATTTAGTTATGATCTGAACTGACTTGTGAGAACTAAGTCATTGGACGCAACCGAAGATTATTATTTTAGACCTTTTAAGACTCTTGTTGAACCTCCTCTCACGCGGCCCTTGCGAGGCCTGTAAGATTCTACCGACCCATAACCCTTAAGATCTTGGTTTGATGCAGCTATAGAAATAAGACTCTGAACTTACCCCGATCGATGCACTGGTGCACTTTACTTCTATTCTTTAAGTGTCACCATTATGTGTTTATTTATTCCATCTATTTAATTCTATTTATTCCACCTTTTATGAATTTTATTGTGCCAACGATGCCTGATTTTAACCATGACCCATTTTTACATCTTATTATCACCATTTTGTACTCTAGAACCGATCTGCTACGACTGCGAGAGTCCCCGCTCTCGCAGGTTTGGCCCTCCACTCTAACGAGGGCCCACCTTGATGAAGGATTTATTAATCTGGAGAGGTGGAAGAAGCGTAGTCTTAGGGGTTTTTTAGCTTGTAAGTTAATGTTTATTTTAGGGGGTACCAGGGAGGGGGGAGGGTATAGACAGGTAGAGGCAGGGGAGGGAAGAGAGAGCCAGGCCAGCGGGCGACGGAGGGAAGCGGAGGGTTCCGTTAGGAGGGGGGAGATTCTAGTCGTTCCGATAGAGGGCATTCCCATCCAGAAGGTCGTGGGGAGAGGCAGGTCCGAGGGGAGACAAGTGTTATCCTCCCGGTTGGGGGCACGAAGCCGTTGTCTACAAACGGTCAAGTGCCTCAACCCCCGCAGGCTAGGTGGCCAGGGAGTACAGAGCCAGGGCCTGCGGCTGATGTTCTGCAACGCCAGGTCCGTTGTCAACAAAGCCCCCCTCGTTCATGACCTTGTGTCAGAGGGGGAGCCGGACCTGGTGGGAATTGCGGAGACCTGGTTGGGCCACGAGGGTGGACTCCCCCTCGTTGAAATGTGCCCACCAGGTTACCGCGCGTTTCATCAGCCCCGGGCCCTAGGTAGGGGCGGTGGGGTAGCGGTCATTGTAAAGGAAGGTCTTGAGCCGAGAGAGACCGTTGTGCCACAGACCACCGGTTGTGAGTCCCTCTGCGTGAAGTGGGGCCTAGGGAGGCAGTTGGGCTTGCTGGTTGTATACCTGGCTCCCCGCTATGTAGCAGCAGCCCTGCCCGAGCTCCTCGAGGTGATCGCTACGGTGGCAGTTGAGACCCCCAGACTTTTAGTCATGGGGGACTTTAATCTGCCATCGGTGGGCGAATCATCCGAGGCAGCTCGGGAGTTCATGGCTTCCATGACGGCCATGGACCTGACCCAACTAATTCAAGGCCCCACTCACGAGGGTGGACATACACCGGATCTCATCTTTGTCTCAGGCCAATGGAAGAGTGATCTGGGTATAGGGGATATAGTCATCACACCCTTGTCATGGACAGACCACTCACTTCTCCGGCTCGACTTTCCGACCGCTGCTCCCCTCCGCGGGGAGGCGGAACCTGAGTCACCAATCTGGTTCCGCCCCAGGCGCCTGATGGACCCGGATGGGTTCCAGACGGCGCTTGGGCCACTTCCTGTACCCCTGGCCCGTGCCCCGATGGAGGACCTCGTGGCCGCATGGAATACTGCGACCACGGGAGCCTTGGATCGGGTCGCGCCCTTGCGGCCTCTCTTGCGGCGGCGAAACACCCTGGCTCCTTGGTTTTCCGAGGAGCTGAGGGTGATGAAACGCCGCAAGAGATGCCTAGAGAGAAGATGGAGGTATACTCGAACTGAATCTGACCGGACACAGGTAAGAGCCCATTTACGGACTTACATTGTGGCGCTGAGAGTGGCCAAACGTCATCATTGTGCCACTCTCATAGCATCCGCAGAAAACCGCCCTGCCGCCCTGTTTAGGGTGACCCGCTCCCTCCTTCAACAGAGGGTGCGGGAAGCCCCGTTACAGGGTCGAGCAGAGGAATTTGTGACTTTTCTGCAGGAGAAAATCGCTCAGATACAGAACGAGCTAGCCCCCATTCATGGCCCAGTGGGATGCCACGAGAGAGATCTTGTTTGGGAGGAGTTTGACTCCGTTACTTCCGAGGATATAGACAGGCTACGTGGGCGACTGCGAGCCACCACATGTTTATTGGACCCGTGTCCCTCCTGGCTTGTACTGGCATCCTGGGAGGTGACACGAGGCTGGCTCCAAGAGGTTGTCAACGCATCCTTGAGTGAGGGTGCCTTGCCTGCTTCCCTAAAAGAAGCGATGGTGAGGCCCCTCCTTAAGAAGCCCTCTTTGGATCCAGCTCTTTTGAACAACTATCGTCCTGTCTCCAACCTTCCCTTTCTGGCGAAGGTTGTCGAGAGTGTGGTGGCACAACAGTTCCCCCGGCACCTGGAGGAAGTTGATTATCTAGATCCGCGCCAGTCCGGCTTTCGGCCCGGGCATAGCACCGAGACGGCATTGGTCGCGTTGGTCGATGATCTCTGGAGGGCCAGAGATGGGGGTTGTTCCTCCATCCTGGTCCTATTAGACCTCTCGGCGGCTTTCGATACCATCGACCATGGTATCCTATTGCATCGGCTGGGGGGGTTGGGGGTGGGAGGCACCGTTTTACGGTGGTTCTCCTCCTACCTCTCTGGCCGATCGCAATTTGTGTTGGCAGGGGGGCAGAGATCGACCGCGAGACCCCTCGCATGTGGGGTGCCTCAGGGGTCGGTCCTCTCGCCCCTCCTGTTCAACACATACATGAAGCCGCTGGGTGAGATCATCCGTGGTTTTGGGGTAGAGTACCATCTGTACGCTGATGATACACAGCTGTACATTTCTACCCCAAACCACCCCAACGATGCCGTAGCGGTGATGTGCCAGTGCCTGGAAGCTGTACGGATCTGGATGGGAAGTAACGGACTCAGGCTCAACCCGACCAAGACCGAGTGGCTGTGGTTTCCGGCAGCCCGATTCAACCAGCTCACTCAATCGCTGGCCATAGGGGGCGAACATCTTGCCCCTGTGGATGGGGCGCGCAATTTGGGTGTCCTCCTGGATGCCCGGCTGTCCATGGAAGATCAAGTGACAGCCGTGGCCAGGAGGGCGTTTTACCAGGTTCGCCTGGTTCGCCAATTGCGCCCCCTATTGGATCGGGACGCCCTTTGCACAGTCACTCATGCTCTCGTGACATCCCGACTGGACTATTGTAACTCTCTCTACATGGGGCTGCCCTTGAGGTGCACCCGGAGGCTTCAGCTAGTCCAGAATGCAGCCGCGCGAGCAATTATGGGGACCGCTAGGTCTACCCATGTAACACCGCTCTTGCGCGAGCTGCACTGGCTACCTGTCGTCTTCCGGGTGCGCTTCAAGGTGTTAATTATCATCTTTAAAGCGCTCCATGGCTCGGGACCTAGCTATCTGCAGGATCGGATCCTGCCCCATACATCCTCACGGCCGATTCGCTCCCACAGAGCGGGGCTTCTCCGGGTGCCGTCCACTAGACTATGTCAGCGGGCGACACCCAGGGGAAGGGCTCTCTCTGTGGCGGGCCCGGCCCTCTGGAACGACCTTCCCCCCGATATTAGGACGACCACGGACCTCCGCTCCTTCCGTCTTAAATTGAAAACCTACTTTTTCCGTCTGGCCGGCTTGGGATAGCCTCCTTGTCCTGGGGTTTTTAGGTTTTAGTGCTTAGGGGTTTTAGGGACAGTTTTTTAGTTTTTTATAGATGTTTTTAGCGCAGGATTTGTTGTTTAATTGTGATTTTAAATTATGTATTCTGTTGTGTTTACTGTTTTTTAATTTTCCTGTGCCCCGCCTCGAGTCCCCTGGGGAGAGAGCGCGGGTAACAAATAAAATTTATTATTTATTTATTATTATTATTAAAAAGAGGGAAACCATGCAAACTTAAGAAGACAGGAAAAAAGAATTAGCAATTCTAAGCGGTCAAAGACCAGCAATACACGTTACATTTAACCAAATATTAAAAAGTACTAACTTTAAGATATAATTTTAAAAATGTCAGCATTATAAGTGGAAAGTAGCATACATGTTCTCACTTTGTTCAGGTCATTTGCTGGTTTACCTAGGTGCAAAAGCGTTAAGTATGTATGTAAAAACCATGGTCCAGAAATTGTTAGAGATATGTCCAAATGATTGGTACAAGATCACAACTATCCTTCTATAACCAATTTTTTTCTTATGGACATTGCGGAAGCACAGAATTTTGCCACTGCATGCGTAGTAGCCGGGTTCGTGTCCTGGAGGAGGAAGTCCAGATAAAAATTGCCTGCCCTCCCTGGTAATCTCTCTAATAAGGGGAGAATATATGCAGACCTGCAAGCTCTGTATAGCTCACAGTGTAGTAGAACGTGTGAGATATCTTCCACTTCTCTTTTACCACATATACAAACCCGTTCTGCTATAGGTGTTCTCTTATACCTGCCCTGGAGAAGTGCTGAAGGTAGAATGTTAAATCTGGCTCTGAAGAAAGCTATTCTTTGTTTTGGGATGATGAGGTCATTTAAATATCTTGCTGATTCCCACACACCCTGATTGATTCTGTTCCTATTATGGAAAGGTAATCTATTTAGTTCTTCTTGGAACTCCATGTCCTTCATTCTATTCGTTACTACTTGCTTCGCTTGATTAAAGTCCAGGGACATTAAAAGTACCGGTGAGAGCCCAATTCTAAGCGGAGTAAACCTGGATAAGGCATAAATCCATCTCCTATGTACCTGAAACCCAACGACAGAAGAAGAAAATAAAAAGAGTTATAGAATTCTGCCTTTACAAACCTTGAAGTATCTTCACTCTTCAATGATAGTGTGAGAAATATAATGTCTAACCTTACAGTCATTTTGTGCATGATCATTTAGACTTAATTAATTTTGAATTCAAAATAGTAAAATCAAAAATGTGCCTTTTGTAAAAAATGTGCCTTTTGTAAAATAAACATTAACTCTTACAAGACATTCAGCTTTTATGTCAATTCATCTTTAAATCAGACAAAAAGCAAAAATAATTATAATGGCATTCATACCTATCAAAATGAAGAATCTATACATCTATTAAAAGTCTTATTGGTCTCTGACCTAATTAAAAAATAAAATTATTAATAGCTAGATTCTGGAAAATTAAATCTTAATCTTTAGTGCTATGAAAAATATATTTAAAATATATGTTAGATAAAATAATTTAGATTATATTAATCATAAATAACACTTTGCTTTTTAACATTTCATATTAATTATACTAACATAAGGCCTTTAATAGCACCAAGGAAAAATTAGATTAGAAGAAACAAACTTGACTGATCCAGATCATATATTTTGGAAACATTTCCCACTGAAATCTATATTATTTCTCTGAACATTACCTTGCTACTCACATAATATTTTATCTTAACGAAGGAAATGTTATAAGAAGTTAAAAGTAGAAATACAAGGTGAAAATACGAGTCTGCCTAGAGAAAAAGAGAAGTAAGTGAAATAATAAAAGAAACCCTTTTTCAAGAAATGAAGAAAATAAATCAGAAATAATTAAGACCTTTGCTTCAGGCAAGATAATATAAATCAAATAAAGCCCTAGGTTGCAAAGAAAATTAAATTAAAAGACCCTTCTTTGTACCAAAGATTTATCATTCTTTAAGCCCTGTAGGGATGGAATGCTGTTTTTGTTTTCTAAACACCAAATAGGTACAATTTTGTTTGCTTTTTTCACTTCAGACTACTTTTTTTTAAAAAATACACATCTTACACACATGAAACCCTACAAATATTTTGGTAGATTTTTTTTAAAATTTACTTTTCTTTTCAAATTGAAAATTTTCAGTAGTTTTAACACCTAATTGCAATCTGCTGTGAGAAATCAGCTTGATAGATATATCACTGAGCCTGCTCAGTCCTGGGTTGTTTTTATATATCTGCCACTATTAGTTGCTATCCACTTAATAATTTAACTAACCTATATTGGCATATCGACTTCAATCATTTGTGATTAAAAGCAATCCATTAATCACAGTAATAATACATACATTGTACTCTAATTGTATACGATCATATACTACAACAATATAAACAACAAAAACATTAATTAACTCATTTTTATCAAGAAATCATTGATATAGATAGAGAAACTGTAGTTATACCAACTTATAAAAATAAGAGGGGGGAAAGGAACAATTTTGGAAAATTTTCAGTTTTAGATACTTTTATCTTTTATTTTCTTTTAGAAGAAATCTTTTTAATGTAGGTTGTAAACATTAGTAATAAAATACCTTATCACATAACTGTTTCAACATACAATCACCATTATCCTAGAAGCCTTTTCATCAGTTTAGGATTTTTTTCTCTTTCAACATAAACAAATTGTCCGTGATCAAGGGTTCTTTTTGCATTATGTTGATTCTACCATTTATTTATTTATTTATTTATTTATTTGTTTGTTTGTTTTGTTTACATTGCATTAACCTTTGTGCATAGGCTTTGGTATTTAAAAAAAAGCCAAAAACAGGATAGAACAAATTAAATTTTGCCAGAATTACTACATAGGTGCAGTACAATTATATGCGCGCACACGCACACACACACGCACACACCTGTATATACACACACCTGTATGTATGAGTTTCTCTCTCTGTGTGTATTTATACTGTACACACACAGCAATAACATAGTAATGTGTAATAAGCCCATACAGGATGAAACCAGTTACTGTGTGTTTCCTGTGGTCGATATCAGCAATTTTGCCATAAATAACCTTTCCACAAATAATACCTCTCCATTGTCTCTGATAGATTGTCTATAATGCACTCAGAATACCATTTTAAGAGACTGTTCTAATGCTAATTTTTCCTCTAGAAAATTGTTGTAAAAAAGTGCCAGTACCTAAAGTTGTTAGAAGAGAATAGAAAGGATAGAAAAAGGATAGATAAATCTCACATGTGCCCTGGGAACAGACAAACCATTTAACTAAAAGGGAAACATAAGAAATTCAAGTCTTAATGTTTCCAATGTAACTGAGCAGCAAAGATGCAGGCCAGCCAAACGTTGAGTGAATGAAAAACAACTTGATTATTCTTTATGATGAAGTTTGTGAATTATTTGAGTTGCGTTAGCTAAAGGAAACAACAAAGAATTGTTCAATCTATTTCGCTTCAAAACAGCTCCCCAAAGTCCTTTGGTGTGGGGTGCTTTTGTGTTTGTATGTGTACACACATATCACCCCAATTGTCAGACAATTCCTCTGGTGCCTCATTAATTTCAGACCCCAGTTTGAAAATAAGGCTCAATTTGTAAAAGCCTCAGTGGGCTTTTCTCTATCCCTTCTTTTATTCCTCGGCAAATCTGACATGGCCCCTCTTCCCTTTCCCTCCAGATAAGATGCTAGTGTGATTAAAAGCTCATGCTTCAACTGTGCCACCATATCACTTAGTTTGTTGGTTTGCCAGTGGCAGTGCAAGCACAGATTATTAATAGAACAGCTCATGCTGTCAGGAGAGAAAAGAAATCCATAAACTAAAGGAAAATCTTATGTGGGATCTAAAGCCAAAGAGAAAGTATACGTACAGGTGCTTTTCCTCTGTATTACCCCTACCTTTTTGTTACATTATCTCTAATTATAATCAAATCAGTAATGAAATATCATTTCAAATATTGCCATTGTTTTTTAAAAAGGGCCTTGAGAGTTGTGCTAAGTCCAGGATGGACGTATTTTTGCCCTTCAGACCTTTCAGTTCTGAGATGTCCAAAACCAAGATAAAGTAATACATCACCTGGATGGTAATAGTGTCTATGTATTTCAAGAAACAAAGACCATTGTGCTTCCCTGAACACATCAGTCTGCAAGTTCCGCAGACATTGGCAGTGCTTTTGCAAAGCTACCATCTTTGAGAATCAGTCCTTCTGTATAGGGGTTCTCTATTCTAACCATCAGTTCTTCTAGGAATATTTTTACTTATTAACATTTTAAAATAATGTTTCTTTTCCAATTCACTCAAACACAAAAGCATAGAGTTATGACTTCATGAAAACTAGACCCTGGATTGATAAGAGTTTTTTCTGATTGTAAAGCTTTGACATTTTGACATATACTCAGAAGCAAGGGAAATGATGTTTTCTCCTGTCCTATAGTGCAGGGGTCCCCAACCTTTGCAACTTTAAGTCTGAAGGACTTCAGCTCCCAGAATTCTCCAGCTTTGCTGGCTGCAGAATACTGGGAGCTGAAGTCCTTCAGACTTAAAGTTGCAAAGGTTGGGGACCCTGCTGTAGTGCACATTCACCTATACCATGCTCATAAAAAAACTGCCAGCAACTGTCACAAATACAATGCTGAGTGAAATATTCATCTTTACATGTGATGACCAAGAGCCTCTAACTGAACTGTTTCTGGTTTCAATTACTGACTCATACACATTTGCTATGGCAATTCACAGCTTAATCAAGATCCAGAGATACCGTAATGACAGTACAAGCATGCAAACCAAGCAGAATGAGACGTTTGCCTGAATGGTTGGCTTTTATTAGAATAATTAATTATGTATTACCTACCATCTATCTCATGATCTTAGGTTACTCTGCAGTTTTAAATAAGAATACAAGTCGAAAATCGGCCCAATGTTCCAAGAGTTGATCCGGGTTGTCAGCCAATCCAGAGATCATGGGTTCAAGGCTTCTTACACAAATAGGATTCACAGGAATATCATGCAAGGGCAGGGATTCTGGTATTGTTTTCAGCAACAGGAAGATGAATCAGGTGTTCCTTTACATCAGGCTGCAGCTAATTGTCACCAGTCAAGTGACAATTGCTCCTTGCTTGACAAGGAGGCTCATAGAACATTTCGCTCTGCCCTACTCTCTACTTTCCAGGTGAGGGGTCTCGGAGGCCTTATATCATCAACCCTATGTGGTGTCTGGTTTTGATCAGCCTCATGTAGCTCTTAGCTTTGTGTCGTCTGAGAGTAACATTCCATAGGTTTACCTCGACCAACATCTTCATATTGAGAATCTGATTTCTGAACCGGGGTCATGACACTGACAGATTACTCTGCATTTTAAGAAAAGTATAATAGACCTAAGAAAGAATATTGTGACAAATAAAATATTGACTGAGAAATGGTTGGATCGAATTATTAGGGACAAAGCACCTAAGTAATTTCCTCCCCCCCCCCCATCTTGTTTTTCTCTTTGTACTTCACAGTTAATAAGTTCAAGGACTGTCTTATGTTCTCAGCAGCAGAAATGTGTAACTTTTTCTGAGCTATGGAACTCCATTGGCTTTTACTTAACATACTGTGGAGGCCATACTGCAATAATGAACAAAAGATTAATCTGAAATTAAATTGAGTTAATATTATTAGTTATGAATTATATATCAAATTTTTCTTATCTGTCATATACTTTTTATAAATTGATATCAAGTTTCAAATGGGCTTGGCATCTGTACTCAAAAAACTTTAGACTGGGCTCAAGCTGTGCACCCCTCTGGTGCAAACTTTTACAAAGGTACCAGTAATATCAATTAGTTATCAAACTTCTATAAATCATTAAATAAATAAAGTCATGGTAGATTGGCACAATATTTCTGCAAGCCTTATAAAGAAACTATCTTTGTGTAATAATCAGATGTTAATATTAGGCTGAAAAATGTGTGCTAGGAGTGCAGAAACTTTAATTAAGGTTTTCTTTCTTTCTCCATTTTTCCTTACTTGATCAGGCTTTGCAATGAAATAACACAGAATATATTTTGACAAAGAATTCTCAAACTGTACCCAAGAGAAAGCAAGGAAATGTGAAGCTGAAGAACCTTCATCCCAGGGGAAATTGCACTATAGGAAAGCATGTACCCAGCCACAAAAAGGGAAGATATAATAATGCCAAATAAGCAGCCAGCCTCGTGACAAATTACAGTGTGATTGGGACAAATTAAAGGATATCTTAGGATATGTTTTCCAGAAGCCATTCAGTGATGAAATGGTACTATTTGTAAGTTGTGCAAACCTAGTTATTGTTTGCTTCAAATAACTCACTTCTATTTCATGTGCACAAGGGAAAAAGATCATTTTTAACACACCTTCACCCTTTGCCCACATCATAGGTAGTGAATGGATTTTAACAAAATAACCAGTACTAATCTATACAGTATCTTGAAAGAATTTTATATTTGTTTTCCTTTTACAAACATGTACTGTATTTTACCAAAAGAACAATATCCCATTTATTTTCAAAGCACACTGAAACATCTTTGAAGTTTGCATTTTGTTAGCTTCTTAATTCTGTCTCTTTATTTCTGTCCTAGCTTCTCTTAAAATATCACTAAGGCATTTATTTATTTATTTATTTTTCAAATTTATACCCCGCCCTTCTCCTTGTTAGGACCCAGGGTGGCACAGAGGCATTATTAAAACCATAACAAAAGAACAGTATACATTATTAAAAATATATTAAATTATAAATCCCGTGCTAAAAAACCCATTTAAAACCCTGCAAATTAACAATTTATAGATAAAAGTCAGAAACGGGGGGCTATGCTAGTCCGGCTTGTTGGAATAGATACGTCTTAAGACGTTGGCGGAAGAGGCGGAGGTCCTAGGTGGTGCGTAGGTCGGGGGTAGGTCGTTCCAGAGGGCCGGGCACGCCACAGAGAAGGCCCTTCCCCTGGGCATCTCCAACCGGCATTGCCCGGCTGATGGTACCCGGAGAAGACCCTCTCTGTGGGAGTGGATTGGACGAAGGGATGTATGGGGCAGGAGGCGGTCTCGTATATAGCTAGGCCCCGAGCCATGGAGCGATTTGAAGATGGTCGTCAACACCTTGAAGCGCACTCGAAAGGCCACAGGCAGCCAGTGCAGCTCGCGCAGGAGAGGTGTTATGTGGGCTTGCCTTGGGGCACCCATAATCACCTGCGCGGCCGCATTCTGAACTAACTGTTGCTTTCGAGTGCACCTCAAGGGGAGCCCCATGCATCAAGCAAAGCATCTGAAGAGATTGACAGCCATTTGTCTGAAATGGTATAGTGTTTCCTGTTGAGCAGAGGGTTGGATTAGAAGACAAGTCCCTTCCAGCTCTGTTTTTCTGTTATTACTTGCATCTCAAAATTTGTGGGTGTACGAGATTAAGAACGTTCTAATGTGAATGCTAATCCAGCCGGGATGTCACAAGCGCTTGAGTGACTGTGCGAAGGGCCCCCCGGTCCAGTAAGGGGCGCAACTGGCGTATCAGGCTTACCTGATAAAATGCCCTCCTGGCCACGGCCGCCACATGGTCCTCCATGGACAGCCGGGAATCCAGGAGGACACCCAAGTTGCACACCCTCTCCACGGGGGCCAGTTGTTCGCCCCCAATGGCCAGTGTTGGACTTATCTGGCTGAACCGGGGTGACGGAAACCACAGCCACTTGGTCTTGGACGGGTTGAGCTTGAGTTTGTTACTACCCATCCAGACCCGTACGGCCTCCAAGCACTGGGACAGCACCTCGACGGCATCGTTGGGGTGGTTTGGGTTGAATATGTACAGCTGGGTGTCGTCAGCATACAGATGATATTCCACCCCAAAACCACGGATGATTTAGTTCTCCTCTATACTAAAGACTAAGTTCTTCATTTTTGAAGTCAACTCTTTCCTAGCTATAAATCTTTCCCTTTCTTGATTCATATTAAAACTATTTCTGTCTTTGATGTACTTGATTTATTTTAACTTTTTAAAATTGTTTATGTGTGTGCATCTTTAAGTCAATCTTGACTCCTGTCACCCGACTAGACAAGTCCCTACAGTTTTCTTGCCAAGGTTCTTTGGAAGTGACATGCCACTGCCCGCTTTTTAGGGCTGAGAGAGAATGACTGGCCCAAGATCACCCAGCTAACTTCACGCACAAGACAGGACCAGAACGCAAGGACTTCTGGTTTCTAACCAGGTGCCATAACCAGTGGTGTATTAACCATTAAGCAGACTAAGCACTTGCTTAGAGCAGCAGGTATTGTTGTGGCCCAGCCGGCTCTGGATGAGCTGCTGATGGATTCCTCAAGTGAGGAGTCCTATGAGTTGGTTCTAGAGGAGGAAACCCAGGTTGTCCAGGATGTCAGGCTAAGGATTGAGAGAAGGCAATTAGCAGAACGACGCCATCAGAGATAATCAGTATCAGCTGCCTAATTGCCTGGCCCTTCCCAAGAGGCATTAAAAGAAATCCTCTGTGAAGAGTAGGTTTGCAGGAAACAACAGAGAAGCTTCAGAGTCGGAGAATTGTGTCGTGTAATCTTTCAGTCTAGTTCAGGTTAGTTCAGACAAGCTGCCAAGTAGCAGTCCATCTAGTTAATTATCTTGTGAAGGGAGGGAGTCAGAACAAGGTATTATGTACAAAGGAGGGGGCACCAAAATTTTTCAGTGCTTAGGGCACCAGTGAGCCTTAACCCACCACTGGCCTTAACCAGTGCTGTCTTAAAAAAGTATTACAAGATGTGAATTTCCAGTCTGGTACAGATTATGATAGTAATTTGAGATCTGGGTATTTTTCCTTTGTGGTTGCACCCTTTGAAAGAATATTCTGCTAGAGACACACTCTTCTCTCTTCCTTATTACATATTAGGATTCCAGAGAGGACATATCACTTTTGCCAGAGTAGGGATGGATTGATTGCAGTGATTTTTTTAAATTAAATTGAGGGCTGTATGCAATATGAGGATTGTGAGGGTTCTTTGCTCTCCAAGCGCTGGGTACACCACAGATAACAACAAAATACAAAATATACACAATACAATGTTGCAAATATTTATTTAATTAGATTTCTAGACCGCCCCCTCTTCCCAAAGGGACTCGATATGCAAACTATGCAAACTATGTCTTCCATATGCAGTCCTTTAATACTTATATTAATACTTTTTTGCAAATCTCAAATATACAGTTAGAGTATATCTTAAATAATTCAAAATAAAACATTTAATGTTAAAACTTTAATGTTTAAATAATACATCAATCTATTAATTAATTAATAAATGTCTTTTATTTTGGCGTGCAGAATGTAATTGACAGTCAATCTTTATCCAGCCAAAATACATATACATATATTTTCCTACTACATAACCATATTATTATAATCTAGACCTTTCAAGATAGTTTGGAATTTATTTTCAATTATCAAAAACAAGTCACAAAGTTCAGATTTATGACTTGCTAAATGCTACAGATGTACAAGGCAGAAAAAGTAACAGCTACTATATGTATATGGACAGATACATTCATAAAATAAACCAGTTTGATAAGAAACTAGTGAGAGAAAAGCAAACATTGACTTGCAAGTGACAGCTAGAAATCTGGAAGAGAGTGAATAATTTCAAAGCAGAGAAGACAATTTCAGATACTGGTATTCTAAACTTGCTCCCAGAAAAAGACAAGGATTTTTACACATGTATCTAAATTGTTATAGTAATGCAATGGTTCTCTTCTCCCCCCCCCCCCCACCCTTTGCAAAAGAGAATCTGCACTGCTCAGAATGTTCTCTTTTGGTAATTATAGCAATACATGTATAGGATCCTTTCTCACAGTTGTGGTGAACATGGCCTTCATGATTGATATGCATGTTAATAGTAGGCCTAATCTATGCTACCATGTGACACATTTTTGCATTATTTCAGTATGTCAGGAAGTTCATCTAGTTTGCCTATGAACACAGTTCAATCAACAGAAGAATTCAGCTGAATTCTATGCTTCTGAAAGACTAAAGTCATTCTGAAAGCTATGTCTCCCATTGTTCACTAAAGGTCATATCTGCCATGGTCCTATGGATTGTACTCATTAAAAGATTTTAGTATGTTGTTGTGTATCTTACAATAGTGATGATGACCCTTGTGATATCTGAATTCTCATTATATTTTTATGCTTTACCTTAGCAGCATAATAAAGTTCAGATGTTCTACTTTGGAAATCCAAAGCAACTTTAGTTGTATAGCTGTGCGAGAGAAATATTCTAAATAAAAAAATTGATTGTTTTTCTGAAATTAATTCAGGTTCAGCAGTTTCATTTTCTATGACAAGTTCACTTTTACAATTTGAACTTCTTCTTCACTCTAAATTTTAAAGAGTAGGTTACAAAGTTGTTTAAAAAGTACTCATTGTTTATTGTTTTATTGTTTTATTTATTTTTATTTATTTAGAAATTTAATATGACCACCCACTCACTCTCAGTGATTCTGGGCGGCTTACAAAAAAATAATAATCCAATATCTAACAAGGGCCAAAGGTTCCAGAAAAGAAGGAAAATTGATATGTTTAATAAAGGCTTCAGATATAGATCACCTTTCTAAACCAAAGTCATTCTGGGATATTGTATTTGTGGGCTCTTGTTAATTTATCTCTGGGCTCAATTAAAATCTATTTAGATGACAAAGTAATTACTAACAATCCTGTATAGAGCATTACTTATTAAAGACATCAAGTTGTTACTTATTGTTTATAAAAGACATCTAGTTCTAGACACTATCAAATCTTTTAAAAATCTACTTACTCAGGGGACTGTGATCTATTTATTGCAATAAATGGGTTGGATATAAACAATCACCAAGTAAAATGAAAATTATCATGGAACAGAAGCTAGTTCAGCACCAGTTGTTATAGCATAGTCAATGTGAATACTCATCTAAAATCAATACATACAAAGGGGTGGGGGTGGTTGTGGAGCGGGGCCCTTCAAATCAGTTTTGTACTCCTCACAACTACCTGGACTACTTTCTGACAACTACCTGGACTACTACTGGCAAGATATATTTTTTTTGTTATGGTTTGCCACTGCTTACTTTCTAGGGCTGAGAGAAAGTGATTGGCTTAGGCCTGGTTGGTTTTGTGCCTAAAGCAGGAAAACAGCTCTGGTTTCCAATCTCTAACCTGATGACTTAACCACACCACCAAACTGCTTCATTATGCAAACAATTGCAGATAAGAAAATATAACTGTCTCAAGAAACTTAACAGGGAACAATGGACTAAGATGAATTAGCTTTTCACAGATCTGACAGTTGCAGTGAAAATGGAGGTTGTGAAGGGAACAAGCTTCCTGAAGTAGAGGATGTAGGATCAACCAAAGGCTACTTTACAAATGCTCCCCCATGTTAGGATTGCAAAGTGGCGGTCTCAAGCAGGTTTTAGACCCAGGAGTCAGGAGAAATAGCTTTGCCCAAGTCGCAGCCTGAGCCTTTTATAAGGAAAGTGGATTTGCCCGCCTGCCCTATTATTCACTTTTTATTGTGTCTGCTCCAACACTGAGATATTGGACAACCATTTGTCTGAAATGCTGCAGCGTGTCCTTCCTGAGTAGGGGATTGGACTAGAAGGTTGGAAGGTCCCTTCCAATTCTGTTATTCTGTTATTGGAAATAGCCTATAAATTGCTTTTTGAACAATAAGAACTTCCAGAAGAAAAGATTTTACTACAGCAGGCTATATTCCTTCAACCCACAGTGCAAGATTTATATATGATGAAACTGGATGAGGTTTCAATAATTAAAATAATAAACCACAGAAATGACTTGGAAACATGGATCTTATGAATTAAGGCAAATATGCATGTCTTAGGATAATGTTGCAGGATCCAATCTGGATAGGCCACTGGGATTGGAACTCGGATCTTAACACAGAAAAGTGATCTGGATAATTTTCTTACTTTGGATTTACAAAAGTAATGTGCCATACCTTCTCAGGAAGGAATTCCTGAGAAAAGGAATATTACCTAACTGAAATAATCAAGAACCTTAAAGTTAAAATTAAGGTTTGCAAAGTGAGTCTATTTGATCAAGGTTAGACTGTATATGATCTTTTCTTTTATTAAGAGCTTTTAATAGATTTTTCTTGACTGAATAAAAGGCTTTTAAGATTTGTTTATGAGTGAGATGTAGGAAGAAGATAGTTTTGTTTTGTTATTAGAGAAAGTGATAAGTGATGCTATTAACAATTGAGAGGAGATTAAAAGAAAAGATAATAAGAAATTAATTTGTGGGACATCATTTGAAGGGATTAAAGATTCATATTTCCAATTTGTTGTTTCAAGTAGCACTTAATGGAATTTTTCTTGATTAAATTTGAATGATGAGGTTTAAAGCTTTGTTTATAGATATGAGATAAGATGTGGGAAGAAGAGTTTTAGAGAAAATGATAATGCATTATATAAAGTACAGGAAATAATTATTAAATTGAATTATTTCTTTAAAGTATGTATACAGAAAAAGGGGGAGAGTGTTATTTCTGGTATCCATTAATGGATTTTTTTACAGATTAAATTTGAAAGATTATTTGCCAATAGATAAATGATGAGATTGGGGTGAAGAGAGTTTGGGTTGAAATTTTAGGAATGATGTTAACCTATTGAAAAAGAACTCTGTTCCTTCTCTACATCTAGCATACAGTAGTAGAAGCTGTGGTTTTTGCAAATGGAAAAATGCTTCCAATTCTTTTCATAGTACAGCAAGCAGTGGATTTCCTAAGCAAACTAATAAATACTTTTGCAAACTAGCTATCCTTCCAACATAAGCATTTAAAAGATTACTTTGCAGCTCCCATTCTCAATTTTTTGCAATAAGTTATGCAAGCTCTGTGCAGAATCACAATTAATTACAATGGTTAATTTGTTAGACTGGAATTGGAGATAACCAGAGACAGAAATTGTGTGGGTGACTCTGTGGCAGTCTTTCTCTTTCAATACCAAAGAAGCATGGCTGTTGAAAAAATAGGAGGCAAGAGTGCCACATACCAATGATGTAAAATTATTTAATACTATAGATAATTCTGTTGTTTTACAAAGTGATCTATGTGTCTGATGGTCATCCATTTGGCAACTTCAAATTTTGATTAATAAATGCTCTGTCTTACATATTGGTAAACATAATCAGAATGTCAGGTATAAGCTAGGTGTATTGATCTAGCAGATAACCCTCACTTTGATAAGGACCTAGGTATATTTATCTCCGATGATCTATGCTCCAAAGTTCACTGTAACAGCGTTGCTAAAAAAGCAGAGTTGTAAACTTAATTCTACAAAGTTTATTTTCTGGAAACATTGTATTGCTAACTAGGGCTTATAAAACTTACGTTAGACCAATCTTAGAGTACTGTTCAACTGTTTTGAACCCCTACCATATATCTGACATTAGTAAAATCAAGTGGGTTCACAAGTACTTTACAATAAAAGTTTTGCACTCTTCTGTACATAATAGAATTTCCTATGCTTGAAATTCTTGGTTTAGATAACTTGGAACTGCATTGCTTGCAGTCAGACTTAGGTATTGCATACAAAATTGTATGTAATGTTTTACCTGTAAATGATTTTTTTTGTTTTAATTGCAATAATACACATGCAACCAGCCACTTTAAACTCAATGTAAATCGTTCTAAACTTGACTGTAAAAATATGATTTTTGTAATAGAGTTGTCAAAGTCTCAAATGATCTACCTGATTCAGTTGTCTCAGCTACAAATTTTCACAGTTTTAGTCACAAATTGATTTCCGTGGCCCTCACTTCAAACTTAACAGATCCATAGAGGGGTGTGCATAAGTGCACTAATGTACCTATCATCCCTGCCATTCTATTTTTAGATTATTCCTGTTTTTGTTTCTGTTTAACAAATTAAAATAAACAAACAAACATATTTTCTTCAGCTTCTTGAAAAATAGTAAGGTATAAACTTTATAAAGGTAGAATAAATGACCAATACAAATACTTTTAGTTTGAACTTTTCTGTCACAATGATCTAGGATAGCAATTGGCAACTTGTAGATCACATGTCTTCGCAGTTCTCAAAAACAAAGTAAATGGAATCAAAATATTTGCCCGTGGGGGTGAGGTTAAGAAGAGAATGGTATCCCTAGAGTTCTTGATTAGACATAAGGCACTCCGATAATTCTTTTAAAGCCTCCTAGCCAAATGTCTAAGATGCTATTTTGTCCTTTAACCCAGGAGTCCCCAACCTTTGCAACTTTAAGTCTGAAGCAAAGCTGGCTGGAGAATTCTGGGAGCTGAAGTCCTTCAGACTTAAAGTTGCAAAGGTTGGGGACCCCTGCTTTAACCATCATCAACTCTCAAAAAAGTCTCACTCATTCTTCTGATGATGTATTACCAACTATGCCCTTACAGCCCAATGAGGCCAGATAAATTAAAAGTAGAATTGCCAATGACAAGAAATTATCTATGAGTACTCTAATGTAGGGGTGTCAAACTCAATTTCATTGAGGGCCACATCAGGGTTGTATTTAACCTCAGAGAGCCAGGGTGTGTATGTGGAGGTGGCCATGGTTAAAGTGGCCATGGCCTTGGAGAGCATGGCCAGGGTGGGCATTTGACACCTCTTCTTTCTTTCTACAATTCTTTACTATAACAATTTTCCTATCTCTTCTTCCAGAAATTACTGGCAAATATTTATTACGTATTCTTTATACTCCACTAAAATTTATTTCTACATTTATGCCCCATTGTTTAATAATAAATTGCTTTTCTAGGCAGAAAAGCTATTTATACTATTGTATTGTTATTATTCAACTAATAATAAAAAGTACAATTGTGTAAATAACATAATAATACAAAGTCTAACAGCAGAGGTAAATTTTTCAGGACAGTAAATAGAAATGGCTGTCAATGACAGTATAGGTGGTACCTTGCTCAATAGCAGTAACTGTGAAAGGGATCTTGGAGTCCTAGTAGACAACCATTTAAATATGAGCCAGCAGTGTGCAGCAGCTGCCAAAAAAGCCAACACAGTTCTAGGCTGCATAAACAGAGGGATAGAATCAAGATCATGTGAAGTGTTAATACCACTTTATAATGCCTTGGTAAGGCCACACTTGGAATACTGCATTCAGTTTTGGTCACCATGATGTAGAAAAGATGTGGAGACTCTAGAAAGAGTGCAGAGAAGAGCAACAAAGATGATTAGGGGACTGGAGACTAAAACATATGAAGAACGGTTGCAGGAACTGAATATGTCTAGTTTAATAAAAAGAAGGACTAGGGGAGACATGATAGCAGTGTTCCAATATCTCAGGGGTTGCCACAAAGAAGAGGGAGTCAAACTATTCTCCAAATCACCTGAGGGTAGAACAAGAAGCAATTGGTGGAAACTAATCAAGGAGAGAAGCAACTTAGAACTGAGAGGGGAAATTTCCTGACAGTTAGAACAATTAACCAGTGGAACAGCTTGCCTCCAGAAGTTGTGAATGCCCCAACACTGCAAGTCTTCAAGAAGATGTTGGATAACCATTTGTCTGAAATGGTATAGGGTTTCCTGCCTAGGCAGGGAGTTGGACTAGATGACCTCCAAGGTCCCTTCCAACTCTGCTATTGTATTGTATTGATAGATTGTTGATTGTAGATTAAATGGACCTACAGTATGTAAAATCCAGCATTACACTGTAGTATTAACATGGCATGTTGCTTATTTTCTATCCAGATCAGGCACTTACTTAAGGCTACATAATTGTAATCCAGTCCAATTCAATCCTCCTGCAGCACTCCGCTGGCCAAAAACAGCTGGGTGGAGGCCCTGCATGACCCATTTTGGCCTCCCAAACCTCTTGCAGTACTCTGCCGGCCACAAAAGTGCTACTGGAGGCTAGAGAAGCCAAAAACAGACCATGTGTGGGCCTCACAGGGCCTACATATGGACCATTTTTCATTTTTAACAACTTGTTTCAACTTCTTCATCTTAACAAAGAAAGTAAACTCAAATGGAAAACTAGGATATTTGTCATTAAACTTAGTGGGATAACACTGTCATGTAGGGACAGGGGAATTCAGAGAAATTTGCCTCCTTGCAGTAAACAGCAAACAGCCTGGTCAGCTTCACTACCACTCATCTCCCCCATCGCTGCCCATCACCGTCACCACATATTGCCATCTCCATTTTGCCATCTCCATTTTCTGCTTCTGTGTACCCCATTTTCGGTCTCCATGTATACCATTTTGGCCTCCATGCGTCCCATTTTTGGCCCATTCCAGGCAGCATGGATTGTTGCCATCCTTGCCATCTGGAATGGGTCAAAAATGGGGCACATGGAGGCCTAAAATGGGATGCACGGAGGTCAAAAATGGAGTGTGTGGAGGCCAAAAATGGGGTACATGTAGGTGGTGATAAGTGATGGCAGCAATGGGCGGTGATGGCAACGATGGGGGGGGGGGGTGATCTCCACAGCCTGGAACAGCTGATAGGTGATATTTCAGGAGACCTATCCAACCACCAATCAGCTGCTCATGCTAAATCAGACTCTGCTGAAGCTGACCAGGCTGTTTGCTGCAAGGAGGCAAATTGCTGGGAGGTGGAGGCCAAAAGGTGGGGGCCAGCCAGTTTTGGCAACATTCACTCTATAAGACACACAGACATTTCCACCCACTTTGGGGTGTGTGTGCATCTTATACACTGAAAAATATGGTAAATTTAATGTCGATTTTATTTGTATAATCTACTTTCAAATACCACCTCTTGTCATACATGTGTAACTTTACTTGAAGAACCATTTCATTTGCATCTAGAATTGTTCCTTTTTTCAATCAACATAACCAAGAGTATTGGATGACAGTAGATGTAATATGTATATATAAATGCACATGGTTACTTACTTACATACATACATGGGAAAGGTAATAATTAAAAATTTATATAAAGATAAGCAAGGTTGAATCTTTATTCAATAGTTAAGCATTCTATCTACTCATCCTACATGTTTACCAGAATGATATTCCAACATCATTAGATAAGCTGTACCTTTTATGCTTAATTCCCAAAACACATGTCATTACTTGAGCCCTTATCCCTCTTTGACAGATGTCAGTGCTACTTTCTAATTCCATAGGATAGCTTCACATAATGCACTTCACATTAGATTACAACCAAGAATGAAAATAATAATGTGTGTATGTAAAACAAAATCCTGCAAAAACAGTTTCTCACACACAAAAACATCCCACAAAAATAGCAAAAAATATGAGTAATGGTAACAGAATGTTATGTCTTGTTATACATCAATATACATATATATTTTATATACATATAGAAAGAACAAATGCAACACAAACAATCTGCATATGGCAGTGCATTGGACTCAGTGATCCTTGTGTTCCTTCCAATTTTACACTTCTAATTTAATCTAAGACATTACAAATAACAAAAATAGAAAATAGAAAAATCACTAAAAGGGATGACCAAATTATATTAATGTGATAATACAGTGTAAAAAAACAATTCACACTATATGAGTTTTCATCTTTCAATCCTGGATCAGAAATCTGGCGCTATTATTTTTATTATCTTAGTTCGGCAGCAGCGGTGTAATTAGCAATCTGAACAGTTGTAACTATTTGATGGGTACACTGTTACACCTGATAAAACCTAAGTATGTACTTTTGTAGTTGCTAAGCAAAATTTGGCTTCAGAATTTGTGACATAGTTCTAGTAGAAAAATGAAAGATATACTTTGTCTTTACGTATTGTAAGTCTCCTGAGGAGTGGCCAAAATGGGTCATAAATCTATATAGAAAGTACAATATAGTGAAATACAGCCTGCATCTTCTTTTAGAAAAGAGTCACAAGAGGAAAACATTCAGTTGCAAGCATTTTAACATTAATATCATGAGCCTTTAGTAACAGTTGAAGGTAATATGTCAAGCCTGACTAATTTTTGCATTTGTCAAGAATTAACAATAGTCCACTGGATCTTGTTAGTATGTAAATGAGCTTAGGTGCAAATCCTCTACCTACAGTATACTAGTAAAATTCTATGTGCAATTTGATATTTCCTGCATCTCTTTTATTCAAAAGCACACATTAAAGCTTAATTAGTCTAATGTATTCAAAGGAAGGACGGAAGTGTATTGGGGATTGTGTTATTTCTTTTATCCAACTTTCTTGTAATACTGTGCCTATAGATCCTTGATACTAAATGTATGGGCAGCCACCTTTGCAAGCTAATATGAAATTAAAATTCAGCATCTTTATTATTGGTATTGTGTAGAATTGTATTAAAAGGATATTTACACTCCCTTTGTTTTTGATGAACAATGGATCCTTTTTGCCATCTTGGCTTAATGTTAAATGATGTCTAGGAAGATTGATATTTTGTTATGTTCATAGTGACCTTGTTTGTAAAATGGTTATTGCTTGTCTCAAGAGTACTACAGGCAGTGTTCAATGAATATATATTTTTTCTTTTTATGTATACTAAGAGCATGTGCACCAAAGACAAATTCCTTGTGTGTCCTATCACACTTGGCCAATAACGAATTCTATTCTATCAATTATGACCACGTTTGAGTCCAAAATGTCTGTTGCTAAGAGAGAGAAAGTTCTTAAGTAAATTTTGCCCCATTTTGGACTTTTTTTGCTACCATTGTTAAGTGAATTGTTAAGTGTTAAATTAGTAGTATAATTGTTAAGTGAATCTGGATTCCCATTGACTTTGTCAGAAGGACGCAAAAGGTGGGGCACAATGACCCCAGGACAATGTAGCTGTCACAGTCAATTGCCAAGTGATCACATGGCCATAAGGATGCCACAATAGTGGTAAGTATAAAAATGTTCATAAGTCATTTTTTCAGTCTTTTGTAAGTTTGAATGATCACTAAGTAAACTGTTGTAAATTGTAAATACCTATATTTACAAAAGCATCTTAGATGATTCTTGCAATTCTGATTACAAAAAAAGGGACTTTGGGGTACCTAAAAATGAGTTAGATATGTGAACCATCATACTGCAGCTCTTTATACTCCCAAGCTCATACATGCTGGACATCCAAGAGGCATACACTTCGGTATGACTGAAGAAATGAACTGTCTATATATGCAAAATAAGCTTTGTATAACAGTAAATTTGAACCTACTTTTTTTTAGATAAAAATGAAAGCTGAATGTCATGAGAAATATAAAGCAAATTAAGTAAGTATGAATTGGTCAACAAATATGTGTCGTAAAAGAAGAAAAGGTAGAGTCCAAAATGAACGGGTGATAAATCGATGTGGGTTGATTATAAAAGTGGAAGTACAAAAATATGTTGAACAAGTTAGTCACAGTGAATGAAGACTGAATTAGAAAACAATTAATTTATGTGTAATTTATGAAATGTATAAATTCAAGTATAATTTTCATGAACAGAAAGATAATTATATTTATTGAATGATATTGATGTAAACCGTGTGTGTGTGTGTGTGTGTGTGTGTGTGTGTGTGTGTGTGTGTGTAATCCAAAAAGAGACACCCCCCAAGAGCCAAGACACAGAACAGGAAAATGGCATTGCCCTCCTCCTTTATATCAAAGGCACCACAGACAAAATCAGCAAAATTCTCCACAAGCACAATATCAAGACAGAATTCAACACTGACCAAAAACTAACCAACATCCTAAGAAATCCCAAAGACAAGATCCAGCTAGAAAACCAAGGAGTCTACAAAATTCCATGTAAAATCTGTCCTGCAACTTACATAGGACAAACTAATAGAAGAATAAATGCACGCATCACAGAACATAAAAATGCAGTAAAAAAAACATCTTAAAACCTCATCTCTCTATCAACACTTCAAAGCTACAGGACATGATATTGACTTGGAAGGAACTAAATTGATCTCTAAGGCTGAACAGCTCAACAGGAGAATAATCAGAGAAGCCATCGAAATAGAGAAACAACCTAACAATATGAACAAAAGTGATGACACCTCCCGCCTACCAGACATCTGGAAACCAGCACTGGCCAACAGACAAACCCCACCCACCACCCAAGCCGTTGAAATACAAAATAAGGAGAAACATACAAATAGGACCAATCAGCATCAATCTACCAATCATGATACAGCTGCACAGCCAATCAACCCACTCACAACAACAGAGTCAGCACTCCACACACACACACCAAGATTTAAGGAAGGGCAGCATCTACGCAGCCACAGACTGAAACCTGAAGATGGCAAGTGAGATCTTGCAAAAACGTTGCAAAGACAATCTCATTCTTACACGGGAAAACACCCGAATACAACAAGACCAGCATACCTACACTCGTGAAAATCTATGAAGATAGATAGATAGATAGATAGATAGATAGATAGATAGATAGATAGATAGATAGATAGATAGATAGTCTCCCTTTATTTATTTATCAGCACAAACGTAACACACACACACATACACACATATATATATGCTTGATGTTTTCCTACTCCACCCTTCAGTGTACTCATTAGTTCTTATACTTTTCTATGCTTAGTTAATACTGATTAACCCTGAAAGTGAATGTACTGTTTGTATGCGTAGCCTTTTAGCAATTATATTATACTGTCTGAAATTATGAAAAGGGTATTTGCTTACCTGAACGGTCTTCTCTGTGTGCTGTGGGAGAGTTCAAGCATAGGTTAAATTCTGTATATATGCCCAGGACTAAATTGGAAATCTTTAGCCATACCTCTGGTTCCATACTGGATTTAGTTTTTTCAATGAAAGCATGGTCCTGTCAAGTTGTGCAACTGTGGTTCCATCGTGTATGTCTGGAAAGTGTTTCAACCATGATGTCCTTCCGCACATCCAGAAGGTGTTTCAAGATGGTGAGTGACCCCAGGCAGGGTTGGACTCTCCCATAGTGCACAGAGAAGACTGTTCAGGTAAGCCAATGTTCCTTCTCCTGTGCGCTGCTTGGAGAATCCAAGCATGGGACATACCCAAGCTAAATGTCACTAGGGCAGTAAGTATGAGTATCAAGGGTCTTTCCACTAGAATAAATACCCTGAAGAACTTTTCTGCCAAACACTGCCTCCGCTGAGGAGAACTTGTCCAGTTTATAGTTTTTTACAAAGGGAGAAGGTGATGCCCAGGTCACCTCTATAGATGCTTGAGTTGCCTAGGTTGCAATGCTCCTAGTGGAGCGTGCTGTAATGTGTCTTGGGACCGGCCTTGCTTGTTGTTCATAGGACAAGGCAATACAAGCGCACAACCAGCGTCCAATATTTGAGGGGTGACTTTATTTATTTATTTTTATTTATTTTATTTTATTACATTTATATCCCGCCCTTCTCCACAGAGGACCCAGGGCGGCGCACAGGAAATTTAAAAAGATATACAAAATAGAAAATGAATAAATAATTTAAAATATATATTAAATAATCCCAATTCTATGCTAAAACCAATTATTTGAAACCCAATTTAAAACTTATATGACCCAGAGATGCTGGCTGGAAGGAGATGAAGAGTGACAAATGAAAAATGGCCTCAAAAGAAGGCCGAAGTCAGCTGAGGTACCCTGTTCCAGTGGAGCTATTACACCCTTATGGGTAGAAGCCTTTGCCTTGCGCAAAATAGACTTAAACAAGGCATGTTTAAAAAGACCCAAGAATGCAGGCTTGTCAGGATGACCCCTTCATCCCCTGATAAATCCTGCTCCTCTACATTCTCCTCACCCCAGATGGATTCCTTGCTGGCAAGGAGGAATGGGAAGTAGAAGGCCTCTGCACTTGGGCCACCTCCTGAGTAGTAAGATGGAGTGGGGCTAATCTGGGAGGGCGATGAGCATGGAGTGGGGCTAATCTGGGAGGTCCTCTGCTATACCTTGGAAGATGGCCCTGGCAATAACCTCTCACATCTCAGTCGAGAGAGATGGCCCCTGATCTTCTGCTGGATGAGTCCCCACCGCAGAAGGAGCAATAGAAGACTCTGCAACCAAGGGACTCACTGGAATGTGCTTGTCCTCAATCTCCAAGGGACAGTCAAACAGGCCAGCATCCTCATCAAGGAAAGGCCTGGGAGGCCCTGGATTCCTCGATGCATGGTCAGGGGGAAAATCCTTACTTTCCTCTTCACTGTCTGAAATAGGATGGTCTATATGGGAAGAGGCCTGAATCTCAAGGGAGCCCAGCTGGGTGGGATGTTGCCCAGCTGGGTGGGAAGCAGCCTTGGACTGGGCCTTGGCAAACTGTTTCTCCAATGCCTTCTGGTGTCCGATGGCCTCCCTGTCATGCCCTTTGGTCTACCTCTTCCCCTCGGCACATTGAGGCTTTTTCCCTCTTAAGGCCTCCCTAGCTAACCTACCAGCCTTCCTGGCATAGGACCTGTACTTCAGAATGATAGAAGGTCCTGGCTTCTCCAGCACCTCTGTTCCGTCATTGCAGGTGTTCTCAGTTACTAGAGCAGTAGGATAGGATCAGGCTCCACTCACCCATTGGCTGCAAACATGGAAGAAAGGAAACAGGCAATTGCAAGCTGAGATGAGATGAAAAACAAGAAAAAAATGGTGGTCCTTTAGGAGTGAACTGGAAATGGTTCCCAGCACTAATGCAGATCCAGTCTCAAGGAGTCTCACTGTAACTGTCCAAAAAACTCCAATGCCTCTACAAGAGAAGGTAAAACAGAGACAGACAATCCCACCAGCAATCCAGGCAGGAAGAGCCTGCATGTGGTGATCGCAAAATGAGGCAGGCAGGTCATGTTGACAGGAAAATATTTGCATGGGAAAGAGGCAGTTCAAAATGGCTGCCTGCATGCCGAAGTAGTAGCAAAACCTCTGCCATCTGCTCTCTAACCACCGGGAGCTGTTTGAAGATTCCCATGGGTCATCTAGGTGTCAGATCACCGACCCTCGCTGCAGAAATCACCACCAAGCTTAACGGCTGCAAGCAAGCAGAGCCCAGGACACTGCAGAGTAAGTAGACGGAAAGGTTTAAACAAACCAAAAAGGGGGGGAAAACTCCCAATCCTGCTCTCAACAAAAAAGGGGGGGAAATTACAAATTCAAAGGAAAAGACTAACTAATAACTACTACATTAGAAAAATAAAAACAAAGGATTGGAGAGTCCCAGCTATCTGTTTTAGACTGCTGGAAGCTCTTTGGACACATCTACTGGGCTAGACTGAATTGAAAAAACTAAACCCAGTATGGAACCAGAGGTGTGGCTAAAGATTTCTAATTCAGTCCTGGGCAGATAGGCAGAATTTAACCCATGCTTGGACTCTCCAAGCAGCACACAGGAGAACGAACCTATGTTTCAATTTTTTTTAGCAATTGTTGTTATAAACAAACCACAGAAAATAGAGTGATACAGTGGATTTCATTTCCCATAACAGCACAAATTAGGGTAAGTTCTATTAGATTCTTTATACAAAATTCTTTTTTAACAATTTAGTGCAATAATATGTTCATTTGTTTGGAGATAGAGTATACTGAATATGTTCATAAAATGTATAATTAGAAATATATGAGTTGGGAAAACATTTTAGCTTTCAGAAGCTTCCACTCCTCAATATGAATGATCCTGAATATGAATACTGATGGAATGAAATGGGAATTTCTATCACCACTCATGGATGTTTATCAATTCATGTCACTCCCCATCAAAATTACATCTGTTGTAGACAAAGGTATCTATCAGAATTAGTATCAGGTTGTTCAACTTTATACTTTTATATATCCTACTTTGTACTATAACATGGTGACTACTAAGAACTACCTTAGAAACATATTTTGCATTAGAAAAATCTACTTCATTTGCATACATTGTAACCACAATTGCCTCCATTTACATCCCATTTGCATGCCAGGCCACTGCTAGTTAATTAATTGCACTTCTGTGGTGGCAAAAAGACCATGTAAAATTTGTGTCTGGGCTTTGGTTGATTTTCCAGTTTCAGGAAAGAATTGCTACAATTTTACATAGTGAGCCTGAGAAAGTCCTCTTTGCCAGTGAGTTTTGCCAACTGCTGGAGTAACAAAGCACCATGGTACTGCTGTCACCACATGTTAAAAGTCATTAGGCAACACTTCAAACTCATTGGCTCAGTGTAAGACTATGAGATTATAAAATATAATGTATTTTTTTATATTTGCCTTTCATTTCCTGATCTTCCTTGTGCACATGCCATGAGCCCCTTTGGAAGACATTTGAGACCCTAAGGGAAACCAAGCTCATATTAAAAATTCTATATATTGACCAACTTCATAGGGAAAAAACAAAATAGATGCCAATATCTATGCCACACCATTCAAAAATCAGATATTAAGACCTTAATATCTGAACTATTAAAAATAAAAGACAGAGAGATATTGTTTTATCCAATGTGTCACAGTGTAGTATCATCCATATACCCTCCTAGCATAAAGATGTCCATTTAGTGTTTCTGCTCATGGAAATCACCTCTGTCTCACTGGCAGCCATTTCTTAAGGCAGCTGAATTCAGTCTAGGTACTCCAATGTGGGAGAGATGTTTTCCATCAACAATGGGTTGGCTCAAATTCATCTGGCAGGTTTGCTAAAGGATTGCGTTCTTCCATTTAGTCACTTGGCTATGTGCCTCTCGCGCAGTACTGAATTGGCTGTGAGCAACACTGGAACTTTGGCTTCTAAAATTATATTGTCATTTAAAAAAAAATTAGGTTGGCTAAAAGTAATTGCTTCCTCAGTCAAGAAACCTGTAACTGAAATATACACCCTCCAATAGAAAAAGAAAGGAAGGAAGGAAGGAAGGAAGGAAGGAAGGAAGGAAGGAAGGAAGGAAGGAGAGAGTGGGTTTTGTGTTGGAAAGATATTGTTCACTTCCTGGAATGTTAACACATAGGCAGAGTGGGGCATCTGCCATTCTGGACATATGTTTCTTCTAAGCCCTAAAATGTTGAGCTACGTAGTATTTGAATATGAATTTGAATTTTATTGAATTTTTATACCGCACCTTCTCCCCAGCAGGACTCAGGGCGGTGTACAGGCAACAGTAAAAGTCAATTAGTATAACATTAATGATAAAAACAAATAAAATGCTATTAAAAATGTATTAAACAGTACACCTGATTTTCAAATTTTGATAAAAACTCTATCTAAAAGCAAGTTAAAAACTATGCCAGGCCAGCCACATGAAATAAATGGGTCTTCAAAGCCCGGCGGAAAAGGCGCAGGTCCGTGATCGTGCGAAGGTCAGGGGGTAGGTCATTCCAGAGGGCAGGAGCAGCCACAGAGAAGGCTCTCCCCCTGGGCGTCACCAGCCGACATTGCCTAGCCGACGGCACCCTGAGGAGGCCCTCTCTGTGGGAGCGGACTGGTCGGTGGGAGGTATTAGGTAGCAGGAGGCGGTCTTGCAAATAGCCAGGTCCTATGCCATGGAGCGCTCTAAAGGTGGTTACTAGCACCTTGAAGCACACCCGGAAGGCCACAGGCAGCCAGTGCAGCTCGCGCAGGAGAGGTGTCACATGGGAGCATCTAGAAGCTCCCAGAATTCCCCACGCGGCCGCGTTCTGAACTAACTGGAGCCTCCGGGCGCACCTCAAGGGAAGCCCCATGTAGTGGCTATGTAATCCTGATTTCTTGACACCAACAAATCTATCCATATAGGGATGGATACGAACATAAGTTTGCTTATGCAGGGAGCGCTGTTTTATTGTTAAAGAAAATCATGAGTTTAAGAGATGGCAGCAGTGCTAGAATTAGCTTCTATGTTTGTTAATGAGCAGAAGAACACTGATGAGATTAGGCATATGCCCTTAATTAACTATGGAACATCTGTAGTTTTGCCCAGTTATATTATTGTTGATTTTTATTGGGATTGCTTTAGATAATTGCACAGACAATCTCCATTGCATGTAGTCAATATCACTTCCCTTTGTTAAGGTGAGCAATACTTCCCTCCCCACTTTTTGGCAAGGAAAGTGGCCGGGGGGGGGGGGGGGGTTAGTTCTAAGAAGTGAATTGTTTTCTTAGTTATATTATTACATAAAGGACAAATCTAAATTTAAACTCAATAGTTTTATATATTTCTTGAGCAATAAAGAATACCTATAACTGATCTTAACCAATGCAGTTCTTAGTGATAAAACCCACATTTTACACTTGAAGTTTCCAAGATGAAATTTCTATCTAAGCCCAGAAACAATATTTTATGGTCGGTCGGTCGGTCGGTCTCTCTCTCTCTCTCTCTCTCTCTCTCTCTCTCTCTCTCTCTCTCTCTCTCTCTCTCTCTCTCTCTCTCTCTTCAATTAGAGTAGATAAAACTGCATTTTTGTGCTCACACTTTATTGGCAACTTCTGCACAAACCAGGAAATCTTTAACAAAATTAAAATGGAAACAAAACTCATAAAATCTGTTTGACTTCCTTGAAGCATCAAATCAATGAGTAGTTTTGCAAGACTTTTTCAGTGGTAGCATTCACTGTTTCAATCTTAATGTTTCGCTTGGCCCAAATTGTACGATTAATAAAATTGGTTTCTAGGAAATTGTGTGAGAGGATTTCTGATACCTTGACTGCGGATTATTTCTCTGTGTTTAGCTTTTGCCCTTATCATATTCCTTAGGACTAGGAGGATTCTGATTTGAAAAATCTAAAAGGCAGTCAAATCAATATTATTACAAGTCAGCAGAAGGAATCTCCTATAGTCCCGTTATGTTGCCAAGAGTTAAGAATTTGAACGTATGATGTAATGCAAGCTCTCTAGAGTCATCTAAGGAAAAAACAAACTAAGTAAAACATGTTATTTTGCAGGAGAGTCTACCACTATTTCTTTTCTAAAGAATGAATATTTCAGTTCTCTCTAGGCTGGACAGCAGAAATGAGTAAACAATGCCAATTTTCAGAATGATATCATTCTGAAAGGAAAGGTGCTCTAGCCTGTCAAGACATGTAAATAAAATATTGAGTGCTAGCTTTTTGACAAAGCTTATAGATTTCTTATAACTATCTCACATTATATATGGTGTTATCTGAATAGTTAACATCTTGCTGAATGCATCAAATTCTCTTACAGAAATAGAACCAAGTTTTTCCTTCCTGGGCTGTCATTCCAACCCTATTGCAGAGGACACATTCTAAGTCAGAGTTGTCAAACTGGCGGCGCACGAGCCAGATGCATCATGCGCTATGCCCAACCCAGCTCCGCAAATGGGAAAAACATTACGAAACATCACATGATGACAACGTGACATCGCGAAGTTGACACCCAACATCTTCTATGTTTTAGCTAGTTTGAGTAATATTTTAGCATCACCATTTGCTGTAGCCAAACCATTCAGGCAGAGAACATTTGTGCTCTATTAATCAAGCTTCTAAAAAGCTCATGTGCATCTCATACACAAGTGATTTCAGCTGTTGCTTCTGCTCCACTGAATGTCAATTTTGGGATTTTAATCTAATGGGCTCCAATGATCAATACTCTCACACTAGCCATTGTATGCATTTCTTGCTTCTTTATCTGTTAGCCACCCGTCTGTCATTCTCAAGTAATTTTGAGCCCAGAGTGGCTTCCTAATGTTCTCTAGAAGATTATGACTCCCTGGAGTTTAGGCAATTGCTTAAAACTATCTCCCTCCTGCCCCAAGCTATTGCCTTCAGCTTCATGTGAATTGCATCAGTGATCACTGGCTTACTGCATCACTAGCTTTTTTTTTATTTTTATGAATATTGCTGGGAACCTTAATTAGGATAACAGTAAAACCAAACAAATGTATTTAGATTGGAATGCAAATTAAGTTCAAACCATTGTAGGTACTATCATTTTAGTTAATGAAATTGTGTTGAAAAGACAGATTCTGGAATCGTAGTGGATTTTTAAAAAATATTTAGAATTGGATCATGGAGAACCATGCCTGATTTACAAAGGATTTTAATAACAATTTAAACATTTCTGTCTTTATAATATATTGGGAGACAAGATTTCTTCTATTCTTTTTTTTTATCAGCATTAATACTGCTGACCAGCCAGCATCACTCTGCTATTGTTTGTTCTCAGCTCTAAAATTTATCTTATGTAAGGAGAGGGAAAGGGTTCTTTGTTTGATACCCCTGTGGTCTTCCAGTGTGCAATTTATTTTGTTTTATTTTACTGAGAACCATGCCAGGAAGACAGCAAAATATGTTCCTTCTTGTATTTATTCCTAGCCAGTCTTGACAAAACATTTTGAATACAATGTTCACTTATGGAGCAATAGCATTGTTTTGCTGAAAGCACAGAAATATTAGTTTTAAACCAGCTAGATTTGAAAACAGCAAAATAATTTCATGCGCTCGGTGCTGCTGAGAAAAGGAATTAAATATAATGTGCTTTCAACAAGTTAATTAGCTTTGCAGGAGGTTACTATACCTTTATCCTTTTCAACTTTCCATTCATACCTTCCCCTGCAGAACAACTCAGAGTAGCGACAAACTTTTTTTTAATAGAAAGCAAGATACTTCTATATATGGCCCAATTCACCATGGTAAAAATAGCCCCTATTGCTGCTCTTCCACCTTGCTTCTAACTTGTATATCTAAGTAGCTGGATGTTTTGGGCTTCAATGGAAAAAGCAATGTAAATTGGTGACAGGTGAGGATGGGTAGACCCATTTTACAGATGTTTTGAAAGGCCAATCTGAGCCAATATAGGCAGAATTTATGTTTGTATATGTGCTTTCCTTATAAATACTTGTGCTTCCCTTACCAGGGGAATTGTCACACTATCTGAGGATGAAAATATGTATTCAGGTATCAGCAAAAACACCTACAAATTCAGCATTATTATTTGACTAGCTGTACCCGCCACACATTGCTGTGGCCAAGTTTGGTTAAATGAAAAAGTTTCCCCTCATAGACCATCTCAGCGACCCCCTTCCTTCTCTGCCTCGTTTTTCCCTCCCACTCCCTCCCCTCCCTCTCTTAAACTACCTACCTACCTACCTACTGTATTTCTCCCCCTTCTCTCTATCCCCCTACCTATCTACCTACCTACTGTATTTTTCCTTCTCTCTCTCTATCACTGTACCTACCTACCTACCTACCTACTGTATTTCTCCCTCTCTCTCTCTCTATCCCTCTACCTACCTACTTACCTACCTACTGTATTTTTTCTTCTCTCTCTCTATCCCTCTACCTACCTACCTCCTGTATTTCTCCCCCCTCTCTCTATCCCTCTACCTACCTACCTACTGTATTTCTCCCTCTCTCTCTCTATCCCTCTCTCTCTATATACCTACCTACTTATCTACCTAGAGAGAGTGGAGCGAGAGGCCGCTGACTCAGCAGTGACCTTGTTGGGGGGGAGTTGGCGGAGGGGGGGCAGCGGCGGCAGAGAGGCCGCTGACTCAGCAGTGGCCTTGTGGGGGGGGGGAGTTGGCAGCGCAGTTGCCAGGAGTGCCAAGAGGGGCCGCTGACTCGGCAGTGGCCTTGCGGGGGGGAGTTGGTGGAGGGGGCGACGGTGGTGGTGGAGGAGGGGCCGCTGACTCAGCAGCGGCCTTGTGGGAGGGGAGTTGGCAGAGGGTGAGGCAGCGGCAGCGTTACCAGCAGTGAGGTGGGAGGAGCGATAGGAGGCGGGGGGCGAGTGAGCAAGTGAAGAAAACATACAGAAGAGCTGCAGTTTTACATTCATGTGGCATGTACCTGGCACCAGTGTGCCATCCACACAATCTGTACATATCATTGGTGCTGGTCTAATGTAAGGAACATTGTGTGAAAATTTGGTGGCGATTGGTACAGTAGTTTTGGAGATTAGCAGTTTTGAACAAACTCATAGTTACATTTTTATTTATATAGATTTGGTATTGTTGCTATCACACATGCAAATGTTGATCTACATCAATTTTAAATATGAACGAAACTATGTGAAGTGGGACACATGCATGATTTTCAACTAGGTTTTAGCCAATCATAACAATCTAGTGTATTTGCGTCAGGACTCTGACGCAAAGGTTCTCAAAATGTTTCTGTAACCCATACCTTATCCTCTAGAAAATTGTTAAAACTCAATAAAACTTTTTCAAAACGAACAATCTAGTGTATTCCTTCAGCTTTTATTACTGGTCGTTCAATTATTAAGCTATTCAAAATTATAGTATGTTTTAAAACAAAAATAAAACAATCCTAGATTGTAAAACATATTTTGCATCGCACATTTTGAGTAGTTTCATAACAAATTGCCCTTTTACCTTTGTTAATCATCCTGTCTGAAAGAAGCAATCATCTTCGTGGTCTAATGTTTTCAGTTTTCAGAAAATGAGATAATATAGTACTTGAGCAAGCTTTGGACAATGGCATGGTATTTTAATGTATTGACTACATTTCTGAGGATTTATTATTATTATTATTCACATTTGTAACCCACACCCATCTCACCAAAAAGGGACTCGGGGCGGCGAGTAATATCTGTTTGGAAGTTACAAAATAAACAGAATAAAAAAACAGTCAGTTCAGTATCAAAACCTCAATTCTTGATTTTTAACATATTGTTTCTGATTGTATTGTTATAGCAAAGGGCATTTCTTTTTGTTAACTCTCACTTTTAGTTTGTATTTATTGCTATCACAATCTATAGTTCAAGTATATGATGAAGTGTATTGCAGTCTACTATAATGTATATAGAAATGAATCTATGAGAGATTTAAGCATGGTATTCAAAATGCCCTAAGGATATATCCATAATATATAATGCAGCGCCAGGAATCATTCCACTCTTTTTTGTCTTTCTCAGTGTTAGTAGCTGGAAGATTTGCTTAGCAGAGAAGGAGGGATTGACAGAATTTAAAGAATCCTGAATGTACCTAATGATGTTGATAGGAAAATAACAATGGAATAAAATGTAAAACTAATTTATGCTCAATTTTGATATTTTTCATAAAAGTTCATTAAGGAATGCCACCAGGGGATTGGTAATTAAAATAAACCTAGACTATGTCAATACTCATGTGTTCAGATGTATTCCATTCCATCCAGTTGTCCATAAATCCACAATTTCTGTCATGTAGGCTGTGAAACATGTTTTTCAGAGTAATCCAACCTACTTCATGTCAGTTTAAAAGTCTATCCAGATTCAGAAACATTAGTGTGACATGAAAGCACAACATGATAACTCTTCCATACATTGAAGTTCAAAATAAATTCAATAGGAGTTACAATGCTGCAGAGAAGTGTTTTCTATCTTAATTTCAACTTCTGGATTAAATAATTATATTTTCCTTACACTTATAAAGTTGATGCCCCAGTACCTGCTTCATACCAATAGAAGCAATATTTATATAGTAGCTCAGAATGGAATCCTTTGTGTTCACTGAGCTTAGTTGTTTTCTTGCAGATGTTACTGGCTAGTAACATCTTCAGTGCTATAAAGAGCTTGCTCTCTGTTTATAGCTTGCAGTAGCCTGTCTTATGACTGCTGATGATGGTGTATTCTTTTCTTTTTTTTGCAGTTCCTTGATTAGGCTGTTGGTTACTGCTTGATTGTTTGACATGGTTGATCTTACAACCAAATACAGACAGCACCAAATACTGCACAGTATATATTTTATAACATTTCATAACCTAGAATTAAAAGCTATCCATATACCAAATGACAAGCTTGTATTTGCAAATCAGAAGTAACCAGAAACAGATTAATTACACACAAATAAAGTAAAGTACCTAGTTTCTATTAGTGATAGTAATACTAAACAATAATTTCAAACAAATCGTCCATAGTACAACACTTCCCCATTATCAGTTCTCAACAATGTGACATCACAGCTGCCATTTATTTAGCTAGAGATGACCTTCATACACATTGAGTTCTTCCCAAGAACCCAGATGTCATAAGGCAGGGGTCTCCAACCTTTGCAACTTTAAGTCTGAAGGACTTCAGTCTGAAGGACTTCAGCAAGGACTTCAGCTCCCAGGGATAGTAGAACACCTATCAAGGAATGGAAGATTTGTTCAGACTTAAAGTTGCAAAGTTTACCCACCCCTGCTCTAGACCAAATTTCATTACCATATCTGTGATAAAAATTATTACAGTATTTGTTAGTGACTCGATTTTGATGTCTGAATGTCCATAAAACTTCATATCATACGTATAAAGCAAATGTGAGATACTATTAGCAGTTTTTGTTGTTTTATAGCCAAGATTTGCTATCTTCAAAATCACTGAATGTGGGGTCATAGCTGTCACAAATAATAAGGGTCAAAATGAGTCACCCTGAAAGATGTCCTTCCTAACATTGACAAGACCATATTTTTCATTTCCTACCATGTATTCTGTATTTCACTCCTTCATTTTTTCCCCCTATAAATATTCTAAACTTTTACAGACACCAGTTGTTTCCAAACATTTAAAGATCCAATTATGTGGTAATGAAGCAAACATCTTTTTTGTACCTCTGCTTTTTCTTTTATTTGCTTTATGTTTTATTTATTTCTGCTAAATAAACTTGGATCCTGTCTGCTATTATGGCTATGAATATTTCAAACATTTTAGGCAAATGTTTTCTGGTATTCTCCTTTCACTGGGTGTTTTTGAATCAGATATTTTGCCAGTTGTTAACCAGTTGCTGAAATCTTCTTTATGCAATTGCATGAATATCTTTAGCTATAGTTAGATATAAATGATTCAGATATTTGAATCAAAAGTCATGGAATTAATAATTTCTAAGAAATGTCAAGGTTTTTAATGCTTTTCACTCCATTTTTAACCATTTCTGCTGCTATTATTAGTTTTTCCATTTGATTACTAGATTTATATTCAATTTCTTTTATCAATACATCTTTATTTTTTGAGCTAAATGTTTAGACTGGGTTTGGCATTTTTATCCACCTATTGACTTCTTGCCAAGGATCTGGAATGGGCAGATGCTGTTGTTTGATGGTGTTAAATATATTGTTGAAGGATATAAGGTGTTCCAAGTAAAGTTGCTTTTTGCAACTGACTGATGGTGATTCTGTCAAGCCAATGGTGTTCAAGTGATGCTCCAGATGTTTTGGGTTTTACTTTTTTCCCATCATCATTTTACTTTATTTTCAGGTCTTTGTATTTTGTGATTTTCTTCAGTTTTTTCTCATTTATTCTGTTTTCTCTAGGTACTGACATGTATACCACACAGACTTTTTTTGTGATTCTTACAGATTGTTGTTAAATCTGGAATGTAATATGGCAGATGCTTGTCTGCTTGCATTCTAAAATTCCAGAGCACTTTAGTTTTTTCATGTTTTGTCTAGTTTGTGATCCTATCATTCTTGTTTGCAGGGAAATGGGATCTCTGGGAAAGAGATCCCAGATTGGAAATGGGTATTCCAATAGCAGTAGCAATAGCACTTAGATTTATATACCACTGCACAATGCCTTACAGCCCTCTCAAATTAGTTTACAGATTCAGCCTATTGCTCTCAACAATCTGAGTCGCCATTTTACTGACCTCGGAAAGATGGACAGCTGAGTCAATCTTGAGCTGGTGAGATTTGAACTGCTGAACTGCTGGCAGCCAGCAGGCAGCAGAAGGAGCCTGCAATACTGCATTCTAACCACTGCACCACCACCAATGCATCATTGTTCCTAAAAAGTTAAGTATATTTAAATATATTCAGCACAATTATCAACTAATGTTAAGATGTTTAAGCAGGAAAATTGTGTGATCTTATAACATCTCATCAAACTCCTTATATAGGGTGTAGAAGTACGAACAAATAAATAAAACAAATAAGTATACAAAAAATAAACGTCATCCTATCTACCATTATTTCTTTTCATTCCTTTTTATTCATTTATTTCTTTATTTTATTTTTATTTCATTTATTTTTTTATTTGTCAAGTAATCATGAAAATAACCTATTTAATATGCTCTGGAGCATAATTTCATTATTGTATGGGACAGTAAATGAACAGAAACAGAAATAGGTGAATTAACTTTTGCAAAGATGTGGCTGTTGACTAAAGACCCAATTTTAGGACTTCCATCACCTCTATCTGGATATATACATCCTGATCAGCCTCCTTTTTGATGACCACCAAACTCTGTTTTAACTTTGCAAATGATTAACCATCCAGCTCCCTGTCCTTTAGTATTCTAGGACAAGAGCCAAGTTGCTTGGTCATGTGTTATGTTAAAAGTATCATCCTATGTTTTTTTCTTATATTAAGGAATGAATATGGACAAGCATAATGGCAGCATTTACAACCACCTTTTTACTTCTAATATATGTATTTTTTTTAAAGAACAAAGAAAAATGTCCAATAATATTTATGATAACTTTTGTCTTATGTATCCATGTATAAACTATTTAGTTCTCCCCAATGAGGAAAAAGTATTTGATCTCTTATTAAACATTTTATGGAAAAGTCTAAAGTGCTTTCAATTATTTATCTGAATTGAAATCCAAGTCTTGAAAACTGCTGGCATCACACACACATGCATATACACACATATAATATTAGTAGCAGCCCACTGAGTACCATTAGGTCATAAAATGCTGCTGTAGCAACATTTCTGTTACAGCTGCTAGCGCTCATGCAACTTTTACTACAGTTATAACATCATTTATTACATTTTCTTTATGATGCTAATGCATTGCATTCTGTTATTTTATTATTCCCTCTCTGATAAAGACCGAAATATATAATATTGTGAACAAACTACAAGTCTAATAACATAGCCTTCTGCATTAAAAAAAGTATCTTAGAGAAGCTTTAGAGATTCATAAAAATATTAACATGGGTTACCAAAAGGGAAATATTTGGTTGGACATTTTCTTTCATTTGGTTTATTGTTCCCAGTAGAGATTTTCCTTTTGTTTTGTTTAATTATGCTTTGTCAAAATGCACATGGGATTATATGAATTTGTGGCTTTTTTTTCTTAATTATAAGCCATCATTGTGGGAGATGATAATTTGAAATTCAGTACTAGAAAGATGTCTATATAATATCAAAATAATTTGAACCAGAGCAATGTCACTTTAAAAAAAACCTCATTTCACAATACCCAATAGTATCAAGTAATTGATAATTTCATTTTTACAGATTAACTCACTTTGTGGAATAGGTTTGCATTTTAAAAAGTGCTTATTTCTATGAGGAAAATCAATTCATTTAATTAACTGCTACCTGGTGCTACTGCTTACTTAAACATGAACTCAACTGTACAATGATAACTTGCTTTAAAATTCACTGTGTGGAGATAGCCTTAAAATATTCTCAGACTGTTCTTATTAGCTTTTTATTAATTGCACGGGTAAGATTTAACAAGGTATTTTAAGAATGAATCAAATCAGTGGGGTAAGAGGAATTTATTGGAAGCGCACATACAAAAGCATCAACCTTCTTCTGACAACCACAGTAGACATCATGGAGAGAGATTCTCTCTTTCCCTCTGTTCTGCTTTCCTCCGTTGAAGGGCTTTTCATCTTTGGCCTGATTCCTCTGGAAGAGTGTTTCTTTTTTTTCTCCTTGCCCACTTCTCCAGAGCAAAAAGCAGAGAGAAGGCGGCTTCCTGGTGAGAACTCTATTTTTTTTAAAAATGTATAAATCTTTCTCATCCTCTAGGACTAAGAAGTTATTGTTCAGGTTCCTGAATTTGGTCCTGCTAACTCAGGGGTCTCCAACCGTTGCAACTTTAAGTCTGAAGGACTTCAGCTCCCATCATACTCTCTGGAGTAGAGTATGATGATAGAAGGACATGGTGGCAAAGCTGGCTGGAGAAGTCTGGGAGCTGAAGTCCTTCAGACTTAAAGTTGCAACGGTTGGAGACCCCTGTGCTAACTCATGAATGTTCTGCTAAATATGAGCCCCTTAAATGAATTGGAGGATTATAATAAGGATTAGCGAAAAGTTCTTCTTGCGCTATTTGGCCTTGAAATTTAAAAGCAACTGGAGATTTTTAACCAAATGCAGCACGGTCCCAAATGTTAGGATTAAGAATTAGAAACAGAAAGAGAATAACAGAGTTTGAAGTCACTTTGGAGGTCTTCTAGTCCAACCCCTGGCTCAAGCGGGAGTCCCTATATCAGGGATGGTTAACCTTTTTGGTGTCGAGTGTCCAAAGCACATATGCACACACACGCACATGTCCCAAACCCCAAAATGCAATGTGAGCACCTCCCCACACATGTGCCCTGCCCCTGCTCATGTGCTTGTGTTCACTCCTCATGTGCCTTGTCCCCCAGGTATGCACCCCTCCACCCCGGCCCCCATTTTGGGTTCCAAGTTGGTGCAGGAGAATTTTCAGGTCTCAAACAGGGCATGATCTCTGTAGTCCCCCCCCCCCCCAGCACACCCTAGCTTTCTCCTGCATGCCTGCCACCATGCCTTCCCCAATCTCCACAGTTTCTTTCCCTCTCCCCAGCACTAGTGGTGAAATCTAAAAATTTTTGCCATCAGTTCTGTGGGTGTGGCTGGTGGGGTCATGTGACTGAGTGGGCGTGGCCAACTTATTCCCACTTTTTAAAGCACCTTTTTCCTGCCTGTTCAGGTGAATAAGTAGTAAAAAATGATTTAAAGAGTTAAAAAGAAAGGTTCCATGATAATCAGCTGTATCACACGATCATCGGAACCTCTTATTTTAACCTTTTAAAGTATTTTTTTTACTACCGCCGAAACCAGTAGTAAAAAATGCTTTTAAAAGTGTGGGGGGGGGGAGGTTCCAATGATCGTGCGACACAACTGAGTGTCATGGAAACTTTTTTTTCACTTTTTAAAGCTTTTTTTTAACTATCAGTTGTGGCAAATCTTAGCATTTTTTGCTACCAGTCAGAAAGGGTGGCATTTTATCCATGCCCAGCACGACCTTGCTTTATTCTCCATTCCTGCCTCCTGTGCCTTCCCAGATCTCTACAGTTCCCCCCCCCCGTGTGCCCTAGCTTTCTCCTGCATTCCTGACACTTCTGCCTTCCATGATATCAGAAAGATGGATGGCTGAGTCAACCTTGAAGCAGTGGGATTTGAACCACTGAACTGCAGGCAGCTGGCAGGCAGCAGAAATAGCCTACAATACTGCATTCTAACCACTGCACCAGCACCAATGCATCATTGTTCGTAAAAAGGTAAATATATTTAAATATATTTAGCACAATTATCAACTAATGTTAAGTTATACAAACAGAAGATATTGTGTGATCTTATAACTTCTCATCAAAGTCATTATACAGAGTGTAGAAGTATACAAGAAATAAACTTCATAAACTAGGGAGCCTATCCATCCATTTTTTCTTTTCATTCCTTTTCCTTCATTCATCCATTTATTTTGTTATTTTATTTTTATTTCATTTATTTTTTATTTGTCAAGGAGTCATGAAAATAACCTATTTAATAATTTCATGACTGTATGGGACAGTAAAGGGGCAGAAACAGAAACAGGGGAATTAACGTTTGCAAAGACGTGGCTGTTGACCAAAGCCCCAATCTTAGGACTTCCATCACCTCTGGCTGGGTATATACATCCTGGGGAGCCCCCCTTTTGATGACCACCAGACTCTGTTTTCACTTTGCAAAGGACCGTGCCTTCCCCGATCTTCGCAGTATTTCCCCCCAGTGTGCACTAGCTTTCTCCTCCATTTCTGCCATGGAGAGGCACCTGCAGAGATGGGGAAGGCAGGGGTGGCAGGAATGCAGGAGAAAGTTAGGGTGCATTGGGGGGAGAAACTGCGGAGATCGGGGAAGGCACAGGCAGCAGGAATACAGGAGAAAGCTAGGGCGCACTGGGGGCAAACTGCACAGATTGAGGAATGTGCTGCAGAGACCCAAAGACCGGCCGGCCAGCAGCAGGCACATATGTATGCATGGTTGAGCTGGGCAGGGGCGATGGCTGGCATGCCCACAGAGGGTGCTCTAGTTTCTCATCACAGCCCTGTACCATTCCAGGCAAGTGGAATGGCGGTCCAGGCTCTCCACTCTCTTCTTAATAGCGTCCATGATGGAGGACCCATAACTTCTGAAGGCAAGCTGTTCTAGTGGTTAATTGTTCTCACAGTTAGGAAATTTCTTCTTAGTTCTAAGCTGGTTCTCTCCTTGATTAGTTTCCATCCATTGTTTCTTGCCTTGCCTTGCCTTGCCTTGCCTTCTGGTGCTTTGGAAGATAGGTTCTTTGTGGCAGTCTGCAATGGGCCAAAACGTGGCAAGTTGAGCACTCCATTCAGAAAGGGACAAAATTGTAGGTGCTTCTTGAGGCAACTCAGGGATAGGGGCAAAATCCTGGCCATAAACGACCTTGAAAGGGGTCATGCAAGTGCTGCTGTGCATTGAGTTATTGTATGCTACCTCGGCATGAGGTAACAACCCTACCCAGTTATCTTGTTGATAGTTTATGAAACAACGGATGTACTGTTCCAAGACCGAATTAGTTCTTTCACAAGATCCATTAGACTGAGGGTGGTAGGGGGAGCTTAAACTGGGCGGAGCCAATCATCTTCAGGAATTCCCTCCAGAAACGGGAGGTGAATTGAACACCCCGGTCAGAAATGATGCGAGTAGGTACACCATGTAATCGATAGATATGTGACACAAACAATTTAGCTAGAGCTTTAGATGATGGTATCTTGGAACATGGTATGAAATGGGCTTGCTTAAAGAATAAATCGGTAACCACCCAAATAATGGTGTAACCCTGGCTGTTAGGGAGGTCAACAATGAAATCCATAGATATTTCTTTCCAAGGGGCCCCTGGACGCGCCACCGTTTGGAGGAGACCATGATGTTTTCTCATAGGACACTTCGCTGCAGCACAAACAGGGCAACTTGCAATGTAAGACTCAATGTCTTTCTTCCGCCCCCCAAAACCCCCCTGGGCGATCCACCTCCTCACTTCTCACCTCTGGCTCACGGAATGTTATGTCTCTTTCATAACTGGTTAAAGTGACTTTTAGTCATGGGGGACTTTAACCTGCCATCGGTGGGCGAATCATCCGAGGTAGCTCGGGAGTTCATGGCTTCCATGACGGCCATGGACCTGACCCAATTAATTCAAGGCCCCATCCACGAGGGTGGACATACACCGGATCTCATCTTTGTCTCTGGCCAATGGAAGAGTGATCTGGGTATAGGGGATATAGTCATCATGCCCTTGTCATGGTCAGACCACTCACTTCTCCGGCTCGACTTTCCAACCGCTACTCCCCTCCGTGGGGAGGCGGAACCTGAGTCATCAATTTGGTTCCGCCCCAGGCGCCTGATGGACCCTGATGGTTCCAGGCGGCGCTTGGGCCACTTCCTGTACCCCTGACCCGCGCCCCGATGGAGGATCTCGTGGCTGCATGGAACACTGCGACCACGGGAGCCTTGGATCGGGTCGCGCCCTTGCGGCCTCTCTTGCGGCGGCGAGCCACCCTGGCTCCTTGGTTTACCGAGGAGCTGAGGGTGATGAAACGCCACAAGAGATGCCTAGAGAGAAGATGGAGGTCTACCCGATCTGAATCTGACCGGACACAGGTAAGAGCCCATTTATGGACTTACATTGTGGCGCTGAGAGTGGCCAAACGTCATCATTGTGCCACTCTCATAGCATCCACAGATAACCGCCCTGCTGCCCTGTTTAGGGTGACCCGCTCCCTCCTTCAACAGAGGGTGCGGGAAGCCCCATTACAGGGTAGAGCAGAGGAATTTGTGACTTATCTGCAGGAGAAAATCGCTCAGATACAGAACGAGTTAGCCCCCATTGATGGCCCAGTGGGATTGCACGAGGCAGATCTTGTTTGGGAGGAGTTTGACTCCGTTACTTCCGAGGATATGGACAGGTTACGTGGGCGACTGCGAGCCACCACATGTTTATTGGACCCGTGTCCCTCCTGGCTTGTACTGGCATCCTGGGAGGTGACACGAGGCTGGCTCCAAGAGGTTGTGAACGCCTCCTTAAGTGAGGGTTCCTTGCCTGCCTCCCTTAAAGAGGCCATGGTGAGGCCTCTCCTGAAGAAGCCCTCTTTGGATCCAGCTTTATTAACCAACTATCGTCCCGTCTCCAACCTTCCCTTTTTGGCGAAGGTTGTTGATAGTGTGGTGGCACAACAGTTTCCCCGTCACCTGGAGGAAGTTGAATATCTAGACCCGCGCCAGTCCGGCTTTCGGCCCGGGCATAGCACCGAGACGGCATTGGTCGTGTTGGTTGATGATCTCTGGAGGGCCAGAGATGGGGGTTGTTCCTCCATCCTGGTCCTATTAGACCTCTCGGCGGCTTTCGATACCATCGACCATGGTATCCTATTGCATCGGCTGGGGGGGGTTGGAGGTGGGAGGCACCGTTTTACGGTGGTTCTCCTCCTACCTCTCTGGCCGATCGCAATTTGTGTTGACAGGAGAGCAGAGGTCGACCTCGAGACCCCTCACATGTGGGGTGCCTCAGGGGTCGGTCCTCTCGCCTCTCCTGTTCAACACATATATGAAGCCGCTGGGTGAGATCATCTGTGGTTTTGGGGTAGAGTATCACCTCTACGCTGATGATACACAGCTGTATATATCTACCCCAAACCACCCCAACGATGCCATAGCGGGGATGTGCCAGTGCCTGGAAGCCGTGCGGATCTGGATGGGAAGTAACGGACTCAGGCTCAACCCGACCAAGACCGAGTGGCTGTGGTTTCCGGGTGCCCGATTCAACCAGCTGATTCCATCGCTGGCCATAGGGGGCGAATATCTTGCCCCTGTGGATGGGGCGCGCAACTTGGGTGTCCTCCTGGATACCCGGCTGTCCATGGAAGATCAAGTGACAGCCGTGGCCAGGAGGGCGTTTTACCAGGTTCACCTGGTACGCCAGTTGCGCCCCCTATTGGACCGGGATGCCCTTCGCACAGTCACTCATGCTCTCGTGACATCCCGACTGGACTATTGTAACTCTCTCTACATGGGGCTCCCCTTGAGGTGCACCCAGAGACTTCAGCTGGTCCAGAATGCAGCCGCGCGAGCAATAATGGGAACCTCAAGGTTTACCCACGTAACACCGCTCTTGCGTGAGCTGCACTGGCTGCCTGTCGTCTTCCGGGTGCGCTTCAAGGTGCTAGTTGTCATCTTCAAAGCGCTCCATGGCTCGGGACCTAGCTATCTGCGGGATCGGATCCTGCCCCATACATCCTCACGGCCAATTCGCTCCCACAGAGAGGGATTTCTCCGGGTGCCGTCCACTAGACTCTGTCAGCGGGCGACGCCCAGGGGAAGGGCTTTCTCTGTGGCGGGCCCAGCCCTCTGGAACGACCTTCCCCCCGACATTAGAACAACCACGGACCTCCGCTCCTTCCGTCTAAAATTAAAAACACACCTTTTCTGCTTGGCCGGCCTAGGGTAGTCTCTTTTATCATGGGATTTTAGTAAATTTAAATTGGGAATTTTAGCGCAGGGATAATTGTTTAATTTGTCTTTTTAAGTATTTATGTATATTTATTGTATTTTTAACTTCCGCTCCGAGTCCCCCCGGGGAGAGGGAGCGGTCTATAAATTAAATTTATTATTATTATTATTATTATTATTATTATTATTATTATTATTATTATTATTATTATTATTATTATTATTATTATTATTATTATTATTATTATTATTATTATTATTATTATTATTATTATTATTATTATTATTATTATTCATACTTGCTTTCTCTGGAGTGGCGTTTTTCCCAGGCCTCCTGGAACATTTGCATTGCTTGGCTCATCAAATAATTCTCTTCCTCTGCTTCCTGGGAGGAGGGGGGGTCCCCTGCATCTACGTGTTGTAATTCCTGATGGTATTTCTTCTAGAATTTTATTTTGTCCAAATCCTATCGACCAACGGGGAAGGGATTTTTCTTCCAAATTCAGTCCTGCAAAAAGTTCCATTTCAGGAAGACACGATAATTCAGTAGCTCCCATGTTTTCCTCTCAATCTCTGCCGGGGGAGGACATCTCTTTGAAGTTTAGAAAAAAAAAATGGTTTTGTTACACTCCCTTCAACAGGTGTTAGCTCTGAGATGAGTGCGTAAGGTGAGACCTTGCTCAATGTCAGGTCTGCTTCATCGATAACCAAGAAAGAAACCTCTCGACTCCATTATTAGTGGAATTAAAAGTACTTTTACTGGTTAAGGAATGATTAGCATAGATGCTAAGCAAGGTTTGAAGCATTTAGGCGCGAAAGCATACATATCAATATATGTCCAACCCCCTTCCCCCGAATAACCCCCTTCCATAGTCCAATGTGTAAAGCCCCTAGGTGTCACGTGGCTTCACCTTCAAAAGGCATCATCAGGTTGGCATGTAAGACCGTTGACCTTGACCATAAGATGTCCCAAGCACCGTTACGTGCAATAGATGGTAACAGTAGATGGCACCAGAGTATTTCCTTCTGCAACTCACTCTCCTGCACCGTACAGTCCCAAATCCCATGCAAAGCTCCTCCCCCCCACGTTTCATATGGCAGCCAGAGCGAACAGGAAAGCGAAGGCTGACATCGTCTCTCAAATATAGGGAAACTGCTCTCATGTCAACCCTATTCCTTCTTTTCACTAGACTAGACAAACCCAATTCCTGCAACTGTTATTTATATGTTTTAGCCTCCAGATCCCTAATCTGCTTTCTTGCTCTTTTATACAGTCTTTCCAGAGTCTCTACTACATCTTTTTTTATAATACTGTAACCAAAATAGTATTCTAAGTGTGGTTTTACTAAGCTTTATAAAGAAGTACTAACACTTCATGCGATCTTGATTCTACCCTTTTATTAATGCAATTTAGGATTCCTTTGGCTTTTTTGACTGCTGCTGCACTTTGCTGCCTCATTAAGTGATTTGTACACTAGGGCTCAAAAATCCCTCTCACAGTTGCTGTTATTGAGCCAGGTTTTACCTAATCTGTACATGTGTACTTGATTCTTCATTTCATTCATTTATTAGACTTCTATCCCGCCCTATCTCACAAAGGGACTAGGGACTTCTTGCCTAAGTATAGAACTTTACTTTTCTCTAACTTAAATTTCATTTTGTTAGGTAGAGGCCAGTGTTCAAGTCTGTCGAGATCCATCTGGATCTTGAGCTTATCTTCTGAACTGTTGGCTATTCCTGCCAGTTTATTGGCATTTGCCAATTTAATGAGTTCCCCTTCTGTTCCCTAATCTAACTCATTTATGAAAATGTTGTACCTAAAACGGAACCTTGAGGTACCCTACTGCTTACTTACTTCCATGTCACTGTAGTTCCATTGAGGACTACACATTGAATGTGATTTATTAGCCAGTTATGAATTCCTCTGGTGGTGATGCTGTTTATCCCATGGTTTTTTTTTAGCTTACCAAGAAGCAAATTTGGTCTACTGTATCAAATGCCTTACTAAAATCCAAGTATATTATGTCCACTGCATTTTGCTGGTCCACTAATTTAGTCACTTTTTCAAAGAATGAAATAAGATTTGTTTGGCATAATCTGTTTTCAACAAACCTTTGCTGGCTTCTGGTTATAACTTTGCTTGCTTCTAGATGTTCACAGGTCTGTTGCTTTATTAGATTTCCAAAATCTTCCCAGATGTCAAGCTGATTGGTCTATAGTTTTCTGCAACTTTTTTTCCCATCATAGCCGGTAATAATATCAGCTCTTTTCCTGTCCTCTAGTAGTTCCCCAGTGCTCCAGGCTCTTTGAAAGATGTGGCTCAATGGTTCTGAGATCACATCTGCCACGTCCTTCAGAATTCTGGGAGTGTAAAATGTCAGGTTCTGATGGCTTGAATTCATCTAGAAGAGATGGGTGTCCTATTACAATTTTCTTATTTTTATTCCTTCTCTCTTTTACCATTATGTTCTTTGTAGGTTGGTCTGTATTATCTTTTTGCGTAAAGAAAGATTGCAAAGAATGAATTAAGTAGCTCTGATTTCTCTCTACAGCCTGTTACTTCCTTGCCATCTTCTCCCATTAGTGGATTAATTGTTTCCTTGACTTATTTCTTGGTTTTTATATCTTGAAAGAAACTTTTTAACTTATTTTTTTACATTCGTTGCAAGTTTTACTTCATTCTGAGCCTTAGTTTTCCTGACTTCATCTTTACAAGCTCAGACTATTTGTTGGTATTCTCTCTTAGTTATATGTCTATCTTTACTTCTTCTTTTTTACCTATCCATTTTAGTTTTCAGTTTATCAGAGAGTTCTGTGTGTAACCATGCTGATTCCTTCTTAGATTTTTTTTTCTTTTTCAGTGGTATTGAGCTGGGCTGGGCTTTTATGATTAAACGCCCTGGGTCCGTTTGGAGAAGGGCGGGGTATAAATTCAATAAATCAAATTACATTTTTCAGAGTTTCCCAATCTTCTTAAGTTGTTTCTCCCTTTAAGATTTTCATCCATTAAATCCTTCCCAAGCTCTCTCTAAGTTTGTTTTAAAAGATTTTTAAATGTCTAAGGCACTGGTTTGATTATATTCCATTGTTTGTGTTTGCATTATACTGAATTTCAATATGACTCAGTTCAGGCAACCTCAACCCCCCTCTATCACTTATTCTCTGTTAGTAAGAATTAAGTCCAGTATAGCTGTCCCTCATTCATTTAGTTTATATTTGGTACATGTGTAATATGGATCTTCTATGGGCTTTACATGGAACATATTTTACAAATTAAAATTGTGTTTTCAATACCCCAAGGAATGTCAATTCTATTATGTATATTTGTATCCTCAAAAAGACAAACTTTACTGAACAATTCTTCTTATATATATCACTTATAAACTCATTGAACAGAACAGAACCTAGGACTGAGCCTTGTAGTACACTGCTTATGACTGGTCTCTGTTCAGACAGTGCCCATTAACAATCACATACTGAGATTCTATCCACTGAACCCCCGCCTATACAACTTTTTGAGCTCATTATGTGAAACTGTATCAAATGTTTTGCTCTAATCCAGATAGGTTACATCCACCATCTTCATCCAAAACAGTTAGACTTAATTTAAAAAGTCAATTAGATTAGTTTGACATGATCTGCCCTCTGTAAAGTCATGCTGCTTCTGGTCCATCAAGCTGTGCACTTTTAATTTCCATTAATCCTTTTTAAAGGAGTGATTCCATTAACTTTACTACTAGAGATGTTCACTGGCCTCGATTGCCCAGCTTCTTCCTTCTTGTGGATGGTTACAATATTTAGCTGTTTACCAGTCTTGGGAACTTCACTTGTTACCTACCTACCTACCTTCTCTCTCTCTCCCTCTCTCCCTACTATATTTCTCTCTCTACCCCCTCCTACAATATAGACCTACCTACTCTGTCTCTCTCTCACTCCCCCTATCTATCTACTGTATTTCTCTCTCTATTTTTCTCTCTCTATCCCTCTACCTACCAACCTACCTATCTACTCTCTCTCTCCTCTATCTACTGTATTTCTCTATCTCTCTATTTCTCTCTATCTATCCCTCTACCTACCTCCCCCCTCTATCTACTTATATACCTACCTACCTATTCTCTCTCTCCCTATCTATCTACTGTATTTCTCTCTGTGTGTCTCTCTCTATTTCTCTCTCTATCCCTCTACCTACCTTTCTACACTCTCTCTCCCTACCTACCTATTGTATTTCTCTCTATATCTATCTATCTATCTATCTATCTATCTATCTATCTATCTATCTATCTATCTATCTATCTATCTATCTATCTATCTACCTACCTACCTACCTACCTACCTACCTACCTACCTACCTACCTACCTATCTATCTATCTATCTATCTATCTACCTACCTACCTTTATTTACCTACCTACCTACTCTCTCTCTCCCTACCTACCTACTGTATCTCTCTCTCTTTCCCTCTCTATCCCTCTATCTACCTACCTACCTACCTTGTTAAAAAATTTACTCTTCAAAACCTGGGTGCATCTTATACTCTGGTGCGTCTTATACTCCAAAAAATACGGTATTTGGTTTCATGTGTACTGTGGGTGTTAAAATCATTTATTTCTGATTTCTCAGGTACTTTAGATACCTCTCTCTATTTCATTTTTCATTATATGAAACTGAGTGATTCTACACCATGGGTTTCTATGTTTTTTTTATTAGTTAAATGAATTCTAGACTAACATAAAGATTCCAATATCTTTATTCCAATATTGGATAGAACATCTGAGGAATTTCATGTTTCAACTCCTGAAACATGTTGATAAAACTAGATTTTTATTTTATGTTTCATCTATCTATAGAAATGCATACTTTAATAATAAAAAATAATGGACCATAAGAAATAGGATATGTGCAACCTCATGTTTGTTTTTCATATTCATTTTGTTTTGATTTAATCCTCCCCACCCAATTGATATAGTGATGAGTTGAGGTGAACTCCTAACATCTACTAAAGTATAGCAAAAACAGAAGACCCACTTAATTTGGCCATCAGGTCTTACGAAATTCAAAATTTAGAAATATGCTATTTTTAAAAGTGAAAAAATATTCAAGTTATGCTTTGCTGGTTGTACTTCATCTTCTTTTATGTTTTATTTTTTAGTTACATCTTACAGACTCAAAAGCTAAAAATATGCTGGTTATCTGCAAAGGTCCAGCCTTTATCAGGAGTTGGTTTATCTCCCCATTGCTTAAAAAAAAGGGCTGTTAACTATCCTAACTTCTAATTGAATATTTAGTTATTCCTTCAGCAGCCATTCAATTGTATGAAGAATTCAGTCCACTCTTCCTCTTTCATTGAAGATCTTCCTGCAGTGTCTTCCTATTTCTTATTTCAGACAATTTCCCACTACATTTCAACTAAAAAGTTTTACTTCTCCATACTTATTGCAAAAAAAAAAAAGGGGGGGGGGGAGATTACTGAAACAATGAGGCTGGTAAATCAAAATCTCAACCCAAGCTGATTGGGAAGGACATCTTCATACAACGTAATGGGACAAGGAGTGGGGTTTTTTTTTATTGAAAGAGTTTTATACAAACAAATTTCTCCCCCTTTCCCCCCCCCCATACATATAATATAGGTCAAATACAAATACTATACCCCCCTCCTCCCACCCAACATAATATAAATTTCTCATAAAATAACATTACCCCCTTATCCCCATCTTTTAAGCTAATTCATATAAATCTTATACAAATATATTTCCCTCCCCTAACCACCCTAACCCTCCCCCACCTCCCGTTCCAACCCACCCCCCAGACTTCCACTATAGGCCACTCTAATAGTTCCAAACAACCCATATATTATTCACTCTGTTCACGTTGTTCCCCTTGCTTATCACCTTATCTAGATCCGCGCCAGTCCGGCTTCCGGCCCGGGCATAGCACCGAGACGGCATTGGTCGCGTTGGTTGATGATCTCTGGAGGGCCAGAGATGGGGGTTGTTCCTCCATCCTGGTCCTATTAGACCTCTCGGCGGCTTTCGATACCATCGACCATGGTATCCTATTGCATCGGCTGGGGGGGTTGGGGGTGGGAGGCACCGTTTTACGGTGGTTCTCCTCCTACCTCTCTGGCCGATCGCAATTTGTGTTGACAGGGGGGCAGAGGTCGACCGCGAGACCCCTCACATGTGGGGTGCCTCAGGGGTCGGTCCTCTCACCCCTCCTGTTCAACACATACATGAAGCCGCTGGGTGAGATCATCCGTAGTTTTGGGGTAGAATACCATCTGTACGCTGATGACACCCAGCTGTACATTTCTACCCCAAACCACCCCAACGATGCCGTAGCGGTGATATGCCAGTGCCTGGAAGCTGTACGGATCTGGATGGGAAGTAACGGACTCAAGCTCAACCCGACCAAGACCGAGTGGCTGTGGTTTCCGGCTGCCCGATTCAACCAGCTTATTCCATCGCTGGCCATAGGGGGCGAACATCTTGCCCCTGTGGATGGGGCGCGCAATTTGGGTGTCCTCCTGGATGCCCGGCTGTCCATGGAAGATCAGGTGACAGCCGTGGCCAGGAGGGCGTTTTACCAGGTTCGCCTGGTTCGCCAATTGCGCCCCCTATTGGATCGGGACGCCCTTCGCACAGTCACTCATGCTCTCGTGACATCCCGACTGGACTATTGCAACTCTCTCTACATGGGGCTGCCCCTGAGGTGCACCCGGAGGCTTCAGCTAGTCCAGAATGCAGCCGCGCGGGCAATTATGGGGACCGCAAGGTCTACCCATGTAACACCGCTCCTGCGCGAGCTGCACTGGCTGCCTGTCGTCTTCCGGGTGCGCTTCAAGGTGCTAGTCATCATCTTCAAAGCGCTCCATGGCTCGGGACCTAGCTATCTGCAGGATCGGATCCTGCCTCATACGTCCTCACGGCCGATTCGCTCCCACAGAGAGGGGCTTCTCCGGGTGCCGTCCACTAGACTGTGTCAGCGGGCGACACCCAGGGGAAGGGCGCTCTCTGTGGCGGGCCCGGCCCTCTGGAACGACCTTCCCCCCGACATTAGGACAACTACGGACCTCCGCTCCTTCCGTCTTAAATTGAAAACTTACTTTTTCCGTCTGGCCGGCCTGGGATAGCCTCCTTGCCTTGGGATTTTATAGAATAGGTTTTAGTTTAATCGGGATTTTAGCACAGGGTTTATTTAATTGGTTTTTAAATTTTGTTGTTTATTTATTTTGTTTTTATGCTACCTGTGCACCGCCCCGAGTCCCCGTGGGGAGAGGGGGCGGTATAGAAATAATAAATTATTATTATTATTATTATTATCAGTCTAATCATTCTTACCTAAAAGCTACATGATACTTCCTAGTCTGGTATTTATTTTGTATATAGTCAATCCATTTTTCCCATTCCTGTATATAATTCTCCTGCTTCTGATCTTTTAAGAAAGCTGAGATTTTTGCCATTTCCGCAAACCCCACCACTTTCTGTATCCATTGGTCAATCGTAGGTAAAACCTCTTTTTTCCAGTGCTGAGCAATCAGCAACCTAGCTGCTGTGACCATATACAAAAGCAATTTCATTTCCCCCTTTGTAGAGTCCTTGATTATACCCAATAAAAACATTTGCGGAGTAAATTGTAGTCTTTTCTTCAATACATTTTTGCATAACCCACCATATTTTTATCCAGAAAGCTTTAACCTTATTGCAGGTCCACCATATATGAGAAAATGTAGCATCTAAACACCCACACCTCCAGCATTTTGGTTGAACATTAGGATACATACATGATAATTTCTTAGGATCTAAATACCATCTATAAAACATTTTATAAAAGTTCTCCCTTAAATTCTGTGACTGTGTAAATTTAACATTCTGAACCCATATTTTTTCCCACGTCTCCAACATGACAGGTTCACCAAAATTCTGAGCCCATTTAATCATACAATCCTTAACCAATTCACTTTCTGAATCCCTTTCTAACAATACATTATATATTCTTTTGATATGCTTTGGGCCAGTCTCTTTCATCTGCTTAATCAGTTCTGCTTCATTGTCCATGAAACCAACTCTTTGGTCTTCTTTCCATCTCATCTGTAGCTGTTTATAATGTAACCAGTTTAAAATAATTCCTTCTTCCAACAGTTGTTCCAAAGTTTTCAGCTGCCAACTACCCCCATCAGCAAAAAACACATCTTTATATAAACAACCCCCAAGTGACTTAGTATTTATAATCCACATGGTATCTGCAAGATCCAACCAAAGCGGTATTTTATAATCCCAATTAGGCCGGTGCTTCTTCCATATTCTCATCAAGGCATTTCGAAGAAGGAGTGGGTTTTATGGCTTTTCCTTCCCCTTTCACAATTCTCCTATATTGCACAGATTGAAAAGCAGCAACCTAGTCTCTAGTAAGACTTTTTTCTTCCATACAGCAAGATTGGACTCTGGATAGAAATGCTGGTATGGACCTCCAATGTTCATCCATAATGGGATTCTTAGAACAGCCTGCAGTTATAAAACTGTTCTTTGTGGGGGTGCTGATTAAAATAAATTATGTTACAATGTAATCCTTAGCCAGGTGGGAGGGAGGTCTGCCATTTTCAATTGTCATTTTCAAATATAGGTTGAAAAGGGAGATGAACTAATATATTTATCTGAAACCTGAACTATTTTGAATGGCTCTCTAACAAATCATTCTACTTAAATAGCCACTTTGTTTCTTTCATTCCAAAAGCTTGCAATGGTTTGAAGACTTTGCTGATCTTTGGAGGTCATTTCCTCAATAGCCACAAACAGGTTTTTTCTGGTCACATCCATTATATATCATGCACCCTGATATGCATTTCATAAGAGTGAACATGAATTTTCAGACACCTGGTATTTTGGGGGGCCCAGAAAAGTTTTTTTTATAAAAGAACAACTTTCTTGCCATTTGGAAAATTAGCACTTATAAATGAGATATAAGAAGAACTGAACTGTGTCATTAACAAAAATAATCACAATCATTCCCTAGGGGTTTTTGTTGTTGTTGTTTAAAGAAGGGGTCTCCAACCTTTGCAACTTTAAGTCTGAAGGACTTCAGTTCTCAGACTTCTCCAGCCAGCTTTGCTGGCTGGAGAATTCTGGGAGCTGAAGTCCTTCAGACTTAAAGTTGCAAAGGTTGGAGACCCCTGCTTTAAAGAGAGAGGGCTCTTTTAGCATTGTACGGTACATAGAGGAACATTATACCAATACTGAAGTCCCTGGTATGAAACTAATTTCACAAGCAGATGGCTCTACACAATGTTGATGGCCCTTCAGTTTCTTTATTGCAAATAAAATACTTGCTAGTTTTAGTAAAGCAAAAGTCAAGCACAGCTGTCTTATTTGTATATATTTTGACTAGGTAGGTATAATCAGTCTGTAAGTGATGTGACACAGCCCATTCTCCCTCCCTTTCCCATTTGTCATTCAGAGTCATTACTGAGCATATGTGCCCAAATGGGAAAGCATCAGGTATCTTGCACTCAAGGGGCTATTCATCAAAGGAAAATAAATGTAAACTGCAGTATATCTTCTAATAAGAAAGAGGGGAGGATATGTTGTTACTTTAGAAGCCTAAAGCAATATGGCATAATCAGAGTTCTAATTAATCACCAAGAGCCTATAGCAAAGCAAAGTGCTCTCTCTTAAAAGAAAACTTGATCAGTGAACAATCAGATTCTCCAGAATGGGGTGCAATATATACCAATTGTAGATTGGCAGAGTCATCACACCTCAATCAATCAATCAGTTTAATTTGTAGACTGCTCCCTCTCCCCAAAGGGACTCGAGGCGGTGCACAGGAAATTAAAAAGCATACAAACATAGAACCATTATAAATATATAAAATCGAATTAAACCAACTATAACCCTGCGCTAAAAACCTAAAATCCTTAAAAACTAAACCCCTTAAAAACCCAATTAAAAAATTTAAATATTCAGACTAAGGCTGGAAAGGTAGATTAGGCCAGGCCGGCCTGATGGAAGAAGTGGGTCTGTTCTGAGTTCGGGGGGTAGGTGGTTCCAGAGAGTTGGGTCCACCACAGAGAAGGCCCTTCGCCTGGGCGTCGCCCGTTGGCATTGCCTAGTGGACAGCACCCGGAGAAGTCCCTCTCTGTGGGAGCGAATTGGTCGAAGGGATGTGTGGGGCAGGATGCTATCTCGCAGATAACTAGGTCCCATGCCATGGAGCGCTTTAAAGATGGTAATCAACACCTTGAAGCGCAGGTAAATCATAGATTTACAATATTTCTTTTCCTTTAGGCCTGATTTGTCAATAATTTTCACTTAATTTCAATGGCTTTCAATTCAATCAACCTACAGCTTAGTCTCTGAACTTGATCCTAAATAAAGGGCTATACGATTGTGTCAGAAAAGGACTGTCATGTTGTATATAAAAACAAATTATTCAGTAAGGAACTTTTTGGACATTCCTGTTTCATAAATCACCATTCTTATATTCAAGCTTAGAGTCTTTTCTTTACTTTGCTCTCTCTTTTTATTCTTTTTAGCTGAAAACTAAAATAGTATCTATGTTTAGTGAAAAGCTATTATGTGGGAAGCAATATTTAGAAAACTTGTAATCTTGTTATCTTTCATACAGTATTTTCACAATCCTCCCATTTACAACAATCAGAGTCAATAAGCATATTTTATACATGTCAGGATAAAAAATAAACTTAAGAAAAAATAAATTTAATATAGACTTTTAAGAAAAAAACTAAGAATGAATAAAAATTCAATGGCATTAGGTCCAGGTTATGAAGGACTTGATTACAAATTACAAAGTGTTCAACTGTATTATAAAAGTGCTCTTCTGCTGGTAAAATATTTTATTCATCATTTTCTCAGTAAAGTTTTTTACATACAATAGGTGTACTTTGGTTTGATTGACTTTTCCTTATTGCACTGTATTGGGAACATTAAAATATTTACTTAAAATCATGTCTTTCTTTCAAGATAATTCTTAAAATTTTAAGATGGAAGAACTTAATCAAATAGCTCTTATCTTTAAAAAAAACTTTAATAAAAAGAAGAAATAAAAGTGGCAATACACTTACCTGCATAATAATGTCAAGATTAGAATAATTCCACTTTTGAATTTTGAAAGGTAACAAATGTTGAATAGTGAAAAATCTAAAGCTAAAACAGACAGCATAAAGACGGATTGATTTTGCTTTTATTTTATTGAATTTATACCCCGCCCTTCTCCAAACGGACCCAGGGCGGCGCACAGGAATATTAAAACATACAAACATATAAAACCTTTTTAAAAAAAACTTATTCAACTAAAAAAACCTGTGCTAAAACCGAATTAAAATCCCCATTTTAAAACTATCTATGAGACTTCCGGTTCCGGCTCCAGCGGCGACGGGCGAGCCTAGGGCTCGCTCGCCGCTTTGTTTCTTTTCCTGCCCCCCCCACGGGGGCGAGACACCCCGTTTTTGGGGGTCTCCCATAAAGCCGGCTTGCCTGGGTCGTCCTCCCCCAGCGGCAGCTGGGAAGCGACCCTTGTCTTCGGCTTAGGTGGAGGAGGACATGCTGCGGGGGTTTTTCCCTTCGCCAATGGCGGGCGGCATCGTTCTGAAAATATGAAGAGAGCTGTCCGTCAGAGTCGGAAGGCTTCCCGGGGCTTCGGCTGCGAGGGTGAAAGTGAGTGGTTTTAAACACTTTTTTTTCCTGCTGTCAGCCTGGGCTGAAAGAACTTGGAGGGGGGTGTCTGCTTGTTAAAACCCCCCTCGGACTAAAGCAGCACTTAAGAATGGCTCCTCGCTGCGAGGAAGTGGATATCTTTAATCTGGACTGTTTGAAACAAGGGAAAGTGGTCTGCGGTTTGTCTTTGAAACAATGTATCTAGGTCTGGCTGATTTGAAACATTTTTTTTTACCACTCTCTCCTTCTGGCTCTGAGTCTGGGCGGTGGAAAATGGCTTCTCTTTGTCCCTGAATGACTATTTTACTTATGGAAAATTTCCAGCGTCTCTTTGTGATTTGGACTCCCTCTGGTTACTAAAGAAGAAATTTTTTTTGGGATTTGTGATCTCTTTTCTGGAGTGCCTTCGTTATTATACTTATTGACTTGGAAAATTGTTTCTCTCTTGGTTTCTGAACTTTACAACCCTGAACTGAACTTTTGGCTCCTGACTTGCCTCAACAGCCCCACCCAAAAAATGCCATTTTAGTGGCACTGACTTTAACAGCTAACCATGGCACAAAAATCAGCACTGGCAAGTTTAGAACTAAGGATGGCCTCTCTTGAATCTGTTATACAAACTTTGGTACAAGAAATCAAGGCCCAGAGGGCAGAAAATATCAACTTTAAAAAGGAATTATTGGACACACGGAAACAAGTGCTGGAGAACACACAGAAGAATGAAGAACTGGAAGGGGGGCTGGCGAGGGCTAAGGGAGAGATTAAAAATGTTACTAATGAGGTTGTGGAAATAAATGGGCATGTGTCTAGGATTGATATGGAAAGGATGACATATTTTTTGAGATTTCAGAATGTTTCTGAGGAAACTGGTGAATGTCTCCCTGAACTCATGAGCACAATTATAGCAGACTATTTACATAAACCTAAGGATGAGATCAGGGGGGACATTGACCTAGCCTACAGAATTAACTCTGCATATGCCAGGATAAATGAAGTACCCAGAGAGATACATGTTAAATTTGTTAGAAGGTCAACCAGAGAGGAAATCTTGAAAGTGCAAAGAGGTGGTCCGTTAATTTACCAACAAAAGGAGGTTGCTATCCTAAAGCAGATCCCAAGAAAGATTAGAGAAGCAAGAAGGAAATTTTCCTTCTTGTCCAAAAAATTGTTTGACCACGGGATCTGGTTTAGGTGGGTGATGCCCGAAGGGATGCTGGTGTTCTGGGAAGGAGGAAGAGTGAGGATTAAAACAGTTGCTGAGGTGGAAGCCTTTTTTTAAAAAACATTCCTCTGTCCTGGGGGAAGATCCAGGGGGGGCAGGGGGGGCCACGGCCCTGCCCGCTGGGGGCCTGGAAGGAGAGATAGAAGATACAATTGCCAAGAGACTTAGATCTAAAAAATAACTTTGCCTTGATTTTTTGAATAATATTGTATAATATAACATGTGCATCTGGATTTTTGTAAATGACTGACAGCATAGAATTGAGAACTTAGAAATATGTACTTGCTTTTACTTTGTAGTGTATGGAAAATGTTTTTTATTAATGATCTATTTTGATGTCCCGGTAGGGCCGACGACTTTGACGTGAATGCTCTCAAAATTTCTTTGTATCCCTTATCCTAGCCTATTGAAAAACTGTAAAACCAATAAAACTTTTTCAATATAAAAAACTATCTATGAGTCAGAATTGGAGGTTACGCTAGGCCGGCTAGTTGGAATAGGTGTGTCTTCAGACACTTGCGGAAGAGGCGGAGGTCGGAGATGGTACGGAGTTCAGGGGGTAAGTCGTTCCAAAGGGCTGGTCCTGCCACAGAGAAGGCTCTCCCCCTGGGTGTCGCCAGTCAGCATTGTCCGGCTGACGGCACCCTGAGGAGACCCTCTCTGTGGGAGCATATCGGTCTGAGGGATGTATAGGGCAGGAGGCGGTCTCGCATATAAATAGGCCCCGAGCCATGGAGTGCTTTAAAGATGGTCGTTAGAACCTTGAAGCGCACCCGAAAGACCACAGGAAGCCAGTGCAGCTCGCGCAGGATAGGTGTTATATGGGAGTGTCTAGGCACTCCCGTAATCACCCGCGCGGCTGCGTTCTGGACTAGCTGTAGCTTTCGGTTGCACCTCAAGGGAAGTCCCATGTAGAGAGCATTAAAGTAGTCGAGTCGAGACGTGACGAGTGCTTGAGTGACTGTGCGTAAGGCACCCCAGTCCAGTAAGGGGCGCAATTGGCGCATCAGGCATACCTGATGAAACGCCCCCCTGGCCACGGCTGCCACATTGTCCTCCATAGACAGCCGGGAGTCCAGGAGGACACCCAAATTGTGCGCCCTCTCCACGGGGGCCAGTGTTTTGCCCCCAATGGCCAGAGTTGGAATAATCTGGCTGAATCGGGGCGCCGGAAGCCACAGCCACTCAGTCTTGGATGGGTTGAGCTTGAGTTTGTTGCTACCCATCCAGATCCGTACGGCCTCCAAACACCGGGACATAACCTCGACGGCATCATTGGGGTGGTCTGGGGTGGATATGTACAACTGAGTATCATCAGCGTACAGATGATATCCCACCCCAAAACCACGGATGATCTCACCCAGCGGCTTCATATATGTGTTGAACAGTAGGGGCGAGAGGACCGACCCCTGAGGTACCCCACATATGTGGGGCCTCGAGGCCGACCTCTGCCCCCCTGCCAACACACATTGCGACCGACCAGAGAGGTAGGATGAGAACCACCGCAAAACGGTGCCTCCCAGCCCCAACCCCCCCAGTCGGCGCAATAGGATACCATGGTCGATGGTATCAAAAGCTGCTGAGAGGTCTAATAGGTCTAGGATAGAGGAAAATCCTCTATCCCGCACCCTCCAGAGATCATCAACCAATGCGACCAATGCCGCCTCGGTGCTGTGCCCGGGTCGGAAGCCGGACTGGCGCGGGTCTAGATAATCAACTTCTTCCAAGTGTCACAGAAACTGTTGAGCCACCACACTCTCAACAACCTTCACTAGAAAGTGGAGATTGGAGACGGGACGATAGTTCTCTAATAATGCTGGATCCAGGGACGGCTTCTTGAGGAGGGGCCTTACTACCGCCTCTTTCAAGACGGCAGGCAAGGACCCCTCACTTAAAGATGCGTTGACAATGCCCTGGAGCCAGCCTCGTGTCGTCTCCCAGGATGCCAGTACAAGCCAGGAGGGACACGGGTCCAATAAACATGTGGTGGCCCTAAGTCTCTTTGACAACTTGTCCATATCCTCGGTAGTAACAAAATCAAACTCCTCCCCTGATGGTGTCACAAGAACAGCCTCGGGATGCTCGACTGGGCCACTGTCGATGGAGGGTAACTTGCTCCGAATCCGAGTGATTTTCTCCTGCAGATAAATCCCAAATTCCTCTGCTCGATCCTGTAAAGGGGCTTCCCGCGGCCTCTGTTGGAGGAGGGAGCGGATCACCCCAAACAGGGCGGCAGGGCGGTTATCTGCGGATGCAATAAGAGTGGCACAATACTCATGTTTGGCCACTCTTATAGCCACTAAATAAGTCCTAATATGGGTTCTCACTAGTGTTCGGTCGGCTTCCGAGTGAGATGATCTCCATCTGCTCTCTAGGCGTCTCTTGTGGCGCTTCATCTCTCTGAGCCCCTCGGTAAACCAAGGAGCCCAGGTGGTTCATCGCCGCAAGAGAGGCCGCAAGGGCGCGACTCGGCCCAAGGCCCCCATGGCCGCACTTAACCATGCGGCCACTAGGTCCTCAGTCGAGTCACGGGGCAAGTCCACAGGAATTGGCCCAAGCTCCCTTTGGAACCTTATCGGGTCCATCAGGAGCCTGGGGCGGAACCATATAGGAATGTCTGGTTCCGCCTCCCCGCAGTGAGGTGCAGCGATCGGAAAGTCGAGCCGAAGGAGAGCGTGATCTGTCCATGACAGGGGTGTGATGACTAAATCCCCTATTCCCAGATCACTACTCCACTGTCCCGAGATGAAGATTAGATCCAGGGTGTGTCCGCCCTCATGGGTAGGGCCTACAACTATCTGGGTCAGGTCCATGGCTGTCATGGAAGCCATGAACTCCCGAGCTGCACCAGAGGTTTCGCCTGCTGACGGCAGGTTAAAGTCCCCCATGACTAAAAGTCTGGGGGTCTCAACCGCCGCCTTGGCTATCACCTCTAGGAGCTCGGGCAGGGCTGTTGTTGCATAGCGAGGAGCCAGGTATACAACTAACACGCCCAACTGCCTCCCTAGGCCCCACTTCACAAGGAGGGGCTCGCACCCGGTCATCTGAGGGATCGTGGTCTCCTTTGGCTCAAGACCTTCCCTAACCATAATCGCCACCCCCACCCCTCCCTAGGGCCCTAGGCTGATGGAAGGCTCGGTATCCTGGTGGGCACATTTCTACGAGGGGATGTCCTCCCTCGTGGCCCAACCAGGTTTCCGTAATACCTACCAGGTCCGGGTCCCCCTCTGACACAAGGTCATGGATGAGGGGGGCTTTTTGTACCACGGACCTGGTGTTGCATAGCATCAGCCTAGGGCCCCGGGTCTGTGGTACTTGCCCACCTAGTCTGCGATGGGAGCATGGGAGGTCGGAGCGCGTGACCGCCTGTAACCAGCGGCCATGATCCTCCAACCGGTGTCCATCCCGTCTCCCACCGCCCCTGCCCCTCCCCAAGACCGACTTGATGGAAAATACCTCAGTGGAAGCGACCCCCCCTCTCCCCTTCTCCGTTGCTCTACTTCCGCCGGCCGGCCTTATAATTTGGCGTCCCCCCACCTGACTATCCCCTCCCTCCTCCCTGGAACCCCCTAAAAGTCGGATTAAAAAGTTAAAAAGAAACCCCCTAAGTTTGCGCTTTGCCCATCTCTCAGGAGCAATCAGTCCATCCTCGAGGGGGGCCCGTGTTAGACTAGGGGGCCAGGCCTGCGAGAGCGGAGACATGCGGAGACATGCGGAGACATGCCTAGAATACATACTAAAAACACAGAGGTGGTCCATACCTAGGGGACAAAGTGCAAGTCTGAAATAGATCTAAAACAGAGTCCAGGGTAAAAAGTGACAAGTGCAAAGTGTATATAATCCATTTAGGGCAGAGGGGAGAAGACAGTCAAACTGATGATCTTATGGATGGGGGGAACACAGTTTAGTCTCATCCAAACCCCATCCACTTGTCTTCCTCGGTCACATAAGTCTCAATCTATGTTTAGTGCCGCATGACTAGATGGTCCATCGTGCGGCCTGGTGTAAAACGGAGGGATGTGTGACACGGCTTACCCCCTCCAAGCCCAGCACTCACTTGATTGATTGTAAAAAAAAATGTTAGAGTTAAAAACAAACAGGCCCTTGAGTTACAATGTATTCTGTAATTTTTTCATCTATAGGACAAGAAAACTATATTAAATGTCTTACAATATTTTCCTACATATGAATAACTTCAACAATGTCTGAAAATTCTATTAATTCCATCATTCATTGCTTTTCCAAATGAATCAAATTCCATGATTTCAGTAAAATGTTTCCCTTTAAACTGAGCTTCACACATATTCATCATAGTCATCGAGCCCGTCATGGTCAGATCACTGTCTCCTCCGGCTTCACTTTCCAACCGCTACTCCCCACCACAGGGAGGCGGAACCAGAAATGCTAAGGTGGTTCCGCCCCAGGTGCCTGATGGACCCAGAGAGATTCCAGATGGAGCTTGGACCAATACCTGAGACCCTGACCCACGACTTGATGAAGGACCTAGTGCTCGCTTGGAATAGCGCGGCCATGGGGGCCCTTGGATCGAGTTGTGCCCTTGCGGCCTCTCACTCGGCGCCGATTTACCTTGGCTCCCTGGTTTTCCGAGGAGCTGAGGGTCATGAAGCGCTGAAAGAGATGCCTAGAGAGCATTTGGAGGTCCACTCACACCGAATCTGACCGGACACGGGTAAGGTTGCATTTGCGGACCTACCTTGTGGCGATAAGGGCGGCGAAGCAAGATTACCTCTCCGCCCTTATTACATCTGCAGATAACCGCCCTGCCACCCTGTTTAGGGTGACCCGCTCCCTCCTTCACCAGAGGCCACGGGAAGCTTCGCTTTCTTGTGAAGGTTGTTGAGAGTGTGGTGGCACAACAGCTCCCCTGGCACCTGAAGGAAACTGTCTATCTAGACTCGCGCCAGTCCGGCTTCTGGCCCGGGTACAGCACAGAGACGGCATTGGTCGTGTTGGTGGATGATCTCTGGAGGGCTCGGGATAGAGGTAATTCCTCTATCCTGGTCCTATTAGATCTCTCGGCGGCTTTCGATACCATCGACCATGGTATCCTATTGCACTGGCTGGAGGGGCTGGGGTTGGGAGGCACCGTTCTGCGGTGGTTCTCCTCCTACCGCTCTGACCGGTCACAATTTGTGTTGGCAGGAGGGCAGAGGTCAACGTCTAGGCCCCTCACATGTGGGGTGCCACAGGGGTTGGTCCTCTCACCCCTTCTGTTCAACATCTACATGAAGCTGCTGGGTGAGATCATCTGTGGTTTTGGGGTAGAATTCCATCAGTACGCTGATGACACCCAGCTGTACATCTCTACCCCTGACCACCCCAACGATGCCGTTAAAGTGATGTCCCGGTGCCTTGAGGCCATGCGAGCCTGGATGGGGAGAAACAGGCTTCGACTCAACCCGTCCAAGACCGAGTGGCTGTGGTTTCCGGCATCACGATATAGCTAGTTGGTACCATCTCTGGCTATCGGGGGCGAGTCATTAGCTCCCGCGGAAAGGGCCCGCAACTTGGGCATCCTCCTGAATTCCCGGCTGTCATTGGATGACCATCTGACGGCCGTGGCCAGGGGGGGCTTTTATCAGGTTTACCTGATACGCCAGTTGCGCCCCTTTCTAGATCGTGATGCCCTATGTATGGTCACTCAAGCCCTCGTCACCTCCTGCCTAGACTACTGTAACGGTCTCTACATGGGGCTCCCCTTGAGGTGCACCCGGAGGCTCCAGCTAGTCCAGAACGCAGCCACGTGGGGTTTTTTGGGAATATTCTCAAGATATTCTCATGTAACACCTCTCCTGCGCAAGCTGCACTGGCTGCCTGTGGCCTTCTGGGTGCGCTTCAAGGTGTTAGTAACCACCTTCAAAGTGCTCCATGGCATGGGACCTGGTTATCTGCAAGACCGCCTCCTACCTCATACCTCCCTTCGACCTGTCCGCTCTCACAGAGTGTGCCTCATCAGGGGGCCGTCTGCTGGACAATGCAGGCAGACGGCATTCCTTTCCTGTGCACTGCCCTGAGGCCCATTGGGAGATAGGTGCAGTATATAAATAAATAAATAAATAAATAAATAAATAAATAAATAAATAAATAAATAAATAAATAAATAAATAAATAAATAAATAAATAAATAATAAATAAATAAATAAATAAATAAATAAATAAATAAATAAATAAATAAATAAATAAATAAATTTATTATTTATTTATTTATTTATTTATTTATTTATTTATTTAAATTTATATCCCGCCCTTCTCCACGAAGGACCCAGGGCGGCGCACAGGAAAATTTAAAAACATACAAAATACAATAAATATAATTTAAAAAACTATTAAATAACCTATCCTGCGCTAAAACCAAATTTTAAAAACCCAATTTAAAACTACCTAAAAGTCCCCATGGGAGGTTAGGCTAGGCCGGCTTGTTGAAACAAATATGTCTTAAGACATTGGCGGAAGAGGCGGAGGTCGGTGATGGTACGTAATTCAGGGGGTAGGTCATTCCAGAGGGCTGGGCCCGCCACAGAGAAGGCTCTTCCCCTGGGTGTCGCCAGTCGGCATTGTCCGGCCGACGGCACCCTAAGAAGGCCCTCTCTGTGGGAGCGTATCGGTCTAAGGGATGTATGGGGATAAATAAATAAATAAATAAATAAATAAAATCATTGTTTAATAATAAGATGATTAGAATAGACATATAAATTTTACTCTGTTTCTTAGTTTTCACTGCTTAAATTTACTTTGTCCTATCAGTCTGTGTTTTCAACTTCATCAGAAAATCCATATACGTGCATTTCTCATGAGCTAAGTATTTCATTACTGTTTCTGTATACTTTGTATCCATTTTTGCTACAAACAGGACTGGAAAAGTTTTCAAACACTGTGCTACTAGTATAACTAACTGCATATCTATAGATTTAGAAAGTGTAAATTAGGCTAATTTTCACTGTACTGCTTATTAAATTAGTTTTTTTTCCTTTCCTAATGAAAACATATGTTTAATAACTGCAGACTATTATTTGTATGATGGAAATTATTACTCAAATAAAATATTCATGTCAACTAGTGTTCTCAAAAAAGGAGTGAGATATTAAAACTGTTCTGGAAAATGATGAAAATTACTATTAAATGAATTATTAAATTGACCTTATTGAATTAATTTGGCTAGTTAATTAATTTTGAATTGCTGAGAGATGTGATATATTAAACTACATATACATCCAAGCAAGATTTTCAAAATTCTATAAATTCTACAAAGAGAAATAACTAGATAGAGTAGTATGTCAGAAAATAAAGGGATATCAAAGTAAGGAATTAATTAATCTGATAGAATAGTGTAGTTTGTATCAGGTAAAAATTTAACATAAATGCTTCATTTGAATATTGGTAATACTTTATTGCTTTCACTTAACATCAAAAAAGAAACCTTTTAAAACTGATTTATTGAAAAAAATGTATTTTGGGACAGATATGTCATATTTGTGGTGACTACTAAAAGCTTCCATGCTGATGGGATATTTGACTCTCTGGATAAAATAATGAAAATATGCTTTACATGGCACTATATCCCAAAAGACTCACTTAGAAAAATTTCAAATATTCTAAATTGAAACAATTTAATCTCCATATTAAATCAATTAATTATATACAATGAGTATACAAATTGATACACATTCTTTTGAAACTCTATGGTCAATGAAGAAAGTAGAGAAATTGTGTGATGTGGCAATTTTGATTCTAAATTATTTTACCATGGCTCTCTAATCACAGTTATTTGAGGTAGAATTCTTATAGTAACATAGAATTTCCAGAATGAATGTTCTTTCCTAACAAAAGAAACTTATCCTTCATTGAAGTATGTGAGACCTGAGAAACTATTAAGTAGAGCATTTCCTTTGAAAATGGGAAATGTTCCAATTTTATGCTTCTCTTGGATTTACTTTTCTGTTTTCATACTTTCTATAATATTGATTCATTTGAGCATGTAACAAAAACATATTTTTCATCCTAATTCTGTGGCCTCTCTATATATTTTGAAATTTGACAAGCTTCTTGCCTTAAGAAATATGTTTGATTGTAATCTGCTGGACCAGCTCAAAACTGTTGGATTATGTTGTTGGAGTACTCTCTTCTCTGTCTTTTTATATTCCCAAACCAGGCGCTCTCTCCTGCCTTCCCCTCCAAAAGGACAAACTCTCTAGTTAAAAAAAAACTCTTCTAGCTCCTCAGTTATTCTTTATTTCAATTCTCTTCTTTATTTAGTTAAAGAGCTTTGTTCTTCCTAAGGAGAAGGCAAAGGATAGGGTTCCTGTTTGGAATGAAAATGTTTCAATATCTATGCTGGGTTCCTCTACTCCCAACTCCTTGTTTGCCTGAATAGCCTGAATAACTTCTGGCAAAGCTTCGATTACCCTGCCATGCATCTACCTTTGCAGTTCTTCTAATTCTGCTTCTGTGAATACTTTATTTTGTATTGATCTGCTAACCTTTCTTGTATTATTATTGATTCTGAACGTGTACTTTCCAGAACTGGTGCACTTTCTTTGCATATCCTCTTCTCAATGTGCTTGATTTGTGGTGTAGTGCAGAGGTCTCCAACCTTTGCAACTTTAAGTCTGAAGGACTTCAGCTCCCAGAATTCTCCAGCCAGCTGGAGAATTCTGGGAGCTGAAGTCCTTCAGACTTAAAGTTGCAAAGATTGGAGACCCCTGGTGTAGTGTTTAGAATGCAGTATTACAGCCTTACGCACAGTCACTCAAGCACTCGTCACCTCTCGACTCGACTACTGTAATGCTCTCTACATGGGGCTCCCCTTGAGGTGCACCCGAAAGCTGCAGCTAGTCCAGAACGCAGCCGCGCGGATAATTACGGGAGCGCCTAGACACTCCCACATAACACCTATCCTGCGCGAGGTGCACTGGCTTCCTGTGGTCTTTCGGGTGTGCTTCAAGGTTTTAACGACCATCTTTAAAGCGCTCCATGGCTCGGGGCCTAGTTATATGCGAGACCGCCTCCTGCCCCATACATCCCTCAGACCGATACGCTCCCACAGAGAGGTCCTCCTCAGGGTGCCGTCGGCTGGACAATGCCGACTGGCGACACCCAGGGGAAGAGCCTTCTCTGTGGCGGGCCCAGCCCTCTGGAACGACCTACCCCCTGAACTCCACACCATCTCCGACCTCCGCCTCTTCCGCAAGTGTCTGAAGACACATCTATTCCATCTAGCCAGCCTAGCGTAACCTCCATTACTGACTATTAGACAGTTTTAAACTTGGGATTTTTAATTCGGTTTTTAGCGCAGGGTTTATTTATTAGAATAAGTTTTTTAAATTTTATATATTTTATATATTTTGTATGTATTTTAACATCCCTGTGCGCCGCCCTGGGTCCATTTGGAGAAGGGCGGGGTATAAATTTAATAAAATAAATAAAAAATAAATAAATTACAGACTAATTCTGCCCACACCTTGGAGTTCATTCCTGGCTGGCTTGAGGTTGACTTCATTGAGTTCAGTAAAGTGAGGAACCAGATTGTTGGGAAAATATGTTGATGTTGTAAACCACTTAGAGAGTGCTGTAAAGCACTATGGCGCAGTATATGTCTAAGTGTTATTGCTATTATTTCTTTATTTTGGGATAAAATATTATTTTTGTTATAGTTTCCCACTACAGCAGATTCTAGTGGTTCACAAAATCCAAAAACATGGATGGATGGATGGATGGATGGATGGATGGATGGATGGATGGATGGATGGATGGATGGATGGATGGATTTATTTATTTATTTATTTATTTATTTATTTATTTATTTATTTATTTATTTATTTATTTATTTATTCATTTATTTATTCATTTATTTATTTATTTATTTAATATACTGCCCTTCTCCCTCTCGGGACTCAGGGTGGTGAATAGCCACAGTAAAAACAGGAAATACAAAAGTTAAAATGACATATTAAAATATATTCAATACTTTGGCCCACAGTTAAAACCCAATACTAAAAACCCAATTAAAAAGGCTATGACAGGCCGGCTTCATGAAATAAATGTGTCTTCAGGGCCCGACGGAAGAGACGTAGGTCTGAGATCGTGCGTAATTCAGGGGGTAGGTCATTCCAGAGGGCAAGGGCTGCCACAAAGAAGGCTCTCCCCCTGGGGGTCGCCAGCCGACATTGTCTGGCCGACGGCACTCTGAGGAGGCCCAATCTGTGGGAGTGAACTGATCGGTGGGAGGTATTTGGCAGCAGGAGGCGGTCTTGCTGATAACCAGATCCCTTGCCATGGAGCGCTTTAAAGGTGATCACTTCTTTTTGTTATAGTTTCCCACTACAGCAGATTCTAGTGGCTCACAAAATCCAAAAACATGGATTAAAACAACTAAAAGCACAAAGCAACACAACAGCCTCTGGTTAAATCTTAAGGGCCTCTAGAACACCATGAGAAAGGGCACTGTCCACAATTTTTAAATAAGCAATTTGAAAGTTTCCAACATTAGACTAGGAAAGGCTAAAGTTTTTTTTCCCAACAAATAAATAATTGCAACTAAGTAGGATTTGTAGAATAGGATAGATGTAGCAAATCATAGTGAATAGGAAATTGTTGAATTCACATAAGTCAAAGGGTTTTAGGAAATTTCAGAAAATTTAAAATTGAAAGACAATGGTTTTAAATTCATTATAATTGTTAAGGTACATGTAATCAGTATCTGACCTGTATCTGTACTTGTAAGCTGTATCTGAAAAAGCAACCTCTTATCTCAGTCTCCCTCACACCTAAACCTATTTTAAATCTGCAGCTCATTGTAGTTTATGTCTTTTATTAACATTTATTAATCGGAAAAGGTATTATCACGGTCTTGATTTATTTATTTTTTAACATGGCTTCTCTTCTCTCTTTTTTTGAACTTTTTTATTTTTAATTGAACAAACAACACAAAAAATAATCATCATTCATTATATATTACTGAAAGTGTGTCGATTGGTTATAAATAACTTTCGTGCATCTCTTCCACAGTCATTACTTACAATTCATATGAAATTATGTATTTTAAATCAAAAATCTTTATATATCTTACTACCAACATACCACAATTCTCATTTGACTATAATTGTTTTAACGTCCTTTTGCATAGAATAATCCACAATTAAAAACACAACCACATAATGGCATTTCATTAGTTATTTCAAAAATCATCCAGTAACATTACCCCTTTGTAACATGTTCTAAGTAAGAATTAGTTTTATAACAGAATTTCTAAGCCTTTTTTCCAAATCACTGTTTACAGTTTGTATCCAAATTCCTTTTGTTAAACCAGTACATACATACATACATACATACATACATACATACGTACGTACGTATGTACATACATGCATACATTAACTATATCCATTGTCATTTCATTGTTATTGTTATAATTATTATTTGTTAACAGAAAATCATTTACTATTTATATCCAGCTTCCTCTCATCAAGCCAACACATGCATGTACCTTTTCATTATCAGTTATTTATTTAACATAGCAGTCTAAAAGTTACTACATTACTACTTACTAATTACAAAAATTGACTAATTTTTTGTTATCAATTTTCATATATCAACCTGCATCCTTCCAGTAGTAATACAGTCTTATTTCTTTTGCCATTTATGGAATTTGTCTTCTATTTATTTCCGTAATAAAACTTTTGTGGACTTCTTTCCGCACCTTATTGCTTGTTGCATCTCTCAGGTAGTCTCGGAGCCCTCCATCTGCTACTTTAATTAACTTGTCTTTGGTTGTCAATCGTGCTTCTGACAAGATTTCTCTCCTTAAGTCCATCATTTTTTTCTCTTTTTTCTTCTCCTGTACCTTGAAATCTGAGGTAGCACTCCAGTCCATCAAATTTCCTTTTCCATACTCCCCTTTTTCCACTTTCAATCACATTCACTCCACTGGTAAAATTGTCAATTGTCTTGTCTTTGTATTCATTTTCCCCTTCAATTTTTGGGGCTCTAACCCCATCATCTTTTGCTGATAAAACACTCTATAATTTCCATCTTCTTCTCAATTCTCTCAGTTACTTCTAGTAATTTTGAATTCCAGACATACTATTTTGCAACATTAAGGTTTCCTCTTCTGAAAATTGAGCCATATTTCCAAACTGTTCTGTTTCTTTTCCTCTCCCACTGCCAGTGAGGCTGTCAAAGATCATCTCTGTAAACAATTCATGCCCTTGCCTCTTATCACGGTCTATAAACATGTTGCAGAACCTTGAAATTCAAAGTCAGTAAGATCAAAGGAAAAAAAGGAGAATGTGCATTGTTTCAAAAACTCAAGCCTCTAGCCTCCAAATGGCAGTATTTCTTCCTTTCACTCTCTGTCATTACTTCAGGCTTAAAAGAAACAAACTTCTTAAATGGAATTTAGTAGCAAGTAGTAGAAACCCTTGTTAAAATAATAAAGAAGAAGGTTTTAATCCATAGGTTAAAAGCACAATTTAAAAAAACTAGAAGAAGAAAAGCTGATCCGTTCACTTTAAAAAGAAAAAAAAAAGTTGTGAGCATGTCAATCTACAAAGTATAATTATAAAGAAAAAAACACACTATCCAAAGCAATCCACTGCAGGTTAATTTTGCTACTTATTTCTTCTACTTTGGGATTTAATTTAGCTTAAAAAATTTTTGGGGCAGTCTTTCTCAAAACGGAAAAAATTCCTCACCAGATGGACACACTTTCTCTTTCCGCTTTCCTTCCATTCTGGAGCCGTCCCAACTTCATCAGCCTAGGCTGCCTTTTGTTGCCAGCTTGAAGAATGTCTCTTGGATCAATCAGGGACTTTGTGGGGTCCCTGAGATCAGCAAGACATATTCTTTCTGTTCACCATCTCTTCAGGACGGTTTAGGTCCGATTGGACCGTCTAAGGGCAAAAGTATTGGCGGCGGTCTCAAAGCATCGAGATTGCACGTCCGTTTCGTAGCGACGTTGGCTCCTCCTCTCAGCTTCCCTTCTCTTATAGCTGTTGAAGGTTCCTTAAATTATTGCAGGAACTAAAATAGCTGCTTTCCTCATGCTTCAGAAATGGTGTTACACTAGTAAGCGTTATTGTTTCCTACAAAGGAAAGATCCAAATGTTCATGTAGTTTCTAACTCATGCTAGTATTCCTGAAAATAGATTTAATCATATTTAACTCTGTTAAAGGAATACCTATCCTGTTGATAATCAAATGCATGCTAAATTAAATACCAAAAGTGCTGTTCTTGGCTTTGAAAGCCCCTTATTGCACTATCATCTATAAAAACACAGATGCATAGTCTGTGCATAATCTTGCATAGTCTGCAAGAGAGCAAATTTTTAAAAAATCATGTAAAAAGCACACACATTAGATTTTTTTCTCAAAGAAAAGATGTATTCCAGAATTTTTATATATTCTAATATTTTTAGATTAAGAACTTTATAAATTTGCTAAGACCTTAGAAGTCAAAAATACAAATAACAAAGATGTTATCTCATTCTTTTGAGCATTTAACAAACAAGCAAAATAATGTCATACATCTCTTCTATGTAGCTGTTTAATAATATCTATGGAAAATGGAAATGGAAATTGTTATTTTTAAGAATTCTGTCCATGCAGTTAAATATTTTGATTTGTTTCATCTCCTTATGAAATCATGTGTGTGTGTGTGTGTGCGTTCTTGCCTTCACATCTTCACGTGAATTTTATATAAATTCTAATACTTAAAAATAAATAAAAATGTTGAATGTTCACCTGTTTCAAATGTTTGGCAATCATTTTCTATAATTTGTAGACCTCTCCTTCTATGTAACCATTTCAATAGTTTGTGGCATCTTCTTTTCCAAAACCATAAACAACAATTGAAATAAAGATATAAATTGTTCTCAGTAGCTGAATTAACATAAATGTATTAGATATTCTGGAGCTGTATTTCAAACATAACCTTTCTTTGATGTATTTTGTTATTTATTGATTTTTTGTGTTTCTAATATCCTTTTCTTAATGTTGTACTTATAGCCTTAAACATTAATAAAATGTTGTTATAATAAATGCTCATATTTTTTATCAAAATGTGAATCAAAATATTATATTTGCCATTTTTTTTTGTTTCTTTTACTGTTATGGTCTGAAAAAATGTGTCCATTTTTTTTAGATCTGCCAGTTAAATGTGATTTATTAGTGATTTCAGATTTTGTAGTTATAAAATCGTATTATCTATTATAAAACATTATTGATAAAAAAAGGTGTCAGCAATTTTTATTTCTCATAATATGTCTATGCATTATATTTATCTTTTTGATAACGTTGAAGTGTAACCAAAAATAGTTCTTGAAATATGCTAGAAATTCATTTGTATATTCTGCATTTAATGATAAAATTGATAACATTTGAATTACTGTTAAAATGTGCTATAAAATATCATTGTAATCTCCCCCCCCCCTTAAGATATGACTTTTTTTTTCCTTTTTGCTTCTTTTTCATGAAATCATAACTTGTAAGGAATTTCGGAGCTCAGTTTTGGAACAGATGGATATCTAACCTGTTTGAAAACCTCCAGGGTAAATATCAAATATCTATTACATTGATTTATAAATCAAGAAGTTGTAGCTAATATCAAACCTGAATCTACTTCCCTGCAGCTTCAAGCCAGTAGTTCTTTTCCTGTCCTTTTCAAGATATAGAAAACACGAATATTCCCTCCTCTGTATGTTAACACTTTTATCATGCCTCAGTTTTCTCAGCTAAACATATAGTATCCCTTCTTTTAATTATTGAGACCTGGATTACAATCCATCACTATTTTTACATCCTTTTCTAAAATTTCTCCAGTTTCTATGTGTTTTTTTTTAGACTGTTGTACTCAGAAGTAAACACAATTCTCCAAATGGTCAAAACAGAATAGAAATTACTCCCATTATTTATTTTGGGAAGAATACAAAAAGATCAACTACATATGCATATCCAGCAGCCCATTAACCATATTTAGTCATATACTATAATGTATATGGAGACTCAGCCTCACTCCATCTCTCTTTAACATCTACATATTCCAAGGGGAACACTGAAGGTCTATTGCCTCATTTGGTGCCATCTACTGTGTTTTCCTGAAATTAAGACAGGGTCTTATTTTCTTTGGACACCCGAAATAAGGGCTTGGCCTTATTTTTGTGGGGATCTTATTATTTTTGGGGTGCAGGAGAAAGCAAGTGTGGTCACCTCATTGCTGCTGTTGTGTTGCAATATTTTTGAGAAAGGCTTATTTTGGGGGAGGGCTTATTTTAGCATATGCGCTTAAAAGCCCGATTGGGCTTATTATCCAGGGAGGTCTTATTTTCAGGGAAACAGGGTAGTAAAGAGGTTTATAACATAGCTAACTATGGCCATGAAGTAGCTTTCAACCACATCACCTTACTGATTCAACAAGTAGAGATTGATATATAGCAGATACTAGTCACACTATATAAAAAACGTCTTCACATATGTTTCAGCAGTGTTCAAAACAAACTGCAATGCTGTTAATATCCATGAATTAATTTCATCACACAAATATTATGATCACATATTTACTTCTGATGTAACATTTACAAGATAATATTCATTTGCCATTATTTCCAGTCCCATTTGATTGAATAATCATGCTTAAATAAATCTTGTTAAGATATCTTTCTTTGGTATTATATGTATGTGTTCATGTGTTAAATGTGTTTCCTAAAACACATTTTTCAGTGAGTGAAGTGAACATTTCATCTAAGACAGAATATGAGGCCCTTTTGTTTTCCACTACCATCCTTCTTCTTTCACCAACTATGTAAATGTAAAGAATCATCAAGAAATATTTTTAAACATAATTTATGTGGAGCATAGGTTAAAAAACAGTGGTTGCATTTAAAGAAGAATTTGTCATTTGGCTTAAAAAAAATAGTACTACATTAGTACTGAATCAAACAGGGAAATTCAATGAACAATGGATTCTCCCTAACTTTATTTCCTGAACTTTTTTATAATTAAACTTCTTTCCTTCCACTGGGAATCTCCCCATACTTTCCTACATACTGCTGCAGAATTAATCCTTTTACCTAATTTTAAAAAGTAGCCCCCTTGTGCTAACTATATGTTTAAATTGAAGATATTACATAAGAGACATGTTCAGTTTCACAGGAATATTAATACTTTCTAAGATCAAAGGCTATATTTAAGTCTTTGATTAGTGTGAGAAGGGATGAAATTCCCAAGTTGGATGTAACCAGAACACAAACTAAATGAGATTTACTTAAATTGTATGCAGTTAAAATTAAATTAGGCTTAAAATTATAGTGAACTTGACTACTTCCTATGAATTTCTCTATCTTTTAAAATTACAATTTAGTGCACAGTATGGATGGATTCTGAAGAGTTTTTCGAGATTTGTAAAAGCCCTTAGAGCTGAGACTCATCTTATGCACTCCTGCTCTATATTTGAATAGCAGTATGTAAAATGTTCTGCATTTACATTTTACCAAGGCATGAGGTCCTGCAACATCACTATTCCAAGCAGAAGATAAGTCCAAGACCCATTTTGAGTTTAAAATGAGGCTATTTCAAGCTTGGAACTTCTGCAGTAGATGGAATAAGTTCTTTCAAATTTGAAATAGCTGTTTTGAGGAAGAGGATTGGAGCTGATTTTATCTGATGTAGTAGCACTTGTAATAGTAAAGATTGTACCTCTAAAATCCTTTTCTAGGCTGAAGAACCTCAGAGGCTTAGTCTGGAGAGAGAGAGAGATTGGAACATTTAGAGGTTGGAACATTTTGTATTCTTTTAATTTTAATTTTAAATTATGTATGAATTGCACTTATACATTGTATAAAAGAACAATTCCCAGGAGGCCTGTAAGACTTGCATCAACTGACCATCTGTAAGTAGAAGAATTACAGAACTATCTATTCAAGACAGCTGATCTAACATTCAATAGTTCAACACTATTTCTGATGTATATACCCATAATTAGACTACATTAATGCAACCTATGGACTGCTTGGTTCAGTAGTAAATAGTTATATGCAAGACCACATCCTGCCCCATACATCCCTTAGACCGATACGCTCCCACAGAGAGGGCCTTCTCAGGGTGCCTTTGGCCGGACAATGCCGACTGGCGACATCCAGGGGAAGAGCCTTCTCTGTGGCGGGCCCTGCCCTTTGGAACGACCTACCCCCTGAACTTCGCACCATCTCCGACCTCCGCCTCTTCCGCCAGTGTTTAAAGACACATTTGTTCCATTTAGCCGGCCTAGCGTAACCTCCACAAATGACTATTTTAGACAGTTTTAAATTTGGGAATTTTAATTTGTTTTTAGCGCAGGATGGTATCAAATAAGTTTTTTAAATTTTTTATTTGATTTTGTATTGTATTTTAAATTCCTGTGCGCCGCCATGGCTCCTTTTGGAGAAGGGCGGGGTATAAATTTAATTAAATAAATAAATAAATAAAGTATGTGGGCAACTAGTGGGTAAATAATCCTATTGAAAAAAAGTTGACATTGTGAATATATGGGATCCACAGACCCATAATTTCCTCATGTATATATGTAATACTTTGCTGATAGCTACATGCTTGTTTTATTTTAAGTAGAAAAAATTACTATGGAATCACTGGTCTCTAGTTATCTTCTATATTTATTTTCTGAATGCCACTAAGCTCCCCATGGATCTTAGAAAGATAGATGGTCTTGCAGTTGAAAATGTCTTTAAAATTGAAGTCTTCCAAAAGAAGGAAGGAAAGAAGGGGAAATCATATTGCTTTTAGCTTATTGAATGCAGTAATAAAAAAAACTGAGAAAATGATGGAGGAATCTAATAAACTGGTACCAGAAAGTTGGAATACTTGGGTAGGGTTGGGATCTACCAACAGATTGAATAAAGGCTTGGATTTAACTGGAAATAGTCATCAAAGTACAAATGAGAGACTGGGACAGTGAGAAGAATAACCCAATGAAGAGAGAAAATCTGAGTCAGACTGGGTAATAAATCACTAAAGGTGGTGGACCTTGTACCCTGGTGGTGTCGAATAAGAACAGATAGTCATCATTTAGTACGACTCACACCTTGGTCATTAAGTGAAGCAGTTGCCAAGTGAAACCACAACTGTGATTATCATCCTACTTAACCTTTCTTTGTTTTACCGAACTGTAAAGGTTGTAAATACTTTTTTATTAACATTGTAACTGTGAGCTATCACTAAAGTGCAGTTGCTAAGCTAGAACCACAGTACGTCTCATATATTAGGAAAACGGTGACAAGAGTTTGGGTGTGATACTAAATAAAGAGGTACTGTTATGGATTCAGAGAAATAGGACGTTTGTTTGGCTACTCCAACCACATCTCTGTTCAGATTGTGCTGCAAATTCTTTTAATCTCACAGATTTGTTGGGGAAAGTGGTAAAAACCTGTGCTGACCAATTAGCAGGGGTTCTGACAAGGATTTTTAACCTCTCCCTGAAACAGGCTAGAGTCCCATCATGCTTGAAAGCAGCCACCATTATCCCAGTTCCAAAGACAGCAGCCATAAAAAGCTTGAATGACTATAGACCCATTGCACTGACGTCTATAGTGATGAAGTGCTTTGAGAGACTGGTCCTACAACACCTCAGGTCCTGTCTTCCACCAAGTTTTGATCAACACCAGTTTGCGTATAGAAACAACAGGTCGACAGGGGATGCCATCACCACTGCTCTCCATATCGCACTGAGCCACCTTGAGAAATCTGGGAATTATGTCAGAATGCTTTTTATAGATTATAGCTCGGCCTTTAACACCATCCTACCAGGCATTCTCATTGAAAAGTTGACTGACCTGAATTTCCCTCCCCTTACTTGTGAATGGATCAAAGACTTCCTGACCGATCGTCCACAAACAGTAAGGGTTGGGTCCTTTACATCTTCCACACTGAAGCTCAGCACAGGCTCCCCTCAGGGCTGTGTGCTCAGCCCCTACCTCTACTCACTGTATACATATGACTGCATATCCTCTGATCCATCCAACATCATAATAAAGTTTGCAGATGACACAACGGTGGTGGGTCTCATAACTGGAGGGGACGAATCAGCATACAGGGAAGAAGTCCAGAAGGTATCCGCATGGTGCTCAAGAAACAACTTACATCTAAATACTAGCAAGACAAAGGAGATGGTGCTAGATTTCCGGAGGCACAGAGAGGAACCTGCCCCACTGTATATCGAGGGGGGCTGTGTGGAGAGGGTTTCCTCTTTTAAATTCTTAGGAGTGCTTATTAGCCAAGATCTCACCTGGAAAAACAACACGTCTCTGGTGATTGGAAAAGCTCAACAGAGACTTCATTTCCTTAGAGTCCTGCAGAAAAATCAGGTGGAACAACGGCTGATGACCTCTTTCTATCGGTCCATCATAGAAAGTGTCCTCACATATTGTATCACAGTGTGGTATGCTGGTTTAACAGTTGCGGAGAGGAAGGCACTACAGAGAGTGATCAATTCGGCACAAGAAACCATCGGTTGCCCTCTGACATCACTGGATAACATCGCCAGATCTCGCTGCTTTAGCAGAGCAAGGAAGATTCTCAAAGATGATTCACACCCTGGTTGGTATCTCTTTGCCCTTCTACCATCAGGCAGAAGATATCAAAGTATAGCCAGCCGAACGAACAGGTTTAAAGGTAGCTTCTATCCATGGGCTGTGAGACTTTTAAATTCAACCGCAATCACTCCATGCACATGCTAGTTTTTTCTTTTTTCTTTTCTCTCTTTTTTGTTTCTGTTATAATTTTGCACCAATTTAAAACCAATTTCATTGTAATTTTTACAATGACAATAAAGATTATTATTATTATTGTTGTTGTTGTTGTTGTTGTTGTTGTTGTTATTATTATTATTATTATTATTATTATTATTATTATTATTATTATTATTATTATTATTATTATTATTATTATTTGCTTTCTTGAAATGAAAACTTTGGGTACACCCAGCTGATTCTTAATAATTCCTAACCAAAGATACAGTTTCTCAGATACAGTTACTCAGAATTGTAGAAATATATGCAAATACATACACCAGATTTACTCATAATCAATTAATGTATCTCAATAAACACATACAATCTATTCCAGTGCATGCAGAAAGATATGGATAGCAGAAAGCGATTGACTATGACTATGGAGAGAAACAGGCAAAATCGCAAAGTTCTGAAATCCTTCATATGTTATTTCAATGTATAAAGTGGTCACTCAAACCCTATACATTTAAACCATTTCTAAATACCATACCAATACCTCTGGAACAGCTTGCCTCCAGAAGTTGTGAATGCCCCAACCATGGAAGTCTTTAAGAAGATATTGGATAGTCATTTGTCTGAAATGGTATAAGGTTCCTGCCTACGCAGGGGGTTGGACTAGAAGACCTACAAGGTCCCTTCCAACTCTGCTATTGTATTGTATTGTATTGTATTGATGTTTTAATTCTAGCTTAAAATGTAATTTTACATGCCTCATAATTAAGTTATGATCACAAATGTGGAGAATATGGCCCAGTGAGTTCGATTCTGATGATCTTATCATAGAAGCAGCTCCTAATGCATATAAATAACATATCTAAGATACTACTCAAATTATACACCCTGCTAGGTTGAACACCAATCACAACAGTAACTGAGCAAACTATAAAACCTAACAATAATATGATTATTTGGAAAATAAAGGTGTTTCATATAAATAGTAATATAGTTATGATATAGCAGCAGGAGGGGTTGCCTGCTGCTACTACATCTGTTATTCCATTCCTTCCTATTCCCATTGCTCCTTGTCCATCTGTTTTCTGGCAATTCGGTGAGCAGATGGGAGAAAAGATGAGAAATGGGATCCATGAAAGAACATGGTAACCTCTCTGACGGCATCCATAACATTGCTATTGTGCAGCAGCAACCATGGCAACCTTACCTACTGCATCAATACTATCAAGATTAAGATTAAACTCCTGGTCCCAATTTAGTAGCACTACTGGTGGAATCAATAGCACAGTAACATGAAATGTGCAAAAACATCTGAGATATTAAAATGTCTCGCTTTTCATATATTGCTATATTTAGCATCTTTAAATTTAAAAAAAAAACAGTGTGAACATAACCTTGCAGTAATTATACAGTGCTTAAAAAGATGTTGAATCCTGCACAATTTAGTGACACTTGCAAATAGTTCAGCCTACTTATTTCATCCTAGACACATTGATTGGGTAATTATTTATTATATGTGATTTGCTAGGAGACCTGATAAAGTTATAAGCACTTTTCACAATTTCCATGCTGTGATTTTCTGTAATGAGTGCTATTTTGGCCTACTATCATGAGAACTGTTGAAATGATAAGCACTTTTTAAAAACGGCAGCCTGTGATATTTAAATAATTCCTGTAAATTTAAGGGAGCTGTTAATGGAGGAAATGGTTCTAAATAATTTATGCCTCTTGATTTATGTTGTATTATGATTTTGGGGCTGACTGAAATGTCTTTTTTCTCATTTATATCTGAATGTAACTTATTACTTTAACTTAATATTCAACAATAAGGCTGTTTTATAAAAAAATGCTCATAGATTTAACCAAGGTGTTTCTGTGTCCAATAAATGATGTTGCCTGCCAGATCTACTTTCAATTGTCCATCCAAGATAGAGAATAAGTGAATACAAATCTACAAATCAGGAAAAAAATGGGTTACCCACAAAACTATTGCTAATTGAGAACAAAAATACTCCTTTTCAACAAAGGAAATGTTTTAGGAAACTCATTATAAAATTGCTGAAAAACTTAAATTTATGTTAGGGTTTTCTTCAGACTGATGGTAATACTTTTGACTTTGGCCATTTGCTGAATATTCAGATCAGCTTTCTTAAAGCCACAACCTCCTTAGCCATTCAATAAGCTTGTATGAGTTTGCCCTCATACAACTGAGAGAATGAAATCCATGACTGAAAAAAAGATTCTCAAATTCTGACATAAAGTGTAGACAAAATAGTATGTTTAGATCTCAGAAATATATGAAACTGGCATAGTTATTATCATCATTTTCAGTTGTTGTGATTTAGTTAATATACTTTAGATTAGCATGCCTGTGCATTTCGCTGGTACCTTGATATTTCCTATCTATTTGCTCTGTAAACTTTTAGAGACTTAAAGCATCCCATAATGTTAACTAAATTAGAAACTATACTGAGAATTAGAAAAACCACAGCAGCAACAATATACACTTTGCATATCTATCTAAATGCTCTCTATCTTTAAAAATTGACACTAATCATATTAATCTTGGTTTACTTATAAAGTCATCATGGTTATTATATTAATATAATGTATAATAGAAGTATAATAGCTGTATAATAGCAGTTACTATTAATCTAATAGTAGCAGTTAACCCAGAATTAGAAACATATTTTACTCTTGCAACTATTTTCTCCTTGGAATGGGATTTGCAATGATTCTGGTATGTAAATGTCTACCTGTTGTATATCACTAGTGGAGTTTCGGAGAATTCATTGTTTCATATTGGAACCAGTGATAGATGGGGGACTTAGAAATACAAACATAAGATAGAGGGATTGTAGATAGGTGATTATCTTGCTAAAGTGTTAAGAAAGTGTAAGACCTCTCTTGTAGCTTTCTGGAGTGGAATAATTTCATCCAGGAATATTAGAAAAGTACTAAACATCTTGGATCCAGATATGAATACAATATCTGTTTTAATACTCTAATTCAGGGGTCTCCAACCTTTACAACTTTAAGTCTGAAGGACTTCAGCTCCCAGAATTCTCCAGCAAAGCTGGCTGGAGAATTCTGGGAGCTGAAGTCCTTCAGACTTAAAGTTGTAAAGGTTGGAGACCCCTGCTCTAATTGATGTACTAAGATCAATTGGGGAAACCCTTTTTATGATCCAATAGGCTCGTTCATCTCATAGTGAAGGGCCCTTGTGCAGAAATTTTTCAATGACGTTTTAGTTTTGGAACATGCATTCCCCATTTACTTCACTTATGGGAAACTGGCAGGGAAGTTTATAAATCACATGATCACGATATGCTGTTACGATAACCATCTATATAAATAAAAATGTAAAATAGTTTGTACCAATCCACTAATCTCAAAAACTACTGGACCGATTTACACCAAACTTTCACACAATGTTGACAAGGACTTCTGATAATAGAATACCAACTCATTTTGTGCCTAGCACACGTGTATCGTGTGCAAGGCACGCACAAGTAAAAGGTACTAACTGAAAACATTTCAAACTCCGTGTAACTCCTCCCATCCAGCTGATACGTCATAGACACGTAACGGCAGAAAACCGCCTTGAAGGAACGTTGCCAGGGGCAACGTGGAAAGCAACGCATGCGCCTCCCTGTCTGCCTGCAGCCGCTCTCTTCCACACACACGTGCGTGCGCACGCATGCACATGCACACGCAGGGCCACAGGATCAGAAGCGTCCTAGCCCCGTGTGGCGGTCGCCTGGCGGGTGTGTTGGGCGGGGCAGCTGGGCGCGTCTCCACTGGCTCTCTCCGATGCCCCCGAGGTGCACTTTCTGGAGCCGTTGGAGAGAGCTGGTGGGGGCGTGGTCGGCTGTCCTGCCTGGTGCGCCTGCCGGGCAGCGAGGGCTGCGTGTCGCGGGGCTCGGGGGGGCAGCGGTGGCGCGGGGCTGGGGGTGGGGCTGGGGGGGCATGCGGCACCCGGACGGCCACGCTCGCTGTGGGAGAAGGCAGCCCTAGCCTCCCCAGCCGACATGCCGGCCTTTTCGCTGCTTGCGGTGGGGGTGGGGACTGATACACAGAGAGACAGAGAGGGAGGGAGAGACAAAAAGAGAGATAATGAATGAGAGAGATCGACAGGCACACACACAGTGACAGAGAGAAAGGGAGGGGAGAGAGACAGACACACAGAGAGAATGAGTGAGAGAAAGATAGACAGGCAATCATACACAGAGTGACAGAGATGGGGGAGGAAGGAGAGAGAGAGAGAGAGAGAATGACAGAGATGGAGGGAGGAACAGAGGGACAAAGAGACTAATGTCTTTGCCCACCACTGTGTTAGGCACAAGGGAGGGAGGGAGGGAGGGAGGCCTGGAGGAGGTTGACTGGGGTGGTAGTGGTCTGGGGAGGGGAGGGCTATTTATTTAGGTAGAGGAATATAGAGAGAGGAAGAAATACAGTAGGTAGTTAGGTAAGTAGAGGGATAAATGAGAGGGATGAATACAGCAGGTAGGTAGATAGGTACAGGTGTATAGAGAGAAATACAATAGGTAAGTAGGTAGGTAGGTAGGTAGGTAGGTAGGTAGGTAGGTAGGTAGAGGGAGAGAGGAAAGAATACAGTAGGTAGGTGGATACAGAGAGAGGGGGAAATATGGTAGGTAGGTAGGTAGGTAGAGGGATAGAGGGGAGAAATACAGTAGGTAAGTAGGTACAGGGATATATAGAGGGAGAAATACAGTAGGTAGGTAGGTAAGTAAGTACAGGAGTAGATAGAGAGGGAGAAATATAGTAGGTAGATAGGTAGGCAGGTACAGGGATAGATAGGGAGAAATACAATAGGTAGGTAGGGGGATAGATAGGGAGAAACACAGTAGGTAGATAGGTTGGGGGTTATACGATGGTTGTGTGTATGTGTGCAGGTGTAGATCTACACACAGATTGGTTGGCCATTTAACCAGACTGGGCCACAGCAACGCGTGGCCGGGTACAGCTAGTTGTAAATACGAGTTGATTGCCAACTGACTGACTCAGGATCATAGTCAGCTGACTATGGAGACACTGCTACAGACAGAACTTTGGAAACCAGTCCTAAGTTCCACATGTTCAGAGCCATGAGAACTTCTGAATGAGTAATTCTTAACCAAGGACTACCTATATATTCTTAATATTTTAGTGTTACTCTAATAAAGAAACAATTTAAAACTATATGTAAAATTGCAATAATGATCTTGGAACATACACACACATTATGGATATATAAACATATTAGGAGAACTTATTTCTGTTAAAATAAAACATTGCCAATTATTGAGAGGGTAGCAAATATCATTTAGAGAAGAAATATCAAATGTTTACTTGCCTTCCTTTGAAAAATATATTTAAAGTTGTCACACACACACCCCTCTCTCTCTGTCTTTGGCCAGCCTCCTTGCTGGATTCCTGACATCAAAGGGGAAGAGAGGGGGCAGGCATTTTGAGCAAACCACACCTGTGTATCAAATGGTGAAAAAAGCAGAGGTGGTGGTGGAAGAAAATGAAATAACCAAACCAGTTTGTACCAGGACATTCAAGGCCATTTGCTCAGAGAATTGGAAAGAATAGCTTTGTATTTTGCATGGGAACACCAGGTTCCTCCTGACTTTGCTGTAACCAATGTCTGAGTTCCAAGCAACACCCCCAACAAATCTAGACCCAAGGGCTGATTTCATCAGGCTACAATGAAACCAGTTTCTTTCAGTAAAAGTGCCTTTACTTCAATTAAATGGAGTCACGAGTCCTACTTTTCTGACAAAGCAAACTGGGACAGGTCTAACTCACTCTCTCTCTCTCTCTCTCTCTCTCTCTCTCTCTCTCTCTCTCTCTCTCTCTCTCTCTCTCTCTCTCCCTCCCTCCCTCCCTCCCTCCCTCCCTCCCTCCCTCCCTCCCTCCCTCCCTCTCTCTCTCTCTCTCTCTCTCTCTCTCTCTCTCTCTTTCTCTCATGCACACACACACACACCACACCACACCACACCAGGGAATTGGATAGCTATCTAAGGAAAACCTACTTTTAGGTCTTAGGGCAGAAAGAAATTAGGACATTAGTAGATAAGCTCACATTTTAACAAATTACAAATTATAAAAAATGTGTCAGTTACAAATTTCTATGCATTTCTTCCGTGGTCATCACTTGCTTTTCATGTCAATTACTACAATTATTATATCTCAATCTTAATTTAACTGATTATTTTAACATCCTTTTATATGTAAAATAATGGTATATACAATAATACAATAGCAGAGTTGGAAGGGACCTTGTAGGTCTTCTAGTCCAACCCCCTGCGTGGGCAGGAACCCTATACCATTTCAGACAAATGGCTATCTAACATCTTCTTAAAGACTTCCAGGGTTGGGGCATTCACAACTTCTGAGGCAAGCTGTTCCAGAGGTTAATTGTTCTAACGGTCAGGAAATTTCTCCTTAGTTCTAAGTTGATTCTCTCCTTGATTAGTTTCCACCCATTGCTTCTTGTCCTGCCCCCAGGTGCCTTGGAGAATAGTTTGACTCCCTCTTCTTTGTGGCACCCTCTGAGATATCGGGACACTGCTATCATGTCTCCCCTGGTCCTTCTCTTCATTAAACTAGACATACCCAGTTCCTGCAACTGTTCTTCATATGTTTTAGCCTCCAGTCCCCTAATCATCTTGGTTGCTCTTCTCTGCACTTTTTCCAGAGTCTCCACGTCTTTTCTACATCGTGGTGACCAAAACTGTATGCAGTATTCCAAGTGTGGCCTTACCAAGGCACTATACAGTGGCATTAACACTTCACGTGATCTAGATTCTATCCCTCTGTTTATGCAGCCTAGAACTGTGTTGGCTTTTTTGGCAGCTGCTGCACACTGCTGGCTCATATTTAAATGGTTGTCCACTAGGATTCCAAGATCCCTCTCACAGTTGCTACTATTGAGCAAGGTACCACCTATACTGTACCTGTGCATTTTGTTTTTCTTGCCTAAATGTAGAACCTTACTTTTTTCACAATTGAATTTCATTTTGTTAGATAGTGCCCAATGTTCAAGTTTGTCAAGATCCTTCTGTATCTTAAGCCTATCTTCTGGAGTGTTGGCTATTCCTGCCAGCTTCAACCTCATCCGAAGAATTGATGAAGATGTTGAAGAGTACTGGGCCTAAAACAGAGCCTTGGGGTACTCCACTGCATACTTCCTTCCATGTAGATGCAGTTCCATTGAGGACTACACGTTGAGTGCGGTTGGTCAGCCAGTTGCGAATCCATCTGGTGGTGATGCTGTCCCACCCACATTTTTCTACTTTATCTAATAGTAGGTTATGGTCTACTTTATGAAATGCCTTACTGTAGTCCAAGTAAATTATATCGACAGCATTCCTCTGGTCCACTAATTTTGTCACTTTGTCAAAGAATGCAATAAGATTAGTCTGGCATGATCTGTTTTTGACAAACCCATGTTGGCTTTTGGCTATTACTTTGTTTGCTTCTAGGTATTCGCTTATTTGTTGCTTAATTATCTTTTCGAGAATCTTCCCTGGTATTGAGGTCAGGCTGATGGGTCTATAGTTTCCTGGATCTATTTTTTTTTCCTTTTTTGAAGATGGGAACCACATCAGCTCTTTTCCAGTCTTCTGGCAGTTCCCCGGTGCTCCAGAATCTCTGAAAGATATAGTTCAGTGGTTCTGAGATCTCGTCTGCCAGTTCCTTCAGAACCCTGGGGTGTAATCCATCCGGTCCTGGTGATTTGAACTCGTCCGGGGCAGACAGATGCTCACTTACCATTTTCTTCCCTATTTCAACTTGTGTTCCTAATCTGATTTTTGTGGTGCTGTTTTTGATTGGTTGGACTATTTTATCCCTTTGTGTAAAGACATAGTGGCATTCTATTAATAAGACAGACAAAGAAAAAGAAAGAATAAAATTAAGAATAGAAATAATAAGGAAAAGTCATCACTCTACATTGTATCTTTTAAAAAGCATACCGACCAGTCACACATAATTTCTGTGCATCTCTAAAATGATTATTCATAAATAATCTCATTTTATAAATTTTAAATCAGAAAGTTCATCATATATCTTAATATCATTACACCAACATTCTCATCTAATATGCCAAGTTTAGTTTATCTTCTTCTTCAAACATGTACTCAAATCACATGTACTCAAATCACAACCACATAATGGCATCCATTGTCTATTCCCAGGGTACACACAGATTTATATAAATTTTTCAATAATCATCTAAAACAATCTTAAATTTTTATGAATAATTATTAACTAGCTAGTAATCCTTCAATGATATTCTAAAACCATCTAACAAATTATTAATCATCAAAGGATAACAATTTCCATTGAGTTAAACTTATCTCCCTTGCCATTTGTGGCCCTCATCTCTTTCTATTCTTCTTTCCAGGTTTTTTGTAAATATCTTTTTGCACACTGTTGTCCATTGTAACTCTCAAAATAATAGTGCTACCCATTTTCTATTTTAACACGTTGTTTGTCTTTAAATATCAGATATATTTTTGGAGAGATTTCTTTTCTTTCATCCGTCTCCAATTCTTTTTTTCCTTCTTCTTTTCCATTACCAGTAAAGTGGAGCGCGCATTCCTCAAAATCTTTTTTAAAAATTTTCTTCTTTTCATTCTCTCCAAGATTTAATCCATTGGTCTGAGGTGTTTTGGGGGAGATTTCTTCTCTTTCATCTGTCTTCAATTCTTTTTCCCCCCTTCTTTTTCTTGACCAGTAGAGTAAGGCTCATATTTATCAAAGTCTCTTTTAAAGATTTCCTTCTTTTCATTCTTTTTTTTTTTTTTTTTATTGAAAAAGTTTTATTGGTTTTACATTTTTTAACAGGATAGGGTAATGGTTAGAAAGAAATTTTGAGAGCATTCACGTCAGAGTCGTCGGACCTTCCGAGACCTCAAAATACACATTAAAAAAAGTTAACATAGAAAACATTTTCCATACCACTACAAGATGAAAGCAAGTACATTTACCTAAATTCTCCCTTCCATGCTGTCAGACATTTACAAAAAGTCCGGATAGAAATATTATACAAAATTGTTCAAGAAAAATCAAGGCAAAGTTATTTTTTGATCTAAGTCTTTTGGCTATTGTATCTTCTTTCTCTCCCCCCTGGCCCCCCGCGGGCGGGGCCGTGACCCCCTCCGTCCCCCCTGGATCTTCCCCCAGGGCAGAGGAATGTTTTTTAAGAAAGGCTTCCGCCTCAGCAACTGTTTTAATCCTCACTCTTCCTCCTTCCCAGAACACCAGCATCCCTTCGGGTGTCACCCACTTGAACCAAATCCCGTGATCAAACAATGTTTTAGACAAGAAGGAAAATTTCCGTCTTGCATCTCGAATCTTTCTAGGAATCTGCTTCAAGATAGTGACCGTTTTTAGTTGGTAAATTAATGGACTTTCTCTCTGCAATTTCAGGATTTCCTCTCTGGTTGACCTTCTAACAAATTTCACATGTATCTCTCTAGGCACTTCATTCATCCTGGCATATGCAGAATTAATTCTATAGGCTAGGTCAATGTCCCCCCTGATCTCATCCTTAGGTTTTTGTAAATAGTCTGCTAAAATTGTACTCATAAGATCAGGTAGGCATTCACCAGATTCCTCAAGAACATTCTGAAATCTCAAAAAATATGTCATTCTTTCCATATCTATCCTAGACACATGCCCATTTATTTCCCCCACCTCATTAGAAACATTTTTAATCTCTCCCTTAGCCCCCTCCAGCCCTCCTTCCAATTCTTCATTCTTCTGTGTATTCTCCAACACTTGCTTCCGGGTATCCAATAGTTCCTTTTTAAAAGTACTATTTTCAGCCCTCTGGGCCTTTATTTCTAATATCAAAGTTTGCATAGAAGTTTCAAGAGAAGCCATCCTTTGTTCCAAATTTACAAGTGCTGCTTCTTGTGCCATGGTTAAAAGTTAGAGTCACTGCCACCAAGATGGCGTTTTCCGGGTGGGGCTGGTGGGGCAAACCAGGAGCTCAGTTCAGTTCAGGGCTGTGAAGTTGCAAACCATTCAGAAACCAAAAGAGACACAATTTCCCAAATCAGCAAATAATAATAACGAAGGTATTCCAGAGAAGAAGTCACAAATCCATCAAAAGAAAAAAAAATTCAAAAATCCAGAGAGAGTCCTGCTTTCAAAGAGACGCTGGAAATTTTCCTTAGTTGAAATAGTCAGGCAAGGGACAAAGTGAAGCCACTTCCACCGCCCATCTCGCAGCCAGAGGGAGAGAGTAGCAAAAAAAAGAAATTTTTTAAGCTCAGCCAGACCTAGAAACAATGTTGCAGAAAGTCACAATCCACTTTCCCTTGTTAAAGACAGTCCGGAGTGAAAGTTTCCGCTTTCTCTTTGCAGAGAAGCCATTTTAACGTGCCGCTTAAATCCGAGGGGGGGTTTTTTAAAATTAAACACCCCCCTCCCAGTCCGTTCAGCCTGGCTGGCAGCAAGGAAAAAAAGGTGTTCTTTTAAACTCACTCTCTCTCGCAGCTGAAGCCTCGGCGATCCGCCCGATCTCTCCGTTCAGCCCTCTCCATTAAAGCGAATGGCACCGACAGCCGTTGGGGAAGGAAAAAACCCCCGCTAGCATGTTCCTCTCCTCCTAGGTCGCAGAGAGGAGCGCCCTCCCCACCGCCGTGACGAGGGCCGCTCCCTCTGAGCCGACCCTGCGGGAAACCTCCGGTAACCGGAGAGTTTCGCCCCCCTGGGGGGGCAGAAAAGGCAACAAAGCGGCGAGCGAGCCCTAGGCTCGCCCGTCTCCGCTGGAGCCGGATACCGGAAGTCCATTCTTTCGCAGATTAAATCCATTGATAAAATTCTCTTGTGGGGCTTCCAATTCATAGCTTACTGTGACATGCAATAATTTGTCCAGTTTTTTATCAATACTTCTTTGACTTTGTTTCAAAATGTTTAAAATTTCATCCAAAGCATTCTGATTTGCCAAAGCATCCTCTTCTGGACATGGAATCATGTTGATAAATCCAAGAAAAAATTCTCACTGCCACCCTGGTCTCAAGGCTCATCCATGACCTTGTGTCAGAGGGCGACCCGGACCTGGTAGGTATTACGGAAACCTGGTTGGGCCACGAGGGAGGACATCCCCTCGTAGAAATGTGCCCACCAGGATACCGAGCCACCAGGATACCGAGCCTTTCATCAGCCTAGGGCCCTAGGGAGGGGTGGGGGGGTGGCGATTATGGTTAGGGAAGGTCTTGAGCCAAAGGAGACCACGATCCCTCAGACGACCGGGTGCGAGTCCCTCCTTGTGAAGTGGGGCCTAGGGAGGCAGTTGGGCATGTTAGTTGTATACCTGGCTCCTCGCTATACAACAACAGCCCTGCCCTAGCTCCTAGAGGTGATAGCTGAGGCGGCAGTGGAGACCCCCAGACTGTTAGTCATGGGGGACTTTAACCTGCCGTCAGCAGGCGAAACCTCTGGGTTAACTCAGGAGTTCATGGCTTCCATGACAGCCATGGACCTGACCCAAGTGGTTGTAGGCCCTACCCACGAGGGCGGACACACCCTGGATCTAATCTTCGTCTCGGGACAGTGGAGTAGTGATCTGGGAATAGGGGATCTAGTCATCACACCCCTGTCATGGACAGATCACGCTCTCCTTCGGCTCGACTTTCCGATCGCCGCACCTCACTGCGGGGAGGCGGAACCGGATATTCCTATATGGTTCCGCCCCAGGCTCCTGATGGACCCGATAAGGTTCCAAAGGGAGCTTGGGCCAATTCCTGTGGACTTGCCCCGCAACTCGACTGAGGACCTAGTGGCCGCATGGTTAAGTGAGGCCTAGGGGCCGTGGACCGAGTCGCGCCCTTGCGGCCTCTCTTGCGGCGACGAACCACCTGGGCTCCTTGGTTTACCGAGGGGCTTAGGGGGATGAAGCGCCACAAGAGACACCTAGAGAGCAGATGGAGATCTTCTCGCTCCGAAGCCAACTGAACACTAGTGAGAGACCATATTAGGACTTACTTAGTGGCGATAAGAGTGGCCAAATGTGAGTATTGTGCCACTCTTATTGCATCCGCAGATAATCGCCCTGCCGCCCTGTTTGGGGTGACCCGCTCCCTCCTTCAACAGAGGCCGCGGGAAGCCCCTTTACAGGGTCGAGCAGAGGAATTTGGGATCTATCTGCAGGAGAATATCACTCGGATTCGGAACGAGCTACCCTCCATCGACAGTGGCCCAGTCGAGCGGGCCAAGGCTGTTCTTGTGACACCATCTTGGGAGGAGTTTGATTTTGTTACCACCGAGGATATGGACAAGTTGTCAAAGAGACTTAGGGCTACCACATGTTTATTGGACCCGTGTCCCTCCTGGCTTGTACTGGCATCCTGGGAGACGACACGAGGCTGGCTCCAGGGCATTGTCAACGCATCTTTAAGTGAGGGGTCCTTGCCTGCCGTCTTGAAAGAGGCGGTAGTAAGGCCCCTCCTCAAGAAGCCGTCCCTGGATCCAGCATTATTAGAGAACTATCGTCCCGTCTCCAATCTCCACTTTCTAGTGAAGGTTGTTGAGAGTGTGGTGGCTCAACAGTTTCCGCGACACTTGGAGGAAGTTGATTATCTAGACCCGCGCCAGTCCGGCTTCCGACCCGGGCACAGCACCGAGACGGCATTGGTCGCGTTGGTTGATGATCTCTGGAGGGCGCGGGATAGAGGATATTCCTCTATCCTAGTCCTATTAGACCTCTCAGCGGCTTTTGATACCATCGACCATGGTATCCTATTGCGCCGACTGGGGGGGTTGGGGCTGGGAGGCACCGTTTTGCGGTGGTTCTCATCCTACCTCTCTGGTCGGTCGCAATATGTGTTGACAGGGGGGCAGAGGTCGGCCTCGAGACCCCTCATATGTGGGGTTCCTCAGGGGTCGGTCCTCTCGCCCCTCCTATTCAACACATATATGAAGCCGCTGGGTGAGATCATCAGTGGTTTTGGGGTGGGATATCATCTGTACGCTGATGATACTCAGTTGTACTTATCCACCCCAGACCACTCCAACGATGCTGTCGAGGTTATGTCCCGGTGCTTGGAAGCCGTACGGATCTGGATGGGTGGTAACAAACTCAGGCTCAACCCGTCCACGACTGAGTGGCTGTGGCTTCCGGCGCCTCGGTTCAGCCAGATTATTCCAACTCTGGCCATTGGGGGTGAAACACCGGCCCCCGTGGAGAGGGCGCGCAATTTGGGTGTCCTCCTGGATTCCCGGCTGTCTATGGAAGATCATGTGGCAGCCATGGCCAGGGGGGCATTTCATCAGGTTCGCCTGATGCGCCAATTGCGCCCCTTACTGGACCGGAGTGCCTTACGCACAGTCACTCAAGCACTCGTCACCTCTCGACTCGACTACTGTAATGCTCTCTACATGGGGCTTCCCTTGAGGTGCACCCGAAAGCTGCAGCTAGTCCAGAACGCAGCCGCGCGGGTGATTACGGGAGCGCCTAGACACTCCCACATAACACCTATCCTGCGCGAGCTACACTGGCTTCCTGTGGTCTTTCGGGTGCGCTTCAAGGTTTTAACGACCATCTTTAAAGCGCTCCATGGCTCGGGGCCTAGTTATATGCGAGACCGCCTCCTGCCCCATACATCCCTCAGACCGATACGCTCCCACAGAGAGGGCCTCCTCAGGGTGCCGTCGGCTGGACAATGCCGACTGGCGACACCCAGGGGGAGAGCCTTCTCTGTGGCGGGCCCAGCCCTCTGGAACGACTTACCCCCTGAACTCCGCACCACCTCCGACCTCCGCCTCTTCCGCAAGTGTCTGAAGACACACCTATTTCATCTAGCCGGCCTAGCGTAACCTCCATACTGACTATTAGATAGTTTTTAAACTTGGGATTTTAATTCGGTTTTTAGCGCAGGGTTTATTTATTAGAATAAGTATTTTAAATTTCATATATTTTATATATTTTGTATGTATTTTAACATCCCTGTGCGCCGCCCTGGGTCCTAACAAGGAGAAGGGCGGGGTATAAATTTAATAAAATAAATAAATAAAATAAATAAATATACAGACCAACAGTGACCTCCAGTGGCAATGCAACAAATTTCCCTTTTTCTTTGTTGTTAAAACGAAAGTAAAGGGCGTAGTTCTTATTTAATTCAAAAGTAAGGAATAAACCTTCTAAAGTAATTGTGAAGATAGTCCCAACTTCAAAATTTTAAGTAGCAAAGAGTAAAATGAAAGAAATGAAGAGAAAAAAAAATAGTCCAGTCAGTTTCAAAGGGGAAAAAAAAAGAAAACCAAAACTTCGTTCACTTCAATCCACAATTCCAGCATGAGAACAAAGGGAAACCTCCTAGTTCCGAGCGTGTTAGTTTAGTTCCGCCGCTTGTTTCATAATTAACAGCTTTAATTTACCAAAAAAAAAAAAAAAGGATTTCTTTAAGCAAAATGATTCAAAGAAAAAAGTTAAAATAACTTCCCGGTCTGGTAGTTTCCTCTCAGCATGTTTCCTTCCTGCCGGAGCTTGCCTTTGCCTTTGTCCCCTTGGGGGGGCTGCCTTTTGTCGCCTTGCAGAAGCTCTTCCCTTGGGTCAAAACCAGGGGTGGGTTCCTGCCAGTTCTAGCCTCTTCTATAGAAGAGGTTCCATAAATCTACAGTGCCGTTTAGAACTGGTTCCAGCTCCCTCCATCCACCCGTCCGCCCATCATCCAGAGGAAGAGCGAGAGGAGGAATTCTGGGAGTTGAAGTCCACAAGTCTTAAAGCTGTCAAGTTTGAACACCCCTGGAGGGGGGTTTCCTAAAGGGTTAGGGGTGCAAGGGTCTTGTAACTTGACAGCTTTAAGACTTGCGTGCTTCAAATGCCAGAGTTTCTGAGCCAACCTTTCGGTTGCTAAGCAAGAGCATTGTTAAGTGAGTTTCACCACATTTTACAAGTTGCCCATGCCCACCCAGTCACATGGCTGGCAAGCCATTCCCACCCGATCACATGGCCGGCAAGCCACTTCCACCTGGTCACATGGCTGGCAAGCCGCTCCCACCCAGTCACATGGCTGGCAAGTCACTCCCACCCAATCACATGGCTGGCAAGCCACTCCCAGAAAGCAGGCCACACCTATAGAAAAGGTTCTAAAATTTTTTGAAACCCACCACTGGTCAAAACGGGTTTGCGATACCCCTGTGACCAGCAAGGCTTTAGCTTCCTCATTGCCATCCCTCCAGGATGGTTTAGGTCACCTATGGACCAAGAGGCGGCAAAAGTTCAACGGAGGTCTCAGAGCACTGAGACCCCGCGTTGTGTCGGCACGGCAGTCTCCGCCCTCCCCCGTTATATACTTTATTTTGACAGCAGGCAACAGAATTTTATTTTTAATGTCGGGCAGTGTGCTCACAGTAAAAAAAATGGCAATAAAGGTTATCTTACCTTACCTTATCTTCCTTATCTTACCTTACCTCATCTTATCTTATGTGACTACTTAAGTCTGGTGGACCTTAAGCACTTTTACAGAAGTTAATGAGTTGGGGGTCATATAAAAATATAAATCAGATGACATTAGGAGGAATTAATTAGGAGGCCTACATAACATCTGAGATAACAAACACAGTTCTGTTTTTAATTCCTTTGTTCCTTCCAGCACAAAAAACACTTTTGTTAAATTGGCATTTCATACGTACAATGCGTACATACGTACTATGTAGCACTGTGATATAATATGGAAGCCTTTTTACTTAACTGGACACAAATGAGGGGAAAATCTGCTGCTGCTTCTTATGCTCCAGCAGAAATAACAGAATTCAACATCTTAGCTTTTTTGTCTTCCAGCAGTGCTAAAAAGCCCACAGATATAGATTCCCCAGTAAAATTACTAATGTTTTTGTGACAATGCTATTATGCAGCAGGCCCATGTAAAGTGACTCAGATCTGCTTTGATTAACAGATCATGCTGTAATGGTGACATGATTTGTTTCATCAAGTTGAATAAGAGCTGTGATTTATCTTGATGAAGCAATTTAGTGACCTCAATTGGTTAGGACAGTCAGGCAGAGTTTAGTGTGAAGGAAGATAACACAACCTGGAAGACTTTTTGTTCATGATAAGGCTTTTCCAGGCTGGCAACTTAATTTGCTGAAGCCACCTGGCCTTCAATACAATGCACAATCCTGAAGTGATTCACCAGTCTTTTTTTATATGATGTATGGGATCCAGACTAAATGGTGCTGTAGAAAGCACAGTATGCACTTTAAAATGCCAACGTGTCGCCTTACCAAAAATATGTTTTGTGACTAGAAGCAGCGCAAAATAAAATCAAGAATTAAGAAATATTGTTCATGCTGCAGTTTTGAAAAAGATACTTTATTTGAATGTTTGTCAAGGTGGAACACCTGTTCACAGCCTTGCACTGGCTTACCATTACATATTCTTTTTTAAAAAAAAATAAAAGGCAACAAACAATTTCTTATATTTTGCTTATGTCTGGCACCTAAAGCATAAAGCAGCAATAGGGGAAATGTAGACATCTAAAATGGCAAGAAAAAAAATATATATAAGTCAATTTATCCCAGAGATTCGCCTGATTACTACACTATAATTTCATTATAGTGATCACCTTCTGCTACCTACGAGATCGCCTTTTGCCACCGAGAGCCTCCCACAGGCCTGTACGCTCGCATAGAGAGGGTCTCCTCATGGTGCCCTCGTCTAGACAATGTCGACTGGCGACACCCAGGGGGAGATTTCTTCCTTGGATCTTTACAAATGCAAATTGAACTTTGATAAGACTTTTTATTTGTTCCTTTGTCTCTGACTTCACAGACTGTCAGCCCACCAGCGCCATCTTTTTTCCTTTGTTCCTAAAAAGTTTTAACATTCTCAGCTATGGCAACAAGAAAGCCTCCAACAGGCAAATCGCAATCGCAATCGGCTCCTACATCTACCAGACCAAGCCCAATCTCACAACCAAAAATTATTGAACTCCTTCAGAAGGAAACAGAAGCAACAGAGGCAAAAACACCAACACCAACACCATCACCCTCGGTAGATGAGATGTTTCAAAGAATAATGAATGAAATGCAGCAAATTCGGAAAGACAATTTAAGCACAAGGCTGGAACTTTTGGAGGCACAGAGAGAAATAACAAATAATAAACAGAAGATTGAGGGGTTGGAGGGCGAGGCAGTTGGGAGGGGGGAAGAGATAAAGAAGGTTAAAAATGAAATTACAGATATTATAGGTCATATGTCTAAAATTGATTTTGAGCGTATGTCTTTTTTTTTTAGATTCCAGAACGTTCCTGAGTCTAACACGGAAGACCTAAGAGAACTTATGGCGACGATTCTAGCGGATTATACAAAAAAAAATAAAGAATATATTTGGGGGGACATTGATTTAATCTATAGAATTAATTCAGCATATGCCAGAATAAATAATGTACCAAGGGAGATACATATTAAATTTACAAGAAGGTCAACGAGAGATGAGGTTCTGAGAGCGCAAAGGGGAGGGCCTCTGATATATCAGCAGAATGAGATAGCCATATTAAAGCAAATCACGAAAAAAATACGAGATATAAGAAGGAAATATTCCTTCTTATCTAAAAAATTACATAAAAAGGGGGTTTGGTTTAAATGGTTGATGCCTGAAGGAATGTTGGTGTTCTGGGAGGGAGGAAGAGTTAGAATGAAAACGGTAGATGAGGCCCAGGCCTTTCTTAAAAAGCACTCCTCAATCCTAGACGATGATGATACGGGAACGGGAGGGGCTACAGCTCTGCCTACTGGGGGTGTGGAAAAAGAAGAAACAATAGCAAAGAGACTCAGATCACAAAAATGATTTTTTTTTTTGCTTTTTTTCTTATATACAGTAATCCATGTTAAGAATGTTTATGGAAACAAAGTAATTGAATGTATGAATTTTTAGATTATGAAATTTGCGAATTTGAAATGTATGTACCCTTTCCAATTTCTTTTTTAATTATTTAGTTGAATTGATATTGTGAGAGACCTCGGAGACGGTCATCAGCACTGATGGAAGCTCTAAAATATTGTTAAGAAACACCCTATTTACCCTTTTCCTACTATAAAATTGTAAAATCAATAAAATTATTTTATTAAAAAAAAAAGAAAGAAATATTGTTCATGCTGCAGTTTTGAAAAAGATTTGAATGTTAGTCAAGGTGGAACACCTGTTCACAGCCTTGCACTGGCTTACCATTACATATTCTTTTTTTAAAAAAAATAAAAGGCAACAAACAATTTCTTATATTTTGCTTATGTCTGGCATCTAAAGCATAAAGCAGCAATAGGGAAAATGTAGACATCTAAAATGGAAAAAAAATATATGTCAATTTATCCCAGAGATTTGCCTGATTACTACACTATAATTTCATTATAGTGATCGCCTTCTGCCACCTACGAGGTCGCCTTTTGCCACCGAGAGCCTCCCACAGGCCTGTACGCTCCCATAGAGAGGGTCTCCTCATGGTGCCCTCGGCTAGACAATGTCGACTGGCGACACCCAGGGGGAGAGCCTTCTCCGTGGGAGCACCTGCCCTCTGGAACGAATTGCCCCCGGAATTAAGAACTATCCCTGACTTCCGCACCTTCCGCCGCGGTCTCCAAACCTTTCTCTTTCAACAAGCTGGGCTGGCATAAAAAATGATTTTTAAATTTTAAATTTGAATTTTTATTATTTTAATTAGGGTTAGTTTGGGTTTTTTTCCCACGTTTCGGCCAATATTTTAATGATGTCTTTTAATTATGCCTTTTAAAAGCTTTTTTTTAAAAAACGTTTATATATTTGTTTTTATTTTGGCTGTACACTGCCCTGAGTCCTTCGGGAGTAGGGCGGTATAAAAAACCAATAAACCTAAACCATTGTTAAAATTGTTTTAAAGAACAACATTCATTCTTCTCCATTGATATTTTGCAATATAAATTGCCGGCTTTGATTTCAAGAGATATCTATGCTTTTAAAGATAAAGTAATTTTAGAACATTCACTGGAAGTTGTGTAAGCATCATCGTTGTTTGTTGTTGTTGTTTGTATAGCAAGAATCCTTAATGAGATTTCCAGTTACTATTCCATTTCTTGAGCTGTGTGATTATATATGATATATCAAACAAAATATTAGTTGGAGACTAAGGAGAATTTTACAGTGCCATATTTTTCTTACAGAAAGATGTGCATATATGTACACATACAGCATACTGATTAGATACCCAATGTACTTAAAAAAAACACACTACAAAATATATAGTTTTACAGACAGAAAAGTAATACTGCATAAACTTTAGAGGTTGAAAAACAATGTAAGAGGATTTTAATTTTTAATAGTAAATATATATCTTTGGAGGAAGTGGATCCTCAAATATTTTAGCAAAGTTTCTGAAGCAATACTATTATTAACATGAATAAACTCTTAAGACTGTAAAGCATATTGATTATCTACTTTCTTAAGCAAATAATCAGCAAGTAGTGACAAAATGCAATGCAAGAAGGGGTGGAAATCAATCCTTAGCAACAAGCAAGTCTGTAACTATGGCTGGAGCAATAGCAATCACAGAATGCTATCAGCATAGATGTGGTCATTTATATTGCTGCTCTTTGACACATTATACAAAGCAGGCACGTTTTAAAGAATACAAGAACGGTTGTACTGGATCATACCTAAGTGCTGAATAAACTCATCATCTGTTATCAGAGAGGCTGACCAGATGTCAGTTCAAAAACAGAAACAGGAAAAAAAGCTCCCAATACTGGAGGCAATATCCTGCTTTCCAGATAATACCCATTGACAAGCATCATTCTGTAAGATGTTCTATCAACCAACAGGTGACTGTAAATCTGCATATTTTTAAGAGAAATTATGCTGTGACATCACTATTCAGGACTAAGCCATAATTTTCAATCTTTTTCTTTCCTTCTTTCCTCCTTTTTTAAAAAAATTCTGCAGAATGTATTCTTTTAACTTACTTATTTACAGCACAATAGGTATATTATACCTATCATAAGTTTCTTTTAAATAAAGACATAAGATTATGATGGTATAAATCGGTGGTGTAATCTTTAGGGAAGGGTTCTGAAAGCTGAAAAAAGAGAATAGGGGATCACATATCATGCAAAAATGTTTTAATTTATTTCATACTAGCAGTACCTGGCCACATGTTGCTGTGACCCAGTCTGGTTAAATGGCCAGCCAAACTGTGTACACACAACCACCGTATAACCCCCAACCTACCTACCTACTGTATTTCTTACTCTCTCCCTCTACCTACCTAACTACCTACCTACCGTATTTCTCCTTCTCTCTCTCTCTATCCACCTACCTACCTACCTACCTACCTACATACCTACCTACCTACCTACATACATACATACATACATACATACATACTGTATATATCCCACTCTCTCTCCCCCTACCTACCTACCTGCCTATTGTATTTCTTCCTTTCTCTATCCCTCTACCTACCTACCTAACTACCTACCGTATTTCTCCCTCTCTCTATTCCTGTACCTACCTACCTACCTACTGTATTTCTCCCTCTCTCTATCACTCTATCTACCTACCAACCTACTGAATTTTCCTTCCTCTCTCTATCCCTCTACCTACCTACTGTATTATTCCCTCTCTCCCTCTACCTACCTACCTATCTATGTATTGTATTTATCTCTCTATATCTGTAGCTATCTACCTACCTACCTGCTGTATTCATCCCTCTCGCCTATCCCTCTACTATCTACCTACTGTATTTCTTCCTCTTTCTGTATTTCTCTACCTACCTACCTATCCCTTTCCTCCCCAGACTGTCCCCCCCCACAGTCAACCTCCTCCAAGCCCCACTCCCTCCCTCCCTCCCTCCCTCCCTCCCTCCCTTGAGGCCAATGGCAGCAGCCACCTGATAGCTTCACAGGACGCCGCGTCTGGCTTCTCCTGGGGATGAGGGAGGAAGTTTCTGCCTCCAGGCCTCCTTGCTGCTGCTGCCATTGTCCCTGCCATTCCTGGCACTTCCACCGCTGCCGCCATTGCGGCAGCCTTGCCCTCCACTTCCTACCAACCCTCCAACCTCTCAGCAGCAGCAGCAGCGGCAAGAAGAGATCGGAGGGCCGGTAGGAGGCGGAAGGTGAAGCTGTGGCAGCAGCGGCAGTGGTGATAGAAGCGCCAGGAGCGGCACCTCCGCCTCCTACCAGCCCTCTGATCTCTTCTTGCTACTGCTGCCGCCATGGAGAGGTTGGAGGGCCGGTAGAAGGTGGAGGGAGAGGCTGGTAGAAGCGCTAGGAGCAGCAGAGATGACAGCAGCAGCAGCGAGGAGGCCTGGAGGTGGAAACTTCCCCCCCCCCCAGAAGAAGCCAGACACAGCATCCCGTGAAGCTGCCAGGTGGCTTCTGCCGTTGGCCTCACCCAGGGAGGCGCATGTGCTGATTCCCACGTTGCCCTTGGCAAGGTGCTGCCTCAAGGCCATTTACACTTTCAGCTGTTAGAAATGTGATATCATGCACATGTTTGCGTGATGCAGCAGCTGGGTGGGAGGAGCTACAGGGAGGTGCAAACCTCAGAAGTGCGTACCTTTTACGTTTGTGCTGCTTGCACATGACACAGGTGTGACAGCCACACAAAATGTACATATGATTGCATCCTTGGGAACATTGTGTGAAAATTTGGTGCCAATCGGTGCAGTACTTTCTGAGATTAGCGGCTTTGCACAAACTATTTTAAATTTTTATTTATATAGATGTATATGTAGACGAAAGAAGAATAATAATACCTGCTTACAAATGGATTTCTTCAGTTGATAGACAATAACCCTTAATTAAATAGCAGCTAGAAGTGGTTAAGGTGTAATATGCTGCATATTTTGAAGAAATAACTTGTCTTTATCTCTTCCAGCATAGTAGCTCTTTGTATATATCTTCTGGAACTCATTAGCTTATTATCTATATAAATAAAAATGTACAAGAGTTTGTTCAAAGCCGTAAGGCCACACTTAGAATACTGCAATCAATTTTGGTCGCCACAATGTAAAAAAGATGTGAGACTCTAGAAAGAGTGCAGAGAAGAGCAACAAAGATGATTAGGGGACTGGAGACTAAAACATATGAAGAACAGTCGCAGGAACTGGGTATGTCTAGTTTAATAAAAAGAAGGACTAGGGGAGACATGATAGCAGTGTTCCAATATCTCAGGGGGTGCCACAAAGAAGAGGGAGTCAAACTATTCTCCAAAGCACCTGAGGGCAGAACAAGAAGCAATGGGTGGAAACTAATCAAGGAGAGAAGCAACTTAGAACTGAGGAGAAATTTCCTTACAGTGAAAACAATGAATCAGTGGAACAGAAATTTCCTCCAGAAGTTGTGAATGCCCTAACACTGGAAGTCTTTAAGAAGATGTTGGATAGCCATTTGTCTGAAATGGTATAGAGTTTCCTGCCTAGGCAGGAGGTTGGACTAGATGACCTCCGAGGTCCCTTCCAACTCTGGTATGGTATGGTATTATTGCATATTTTCTATTCTTTAAGAATCTATTTTTCTATCTCTTATTCTTCAGTGCCTCCTTTCCCATTTTTCCTTCAGCAAAAGCCTGTAAATATTGAGTTACAAGCTTGCTTGCTTGCTTGCTTCCTCTCTCCCTTCCTTCCCCTGGCCCTTCCCTTCTCCCTTCTTACATTATGAGCATTCATTGTATCTGGCACTATGATATATGTTTGGGCATATGTATGCGTCCATACATGTATATATGCACAAAAAACATACACAGCACTAATTCAGTAACTTCAAGCATTAAAATGAGTTTAAGAAAATTAACAGAAGGATGTTAATTGTCCTGGCCCATTGGTTCGGATTTCAACAATAATAGGATCAACTTTATATTCAAGTCAGGCATATTAGAAATATTCTCATGCATCTCTTGGACAATAAATGCCATAATTAAGAATAAATCTACCGTAATAAATCAAACTATCTGTATGTTACAGCAGCTGGCAGCCAAACAGCAATATTTGATCAAGAAGCTGGAATTGGGTTTTCTGGACTATGATTTATAGCATTAATGGTTTAAAATCCCAATGCCTGTGTGGGTAAGTCCTGTCAATATACAAGACTAGCCTTATGTATGGAATAAATTTAGTCTTCTGCCCATTTCATTAGCAATTAAATCTGATCACTTCATTTGGAATATATATGGCTATCCACTTCAAATGGCAGTGCCAAAAGAATAGGATACCAGTCCTGGCTTGAAACATTACTATATCACTTATGAAGTTATATCATGTATATTGCATGTAGAATTCTAGTCCTTGCCTCTTATGACCTTCATTTTTTATGGTCATAATTGATATGGTATGTGCATGCTTTCCTAAATAATGTAAATCTATCATTTAGCAGCTTGATCTTGTAATTCAGTTACTACAAGCATCTTATTTTCCAAAAGTGTATCATGAGAATTCTTATCTCAAGTGTTAAGCTTTTTATCAAAGACTTATTTTGGCAGCACAGTTATCATTTGTGTTTCCATAGATAAGTCTCCCAGAAATATCACCTAAGTCACATTCAGCAGCAAAAATCTTCTTTGCAAACAATCACAACAAAGCCGAAATTTAACAGACACATCAGCTGAAAACAGTTGGAAGTTATCATGCTACATGCTGACAAAAGAATGTTACAGAAAAACCACACCTTGTCCAAAATAGTGTTATGCCTTTCCCTTTGCGTCTTCTGACTAGAAAGTGTCCAAAACAGCAAGTGCATAAAATTGAAAATATTTAATGTGCATATTTGTTGGCACTTTAATTGGATATACAGGCAGAACCACCACCAAATAAGGGCCTATATGTTGCAAAGCATGAAATAGTTTCCTGGAAATGTATCAGTTAACAACTGTAATAAAGGTAGATTATCCAGATTGTTGTCTGAAGTTTATTGCTATGTCACAGGCTCATGATTTCAGTTTCATAGTTAATGAAAATGGTTTTCATGTTACTTTGAGATTCATCCTAAGCAAACTTGGCATTCTTTTTTAAAAACATTTTTATTAGATTATAGTCAAGTCAAGTTAAGTTTAATTTGTAGACTGTTCCCTCTCCCCAAAGGACTCGGGGCGGTGCACAGGAAATTAAAAAACATACAAACATAGAAACATTATAAATATATAAAATCGAATTAAACCAACTATATCCCTGCGCTACAAACCTAACATCCTTAAAAACTAAACCCCTTAAAGACCCAATTAAAACAATTTAAATATTCAGACTAAAGACTGGAGAGGTAGATTAGGCCAGGCCGGCCTGCTGGAAGAAATGGGTCTTAAGCTTTTGGCGGAAGGAGCGGAGGTCCGAAGTTGTTCTGAGCTCGGGGGGGAGGTCGTTCCAGAGAGTTGGGCCCACCACAGAGAAGGCCCTTCCCCTGGCCTTCGCCCGCTGGCATTGCCTAGTGGACGGCACCAGGAGAAATCCCTCTCTGTGGGAGCGAATCGGTCGAAGGAATGTGTGGGGCAGGATGTGATCTCGCAGATAGCTAGGTCCCGTGCCATGGAGAATGAAATACAAAATATGAAAGAACACAGTGGGGAGGAAAGGGGGAAAGAAAAGTGAAGAGGGGAAGAGGAAAAGGAAAGAAAAAGCATTGACTTCCCATTCTGTCTGTTGCAGTAGAATAAAGCATTGACATCAAACCTCAATGTTTTACTTTTCCAAAATAATATAAACTAGCCATTTCTTTAACAAATTAATCTAATCAGTAAAACCCAAAATCAAAGTCCATTTTTCCACCTCAAGCATAAAGTCCTGAAGCAGTCTCCATATAGTACTTATATTCTTTTCTTTAATCAAAATAGTGCAAACTTGACATATAGTCTGATCAGATACAATGTTGTTTCATTTGCCCCCAATGTACTTTTATGGTAATTTTACTGCTCCTTTAAATACTACAGATTATTAATTCATTAGATAACACCAAAATTACACCTTGTTTCATTATTTATTATTATTATTATTCTTTTATTTTTGAAAGGGAAGTAGAAAATGAGGAAAAGATACTAAAGCACTTGTATTTTTGGTTATAGACTATCCGCAAACATTTATTTTAAGAAACAAATAAATAAATTACGAAATGTCCTTGAACAAAGTGCGATATCCTTATTAAGCAACAAAGTAATTGGACTCTGCTGCAAGATTCTTGGGCTACAATCATATACATTTTAAATTCCCTGGAGCTAGGGTCAGGATATTCAATGGACCTTACTTCTGTGTAGAAATAAATAACTACAGTGTTAAACCTCTGTGAAAGTTCTAGTTAATAAGGTTGTACACTGCTTCCGATTCAATTTTCAAGAAGTATTTCAGAGGAAGCAATGCATGACAGTAACACCTGTTTGCAATTCCTTAAATTTTATTATTTATTTATTTATTAGTCAAATTTATATAACCGCACCCTCTCCCCAAAGGGACCCGGGGCGGTGCACAGGAAGTTAAAACAAACAATATAAAATATAAATAATTAATATCGAATTAAATAGGTTATCCCTGTGCTAAAATTTAAAAAGTTAAAACATAATCCATTAAAAACCCAATTAAAACAATTTATAATACAGACTGAAGGCTAGGTAAATAACTTAGGCCAAACCGGCCTGATGGAACAGGAGTGTCTTTAATTTCTGGCGGAAGGTGCGGAGGTCCGTGGTTGTTCTGAGGTCGGGGGGTAGGTCATTCCAGAGGGTTGGGCCCACCACAGAGAAGGCCCTTCCCCTGGGCGTCGCCCGCTGGCATTGCCTGGTGGACGGCACCCGGAGAAGTCCCTCTCTGTGGGAGCGAATCGGCCGCAGGGATGTATGAGGTAGGATGCGGTCTCGCAGGTAGCTTGGTCCCATGCGGTCTCGCAGGTAGCTTGGTCCCGTGCCAACCTCTGCAAACCTCTGCATCTTTTCCTGAGTATTGTGTGACTGTAGCTTTTGGGAATCAAATCCAAAATGCTGAAGAGCTGTAGCAGATAAAATATATTTTCTTGGGGGGAAAGCAAATTACATATGTGTAGCAGGGAATAAATGGAGAATTTGGGAGGAAGGGGAGGAGATGGGAGGAGTGGGAGGGGGGAAGGAGGAACTGGTCTTAGAGAGGAAGCAGGGAGAAAGGAGGTGGGAGGATGGTGTGCCAGGCCTGAAAGAGGAAAAGGGAATAGTATAGCAGAGGCTTCTATGGACTGAGGTGGAAAAGGGACTAATATAGCAGACTTCTGTGAGGCAAACCTGAGGGAGAGCAGAGGAAACAATGATGGAAGGAAACAATGAAGAAGAGCCCAGCAGACAGTCCAATAGAGAGTGAAGATAGAGAAAGAGGAGGAAGCTCCAACTAGTCCCCTGACTACCACCCCATCTATGACTTGCCTGCTGAGATGAGGCTGACCACCACCCCATCACTTGACCCTGACAAGTAGAGGGGCATCAGAGAGGGACCAGGTTGGACTGTCAGCCACACAAAAAGGGCCAGGAGAACCCAGACTCCAGCGGCCCTTACGAGGGTAAGCGCTACATACGGATTTCATATACCAAGAAAAATAGATTTCAAAAATGTTTCATGTTTCCAGTCATTCAGTTTCTGAAATCTATTTTAAAAAAGTAAACCTTAACCATGGAGGCAACAGTTGTTTAATTGAACATCCTGTAGAGCCATATGTCTCTTAGACATTAAACAAATGCTTCTAATCAAATAAAAGAGGCCATGATTGTAGCTATTCCAGGGGAAAAAGCTATTGTGGTTTCCTAATTTCATAAAAGGAGGACATTGTTTATTTACACAGCACCTTAAATAATAATGTTAAAAAACACAGTGGACTTTAAAAACCCCAAAAGAGACATGCTTTATTTAATAGGCTTGGAATCTAATTTAGATAAAGTACTGGAGAAAAATTTAATAAAAGAGCTCAAGAAGAGCAGAAAGAATTAGACAAAGGCTAGCTGAAACAAATGTGTCTTTTAAAAAAACACAACAAAAAGGAAGGATCAATTGCTTAGTTGTCTCAGGTAAGACGACTAGTGAATATTCAAAACAACAGTCATAGCAATCTAATGAATCTTGTCTAACCCTGACTTGCATAGCAATTACTTACCACCACAACCTTCACAAACATAATTCTCCAAGTTCTTCACATCTAGCAGCTGAGTTTAGGTACAATGTTTTATCTCAGTGTGAATAAAAAAAACAACACCACATATATACACATTAATAAGAAATTGATTTTTAAAAAAAAATATTTTTATTGTTTACACAGAGATGTAAAACAATCTGAAATGCAATGTATATTAGTAAACAGGATTCAATTTTTCATTCAGTCTTCTTACTGTCCGGTTACCGCTTACTATTACGGTTTCTAAGAGAAGCAAAGGTCTCCTCTTTTACAGAACTGGGGATGAAACAGATAATTTTAACGGATGTGACATCAGGAAAGCTGAATGAACAAGTGGTTCTAAATACATATTATTTGGGGGGAGTAATTATTGTATGGCTTCAGACTTAATTACTTTATGTAAGAATTGTAATCCATTGACTGGCTGCTTGAGATGGCTTAGAGCAGGTGTCCCCAACCTTTTTTGCACCAGGGACCGGTTTCATTTTAAAGTAAATTCTGCGGACCGGCTGGCGTAGAGGAGGAGAAGGGGGGAGGGGGAACAGACGGCGCATGCGCACGCGGGGGGGAAGTCGGCTCACTCGGCCCTCTAGGGCAGTGGTGGGCAAACTCATTAATCAAGAGAGCCAAATATCAACAGTACCACGATTGAAATTTCTTTTGAGAGCCAAAAGGTGTGGCCTGTTTTGTAGGAGTGGCTCAGCGGTCATGTGACCAGGTGGGCGTGGCCAACTTGGAAAATGTGGTGAAACTCACTTAATAACGGTCCTGCTTAGCAACCGAAATTTTGGGCTCAATTGTGGTCATAAGTTCTTTCTTTCTTTCTTTCTTTCTTTCTTTCTTTCTTTCTTTCTTTCTTTCTTTCTTTCTTTCCTTTATCTCTCTCTCCCAGTTTCTTTTTCTTTCTATTTTTCTTTCTCTTTTTCTTTTTGTCTCTCTCTCTGTCTATCTCTCTCTCTGTCTCTCTCCTCCCTCCACCCATCTGTCATTCTGTGTGTGTGTGTGCGTGTGCGTGTGTGTCTGTCTCTCTTCCTCTCCCTCTCTCTCTGTGTCTCTCTCTGTTTGTCTCTTCCTCCCTCCCCGTCTCTCTCTGCATGTCAGAACAACTACGGACCTCCGCTCCTTCCGTCAAAAACTTAAAACACACTTTTTCTGCTTGGCCGGCCTAGGTTAGTCTCCGCCTAATAGGGTGTTAGGGGATTTTAGCTAATTTATAATTGGGGATTTTAGCGCAGGGATAATCTTAATTTAATTTGTTTTTACTTTAATTTGTTTCTCCCTGTGTACCGCTCCGAGTCCCCTCGGGGAGAGGATGCGGTATACAAATAAAATTATTATTATTATTATTATTATTATTATTATTATTATTATTATTATTATTATTATTATTATTATTATTATTATCTTCCTTCCCCCCCCCCCCCAGAAGCAGCGGAAAGCCTGGCATGCCGGCCAGGGAGGCCACGGCTGCCTCCTCCTCCCGCAGCGAGCGGGCGAGCGGGAGCACCTGAGGCCATCCGGGTGCTGCACGCACACCTCCCTCCCAGCCCCGCGTGGCGGCCAGCCCTGGAAAGTGCACCTTGACGGCCTCTGCAAGCAGCTGTTGCTGCCCCCGAGCCCTGCGACACGCAGCTCCCGCCGTCCGAGTTCGCCCAGCAGGTGCATCGCGCAGGACAGCTGGGCACTTCTCCACCAGCTCCCTCCAATGGCCACCGAGGCACGCCCTCCAGGGCTGCCCGCCACACGGGGCTGGGAGGGAGATGGGTGCGCGGTGCCCGGATGGCCCGGTGGTGCCCAGCCAACCGCAGCCCTGGGCACTCCCACCCGCTCGCTCACTACAGGAGGAGGCAGTCGCAGCCCCCCCAGCCGACATGCCAGCCCCTCCGCTGCCTGGGGGGAGGGAGGGAGGGAGAGAGGAAGAGCTGCACCTGAGGGGCCAAAGAGCCAACCACTGCTCTAGGGCCTCCAACGGCGCAAATGCCCACGCCTGAGCTCTCCTGCATCCGGCACGCACTCTGCCCAGAGGGCTGCAACCTCCTCCCTCCCCCTCCTCTCCGGCCCTGCGGCCCGGTTGCTATCAAGCCACAGACCGGCACCGGTCCATCGACCGGGGGTTGAGGACCCCTGGCTTAGAGAGCTAAGTAAATAAAGAAATAATATGTGTGGGCATATAAGGTAAAAAATATATATATCATAAATTCAAATGATGTGTACTACTAAATTTATCAAGCATATATAATTAGAATCCATAGAGATAGCAAATGCATCTACCTTAAAGATACAACAACTAAACACTTTTGAGCAAGATGAAGATATAATCTGACAGTTTCATAACTAAGTGCGAATGTTTATTCTGGCATCTAGGTTTTCTCTTTTTCAAAGCATTGCATTCAAACCACTTTATCCTATAAAGATTTGGAGTGAAAGATTTGGATTAATAACAATTTCTTCCTGAAGAAATTCTAGCTATTTGACATTGACAGACAATTAATTCCATTTGGTTATGTGGCATCTCATGAAAAGGAATTCAAAGAAGACCAGAAGTGCTGAAAGGTTTTCTTGATGGGTCATATAACCAAAATTGATTGCACATGGGATGAAGTAATGAAAACAAAATAGAATGAAGAAATGTTATGCACTATAATTTTACCCAGTAGATAATTTCATTTATATTTATGGTAAAAAATAGATCTTCTCAATAATATATATTTTGATTCAGCCTAATGAGTATTGTTACTTTCTTCAAATTAAAAAACAACTTTTTATAAAGGATTTCATTCAACTAAATATTAAATATGTGTTCTTGTGTGTGTTTACATCCACATATATATTGGCTATCAGGAAATTCTAAATAAAAGTCATCTGTACCCTTTAAAGTTCTGGATTTCTTCACTTTTTGGTGACTGCTTTTGTAATAAAATTGCTGCTGTTAAATCTCTTAGTAAAAATCTTATCCTTGATAGGATTGCTATCAAGTAAAGTTTATCTTTGATCTTCAGATTAGGCATATTGATGCACTTTCCTTTCATACAACTGCCTAGGGCTTAGGTTATCCAACTTCTGTTGCCCTGCCCTTTGGCAACAAAGACTGTACCAACTAACTGAATAATTTCATTATCTTCAAATGTAATAGCTTCTCTGAAGCCAGATTTAGTTCTCTCCTTGAGTGGTTTTGGAACAACTGATTTGGCGGTCATTTCTGGCCCTGTGGGGATTAAATATCTGAGTCACTGATTCATATGGTACACTTCTGTAATTTCTATAAGAATGAATAATTTCTAACTTCATTTTTGTTCAATTTACTGGATGTTCTCTCAACCAGTATCTAACTTTTATTAGTTGCAGACATTACTCGAAACCAAATTCTTACCTCAGGTATACCGATTCCTAAACATTCGACCTTGGGTTGACTATTATCTTATATCCTTCACTTAACCTACCTTGCCTTATCCTTCCTTTCATTAAGCCGCCCTCCATTTCATCAACATATTCCTTTATTGAATTCAAAGAGCAGTTTTTTGTATGTATTTGCACTAAAAGGAAAAAGAAACACAAAAATCAACTTGCTATTATTTAATAACAATTAAGAATTATTTGAAAGAATAAGAGAAAGAGTAACCAGGCAATGGTCATATAAGGGATAGCTTATCCTACTAGAAAATGGGAGCATGCCAAACATCTGAGAAGTGACTATTCCTTTCCTTGCATGATAAGGCTCACAAGGAAAGGTGTACTGTATTTTTCGGAGTATAAGACGCACCCAGCTTTTTAAGAGGCTATTTTTTAAAAAAGTAGGTAGGTAGGTAGGTAGAGGGAGAGAGATGGAGAGAGAAATAGAGAGAGAAAAATACAGTAGGGAAGGAGGGAAAGAGGGTAGGTAGGTAGGTAGAGGGATAGAGAGAGAAATAGAGAGAGTAGGTAGGTTGGTAGGTAGGTAGAGGGATAGAGAAAAAATAGAGAGAGAGAAATACAGTAGATAGGTAGGGGGAGGGAGGGAGAGAGAGTAGGTAGGTAGGTAGATAGAGGAGGGGAGAGGGAGAGAAATAGAGTAGGTATGTAGGGAGAGAGAGTGTAGATAGGTATGTAGGCAGAGGGATATAGAGAGAGAGAAATAGTGAGAGAGAGAAATACGGTAGGTAGGTGGGAGAGAGAGAGAGAATAGGTAGGTAGATGTTTCCAGGTGTATTTACCCATGTGCTGGAGAAGGAAATCGCTGACAACCTGTATGGTACTTTCTGGTTTGCAAGATTCTGTTACTATATCACTGCAAATAAGGTATTGTTGGTACTCCTGGTTTGTGAATGTTGTCTGGACTAATTCAAAGGACAAAGAATCTATACCAAGTACATTTCATTTAATGAAACCAAAATATATTTATTTTGAAAACGGACAACAGAGGGGGGGAAAGGTACCACATAGAACAATCTCATAATAAATTTGAAAATGCATTGTCCTATATGAAAACCTTATGAATTTCACCTAACTTCTGCTTGTCTTGGAAATTCTTTTAGTCAAAAAACAAACAAAAACCTGAAAACAAGAGCAAGATCATCTCTACTGCCAGTGTTTAATCCACCATTAAGTTTGTCAAAGATAACTTTAGAAGTAAACCAGGAACTGAATTCAGAAATTCAACTGGTTTTCATTCAGCATTGATATTAGCTAATTATTCATTGTTAAAATCATTAAGCCAGACCTGGAAATATTTTACGTTAGTCTCTGATTAAACACCTGTTTTATTATCCTGTTAGCCTTAATGTTTCTGAAAATGGCAAAGCACATCTCTAAAAGCAGTAGGAGAAAGAAAAAGAAATTGGAGATTTTCAATGGGATAAGACATTCACAGTGTTGCTTAATTAAGCACGGATGAGATAGATGATTGGATAGCATCAGAATAGTGATTTCATTTTCTTTAATTCAGACTAATTTTTATATCAGAATACAGCTAAGAAATGTCAATGCAGTCAAAATAAAATAATTTTGACAATAGAAGCCAGGAGTGTTTTTGAAAACTGCTATTGTGTTATTGCTTTCAGTGTATTCCAGAGACTTCAAAACATGGTGAAAAATCTCAAAGGCTGAAAGATTCAATCATTGAAAAAGTGCAGATATATTTGTGATCCAAACCCATCAAGGGGTTTGCTTTCTTTCCCATTTGTTTGCTTTCTTTCCCATTATCAAAATTAAAAAGATCAGATTGGCAGGTATCTGCATCATTATCTTCATCATCATTCATGACAATTTAGGTAAGCTTTAGGGTTAGACAAAAATAAGACAAAAATCTCTATCCATAAAACTTTTCTATGAATCTCTTCTCTTTTCAGCTTTTCTTTTCTTTAATGTTTTATGTAACCTTGGAGACCTTCATGCTCTCTGAGCTTAGTTGTTTGCTTGAAGACGTTTTATTACCCAACTAGGTAACATCATCAGTGCATGGGACTGTGGAGTTTGCTCCTTGTTTTATACAGAGTATCTTATCCAGCCAGTGTTGTTCCCTTTATCTTTTAGTAATCCCTTGTTTTGGGGATTCCTTATTGCTCAATTGTTTGTCTGGGGTTAATCCCTGTTTATCAGGTTGATTGAGATGATGTGTCCTGACCTTTTTGTTTCCTACTTACCTTTTTATTGTCTGATTTGAATGGTGTATAAATGTTGTTTATCTCTGACTCCATTGATGACTGATTTGGCAAGCTTTCAGGAATTCTCTGTATTTATTTATTTTATTAAATTTATACCCCGCCCTTCTCCTAAAAAAGGACCTTACAAGTATAAATGTCCATTTTCCAGAGGAAAGATTATGGTTAGGTCATTAGTTTATTAGACTATTACAGGGCACTAATGTGAGGCTTTAGGAAATAAGTTCCCCTCCTGTAGCATCTGACCCAGAAAACCTAACTGTGAACAAATTGCTTGTTAAATACAGATCTTTCCCAATTAATCCTTGGGTAGCTGGAAGCTTAACCATAGCAGAATATACTTCATAAGATACTGCCTTTCAGATTTCAGTGTTCAGAATTAAACTTTCTTTTTCAACTTGTTTCTGATCTATTTCTAACTTAAGATAATTGCTATAATGCAAAATAAATAAATAAAAGAAAGAAATTAATAATTCCTAACATATTGCTGTGGGGGCATTTTCTTGTGGTACAGAGTAAACCATTTAATAACTGCATTTTTTAATGGTAATAACATTTAAAAGAGAACATCTTTTTGAATGTTTAAAAAATCTGACCAGCTACATTTAAGCAGATAATTTGAGCAGTTGGATGCAAATTACAAGGCTTCCTAAACACCCAGATGCACAGTTATTTCATTTTAAAAGTGCTACATTATTTCTGTTTTTGTATAAGACAAACATTAGGTTTGTCATCCAAAGTAAAATTTGTGGAATTCAGGGATGCTGTTTCTTCAAATCACAAAAGAAATTCTGCTGAACCCTCCTTTTATTGCTCTTTAGTTGAACCCTATTCAACTAAACACTGTTTTAGTTGAATTACAACTAGACGATCTTGCAGATATTTATAATAATAATAATAATAATAATAATAATAATAATAATAACAACAACAACAACAACAACAACAACAATAAAGCAGTCTGTGGAAGAAGAATCAGCTTGAATGATTACATCCAGAAAAGTGAAGGACCAATGATTAAGGAAGTAAATAAAGAAGGCCTTTTGAAGACAACTAAGTCAAAAGCTGAATATAAGAAAGAAGTAATTGAGAAACGAGCTCAAAATTGGAAAAGCAAAGCTATGCATAGCCAATACTTGAAAAGTATTGAAGGCAAAGCTGACCAAAAACTAACTTGGAACTGGTTAAAAGAAACTGAAAAAAGTACTGAAAAAAGAAACAGAAGGCTTTATTTTGGCAGCTCAAGAACAAGCCTTAGCCACCAACTGCATGAAGGCAAAAATTCAACATGTTACTACCAACAGCAAATGTCGCCTCTGTAATGAGAAAGATGAGACAGTCGACCACCTGATCAGTGGGTGCAGCAAAATTTCACAAACTGACTACCTACAATGCCATGACCGTGTTGCTAAGATCATTCACTGGAAACTGTGCCAGAAGTTTGGATTTGAGTACAGTAAAAATCACTGGGAACATCAGGTTGAGAAAGTTTTAGAGAATGAGAAAGTCAAGATCTTGTGGAACTTTAGAATTCAGACTGACAGGCACTTGTCCTACAACATACCTGATATAACAATAATTGAAAAGAAAAAAGTATGGTTCATTGATATTGCAATACCTGGTGATGCACGAATTGAAAATAAGCAGCAAGAAAAAAATCACAAAATATCGGGACTTGCAAATTGAAGTTGAGTGACTATGGAAGAGAAAGTCGTGTGTTATCCCGATTGTGATTGGAGTCCTTGGAGCAATACCTAGGGGACTACCTCTCTATGTGGAGGTTCTAGGTTTGCCGGACTTGAACATTCTAACTCTCCAACGGGCCACCCTGCTTGGAACTGTTTATATCCTCCGACGTTACCTTGACAGTTCCTACGTCCTTGGTTAGGACTCGAGCTGTTGAGCTACCAATCAGCCCCAAAGGCTGTGAATCTCACCCAAGATTAACCACAGAATAATACTAATAATAATAATAGTAACAACAACAACAACAACAACTCTTCAGAGCACACAAGCCCCACAACCATGTGAGGCACTACCTTGATATGGTTGTGGGGCTTGCATGCTCTGAGGAAGATTAAAGATATGCCAGAGATTCAACCATACCGATCAGGTCTCATCAGAGAGTTAGACAAAGAGTATCTTTTGCATTAAAAATATGGTGAGATGTAAATTACACAAAGACATACTGGCTTGGTTGTTGCCCAGGTTAACAAGGTCTGTGCTAGTTCCTGGTGAAAAATGGGCAACAGGACTCATGACTCCTGGCTGAGCAACCAGGGCCAGCAGCTGCAGACCTACTCGAAGGAAATGTGTTTAACCATCACAAATATACAGTAATTGAAAACAAAGAAATAATGATCTTTTCTTATGGATCAAGCCCAATAAGAACAGAGTATTTGAAACAAATGTACCAGTTCTGGAGAGGCAACATCCAGAATCATAAATAACAGAATAAAGACTAGCAGATCAATGTTGATTTATAATACAAAATAAAGTATTCAGAGAAGCAGAATTGTAAGAACTGCAAAATTCTACCAAGGGCAAAGAAATCAAAGCATTGCCAGAAGTAACTCAGACTGTAAAGGCAAACCAATTAACATTAGAAGAATCCAGCAGAGTTATAGAATTATTTTCATTTGGAAACCAGGTAACCTCTCCTCTACTTCAGAAAAAACAAAGCTCTTTAACTAAAGAAGTAGAAAAATTGAAACGAAGAATAACTGAGCATCTAGAACAAAACAGAAACATCAGACTAAGCATTGTAGCTTGTTCCAAAGAAACAGCTCGCACAAGCATTAAAAGATGCAAATACTTCAATATCAAGAATAAGCACCACCTCGTTGCATGAAATAAACCAAATAATGTATAGTATAGCTGCAGTTGTTACTGAATACCTGGGATGCAAAATCACAAAGAAGAATAAAAGCCAAACAGTGTACCACCAAAATGGAAGATAAGAATGGAAAATAAGGTCAGCAGGTTGAGATCAGATGCAAGCAAACTAGAACAGATGAAAGAAAAGAAGCTAAAGAACAAGAAGACCAAAGAATACCTAATCAAGAAATACCACTTAGAAACAAGATCAAGGAAGCACTGGAAACAACAAAACAGCAAATAACAGCTATAGCCAAGAAGATCATCAGATACAAAGCTTGACTTGGAAATTGTAGGCAGAATTTCCAATTTCAATCCAATCAGAAATGACCAATCCATCAATGGAGAAACTGCAGTGAATCAGTTAGTACCGGCAAGGAAGAAACAGTGCAGTTCTCGGTACAGATATGGAATAATCTAAAGAAATACAACAAGGACACAGCTTGGTTAAAGGAGGTGGATAAGAATAAAAAAGAAGTTGGAATAAAAGAATTAGTAATAATTGCAGAAATGGTAGAGAAAAGAGCAAGGGACATCAAGAATTGGCCAGCACCAGGTGAAGGTGAAAGTGAACTGCATGGTTTTTGATTGAAATATCTAATGACATACACTTGCTCATTGCCAAGCAATTTAACAACATATTGCAAGGAGGTGAAATAGTGGCTAGCATCTGGCAAAACCTACCTGATAATTAAAGATCCAGCAAAAGGGGCAGCTCCAGGCAACTACAGACCAATTATCTGCTTACCAAGAAACTTCAAATTGCTAACTGGTGTGGTAGGTAATGTAATCCAACAGCATCTAGTTGAAAACAAGCTCTTTCCATCTGAGCAGAAAGAACCCACCCACCCACCCCAACAGCAGAGGAACAAAAAAAATCAACTCTTAAGAGACAAAATGATTCTGGAAAACTGCAAGAGAAGGAAAGCCAATGTAGCATGGATTAGCTTAAAAAAGCATTTGATTCACTGTCACATGACTGGATAATCAAGTGCCTAAAAATAACAAGTCAGTAGAAACATCAGAAGCTTTGTGCAAAGATCAATGGCACAATGGAAGACACCTTTGCAGGTCAATGGTGAGAGATTGGGAAAGGTTAGTATCAAGAGACAAAAATTTCAAGGAGATTCGCTATCACCACTACTATTTGCCATTGGACTGGTTCATCTGTCAACAATATTGAATAATTCAGGCCATGGCTATCAAACATCAAAAACATCTGCCAAACTATCCTATTTCCTTTACATAGACAATCTGAAGCTGTATGGAAAAACACCATCTGAAATAGAATTGCTGCTCAACACATATAGCCAAGGTATTGCAATGGACTTTGGACTGAACAAATGTGCCACACTCACCATCAAAGAGGCAAAAATAGTGACAATGGCCTCCGAAAATAACATCAAGCATCTGATTGAAGATGACCACTATGAATGCTTGGATATCCTTCAAGCTGACAGCATCAAGCATACACTGAAGTGAAGAAAAGGGTTAGAAGTGAATGCATCAAGAGAGTGAAGAAGATCTTAAAGTCCAAACACAGTGGAATATCATCAAGGCAATAAACAGCTGGGCAATTCCAGTCATTAGGTAAACAGCTGGAATAGTGGACCAGATTCAAGCAAAATTAAAAGCCATGGATAGAAAGACCAGAAAGTAATGACAATGAATCATGCTCTACATCCTCACAGTGACATTGACAGACTCAAAGGGAAATAGGTGGGTGTGGAATGTTGCAAGTATATCAGATGGTTGAAGAATAAAAAAGGGCACTGGAAGAATATCTGAAGGACAATGAAGAAGATGCACTGAAGTTAATATACCATGAAGGCTTACTGATTACTAGAGAGACCAAACTGGCCTACAATAAATACCAAATAAAGACCAGAATGGAGGCATGGACAGACAAAGCACTACATGGCCAGTACATTAAAAAAAAAGCAGGGAAAGCAGATAATAACAAGACCTGGCAATGGCTAAAAGCAGGAAAGTTAAAGAAAGATGTCAAGGAACTAATTCTTCCTGTGCAAGATCAAGCTTTAAGAACAAATGCATACAAAGCCAGAATTAAGAAGACAGCAACAGACAATAAATGCTGTCTATGCAAGAAGCGGAAGAAACAGTGGCCTACTGGTAAGCCGTTGCAAGAAGATCACACAAACTGACTATAAGCAACAGCATGACAAAGTAGCAACAATAGTGCACTGGAAGATCAGCAAGAAATATCATTTACCTGCAGGCAAAAACTGGTGATACCATAAAATAGAGAAAGTCATAGAAAATGAAAAACTACATTGCTTGGGGACTTTAGAATTCAAACAGATAGGACGTGGCACATAACACACTAGACTTAACAATTGTCAATAAGAAAAACAAATAAATGATAACATGGGGGAAAAACTTCGGGCATGGGATCGACTTAGATAAGTGGCAAAAATTGTGGACACAAAATTACAAAATGACGATGTCAACAGCCTACAAAGAGAACTTATACAAGATGTTCTACAGGTGGCACTTATCACCCTCAAGAATCTCAAAAATGAGTAAGAACAAATCCCAAAAATGCTGGAAATGCCATCAGATGCCTGGTACTTACTACCATATGTGGTGGACTTGCTCGGAGGCCAAAAATTATTGGAGTATGATCCACACATGGTTGGAGAAAATAACAGGACAACATATAGATTTCAAACCCAAACTCTTCCTGCTTGGACTTACTTTAGAAACATTTGACAAAAATTTGAAATACCTAATTGTGAATATTTTGACAGCCGCTAGAATCGTCTTTGCAAAAAATTGGAGAAATGACAAATTACCATCACAGCAAGAAATTATTTATAAAATTATGGAATGTGCAGAGATGAGTAAATTAACATTTGAAATTAGAGAGCAAGACAGTGAACAATTCTATGAAATTTGGAATAAATTTTATCAATGGCTGGAAACAAGATAGTCAAATGAAGGTTGAGGTATAATAATTGTAATATATATAAATATATTTTATTTATATTTATTTTATTTTATTAAATTTATACCCCGCCCTTCTCCAAACGGACCCAGGGCGGCGCACAGGGCGGCGCACATTTGAACTAAAATATGTGATTTGATATGAATATGACTATGGAAGAGATGCACAGTTTGTAACCAACCGACACATTTTCTACAATTTGTAATGGAAGATGGAGTTTATGTTTTTTGTTTTTTGTTATATTTGTTTGTGTTTGTTTAAAAATAAAAATAAAAATTGTTTAAAAAAAAAAGAAAAACAAATAAATTGGGATTGTGTATGCTGCAGTACCTGGAAACAGCAAAATAAAAGAGAAAGAACTGGAGAAAATCACAAAGTACAAAAATCTGCAAATAGTATTAGAACAACTGTGGCAAAAAACCCCCACAAAAATAGTACCAACAGTAATAGGTGTCTTGAGTGCAATCCAACATCATTGGCATTGACAAAATCATCATCCGTCAATTGCAAAAGGCAGTTTCACATGGAACAGTTTATATTCTGTGATTATTCCTTTAACACCATCAAACATCAATTTCTGCCTATACGAGACCTTGGGAAGGTTTGATAAGTACAAGTGAAACTCAAAAAATTAGAATATCATGCAAAAATTCATTTATTTCAGTAATTCAACTTAAAAGGTGAAACTAATATATGAGATAGACTCATTACATGCAAAGCAAGATAGTTCAAGCCATGATTTGTCATAATTGTGAGGATTATGGCTTACAGCTCACGAAAACACTAAATCCACAATCTCAGAAAATTAGAATATTACATGCAATCAATAAAACAAGGATTGTACATAGAACAATATTGGACCTCTGAAAAGTATAAGCATGCATATGTACTCAGTACTTGATTTGGGCCCCTTTTGCAGCAATTACTGCCTCAATGCGGTGTGGCATGGAAGCTATCAGCCTGTGGCACTGCTGAGGTGTTACGGAAGACCAGGATGCTTCAATAGCGGCCTTCAGCTCTTCTGCATTATTCGGTCTCATGTCTCTCATCTTTCTCTTGGCAATTCCCCATAGATTCTCTATGAGGTTCAGGTCAAGCGAGTTTGCTGGCCAATCAAGCACAGTAATCTCACAGTCCTTGAACCAGGTTTTGGTGCTTTTGGCAGTGTGGGCAGGTGCCAAGTCCTGCTAGAAAATGAAGTCAGCATCCCCATAAAGCTCATCTGTGGAAGGAAGCATGAAGTGCTTCAAAATCTCCTGGTAGATGGCTGTGTTGATTTAATGAAGTACAGTGGACCAACACCAGTAGATGACATGGCTCCCCAAATCAACATAGACTGTGGAAACTTCACACTGGACTTCAAGCATCTTGCAGTGTGTGCCTCTCCATTCTTCCTCCATACTCTGGGTCCTTGGTTTCCAAATGAGATGCAGAAGTTGCTCTCATCAGAAAAGAGGACTTTGGACCACTGAGCAACAGACCAGGTCTGTTTTTCTTTAGCCCAGGTAAGATGCTTCTGATGTTGTTTTTGTTCAGGAGCAGCTTGACAAGAGGAATACGATTCCTTGTGAAAGACCCCAACACTTTTTTTTTTTTTTATTGAAAAAGTTTTATTGGTTTTACATTTTTTAACAGGATAGGGTAATGGTTAGAAAGAAATTTTGAGAGCATTCACGTCAGAGTCGTCGGACCTTCCGAGACCTCAAAATACACATTAAAAAAAGTTAACATAGAAAACATTTTCCATACCACTACAAGATGAAAGCAAGTACATTTACCTAAATTCTCCCTTCCATGCTGTCAGACATTTACAAAAAGTCCGGATAGAAATATTATACAAAATTGTTCAAGAAAAATCAAGGCAAAGTTATTTTTTTGATCTAAGTCTTTTGGCTATTGTATCTTCTTTCTCTCCCCCCTGGCCCCCCGCGGGCGGGGCCGTGACCCCCTCCGTCCCCCCTGGATCTTCCCCCAGGGCAGAGGAATGTTTTTTAAGAAAGGCTTCCGCCTCAGCAACTGTTTTAATCCTCACTCTTCCTCCTTCCCAGAACACCAGCATCCCTTCGGGTGTCACCCACTTGAACCAAATCCCGTGATCAAACAATGTTTTAGACAAGAAGGAAAATTTCCGTCTTGCATCTCGAATCTTTCTAGGAATCTGCTTCAAGATAGTGACCGTTTTTAGTTGGTAAATTAATGGACTTTCTCTCTGCAATTTCAGGATTTCCTCTCTGGTTGACCTTCTAACAAATTTCACATGTATCTCTCTAGGCACTTCATTCATCCTGGCATATGCAGAATTAATTCTATAGGCTAGGTCAATGTCCCCCCTGATCTCATCCTTAGGTTTTTGTAAATAGTCTGCTAAAATTGTACTCATAAGATCAGGTAGGCATTCACCAGATTCCTCAAGAACATTCTGAAATCTCAAAAAATATGTCATTCTTTCCATATCTATCCTAGACACATGCCCATTTATTTCCCCCACCTCATTAGAAATATTTTTAATCTCTCCCTTAGCCCCCTCCAGCCCTCCTTCCAATTCTTCATTCTTCTGTGTATTCTCCAACACTTGCTTCCGGGTATCCAATAGTTCCTTTTTAAAAGTACTATTTTCAGCCCTCTGGGCCTTTATTTCTAATATCAAAGTTTGCATAGAAGTTTCAAGAGAAGCCATCCTTTGTTCCAAATTTACAAGTGCTGCTTCTTGTGCCATGGTTAAAAGTTAGAGTCACTGCCACCAAGATGGCGTTTTCCGGGTGGGGCTGGTGGGGCAAACCAGGAGCTCAGTTCAGTTCAGGGCTGTGAAGTTGCAAACCATTCAGAAACCAAAAGAGACACAATTTCCCAAATCAGCAAATAATAATAACGAAGGTATTCCAGAGAAGAAGTCACAAATCCATCAAAAGAAAAAAAATTTCAAAAATCCAGAGAGAGTCCTGCTTTCAAAGAGACGCTGGAAATTTTCCTTAGTTGAAATAGTCAGGCAAGGGACAAAGTGAAGCCACTTCCACCGCCCATCTCGCAGCCAGAGGGAGAGAGTAGCAAAAAAAAGAAATTTTTTAAGCTCAGCCAGACCTAGAAACAATGTTGCAGAAAGTCACAATCCACTTTCCCTTGTTAAAGACCGTCCGGAGTGAAAGTTTCCGCTTTCTCTTTGCAGAGAAGCCATCTTAGCGTGCCGCTTAAATCCGAGGGGGGGTTTTTTAAAATTAAACACCCCCCTCCCAGTCCGTTCAGCCTGGCTGGCAGCAAGGAAAAAAAGGTGTTCTTTTAAACTCACTCTCTCTCGCAGCTGAAGCCTCGGCGATCCGCCCGATCTCTCCGTTCAGCCCTCTCCATTAAAGCGAATGGCACCGACAGCCGTTGGGGAAGGAAAAAACCCCCGCTAGCATGTTCCTCTCCTCCTAGGTCGCAGAGAGGAGCGCCCTCCCCACCGCCGTGACGAGGGCCGCTCCCTCTGAGCCGACCCTGCGGGAAACCTCCGGTAACCGGAGAGTTTCGCCCCCCTGGGGGGGCAGAAAAGGCAACAAAGCGGCGAGCGAGCCCTAGGCTCGCCCGTCTCCGCTGGAGCCGGATACCGGAAGTCCGACCCCAACACTTTTGAATGGCCTTTTCCTGACAATCCTCTCCAAGCTGCGGTCACCCCTGCTGCTTGTGCACCTTTTTCTTCCACACTTTCCCCTTCCACATAACTTTCTATTAATGTGCTTTGATACAGCACTTTGGGAACATCCAACTTCTTTTGCAATTACCTTTTGAGGCTTTCCCTCCTTAGGGAGGGTGTCAATGATGGTTTTCTGCACAACTGTCAGGTCAGCAGTCTTTCCCATGATTGTGAGTCCTACTGAACCAGACTGAGAGACCATTTAAATGCTCAGGAACCCTTTGCAGGTGTTATGGATTAATTAGTTGATTAGACTGGGACACTTTGAGCCTAGAATATTGCACCTTTTCACAATATTCTAATTTTCTGAGATTGTGGATTTGGGGTTTTCATGAGCTGTAAGCCATAATCAGCACAATTATGACAAATAACGGCTTGAACTATCTTGCTTTGCATGTAATGAGTCTATCTTATATATTAGTTTCACCTTTTAAGTTGCATTAGTTTAGTTTAATTTCGAATTTATATACCACCCTATTCTCCCAGATGGGACTCAGGGCAGTGCACAGAAAAGATAAAACCCACAACAAGTACAAAAGTATAAAATAGAATTAAATAATGATTCTGTGCTAAAATAATTTGAAATTATTAAAATCCAATTAAAATTACTCATTTATCTGTCTATGTCAGGCCAGCTAGGTGGAAGAAATAAGTTTTAACTGTCCGGTGGAAGAGGCGCAGGTCCGTGATGGTTCGGATGTCGGGGGAGAGGTCGTTCCAGAGGGCCGGACTGAAATAAAGGGACTTTTGCACGATATTCTAATTTTTTGAATTTCACCTGTAGATAAAAATCCAAATCCAATCTAAACATCTGGTTGTCTACATGACCCATGATAATAGTAAATTTTTAAGAAGGGATTGGACAACTATTTGTCTGAAATGTTATAGGGTTTCCTGCTTGAGTAGGAGGTTAGACTAGAAGACCTTCCTACTCTGGTTTGTTTGTTTGTTTCTTTGTTTTCAGTTAAATCAAGTTACATTCCTAACAAAAACATCTTCTGGTTGGCTTACCATTCAGAATACGTTTCCTTGTAAGAAAAATAACCCTGTAATTTAGCTACAAGAGATTGATTGATTGATTGATTGATTGATTGATTACATAGCATCAAGCCATTTTTCACTTTAGTGACCACATGTTTTCTCCAAGATATTCTATCCCTAACCTACTCTATAATTTATTGCTATTATAACTTTGTCCAGCCACATTGCTGATGGTCATCCTCTTCTTCTCTTTTCTTCTATCCTTCGAAGCATTAAAACTCTCTTTAGAGAATTGAATCTTTATAGAATGTGCCCAAAATAGGATCATTTGTGCCTGAGTGAGAACTATGATTTGATACATTTGATGATTGGTTTATTTTGTTTCCTGTCCTTCCTATCCTGCATTTTAAAGTACAATTTTCACTTTCATAGAATAGCTGTATTGGAGAGTCAGATAAAACCCTGCATAAATACATAACAAAATGCTTTTCAGGGAATACTCAGGACATACTGTAACTGCAATGAGCCATTTGTGAGATAGTAAAAATATGTCATTACTGGAAATGCTATTGTTACTGATTACCACAGCATATAACCCCTAGTGAATAAATAAATAAATAATCAAATATCACATTTTGATATTACAAATATGCAATCTGCAAATATTTTAAAATAAAGTAAGCAAAATCCTCAATAGATTGTGATAAACCCCAACATTCAATCTATATTTGATTTGGTGCTTAAATCCAAAGCTATTTTAGGTAACAATAGATACATACTTTTTTTCTTATATTCAAGACAGCAAATAGCTGCAGTTTGACTTTTGTGAAGGTGACAGCTCTTGCCTCATAGAACAGGTATGGATAAGATGTACTGTAGTTATACTTAAGGCAAGATGAATGAATTTATGACTATTGAACATTACATTAACTTCCTGCACCACATTGTTTTTGCTTGAGGACTGCCATAGTATAGTAGTTTAATGTTGTTAAGGTTTCTTTAACATGGGTCTGCCCCATCCTACCAGGACAGTCCAGGATGATACAGCAGTTATTGCCTTCAGCTGATATTTGTGCCATCACCATTTTTTTTTCCAATTAGTGTTACAGGAAAGATAAAGAAAATTTCTCCTCCCTTTTGCTAGCTGAAGGACAGAAGGACACCTCCTCCATCTGGGGATTTGAAGCCCAAGATCCAAACTGACACCAATAATATATGTTTAATAGTAATTGATGTTTATTAATCATATTTTGGGGAAACTATTTGCTCATTTTTGTGCCTTTGAGTCTGTTGACCTAGAAATTGCAGTTTTATAGGCAAGATTTCAGAAGGGTTTTGCCATTACCTGTTTCCTAGAGCTGGAAAAAAGTGAATGGCCCAAGGTCATCCAGATGGTTTAATATCAAAAGTGGGAGTAAAACTTATGACCTGTCAGTTTCTAGCCTGATGCCTTAACCTCCATACCAAATTTACTCTCTATAAAAGTGTCAGAAAAAGTTTTATCAACAAAAGAGAAGGTATGAACAAAGGGTTAATGGACAGGACTAATAAAACTGAAGAGAAAAGCTAACTCTAAAGAAACTCAGTAAGATTTCGTTTGAACATAGACCATATAGCTTTCTACTAAGTTATCTGCCACATCTAGATATTAAGTAAGTAAAGTCTTTCATTTCACAAACTGGCACCATGGACACTTAAAACATTAAGATATTATTCTTCACAGTAGTCACTGCCCTCATACAGAATTCAAATGAGCAAAAAACAGTAAATCTGACCTGTCAGGCCTGCTTCACCGATAACCAAGAAAGAAACCTCTCGACTCCATTATTAGTGGAATTAAAAGTACTTTTACTTTTATTCATGCTACAACCAATTATATACTTTCACCCCATTCTAAATTCCACCTGTCTAACCTTTTGGTTCTAAGTATTTTATAAAGTCTGAAATGTAAACTGTAACTGAAATGTACTTAAATGTAACTTAAACTGAAATGTAAACTCTAAGCTTAGAAAAACAATGCATTCTCTATGATGTTTCATAAGGGTCTGTTTAGATTGTTAAGATAACTCACTCTAAATCTGGTTTAACCTTATTTATATATTATGAAATGAACCAATTAAAATGAAAAATCATCTTAATTTAGAGGAAGGAATCTTGGCAATGCCATTGTCTAGAGACAATTGGCTTCACTTGGTCTGTGCCAACATAATGCTTCTAATAAATAACTGGATTTCTTTTGAAGCTTGGCTTCAGACTCATGATTTAATTAGGGCATCTGTCGGAACCATGACAGCCATCCTATGAATGCTTGTTGAGAGGTAATTCTCTTAGAGAACTCTAGCCTGAATTATGTGCATAGAAATTCTTTTTTAAAATGGCAGGATTGGGTTATATGGTGCATGGTATTGACAGTTCTGTAGAGAATTCTAGCACCTCAAATATATTAGAGAATTAAAATCTTCCACAAGCTAGAGCTGCATTTAGATGGTGTTGTTCCATTCCTATTCCAGTATTACCAAATTTGAACGACAACATCTTTAGAACACAATATTGTGATTGATTCTAGTTAGGAATCTTCCCCCATTATAGGGTAAATTGGTTAGTCACTGTACATAATTGGTTTCAAGCTGTTCTGATTAAGATTTTCCCATCTGAGCTATTGTTTACCATATTTTTCGGAGTATAAGACGCACCAGAGTATAAAACGCACCCAGGTTTTGAAGAGGCAATTTTTTTTAAAAAGTAGGTAAGTAGATAGAGGGATAGAGAGGGAGAGAAAGAGAGAGAAATACAGTAGGTAGGTAGGTAGGGAGAGAGAGTGTGTAGGTAGGTAGGTAAGTAGGTAGAGGGGGAGAGAGAGAGAGAGAAATACAGTAGGTAGGTAGGTAGGTAGACAGAGTGTGTAGTTAGGTAGTTAGGTAGATAAAGGGATAGGGAGAGAGAGAGAAATACAGTAGATAGGTAGGGGGAGAGAGAGAGTAGGTAGATATGTTGATAGGGGGAGAGAGAGAGAGAAATACAGTAGGTAAGTAAGTAGGGAGAGAGAGTGTGTGTAGATAAGAAGGTAAAGGGATAGAGAGAGAAATAGAGAGAGAGAGAGAAATACAGTAGATAGGGGGAGAGAGAGAATAGGTAGATAGATAGAGGGGGAGAGAGAGAGAAATACAGGAGGGAGGGAGGGAGAGAGAAAAATAGAGAGAGAGAGGGAGAGGGAGAGAGAGAGAGAGAGAGAGAGAGAGAGAGAGAGAGAGAGAGAGAGAGAGAGAGAGAAATACAGTAGATAGGTAGGGGGAGAGAGAGAGAGTAGTAGGTAGGTAGGTAGATGTTTCCAGGTGTATTTACTCATGTGCTGGAGAAGGAAACTGACCACCTTTGGAACAAATCTTTGTTTCTGCAGGCACAGTACTTGACCAACGTAATTATCATCAATCACTCTAGCTGAACAGCTTTCCGAAAGGGAAAAAAACTCTTTTTGCACTGTGCAAACCTCCCCCAAACGGCCTGTTTTTCATGAAAATGGGCCCGTTTTTTTTCAAATAAAAGGCATGAATAGCCTTGCGGGCGGCTTGCAGAGTGCTCCTACAGGGGCCCAAAACAAGGAAAAACAGCCTGTTTTTTGCTCATTTCTGCCTTCCCCAGCCCCCAGGAGCTCTCTGGAAACCTCTATAAGGGTATGCGCGTGGCCATTTTGGTGAAGGGGCGGGGTTTTGGGAGGCAACAAATGCTGTATTCGAAGTATAAGACGCACCCAGATTTTCAGCCTCTTTTTAGAGGAAAAAAGGTGCGTCTTATAATACGGTATTTGTCACAATTAAAATAAGATGCTATATATGACATAAACTTTAAAATATAAAATGCAAGATTAAAGTATAAAATTAAACAGCTCCCCCCCCCCCCAAACCAGCAACATTAATTGTATTCTATTGCACTGCCATGAAGTCCTTAAGTGTACATTGATCGGGACACAAAGGGCAGGTATACATAGGCGGTGTTGTTTGCATGTCACCACAATTGCAAAGAGAGAAGCCACTGGATAGCCCCATTTGTTCAGAGTGTCTCTGGATCTTGTGGTGCTCATAGTCAGTCTATTCAATGCATTTCATACTTCCCAGCTTTAGTCAGATCCTTGGTTTGGCACCTCAGTTATTTCTCACTAATTTCCCGTGGATGCTATTTTGCCCACTGACCTTTAGTTTAATGTTAGTACAATGCTGTTTATATGTTGGGGCGACATGTAGAGTGATACTGTGGGAAGGAAAATCCATCTGGTTCAGTTCCAACCTGGGAGAAAGAGACTGGAAACAACATGGAGGCTGATTGGAAAGAAAGTTTAATGATGAACAGAACAACAGCAGTTCTTGAGTAGCTGACCAAATGGTTAAATGAGTGGATGGATCTTTATATGTTTCTGTGACATTTGGACTGTTCTGGGGGGGGGGTGCAATGAAGGAGCTTGTGTTCTGAAAAGGTGTTGGGCAATTCCTATTGTGGCTAATGGCTTTTGTCTTGTGTTGGATCTTGGGTGAGGGGCTGCTTTCTAATCTTACCCTTCTGCCTTTGTTAGCTGTCAAACTTTGCTGCAAGGAGTTTTGAAATAGCCTGTCTTGAATGGATTTCTGCCTGCAGAATTTGCTTTGCTTATGAATAGATCCATCTAGATAGTTGGTTTCCTCTTTCAATAAACTCCATCTCCTTAAGTACTGGCATCTGCTGTGAGCTATTAAAAAGGACTGGAGGATGCTTTCTACCTCTAAACACACGTTTCTCCATTTCTCGTTTAGGGTAATATAATATTCTGCCTTTTTTATATTTCCCACAATATTTCATTCTGGGGAGGGTGGCTTCCCATAATCCCTAAATATTTAGGACTGTGACAATGCTCCAATAATGTCCTGTTCCATATAATATGCAGCTTCCTAGCAGCCTGCTTAATGCAAAGATGGAAGGCACATACAAGAGCTTTTGCTGGATTTAGTCTTAACTGATTATCTCAAAAGTCATCTCTACCAGGGTTTTAGTTAAACATTGTTCGGCCTACTCATATGTTTTTCCTTGTTGTTTGATAATCAGCATGCATATAGTTAGTATTTTAGAGAGCAGCTGATCATTGGTGTAAACATTAAAAAGAGTTGGAACAAATACACTACCTTGTGGTAAGCCATTCCTTGGGTTCCTCTATCTGCTTTACCTTCCCTGGAATTCCATAAAAAGCATAATTATATAATGATAATGATAATTTTTGTCATAATCCTATTATAAGCCGTAATTTTCAGTACGGAGAAAAATTCCTTACAGCTCACGGGGATGCAATGGCGCAATGGTTAAACACACTGAGCTTGTCAGCTGGATAGCTAACATCCCAGGTTCAAGTCCTGAGCACTGCACCATGGGATGAGCTCCCATTCTTTCCTCAACTCCTGCCAACCTAGCAGTTAGAAAGGATACAGATGTGAATAGATAAATAGGTACAACTTTGGCGGGAAGATAACAGCATTCCATGCACTTCGGCATATAAACATGTGGCCACATGACCATGCAACTGTCTTCAGACAACACTGACCCCTTGGCTAAGAAATGGAGATGAGCATCTCCCTAGAGTTTGACAGGATTGGATAGGAGAAACTTTTACCTTTTCCTAATAGCTCACATGTAGCAAATCTAGATTTGACAAAGATCTGTGATTAGAACCTTCCATCTTTACAGATATTTTAGTAATATATACATCCCTTCGCCCAATCTGCTCCCACAGAGAGGGTCTTCTTCGGGTGCCGTCGGCCGGGCAATGCCGGTTGGCGACACCCAGAGGAAGGGCCTTCTCTGTGGCGGGCCCGGCCCTCTGGAACGACCTACCCCCCGACCTTCGCACAATCTTGGACCTCCGCCTCTTCCGCCAACATCTTAAGACGTACTTATTCCAACAAGCCGGCCTAGGATAGCCCCCCCGTTTCTGACTTTTTAAGGAAATTTGTAATTTGGTAGTGTTTTTAATATTGGGTTTTTAGCACGGGTTAATGAATTTAATTACATTTTAATTGATATTTATTATATTTTGTGTTTTTAAGATGCCTGTGCGCCGCCCTGGGTCCTAATAAGGAGAAGGGCGGGGTATAAATTTAATAAAATAAATAAATAAATAAATAGTGTAATAACAAATGCTAGAGCAGGGGGCACTGGCTCTAGATATGGACTATTGCCTATTAGGCAGGCAGGATTAGCTCTGTCTACCTAACCAGGGGTCTGCAAAGTTGGCTCTTTTAAGACTGGTGGACTTCAACTCCCAGAATTCCCCAGCCAGCCATGCTGGCTGGGGAATTCTGTGAGTTGAAGTTCACCAGTCTTAAAAGAGCCAACTTTGCAGACCTCTGCCCTAAACTGTTTCTGTTTTCTCTCCTACAATATTTTTTTTTACCAGGATGGGGAAAAACTGTAGAGATTTGGTAAGTCCCTTAGCATTTTTATTGGGAGAAGATGATTCTATTAGGAAAAGATTAAATCCTTCTCTGTTATGGACATTAATCCTAAATCACTTATCTCCTCTTTGGTAGCTGATAATAGTGAAAAATCCTATTCACAGATTTTCCACAGCATGTCTTATTTGGCCCTACATTAACTCAATAAGAATGATATGCACTGTCTGTAATATTTCACAGCTGGTTATCAGCACATCTGCTTTTTTCATACACTTTCTAGGGGTGGAATTTTCCCTTTTATAGTGCCAGTGTTCATTGACCTTTAATAATTTGGATATTTCATCTTTTGCTATTCTGTAACTTAAGTCTTTAATTGACTGGTAGAGGCAGCTTGATAATAGAAATAAGACAACCTGGTATTGGAGTACTTTTCCTGTAATATAAATTTCATTTCAGTTATTCACATACAGAGATTCATTTGTTGCAAGAATATGAAACAGATACAATACAGATTTATTGCATAACAAAACCACTTTTTAAAACGAACACAAATTTGGAAAATTGACTTTGTCAGATGATTCAATTGATACCATCCACTCATCACAGGGAATAGGCAATTTGTTTGCATAGGAAGTGTTTTCAGTATATAATAATTTAGTCTTTCAACAATATGAAACGAAGTAATTTACCACATTTTACTTGCCGTGGTATTAATTCAAAGTGCTGGTTATTACCTATAACGGTCTGCTTGACATAGAACTAGAGTAGTTGAAGTACTGCCTTTCTCCATTGCTTTTGCTCCGCCCACTAGATCTAGCAAAGAGGCTATGGGTCTCTTCCAATGAACAACGTTATCTAGTTCAGGGGTGTCCAACCTTTGCAACTTTAAGTCTGAAGGACTCTGGGAGCTGAAGTCCATCAGACTTAAAGTTGCAAAGGTTGGAGACCCCTGATCTAGTTGGACTCTGGTTTTGGCTTTCTCTATGACAGTGCCTGTTCTATAGAAAAGCATCCTTGGAATTTAAATTTATTTATTTTATTTTATTAAATTTATAGACCGCCCCCTCTCCCCCATGGGGACTCGGGGCGGTGCACAGGAAATTAAAAATCAAATAAATACAACAATATACAAAATATTAAAACCGAATTAAGTTACCCCTGTACTAAAATATCAACATTAAAAGCCTTAAAAACTTAAAACACCTTGGGAGGAGTTTGACTTTGTCACTACCGAGGATATGGACAGGTTGCGGAGGAACCTTAGAGCCACCACATGTTTATTGGACCCGTGCCCCTCTTGGTTTGTACTGGCATCCTGGGAGGTGACACGAGGCTGGCTCCAGGGCATTGTGAATTCATCTCTGAGTGAGGGGTTCTTGCCTACCATCTTGAAAGAGGCGGTGGTGAGGCCCCTCCTCAAGAAGCCTTCCCTGGACCCAGCATTATTAGAGAACTACCGTCCTGTCTCCAACCTTCACTTTTTAGTGAAGGTTGTTGAGAGTGTGGTGGCCCAACAGTTTCCTCGACACCTGGAGGAAGTTGATTATCTAGACCCGCGTCAGTCCAGCTTCCGGCCCAGTCACAACACTGAGACGGCATTGGTCACGTTGGTCGATGATCTCTGGAGGGCATGGGATAGAGATTGCTCCTCTATCCTGGTCCTATTAGACCTCTCAGCGGCTTTTGATACCATCGACCATGGTATCTTATTGCACCGATTGGGGGGGTTGGGGCTGAGAGGTACCGTTCTACAGTGGTTGTCGTCCTACCTCTCTGGTCGGTCGCAATGGGTGTTGGCAGGAGGGCAGAGGTCGTCCCTGAGGCCCCTCATATGTGGGGTTCCTCAGGGGTCGGTCCTCTCACCACTTCTGTTCAACACCTATATGAAGCTGCTGGGCGAGATCATCCGTGGTTTTGGGGTGGAATACCATCTGTACGCTGATGACACCCAGCTGTACATATCCACCCCAAACCACCCCAACGATGCCGTCGAGGTGCTGTCCCGGTGTTTGGAGGCCGTACGGGTCTGGATGGGTAGTAACAAACTCAAACTCAACCCGTCCAAGACCGAGTGGCTGTGGTTTCCGGCACCCCGGTTCAGCCAGATTACTCCAACACTGGCCATTGGGGGCGAACAACTGGCCCCCGTGGAGAGGGCGCGCAACTTGGGCGTCCTCCTGGATTCCTGGCTGTCCATGGAGGACCTTGTGGCGGCCGTGGCCAGGGGGGTGTTTTACCAGGTATGCCTGATACGCCAGTTGCGCCCCTTACTGGACCGGGGGGCCCTTCGCACAGACACTCAAGTGCTTGTGACATCCCCGCTGGATTACTGTAACGCTCTCTACATGGGGCTCCCCTTGAGGTGCACTCGAAGGCTACAGTTAGTGCAGAATGCGGCCGCGCGGGTAATTATGGGCGCCCCAAGGCAAGCCCACATAACACCTCTCCTGCGCGAGCTGCACTGGCTGCCTGTGGCCTTTCGAGTGCGCTTCAAGGTGTTGATGACCATCTTTAAATCGCTCCATGGCTCGGGGCCTAGCTATATACGAGACCGCCTCATGCCCCATACATCCCTTCGTCCGATCTGCTCCCACAGAGAGGGTCTTCTCTGGGTGCCGTCGGCTGGGCAATGCCGGTTGGCAACACCCAGGGGAAGGGCCTTCTCTGTGGCGGGCCTGGCCCTCTGGAACGACCTACCCTCCGACCTTCGCACTACCTCGGACCTCCGCCTCTTCCGCCAACGTCTTAAGACGGATTTATTCCAACAAGCCGGCCTAGGATAGCCCCCCGTTTCTGACTTTTTATATTTAAATTATAATTTGGTAGGGTTTTTAAATGGGTTTTAGAACGGGTTGAATAATTTAATATATTTTAATGATGTATATTGTATTTATTGTGGTTTTAAATCATGCCTGTGCACCGCCCTGGGTCATAACAAGGAGAAGGGCGGGGTATAAATTCGAATAAATAAATAAATAAAATAAATAAATAAACAGGTGTACCCCTTAAAATTCCAATTATTTATTTATTTATTTTTTATTTTATTACATTTATATCCCGCACTTCTCCGCAGAGGACCCAGGGCGGCGCACAGGAGATTTAAAAGATATACAAAATAGAAAATAGATAAATAATTTAAAATATATATTAAATAATCCCAATCCTATGCTAAAACCAATTATTAAAAACCCAATTTAAAACTTTTCTAAAAGTTCCCATGGGAGGTAAGGCTAGGCCGGCTTGATGAAAAAAGTATGTCTTTAGACATTGGCGGAAGAGGCGGAGGTCGGTGATGGTCCGGAGTTCAGGGGGTAGGTCGTTCCAAAGGGCAGGGCCCGCCACAGAGAAGGCTCTTCCCCTGGGTGTCGCCAGTCGGCCTTGTCCGGCCGACGGCACCCTGATAAGGCCCTCTCTGTGGGAGCGTATCGGTCTAAGGGATGTATGGGGCAGGAGACGGTCTCGCATATAACTAGGCCCCGAGCCATGGAGCGCTTTAAAGATGGTCGTCAGAACCTTGAAGCGCACCCGAAAGACCACAGGAAGCCAATGCAGCTCGCGCAGGATTGGTGTTATATGGGAGCTTCTGGTGGCTGCTGTAATTACCCGCACGGCTGCGTTTTGGACTAGCTGTAGCTTTCGAGTGCACCTCAAGGGAAGCCCCATGTAGAGAGCATTACAGTAGTCGAGATGGGACGTCACGAGAGCTTGAGTGACTGTGCGACGGGCAGCCCGGTCCAGTAAGGGGCGCAATTGGCGCATCAGGCGTACCTGATGAAACGCCCCCCTGGCCACGGCCGCCACATGGTCCTCCAAGGACAGCCGGGAATCCAGGAGGACACCCAAATTGCACGCCCTCTCCACGGGGCCCAGTGTTTCGCCCCCAATGGCCAGAGTTGGAGTAATCTGGCTGAACCGGGGTGCCGGAAACCACAGCCACTCAGTCTTTGCAGGGTTGAGCTTGAGTTTGTTGCTACCCATCCAGATCCATGTGGCTTCCAAACACCGGGACAGCACTTCAGCGGCATCGTTGGGGTGGTCTGGGGTGGATATGTACAGCTGAGTGTCATCAGCGTACAGATGGTACTCCACCCCAAAACCACGGATGATCCCACCCAGCGGCTTCATATATGTGTTGAATAGGAGGGGCGAGAGGACCGACCCCTGAGGAACCACACATAAGAGGGGTCTCGAGGTTGAGCTCTGCCCTCCCATCAACACATATTGCGACTGACCAGAGAGGTAGGACGAGAACCACCGCAAAACGGTGCCTCCCAGCCCCAACCCCCCCAGTCGGTGCAATAGGATACCATAGTCGATGGTATCAAAAGCCGCCGAGAGGTCTAACAGGACTAGGATAGAGGAATAACCTCTATCCCGCGCCCTCCAGAGATCATCCACCAATGCGACCAATGGCGTCTTGGTGCTGTGACCGGGTCGGAAGCCGGACTGGCACGGGTCTAGATAATCAATTTCCTCCAGGTGTCGTGGAAACTGTTGGGCCACCACACTCTCAACAACCTTCACTAAAAAGTGAAGGTTGGGGACCGGACGGTAATTCTCCAGTAATGCTGGGTCCAGGGAAGGCTTCTTGAGGAGGGGCCTCACTACCGCCTCTTTCAAGATGGCAGGCAAGAACCCCTCACTCAAAGATGCGTTGACAATATCCTGGAGCCAGCCTCGTGTCATCTCCCAGGATGCCAGTACAAGCCAGGAGGGACACGGGTCCAATAAACATGTGGTAGATTTAAGTCTCTTTGACAACCTGTCCATATCCTCAGTAGTAACAAAGTCAAACTCCTCCCAAGATGGTGTCTCAAGAACAGCCTCGGACAATCCAACCGGACCACTCTCAATGGAGGGTAACTCATTCCGAATCCAAGTGATTTTATCCTGCAGATATATCCCAAATTCCTCTGCTCGTCCCTGAAGAGGGGCTTCCCACGGCCTCTGGTGGAGGAGGGAGCGGGTCACCCCAAACAGGGCGGCAGGGCGGTTATCTGCGGATGCAATAAGGGTGGCACAATACTCACATTTGGCCACCCTTATCGCCACTAAGTAAGTCCTAATATGGGCTCTCACTAGTGTTCAGTCGGCTTCGGAACTAGAGGATCTCCATCTGCTCTCTAGGCGTCTCTTGCGGCGTTTCATCTCCCTCAGCTCCTCGGTAAACCAAGGAGCCTGGGTGATTCGACGCTGCATGAGAGGCCGCAAGGGCGTGACTCAGTCCAGGGCCCCCGTGGCCGCACTCAGCCATGCGGCCACTAGGTCCTCAGTCGAGTTGCGGGGCAAGGCCACAGGTATTGGCCCAAGCTCCCTCTGGAACCTTTCCGGGTCCATCAGGAGCCTGGGGCGGAACCATCACGGAATCTCAGGTTCCGCCTCCCCGCGGTGGGGCGTGGCGATTGGAAAGTCCAGCCAGAGGAGAGTGTGATCTGTCCATGACAAGGGCAGGATGGCTAAATCCCTTATTCCCAGATCACTACTCCACTGTCCCGAGACGAAGATTAAGTCCAGGGTGTGTCCTCCCTCGTGAGTAGGGCCTAAAACTACCTGGGTCAGGTCCACGGCTGTCATGGAGGCCATGAACTCCCAAGCTACTCTGGAGGTTTCGCCTCTCGATGGCAGGTTAAAATCCCCCATGACCAGCAATCTGGGGGTCTCAAACGCCGCCTCGGCTATCACCTCCAGGAGCTCGGGCAGGGCTGTTGTTACATAGTGGGGAGCCAGGTATACAACTAACACGCCCAACTGCCTCCCTAGGCCCCACTTCACAAGGAGGGACTCACACCCGGCCGTCTGAGGGATCGTGGTCTCCCTCGGCTCAAGACTTTCCTTAACTATAATCGCCACCCCTCCACCCCTTCCTAGGGCCCTAGGCTGATGAAAGGCTCGGTAGCCTGGTGGGCACATCTCTACGAGGGGTTATCCTCCCTCGTGGCCCAACCAGGTTTCCGTTATACCCACCAGGTCCGGGTCCCCCTCTGACACAAAGTCATGGATGAGGGGGGCTTTTTGTACCATGAACCTGGCTTTGCATAACATCAGCCTAGGGCCCCGGGTCTGTGGTCCTTGCCCTCCTAGTCTGCGATGGGAGCATGGGGGGTTGGAGCACGTGACCGCCCGTAACCAATGGCCACGGTCCTCCAACAGGTAATGTCCACCCCGTCTACCCCCGCCCCTGCCCCTCCCCATAACCGAACTGATAGAAAATACCTCAGTGGAAACGACTCCCCCTTCCCCCTCCTCCGTTTCCCTACTTCCGCCGGCCGGCCCTGTAATTTGTCACCCCTTCACCTGACTGTCCCGCCCTCCTCCCTGGAACCCCCTAAAAGCCTAATTAAAAATTTATGTAAAAACCCTCTGAGTTTGTGCTTCGCCCACCTCTCTGGATCAATCAATCCATCCTCGAGGTGGGCCCGTGTTAGACCGGGGGGCCAGGCCTGTGAGAGAGGAGACTCCCGCAGGCAGAGGAGGTCTAACCTTGAGTACACTAACATTCCCTAGGCCACACTGGCTGTAAAAGGAGGAACGCCAAAGATGGTAAAAATGCCTAAGATGGTAAAACGCGTAAGATGATAAAACAGCAGGTCCGACTAAAAATGGCGACAGTACAGATTGAAAGTATAGGACGGACGGTTGGGAGAGATATTAAAAGCACATGGAGTGGAGAGGTCTTATCCCGCCGGGGGGGGGGAGAGGGGCATAGAAGATGGATCATAGCATCTATAGATGACATAGTTCGTGACTTTGCTCCTAATTGTTCACGTGGAGGGAGATTTTTTTTTATCCTGCCGGGGGGAGGGGGGGCATTGAAGATGGATCATAGCACCTATAGATGACATAGTCCGTGACTTTGCTCCTAATTGTTCACGTGGAGGGAGAGTATTACTATAGGTGTGTTTTTCTATGATTGCTGTTGTTAGTTTAGCATTGCCATAGGTCATTTGTTGTGATTTGGTTTTTTATTTATTTGTTTTTTAATCCTTGTACACTGCTGTTAGGCTAGTCATGCTCTTAACTCAACCTACCTCACATGGCATAAGGGAGTCCTAGATGCCATCATAGGTTCCTGAACTAAAAATAAGAATAGCAAAGCAAAAAATAGAAATACTGTAATTTGTTGTTGTTATTATTACAGTTGGTCACACAGTCAGTCAGTCAGTCAGAAGCATTTTTATCCATCCAGTCAATCCTTCCCACAGACCTGGGATAAGCAGATGTTCTTTTTTTCTATTAGTATGGTTGCAAAGTTAACCTTATAAATTGTTATTATTTGCAATGGTATGGAAGTGTATTAGAAATATGGCATTCTGTATCTATCATTATTATTATCATGCAACAGCCTATTGACAAATCATGGTGACAATTAATAATAATAATAATAATAATAGTTTAATTTCTTGACCGCTCCTCTCCCCGTAGGGACTCGGAGCGGTGCACAGGGAAACTAAAACAATAAATATACAATCAAAAACATCTTAAAAACAAATTAAATAGTACCTGTGCTAAAATACCCAATCTAAGCTAAAATTCCCACTATACAACTAAAACCCCATAGAGAGAGACTACCCCAGACCGGCCAAGCAGAAAAAATATGTTTTTAATTTCAGACGGAAGGAGCGGAGGTCCGTGGTCGTTCTAATGTCGGGGGGAAGGTCATTCCAGAGGGCAGGGCCCGCCACAGAGAGAGCCCTTCCCCTGGGCGTCGCCCGCTGACAAAGTCTAGTGGACGGCACCCGGAGAAGTCCCTCTCTGTGGGAGCGAATCGGCCGTGAGGAAGTATGGGGCAGGATCTGATCCCGCAAGTAGCTAGGTCCCGAGCCATGGAGCGCTTTAAAGATGATAATTAGTACCTTGAAGCGCACCCGGAAGACGACAGGCAGCCAGTGCAGCTCGCGCAGGAGAGGTGTTACATGGGTAAACCTAGAGGTACCCAGGATTGCCCGCGCGGCTGCATTCTGGACCATCTGCAGTCTCCGGGTGCACCTCAAGGGAAGCCCCATGTAGAGAGAGTTACAATAGTCCAGTCGGGATGTCACGAGAGCATGAGTGACTGTGCGAAGGGCGTCCCGATCCAATAGGGGGCGCAACTGGCGAACCAGGCGAACCTGGTAAAACGCCCTCCTAGCCACGGCTGTCACTTGATCTTCCATGGACAGCCGGGCATCTAGGAGGACACCCAAGTTGCGCGCCCCATCCACAGGGGCAAGATGTTCGCCCCCTATGGCCAGCGATGGAGTTAGCTGGTTGAATCGGGCAGCCGGAAACCACAGCCACTCGGTCTTGGTCGGGTTGAGCCTGAGTCCGTTACTTCCCATCCAGATCCGTACGGCTTCCAGGCACTGGCACATCACTGCTACGGCATCGTTGGGGTGGTTTGGGGTAGATATATACAGCTGCGTATCATCAGCGTAGAGATGATACTCTACCCCAAAACCACGGATGATCTCACCCAGCGGCTTCATATATGTGTTGAACAGGAGAGGCGAGAGGACCGACCCCTGAGGGACCCCACATGTGAGGGGTCTCGAGGTCGACCTCTGCTCTCCTGCCAACACAAATTGCGATCGGCCAGAGAGGTAGGAGGAGAACCACCGTAAAACGGTGCCTCCCACCCCCAACCCCCCCAACCGATGCAATAGGATACCATGGCCGATGGTATCGAAAGCCGCCGAGAGGTCTAATAGGACCAGGATGGAGGAACAACCCCCATCCCTGGCCCTCCAGAGATCATCAACCAACGCGACCAATGCCGTCTCGGTGCTATGCCCGGGCCGAAAGCCGGACTGGCGCGGATCTAGATACTCAACTTCCTCCAGGTGACGTGGAAACTGTTGTGCCACCACACTCTCAACAACCTTCGCCAAAAAGGGAAGGTTGGAGACTGGACGATAGTTGTTCAAAAGAGCTGGATCCAAAGAGGGCTTCTTGAGGAGGGGCCTCACCATAGCCTCTTTTAGGGAGGCAGGCAAGGAACCCTCACTCAAGGATGCGTTGATAACCTCTTGGAGCCAGCCTCGTGTCACCTCCCAGGATGCCAGTACAAGCCAGGAGGGACACGGGTCCAATAAACATGTGGTGGCTCGCAGTCGCCCACGTAACTTGTCTATATCCTCGGAAGTAACGGAGTCAAACTTCTCCCAAACAAGATCTGTCTCGTGGCATCCCACTGGGCCATCAATGGGGGCTAGCTCGTTCTGTATCTGAGCGATTTTCTCCTGCAGAAAAATCACAAATTCCTCTGCTCTACCCTGTAGCGGGGCTTCCCGCACCCTCTGTTGAAGGAGGGAGCGGATCACCCTAAACAGGGCGGCAGGGCGGTTTTCTGCGGATGCTATGAGGGTGGCACAATGATGACGTTTGGCCACTCTCAGCGCCACAATGTAAGTCCGTAAATGGGCTCTTACCTGTGTTCGGTCAGATTCAGAACGGGTAGACCTCCATCTTCTCTCTAGGCATCTCTTGCGGCGTTTCATCACCCTCAGCTCCTCGGTAAACCAGGGAGCTGTGATGACTCGCCGCCGCAAGAGAGGCCGCAAGGGCGCGACCCGATCCAAGGCTCCCGTGGTCGCAATATTCCATGCGACCACAAGGTCCTCGATCGGGGTGCGGGTCGGGGGTACAGGAATTATGTCAACAATGTGTCATCCTCTGCCTGAAATGAGATACAGATAATAAGAAATATGTCATAATTGATAGATTTATACCATTCATAATTTTCTCTACCTACATTTGTGAAACTATAGGAAGAATAAATGAAATGCTTTAAAATTTTACATAAATACTGCTTCTAGTTTTGGTAGAGATATTGTTGTAATTATGAATATAACTGTTAATATTAGCTACAGTGCTAATTTGATTATACAATAATTATCTAATTATTGCTGTAATTTACTATCTTACATTTGGTTTGTATGCTAATCAATGATTTAATGCTTTGTTAGCTACATTTATATGGTCATGCTAATGTTTTGAAATCCAAAACAATTACAATAACTAATTTTCACTGTATTTATCGTTTAAAATGTTTAAGTTGTGTTTCAGTTTAGTTTTAGTTTTATTTGATTTATATACCGCCCTTCTCCCTTTCGGGACTCAGGGCGGTGTACAGCCACAGTAAAATCGGTGATACAAAATCTAAAAGAATATATTAAAAAAGATATATATTCTTTGTTTGATTACTGGAACAGGAAAAATATTGAAATATGCATTTCAATTATTTCCAAAATAATATAGCCAATAACCTAGAATCATTTGCAAATTCCCCGTGCTGACTCATGATAAAATACTTTCCTCTGTACCTCTTACCTTCTCACTGGCAGTACCATGAATTACGTTCAGGGGTGGGTTTCTGGGGGTTCGCCTGGGATCGGGCGAACCCTTTCGTAAAATTTCCGGATCCCGAGCGATCCCTTTGGATCGTGGACCCGGAAGTAAGTCGCCGCTGCTAACTGCTGCTCCCAGCTGGGGCGGGCAGGCAGGAAAGCAAGCAAGGCGACTGCGCTGTCTTCTTTTTCCCTCAGCGAAGCGCCGCCTCCTCCTCGCCCATGCTTCGCTGAGAGAAAAAGAAGACAGCCAGGCCCGCTATCCGAAGGGGTCCTCCTTTCCCCTTCTCCATGGGGGTGGGTGGTGGGGGTGGGCCGCTCACCTCGTCGCCCCACAACCTGCTGCCGTGACAACTCCGAAGAGCAGCGCTCGGGCCAGGAGCCGCCGGCCAAAAAAAAAGAAAGCACACACACACACACAACCTACTTCAGGCGGCGGGAAACACGCAAGGAGAATCCACTCCCAGCTGTCTTCTTTTTCCTTCTGCGAAGGGTACTGGCCGCTGGCAAAGCGGGAGGCTCGGGAAGGCGGCGGGAGCGCCTTTCCCCCCCCTTCCCTTTGCTCAGCCACCTCTTCCCCCCTACGCCTAGCCGCGAGTGGATTCTCCTTGCGTGTTTCCCGCCGCCTGAAGTAGGTTGTGTGTGTGTGTGTGCCGCCTTCCCGAGCCTCCCGCTTTGCCAGTGGCCAGTACCCTTCGCAGAAGGAAAAAGAAGACAGCTGGGAGTGGATTCTCCTTGCGTGTTTCCCGCCGCGGGTAAGGAAAGTTGCTGCGCGCCCCAAAAATCCTCTGGCCCGCTGGCCGCGGTTGCTTGCTCGCTCGCTTGCTCGCTCACCCATCGGACGCCAGGTTCCTTCGTCCGGTGGATGGGTGAGAGAGAGAGTAAATACAGCCAGCGGGTTCTCTGGCTCTCTGGTTCCCCCCTCCCTCCCTGTCTCTCTGTGTGTCTGTGCCTCTCTCTGTCTGTCTCTCCCCCCCCCCAAACCTCCTCAGCTCCTGGAAGTAGCCTGACCGGCTACTCTCGCTCTCTCTCTCACCCATCCACCGGACGAAGGAACCTGGTGTCCGATGGGTGAGCAAGCGAGCGAGCAAAGGCTTTTGAAGCAAAGGCTTCAAAGGCTGCCGGCTAGGAACAGCGCGCTACGCTGCGCGAACCCCCCCCCGCCCCCTGCCAGTCACGCTAACAGGGAAAGTTTTGCCGCAACTGGGGGGGGGGACTTCGCGCAGCTATTCGCGGGCTGCGCGAAGCCATCCCAATCCCCTGCAGCCACGCCAGCAGCTTTAAGGGCCGGGCTGGACCTTTCGCGCTTGGCGCGAATGCAGAGGCTTGGGGGGGCTTCGCGCAGCTATTCGCGGGCTGCGCGAAGCCATCCCAATCCCCTGCAGCCACGCCGGCAGCTTTAAGGGCCGGGCTGGACCTTTCGCGCTTGGCGCGAATGCAGAGGCTTGGGGGGGCTTCGCGCCGAGCCGAGCCAAGCGCGCCCGGCTGGAGCGCACGAGCCACCCGCGAGCGCCATGGCGAGCTGGAGCGGGGCGCGGGGCGCGCTGCTGCTGCTCCTGCTGTGCGGGCCGGGGGCGCGGAGGTCCCGGGGCGCCGACAAGAAGAACAGCCTCCGCAGGGCGGCCTGCTGGGCAAGGAGAACGTGCGCGCCCTGCAGAAGGTGAGCGGCGCCTGGAGGGTCCCGGGCAAAGGGGAGGGGGGGAAGGGGAAGAGGAGGGGTCTGGGTTGGGAGGGGGGTCTGGCCTTGTTGGGGGGGAAGGGGTGCAGAAGGGGGTCCCCGACTTTGGCGTGGGTGGCCAGGAGGGAGATTGGGGAGGTCCTGGCTGAGCCACTTGGGTGCCCGCTGGAGAGGGTGACCTGGTAGGAATGATGGAGATGGCCAAAGATGTTGGGGGAGGGGGGGTCTTAGTCCTGGATGAGCCAGTGGGGAGACCCCACAAGGTGACCTGAGGGCACAATGCTGGGGATGATGATGATGATGATGATGGGGGCTTCTGAGAGGTGAACCTGGTCATGGTGGTGAGGATGACCACAGAGGTTGAGGGTCCTGGTTGACTCATGATTTTGGGGGTGGGGGGGAGGAGGGTTTCCACAAGGTGATCTGAAGATGGAAAGGGGATGAGAATGATGCCTCACTGGAAAAGTAAACATGGTACATGTTTCTCCAGTCCAGTAGACCAGAGGTGTTAGCTGTCCCGCCCCAAAGGTGCTTTATTTTCCACGAGGCATCTGGACTTTGTTTTTTTTCTTTGAAGACGTTTCACTTCTCACCCAAGAAGCTTCTTCAGCTGCGACTTGGATGGTGGGGAATGGAAGGATTTATATTCTGGTCATTTGTACCCTTTTAGAGGTAGCAGCCATGCCAGAAGCTTTAAGGGCCGGGCCTTTTACATTTGAAGCTGCCGGGCACTGGGGCCTTTCTCAACATGGCTAGCCACTAACTTGTTGAAAAAGGGGCCAGCAGATTCACAGCATGGCCCTTTAAATTTCGCGCTGCAGCTGCTAACGTTCCCACCTGGTCACATGGCCAGAAAGCCACTCCCACCCGGTCACATGGCCAGAAAGCCACTCCCACCCGGTCACATGGCCGGGAAGCCACTCCCACCCGGTCACATGGCTGGCAAGCCACTCCCACAAAGCAGGCCACACCCACAGAACCTGTTCCAAAAATTTTGAAACCCACCCCTGATTACGTTGTGAAACTTTTTTTAGATATGTGTGTTAGTTTTATTTAGTTAGTTTTTGAGAGCTAATAAGCTCGAAATAGATCTATCTTGGTCTCTCAAATTTAAATTTATTGATCAGCTCATAAAACTAACACACATATCTAAAAAAATTTACACAACGTAATTCATGGTTCTCTGTCTAGATGGTCTCTAGTGATGAGCCGAAAGGCAGAGAGGGAAACAGTATATCTCCTCCCTTAATGGGGCCCTAACAGGAAGTTGTGAAAACAATTATCTATACTAAATACTCCTGTCTTAGCTGATGCAATGGGTAGAGCCGGTTAGGCTGTAGTGCTAGGCTTCTGCCTTGGATGCATTGCAGCCTCAGTTCGAATCCCAGTGGGGTGTGGCCAACTGCTGAGAGCTAATAAGCTCAAAATAGATCTTTCGGTCTCTCAAATTTAAATTTATTGATCAGCTCATAAAACTAACACACATATCTAAAAAAATTTACACAACGTAATTCATGGTTCTCTGTCTAGATCAGTGGTTCCCAAAGTGGGCGTTAACGCCCCCCAGGGGGCAGTGGAATTGCTCAGGGGGGCGGTGAGAGGCAAGGAGCTGGGGCGATGAGAGGCAAGGCGTGGGCGGCAGAGAAATTCTGGAGAGTCATTTAAATAAGAAAAATTTCACTCGCTCTCCCCTGCCATCGCGAAGCCATTCCATTGCTCACTCCCTGCCCCCACCCATCTCATGCTTGCCCTGCCCACTACTGAGTGCTTGGCTGGTTCACCAATCACCCCGCCCGCCTGTAAACCTATTTAACTCTTTTCATGCTTGGATTTATTTCATTATATTGCTGCCTGCTGACGCCGACTAGGTAAATAAGCTGCTACTAAGGGAGGGGTGGGGGCGGGGGGCGGGGGGGAGGTTACCTTGCTCTCAAATCCTCTCAAACAGAGTTTTTTTCCTGTGCCTGGGGGGCGGGGGGGGAGAAGTTACCTTGCTCTCAAATCCTCTCAAACGGAGTTTTTTTCCTGTGCCTGGGGGGCGGGGGGGGGGAGAAGTTACCTTGCTATCAAGCCCTTTCAAATGGAGTTTTTTTCCTGTGCCTGGGGGGCAGGGGGGGGAGAAGTTACCTTGCTATCAAGCCCTTTCAAACGGAGGTTTTTTCCTGTGCCTGGGGGGCGGGGGGGGACAAGTTACCTTGCTATCAAGCCCTTTCAAACGGAGTTTTTTTCTGTGCCTGGGGGGCGGGGGGGAAGAAGTTACCTTGCTATCAAGCCCTTTCAAACAGAGTTTTTTTTCTGTGCCTGGGGGGTGGGGGGGAGAAGTTACCTTGCTATCAAGCCCTTTCAAACGGAGTTTTTTTTCTGTGCCTGGGGGGCGGGAGGGGGAGAAGTTACCTTGCTATCAAGCTCTTTCAAATGGAGTTTTTTTCCTGTGCCTGGGGGGCGGGGGGGGGGAGAAGTTATTTTGCTATCAAGCCCTTTCAAACTGAGTTTTTTTTCTGTGCCTGGGGGGTGGGGGGGAGAAGTTACCTTGCTATCAAGCCCTTTCAAACGGAGTTTTTTTTCTGTGCCTGGGGGGCGGGGGGGGGAGAAGTTACCTTGCTATCAAGCTCTTTCAAATGGAGTTTTTTTCCTGTGCCTGGGGGGCGGGGGGGGGGAGAAGTTATTTTGCTATCAAGCCCTTTCAAACTGAGTTTTTTTTCTGTGCCTGGGGGCGGGGGGGAGAAGTTACCTTGCTATCATGCCCTTTCAAACGGAGTTTTTTTTCTGTGCCTGGGGGGCAGAGGGGGGGGAGAAGTTACCTTGCTATCAAGCCCTTTCAAACGGAGTTTTTTTTCTGTGCCTGGGGGGCGGAGGGGGGAAGACGTTACCTTGCTATCAAGCCCTTTCAAACGGAGTTTTTTTTTCTGTGCCTGGGGGGTGGGGGGGGAGACGAAGGTAGGTTTTTTTCCAGTTTTTTTTTAAATAAATATTCTTTTTATATTGAAAAAGTTTTATTGGTTTTTACCATTTTCGAAAAGGGTAGGGTAAGGGATACAGAAACATATTAAGAACTTTCACGTCGGGATCATTGGCCCTTCTAGGGCTTCATAATAAAACATTAAAAGAACATTTTTCCAAAAGTACTACAAGGTGAAAATAAGTACAAGATTCCTAAATTCTCCATTCTATGCTAGCAGTCGTGTACAAACATCCAGACATAAGATTATGCAATATTAATAATAATTTTTTTAAAAAGCAAAGTTATTTTTTCGATCTAAGTCTCTTGGCAATTGTATCTACTTTTTCTCCTCCCTGGCCCCCAGCGGGCGGGGCCATGGCCCCCTCCGTCCCCCCTGGATCTTCCCCCAGGATAGAGGAATGTTTTTTAAGAAAGGCTTCCGCCTCAGCAACTGTTTTAATCCTTACTCTTCCTTCATCCCAGAACACCAACATCCCTTCCGGCATCACCCACTTAAATCAGATCCCATGGTCAAAAAATTTTCTGGATAAGAAGGAATACCTCCCTCTCACCTCCCTAATCTTTTTTGGGATCTGCTTCAAGATGGTGACTTTCTTTTGTTGGTAAATTAACGGCCCCCCTCTCTGCGCCTTCAAAATTCACTCTCTGGTTGACCTTCTAACAAATTTAATATGTATCTCTCTGGGTACTTCATTTATCCTGGCATATGCTGAATTTATTCTGTAGACTAGGTCAATGTCCCCCCTGATCTCATCTTTAGGTTTCTGTAAATAGTCTGCTAAAATTGTACACATGAGATCAGGAAGGCATTCACCAGATTCTTCAGAAATATTCTGAAATCTTAAAAAATATGACATCCTTTCAAAATCCATCCTAGACATATGACCAGACAAATCTGCAATTTCAATGTTGACATTTTTAAGTTCTCCCTTTGCCCCAGCCAGCCCCCCTTCCAGCTCCTCAGTCTTCTGTGAATTCTCCAGCACTTGCTTCCGTGTTTCCAGAAGGTCCTCCTTAAAACTTTTATTATCAGCTCTCAAAGCTTTAATTTCCTGCACCAAAACTTGTAACACTGATTCCAAAGATGACATTCTTTGTTCCAATCCTGCCAATTCTGATTTTGATGCCATGGTAAGCTGTTAAAGTTAGTGTCACTAAGATGGCGTTTTTTGGGTGGGGCCGTTGAGGCAAATCAGGAGCAAAACAGTTCAAGTGAAAGTTGTAAAAGAATTCAAGACCCAGAAGAGAAACACTTTTCACAGTCAAAAATTTTAGCAGAGAAGGCACTCAGGGAAGGAATCAATTAATCCAGAAATTTCTTCATTAGTAGAGAGAGAGAGTCCATTTCACAAAGAGATGTTGGTAATTTTCCAAAGGTAAAAATAGTCATTCAGGAACAAAGGGAACCATCCTCCACCGCCCCGTCTGAGAGCCAGGAGGAGAAAATAACCAAAGAAAAATTGTATCAAGCCAGCCGGACTTAGATACATTGTAAGAAAATAAGCCGCAGATCACTTTCGCTTATTTCAAAGCAGTCCGGAAACAAAGTATCCGCTTCCTCGCAACGAGGAGCCATTTCCAAACACCGCTTTAAATCCGAGGGGGGGTTTAACCAACAAACACCCCCCTCTATGTTCTTTCAATCCAGGCTGCCAGCATAAATAATGTTGTAAATCACTCACTCTTCACCTCGCCGCCAAAGCCCCAGGGAGCCTTCCGACCCGCCCACTCAGTTCTTTTTAAATTCGCTGATCGTTACCGTCCTCCATTGGCGAAGGGAAACTCCCCCCGCAGCATGCCTCCCCTCGCCTAGACCGAAGACAAGGGTCGTTCTCCAGCTGCCGCTGAGAGGAACAGACCCAGGCAAGCCAGCCCTATGGGAGGCCCCCCAAAATGGGGGTGCCTCGCCCCCGTTGGGGGGCAGAAAGAAGGAAAAGCGGCGAACGAGTCCAGGACTCATCCGTCGCCGCTGGAAGGCGGAACCGGAAGTCCAAAAAAAAAAATATTCTTAAAAGGGTAAAGAGGAATGACTTGTGTGAGAATCACCAAATGTAATCCATCATTATTTCCAATTTGTTCTGCATGTCCATAACTGTGTTTGCCTATTAAATTTATATACCTCACATCTCACTAGCTTAACAGGTGAGATTTTGGTGAATTTTTGTTTTTAAAAGTACCCAGATTTTTTAAATATTTATTTAAAAAACAAACTGGAAAAAAAAGCTACCTTGGTCTCCTCCCCCCAATCCCCCCATGCCCAGAAAAAAATTCAGTTGTGGAAGAGAGCAGAAAAGTAACTTCGTCTCCTCCCCCTGCCCCCCCCCTGCCCAGAAAAAAGTCACCTGTTTTTTGAATGTGGGTTTCCCTGAAATCAGAGAGAATTAAGTGGCACTTTTAACAGGGCAGAAATAATATCATTAACAGGATGCAATCCAGTTTTGAAATCAGCGTGTCTTGTTTGGGCCCCTTTGAAGTGAAGGAGATTGCAACAAAATTCACTTAGCCAATGTCTCACTTAGCAACAGAATTTTTGGGTTCAATTGTGGTCGTAGGTATGGCTACCGTGTACTACATTGTGGGAGCTTCATCACTGGAAGCTTCCAAGAAGAGACTGGACTGCCATCTGTCAAAAATGGTGTAGGCAGCGTCTGCTTGTTTGTGTGTGTGGGGGGGGGGTTGGACTAGAATAGATGACCTACAAAGGTCCCTTCCAACTCTGTTAATCTGATGTCTGAAATGCAGACCACAAAGCTCCAGAACCAAACCAAAACCGTCTTCAAGTCTGGCATGAAAATAATGCTTCCTCATTCATACCACGCTCAAAGGTCTTGACTTTACGCCGGCATTTCTAGCTGCCTCTTGAATTACGTGCTCCCAAAACTGTCCACCGATTCCCAAAGGGTTACTTGACAGCTTTAATACTTGCGTGCTTCAAATGCCAGAGTTCCTGCGCCAACATTTTGGTTGCTAAGCAGGAGCGTTGTTAAGTGATACTGATATTATGTAACACTTTTAATTAAGTGGGTACCTTGAATAAACATAACTTTGAGTTTCAAATAATACTGATTTTGTTGTTGTCTTAGGTGACATCTGTGAATTGTTGATTTTCAGAGCAGAAATGGCAGAAGCAGGAAAATCTAAGAAGAAATGTAGACAATATAGTCTGGAATATCTGAGGTTTGGATTTATACCTGAACCAGCAAACCAGCAGCTACCACGGTGTCTACTATGTGACAGAGTATTTTCAAATGAGGCAATGAAGCCTTCCAGATTAAATGAACATTTGACGAAGGTACATCCTGAAAAAGCAGACAGGAGCCTAACTTTTTTTCGGTCACTTCGTGACAAATTCCAAAAGCGTCCAACGCTGTCACGTATGTTTTGCAATGCTTCCCAACAAACCACTGATGGTTTGCGTGCTTCATACAACATTGCATTACTGATTGCAAAGTCTGGAAAGCCACATACAATTGGTGAGGAACTCATCCTACCAGCTGTTAGTGAGGTTCTGAGTACTGTTTTACACAAGTCACCACATGACATAATTAAAACAATTCCTCTCAGCAACAATTCTGTGCAAAGACGCATAGATGAAATGGCTGAGAATGTGGAAGACGTACTGTGCAGCATACTAAGGTCAACAGAATTTGCATTACAGCTGGATGAATCAACTTTGCCAGGCAATGAATCTTTGCTTCTTGCTTATGTGCGTTTTATTAAAGATGAAGGTTTATTTATTTATTTATTTATTTTATTAAATTTATACCCCGCCCTTCTCCTTGTTAGGACCCAAGGTTTGACTCAAGAGTTGTTATTTGCAAGGCAACTAAAAACAGATACTAAAGGGGAGTCAATATTTCATGTTGTTGAGCAGTTTTTCAAAGACAAGGAAATTCCACTTACCAACATACTAGCTTGTGCAACTGATGGAGCACCATCAATGACTGGTCGCTACCGTGGGTGCGTTGCTTACTTGAAGAAAGCAGTGCCAAATGTCTTTACCATTCACTGTGTCATTCATCGCCAACATCTGGTTGCAAAAAACCTCAGTGATCGCTTGCACAAGTCATTACACACTGTCATTACTGCAGTTAACAAAATTAAAGTACATGCTCTCAATGATCGTCTTTTCAGAGAGCTCTGTGTTGAGAATGATGAAGATTTTGATCATTTGCTGCTTCATACAGAAGTTCGTTGGCTATCAAAAGGCAACTGTGTGAGACGCTTTTACAATCTTTTTGACACAGTTGTTGAGTTCTTTGAAGACAGGAATGCTGTGCTCAGTGGTGAACTCAAAGGGATCAGGCATGACATTGCGTATTTATCAGAACTATTTTCTAAGTTCAATGAATTGAATTTGCAGTTGCAGGGAAATGAGGTAAATCTTATTAAGGCCAAATCTGTCATCTGTACATTTATTTCAAAGCTAAATCTCTTCAAACGCAATATAGGCCATCGCAAGCTGTACCAATTTCCGAGCTTGTCCGAGCTAGAAGAGAAAGGTGGGATACAAGACGATGATCTTCAAGTGTTTTGTGACCATTTGGACATGCTGCATAAAGATATGTCTGAGCGATATCAGGATCTTCTTTTGATGGAAATTCCAGATTGGGTGATAAATCCATTTTCAGATATTGAGGAAGATGGGATAGTGGAGGAACAACTCATAGAGCTGCAAAATGACATTGAGCTGAAGCCAAAGTTCAATAAATCATACCAAGAGTTTTGGTTACAGAAAGAAATTTCTGGTCGCTATCCTGCACTATGGACAGTGGTTAAGAAGCTCCTTGTTGCATTTCCAACATCATATTTGGTGGAACGTGGCTTCAGTGTGGTCATTCAACTTTTCTCCGAGCAAAGAAATAGACTCCATGTTACTGAACGTGGTGATTTAAGACTCCTGCTAAGTGACTTAAAACCAGACATTGGGAAATTGGTATCACTTCATCGAGCCCATCCATCACATTAAGAATTTACTGAACAGTGAAGTAGTTAACTAAATTTTATTGAGTTTACTAAGTTACTAGTTAGTAAGGTTCTTGATAAATGACTATCAGACTTTGAAAACCTGGTATCACTGGATCATATTCAACAATTTTGTAGAATTAACATTAGCTACAAAGGTTTTTAAATTGGATTTTGAATAAATGTGCAATTGTTAAAGTTTTGAATTTTACTGTTATTATCTGCCTTCCGTCGTGCAAACCACCCAGTCACATGACCCCCCTAGCCATGCCCACCAAGCCACGCCCACAAAACCAGTTGTAAAAAAATTGAATTCTGGGTGGGGGGCACTGAGGATCATTTTGTAGCACCAAGGGGGCGGTGGACTGAAAAAGTTTGGGAACCACTGGTCTAGATGGTCTCTAGTAATGAGCCGAAAGGCAAAGAGGGAAACAGTATATCTCCTCCCTTAATGGGGCCCTAACAGGAAGTTGTGAAAACAATCATCTATACTAAATACTCCTGTCTTAGCTGATGCAATGGGTAGAGCCGGTTAGGCTGTAGTGCTAGGCTTCTGTCTTGGATGCATTGCAGCCCCGGTTCGAATCCCAGTGGGGTGTGGCCAACTGATGAGAGCTAATAAGCTCGAAATAGATCTATCTTGGTCTCTCAAATTTAAATTTATTGATCAGCTCATAAAACTAAAACACACACACACACACACACACACACATATATATATCAGCTCATAAAACTAACACACATATCTAAAATATTATACAACGTAATTCTTGGCTTGCTGTCTGCATGGTCTCTAGCGATGAGCCGATAGGCAGTAAGGGAAACAGTATGTCTCCTCCCTTAATTGGGGCCTAATAACAGGTTGTTGTGAAACAATTACATATATATATATATATATATATATATATATATATATATATAAAGATCAAGAAAACATGAAATAACTTTTCTCCTCCAAGTCACTCCATCCCTTGCATGTTGATTTGGGTCGGAAAGACAATAAAAGCATAGCTTCATGAAGAACATACAGAAAAGAAGGAAAAATAATTACTGTACTATGCTGGTAGTCATAACCTTACAGATATATTTGAACATATTTTCTTATAAATATAATGGATGACTAATTAATGGAAATCATGATTTAATTAAAGGTACAAATTTAATTATATATTTTAGATTAAAATCCATTTTACAAAATGATGAATATGACATGTGCCATTCAAGTCAGTACGGACTTTTAGCAACCACATAGATTTTTCCAGAATAATCTGTCCTCAACCTGGTCCTTCAGATCTGTCTACATTTTTATAATATGGTTACTAAAACCAGATTCAGTGTTCTAAGTGTGGTTTTACTAAGGCCTTATAAGTGGAACTAATACTTCATGTGATCTTGATTTTATCCCCGTTAAGCTAGGATTGTATTGGCTTTTTTGGCTAGTGTCTGCTGGTATTTAAATGTTTGTCCACTAGAGTTCCAACAGTTACTGCTATTGAGCCAAATTTCACCTAATCTGTACCTGTGCATTTCATTTTTCTTGCCTACCTATAAAAACTTACTTTATCTCCATTGAATTTCATTTTGTTAAATAGGACTCAACCTATATGGATTGTAGCAAAGCATAAAAGTTGTACAGGCTAGGTCTTAATCACTGAGTGGGAATGGAAAACTTGCCAAAGCCACCTTGCTGTGGCCAACTCACCATGGCCAACTCATTGCAGCCAACACATTAAGGCCAACTCGCTGCGGGACAACTTGCTGCGGGATAATGTAAAAATTCTATTTAGTTATTTAAAAGAATTTTTTTTTTATGTTTGCCTTTAATATTTTATTCTATCCTTCCTTTTGCATCCTTTCTTTAAGGATTCTATTCCATCATTTCTTTGCTATTAGTGTAACTTGTCCTGCAGTGAGTTTTCCTGTAGCAAGATGGCCATGACAAGTTGGTTGTGGTCAGTTAGCCATGGTTGAGTTGGCTGTGGCAAGTTGATCATGGCCGTGGCTAATTGTCATAGACCCCATTGGGTCATCAGAAGATAGGAAGTTGGCTCAGGGATAGATCAGGGATAGATCCTAGTGTTTGAGAATTAATGGGTCACAGTCTGAACAGAGACCAGTCACAAAATGTATCAAAAAGCTCAGTCCTAGGTCCTATTCTGTTCAATGTGTTTTTAAGTGATACAAAAGAAGGATTTCTAGATAAAGTCTGTCTTTTTGCTGATGATGTAAATGTGTATAATAGAGTTGATGTTCCTAGGTGTATTCATAATGTGGAAAATGATTTGGCATTGCTGGAAAATTGGTCAAAAATGTGGAAACTGCAGTTTAATGTTTCTAAATGTATAATCATGCATTTAAGAACAGAACAGTTATGGTAGTATGGTGTTATACAGCAGGGGTCTCCAACCTTTGCAACTTTAAGTCTGAAGGACTTCAGCTCCCAGACTTCTTTGCTGGCTGGAGAATTCTGGGAGCTGAAGTCCTTCAGACTTAAAGTTGCAAAGGTTGGAGACCCCTGTTATACAGAACAACAGAAGAAAAGGATTTAGGTGCACTCATAGCAGATGACTGAAAAATGAGTAAACAGTGTAGCCAGGTATCTGTGAAGGCAAACAAAATTCTGGGGTTCATCGCTAGAGGGATCACCAGCAGAAGAAAGGAGGTCCTCATCCAACTATATAGGGCTTTAGAAGCCCCTGGAATACTGTGTCCAGTTCTGGAGATCTCACTTTAAAAAAAATGAAAAGATTGAATGAGTCTAGAGACGGGCAAAAATGGTGCAAGGTCTGAGGGAGAAAAAATTTCAGGAGATATTTGAGGGAATTAGTAATTAGTAAACAGCCTGGAAGACAGATCCTTAATATATCTTTAAATATATTAAGGCAGGAGTGTCCAAACATTTTGCAAAGAGGGCCAGATTTGGTGAGGTGAAAATGTGTGGGGCCGACCATTCAGCCTGATATTCTTTGCACCATTAACATTAATGTGCAGTGAAGGGAAAAAATGCCAGCTGAGTGACAGGCTGAGCCGGCGGGGAGAAAACGCTGCAGGCCGCTCGAAAATTGAAAATGGGCCACAATTGGCCCCCGGGGCAGGAATTTGGACATGGCTGTATTAAAGGTTTGAATAAAGTTCTAGACTTTATTCATTATAGAAATTGGAGTTCATATAATAAGCAAAAATCAAGAACAATGGGGCATGAACTGACAGATGAGAATTCAAAATTAATGTTAGAAAGTAATACTTCACAGAAAGAGTAGTGGAAGCTGGGAACCTCCAGCAGTGAGAGTAGATCAATCATCAATAAGCGAGTTTAGACATTTTTGGAATACACACATCTCCATCATCCGACAAAAAATAAATAAAATAAAATAAACTCAAAGGGCAGACTCAATGGACCACTAGGTCTTTTTCTTCTATCAGTTTTCTATGTTTCCATGTTTCTCTTCCTTTCCATTTTACACCTCTTAGACTTCTCAAGAGAGTTAAGTCTTTGGATGATATGTCCAAAGTATGATAAGTTGAGCATCACTTGTGCCTCAAGTAAGAACTCTTGAGGATTTATTTGTTGTATGATCTATTTGTTTTCTTGGCTATCAATGGAATTCTCAGGAATTTTTTCCAATACCAGCATTTAAAAATGCCATCACTGTCTTGTTTGTTCAAAATACAACTTTTTCTGTCACAAAACATTATAATAGAAATGATTCCCTGCATGAGTCTGATCTTTGTAAGTATAGATATATTATGGCAACAGCATATCTAATTGAAGATATATTATGGGAACAGAATATGTTCTCCAAAGATTTAATTGTTACTCTACCAAGTGCTACGCTGTGGCATTCTGTATGTCTTGTCTGCTGATTTCTTTACAGTTAATAGCTAAGGAAAAAAGATACCTTGAATATCTTCATTATGAGTTCTAAGAAAAGTTGCTGTTACTGCTAGCATTACTTTGGTCTTCTTTATTTTTATATTTAATCTTAGAATCATTTTTCTCGTTCCTTGACTTTCATCATTAGAGTTAAAATCATCATATAATAGGTTTTGATACTATCATCATATTTTTATAATCCAACTTCCAATATTCACCATATTGGTTGCATAAATAAGATAAAGTAAATAGTCCTGGACTCACTCCTTTAACAGCCCATCATACTCCTTCGAGACCAGGAGTGTCAAACTGGCACCCCTTGGGCTAGATGTGTCACATACAGGCCGCCACCCCCCCCCCCCAGGTCTCTGACTTGGACAAATTCGCAAAAACTTCACATGACATGGCGAGTTTGACACCCTTTTTCTAGAAAGTGACTTCTTGGTGTATATGTAAAATTTGCATGAGAACAATAAAATGAGCTAGAATTACTATTTTCCTGAGCACATTCTTTGTTCAAAATTTTGTTCATACACAACTAGTTGTCTCTGCAATACTGACAAGCAGGTGATATTCCATCATTGTTCTTCCGCAGCTAGAATTTGGAGGCACACTACATCCAACCTAGAAGTAAAGTTGAATTTTTGAAACCAATAACTGTAGGATCCAAACAATAACATTGCTATTGGTTAGCAGTCCAAAAGGAACCTGTCTATCCATGGTTTCTATGTTTATTCAAAATCTTTTTGAAATCCTATCATAATGTTAATCTAATCATTTCTATCAAATGTCTTTTGACACTTTCAAACATCTCTAGTTTAGTAGGACAAATTTTCACAGAACTGACAGATTTTTTTTTCATCAGAGAGGAATGTTCTTTGATGCATTTTGCTATTTTTCTTTTCTACCAGCTTGCCTGGAATAAATATTACATTCAGAGATATTCATGTTATATGGGTGGGTACGCTAAAATTTGCAAGATGGTGGGTGCAGATTACAACCCAAACCCTGTCCTTTTGTATATATTTTTGACATCAACAGAAGTGACAGAACTATGATCACCGTCCATGCCCAATGTCTTGCAGGTTTTGACCCTTGCTTACACACGTGTTGTGGCCCAGCCAGCTCCGGATGAGTTGCTAATGGACTCCTCTAGTGAGGAGTCCTATGAGTCTGCTCTAGAGGAGGAGGCCGAGAGTGAGAGAGCAGAGAGCCCAGCTAGGCATCAGGAGGTCTGGGGCTTGGTGCAGTGGGGAGAATCAAACCCAGTTTGTCCCTGATGTCAGGCTAAGAAGGATCGAGAGAAGGCAGCGTCAATTAGAAGAGAGACACAACCGGAGGAGGTAATCAGTATCAGCTGCCTAATTGACTGGCCCCTCCCAAGAGGCTTTAAAAGAAAGCCTCCATTAAGGGAAGAGTTGCAGGAAACAACATAGAATCTATAGAGTCGGAATGTGTTATTCGTGTTATTCTTTCAGTCTAGTCAAGGTCAGTTCAGGCAAGCTGCCAAGAAGTAGTCAGTTTAGTGATTAGTCATGTTAAGGAGGGAGTCAGAACACAGACGTATCTCAATAAACTGACTGGCCTGTAATTTTCTTGAACTGTCACATTAACTTCTTTCAGTCCTTTAAGCACTGAATTTAATTCAGGTGATATCATGAAATGTTTATGTTTCAGAGAAGAAATTATTTGTGGGGTATTATTATTATATAGTTTATTCATTAAACATGAAACTCAGTCAATTGACCATTCAAAAGCGCATCACAAATACCATTGATTGGTTACCGCCAGTATCCTAGGTATCAACCAAGTACCTTCTTAAGATTTACGATGTTCCAAATAGCACAGTTTTTTGCAGTTCCGCTGGTTTTATTGCAGGAAGCTACAATTTCTTGATGTATTTTATAAAATTCTTGGACATGGTACCAAATGATAACACTGTTACATGTTTCATCCATAGCCATGTAGTTTTGATGGCCAGGTCGCGATACTTTGTTATTTTTTTTCAGTTCATTTTCTTTGACTCTGGCATCTCCTAGTTCTGCGATATCAATAAATTGTACGTTTTGGTTTTTGACAACTGTGATATCTGGCATGTTATGTTCCAAATCAAGATCTCTCTGTATTTGAAAGTCCCACAAGATCTTCACTTTCTCATTTTCGATAACTTTTTCCATTTTATGTTCCAATGATTGGATTGGATTGGATTGTTGGATTTATTGGATTTATATGCCGCTCTTCTGCCAAAGGACTCGGGGCGGCGTACAACATAAGAAACACATATTACAAAAGTTAAAAAGAGATTAAATAAAGAATCCAATAAGCAATAAGCAATAAATTAATTAACAATTTACACATGATATAAAATAAATTAAATTTGGAATTAAAATTAATAAGTTATTTTGTTCCGGCCAGGCTGGCTTGCTGGAAAAGCCAGCTTTTTAGGGAAGGATGGGAGGTCAGGAATTATGCAAAGATCCGGGGGTAGCTCATTCCAAAGGGAAGGCACTCTCACAGAGAAGGCCCTCTCCCTGGAGGTCGCCAGTTGACACTGTCTGGCTGATGGCACCCTGAGGAGGACAACTCTGTGAGATCGTGTTGGACGATGGGAGGCTACCAGTGGCAGTAGGTGGTCTCGCAAGTACCCTGGGCCTAAGCCATGGAGCACTTTAAAGGTCATAATTAGCACCTTGAATCGCACCCAGAAAACAACCGGCAACCAGTGCAGTGGTGTAACATGGGAGCACCTAGGTACCCCTATGATAACCCACGCAGCCACATTCTGAACCAGCTGAAGCCTCCGGGTGCTCTTCAAGGGCAGCCCCATGTAGGGAACATTACAGTAGTCCAGGCGAGAAAGGACGAAGGCATGAGTGACTGTGCACAGGGCATCCCAATCCATGAAGGGGCGCAACTGACGTACCAGGCGAACCTGGTAAAAGGCCCCCTGGTCACGGCCGTCAGGTGTTCTTCTAAGCTAAGCCGCGTATCCAGGAGGACTCCCAGATTGCGGGTCCTTTCTGAGGGGGCTAAAGTTTCTCCCCCTATCACCAAAGTTGGAACAAGGTGGACAAATTGTGATGACGGGAACCACGGCCACTCAGTCTTGGAGGGATTGAACCTGAGCCTGTTCATCCCCATCCAGATCCACAAAGCCTCCAGGCATTGGGACATCACGTCGAGGGCATCGTTTGTGTGGTTTGGGGTAGAGATAAAAAGTTGGGTATCATCAGTGTATTGATGATATCATACCCCGAAACCATGAATGTTCTCGCCCAGTGGTTTCATATATATGTTGAACAGGAGGGGTGAGAGAACCGACCCCTGGGGCATCCCACAAGTGAGGGGCCTTGGAATCGATCCCTGTCCTCCAGTCAACACGAACTGTGATCGATCTGACAGGTAGGAGAACCACCGCAAAACAGTGGCCCCCACTCCCAACCCCCCAAGTCGTCGCAGTAGGATACCATGGTCGATGGTATCGAAAGCCGCCAAGAGGTCTAATACGACCAGGACAGAGGAGCAACCCCTGTCCCGGGCCCACCAGAGATCATCAACCAACGCGACCAATGCAGTTTCTGTGCTGTAATGACTTTTCGTATACAGGTAAGTCGTATTTTATGCATAATGACCAGTGGATTAATTTAGCAACTCAGTCATGTGTAGCTTTGTAATCAGTTCGTGCAATTTTGCTGCATTCATATATTAAATGTGAAACAGTTTCAACTTTGCTGTTGCAAAGTCAGCAGTTTGTATTGTCAGTGGATTGTTATTATTATTGTTGCTGTTGTTGTTGCTATTGCTATTGCTATTCCTATGCTAGGTCTGCCACTGCTGTTTTCATTCATTTCCTATTCAAAGTAATATGAAATTTGATTACAGTTTCAGTAATCAAGGCTAGAGGAGATACCAAAGGCTCAAAAAGGAAAGCTTGTGCAACTCTGGAGCTGCCTTCACTTGTAGCTGAAAGCAGGATGACTAAAATGGACATAAACCTAATAGAAACGTCTTTAAAAGACTACAACCAGTTGTTAAGCTGATCAGCTCAATGAGCTCTGAGTTATATTTCAATGTCATTTATAAATGTAATTGATAATTTATTCAGGATTTATTAATAGACATGTTGAAAATAATACCACTAAAATGCCTGTCTGATACTAAGTTAAGAAAAATAGTGCATTTCAAATTCCCCAAAATGACTTGATTGAGTGATTTTTTTTGTAAGCTTTTCTGCTTGTATATCTTAGGTTAATTAAATATTGCATAGCATTTAACATGTTCTCAAAAGGCAGTTCAACTAATAATGAATGATTGCACTTCTTTAACATTTATGCTAAGCCATATATTCTTCTGAGATGAGTTGGTAAATATCAGCCGTTAATTAAATATATGTTTAATAACTTCTAGAGGTTATACCCCTCCCCAATGATCTTTAGTACTGAATATGGGGTTTATCTAAACCAAAATTCTTATATTTCACAGAATTGAGACTAATAGTAAAATGAATAATGTTTTAGAGTACATACAACTATAGCATATAGCTTATTTTCCTGAAACGAGGCTTCTAACATAGCTCACTATAGCCACTGTTGTTTATTCCTATAAGATTCATTACAAATCATACCCCATCACATTAACCTTTGCAATCCAAATAATTTCTCTTCAGACCAATAACAATAACAACTGGATTTTACTTACTTCTTAAATAAGGCTGTTATTTGAGAAGTGTTCTGTCAGGTTGCACATTAAAGTATTCTGACAGAGGGAAAAGCAGATTTTTCTGAAGTTCTAAGAACAATCTCTCATCCACAAAGAAGAAGAAGGAATTATGAGGTGGAGGTGTAATATTGTATTATATGTCACACATGCTACTTCTGCCAAACAGTAATTCTGTGAAATTATCACATTTTCCAAAATAGTGTATTATTTTCTTAACTACAGCTCCCAAAATAGATATCAACTAATATGGGAAATATGAGGCAGAAAAAATATAATCCTATTAAAGTTTACCTTAATTAAAAAGAAACTTTCAGTTTCTAGGTAGAGAGTTTCATTGATATACAATCTTTTATCTCTTTTTCCAGAATATGGCACTATGCAATGCAAATATAATTATTCACTCTGTTCCCAATAGCATGTCTAGTTACCATAATTTTTTTTTCTGGTTCTTTCAGTAGCTTTTTTAGAAGCAGGAGACAGTTAACTTGAATGGTGCCTCACTCAAATAATCACTAAACAAAACATGCCATCAAATTTTGCTAGTCCCCTGCCAATGTTTTCTTTCCTTTTCTTTCCCTGAAGGGATCAATATGCTCTATTGTATAATGAAATATACCCCATCCGCCCATTTTTCAGGACTTTTTCATTGAGAAAAAAAATGTGTATATACTTCAACAGTTCACCAAACTGCTCAGTAGTATATATACACAAATGAGTTTATATACTTCAACCAGTTTCATTTTTTTATTTATTTAAATGTATATCCTGCCCTTCCCCACAGAGGATCCAGGGCGGCGTACAGGAAATTTAAAAACATACAAATACAAAGATAAACATATAATTTAAAATAAATATTAAACAATCCTATCCTGTACTAAAACCAAATTTAAAATACCCAATTTAAAACTTCCTAAGAGTCCCCATGGGAGGTTAGGCTAGGCCGGCTTGTTGGAACAAATATGTCTTTAGACATTGGCGGAAGAGGCGGAGGTCGGTGATGGTGCGTAATTCAGGGGGTAGGTCATTCCAGAGGGCTGGGCCCGCCACAGAGAAGGCTCTTCCCCTGGGTGTCGCCAGTCGGCATTGTCCGGCCGACGGCACCCTGAGAAGGCCCTCTCTGTGGGAGCGTATCGGTCTAAGGGATGTATGGGGCAGGAGGCGGTCTCGCATATAACTAGGCCCCGAGCCATGGAGCGCTTTAAAGATGGTCGTCAAAACCTTGAAGCGCACCCAAAAGGCCACAGGAAGCCAATGCAGCTCGCGCAGGATCGGTGTTATGTGGGAGCATCTAGTGGCTCCCATAATCACCCGCGCGGCTGCGTTTTGGACTAACTGTAGCTTTCGGGTGCACCTCAAGGGAAGCCCCATGTAGAGAGCATTACAGTAGTCGAGTCGGGATGTCACGAGAGCTTGAGTGACTGTGCAAAGGGCAGCCCGGTCCAGTAAGGGGAGCAATTGGCGCATCAGGCGTACCTGATGAAACGCCCCCCTGGCCACGGCCACCACATGGTCCTCCAAGGACAGCCGGGAATCCAGGAGGACACCCAAATTGCGCGCCCTCTCCACGGGGGCCAGTGTTTTGCCCCCAATGGCCAGAGTTGGAGTAATCTGGCTGAACCGGGGTGCCGGAAACCACAGCCACTCAGTCTTGGCAGGGTTGAGCTTGAGTTTGTTACCACCCATCCAGATCCGTACGGCTTCCAAACACTGGGACAGCACTTCGGCAGCATCATTGGGGTGGTTTGGGGTGGATATGTCATCAGCGTACAGGTGGTACTCCACCCCAAAACCACGGATGATCTCATCCAGCGGCTTCATATATGTGTTAAATAGGAGGGGCGAGAGGACCGACCCCTGAGGAACCCCACATAAGAGAGGCCTCGAGGTCGACCTCTGCCCTCCCGTCAACACATATTGCGACCGACCAGAGAGGTAGGACGAGAACCACCACAAAATGGTGCCTCTCAGCCCCAACCCCCCCAGTCGGTGCAATAGGATACCATGGTACCAGTTCCCCAAACTGCTCAGAAACTTTACAATCGGAGCTCCCGAAGTAATGCAAACTGGCTGAATCTCACCACTGGCTATGTCATAGGTAACCCAGAGTTGAACTTGACCTGAAGAAGGGTACATTTCTTTTCTTTTTTTAGCTTCATGCAACTTACCAGCAACAGTGGGAGGCCTCGCCCACACACCCAGACTCTTCTGTGCATGCTTTGTGTGTGTGAGTGTGTGTGTGCGGGTGTGCACCCAAACCTGTAGTAAAAATATTTGCAACCCACCACTGGTATACAGTCCAGTGATGTTGCAAGCAGCCAAAATCCTTTAGAAACCTAGAAGAGATATTTTGGTACCTTATGGCTTTAAAAGTACAAGTATAGCACCGGCTCTTTAGAGTTGTTTTGGAGATAGAGAAAGAAGGATTAGAACTAGTTAGACCTTCATTGAGGCTAGGATTTAGCTCACTTTGGGAGGCTATAGTGTTGCAAAAACGAAGGGTTTCCTTTGTAGATTGAACCGTTCAAATAACTGCCATGCAGGCATGTCCTTAATAATATGTTTTCCAAAAGTTATACAGTAAATAGGGTATTCTAGTATTCGTGTCAGGATTAGAGAATATTATCTTTTTAATGCTTTTTTGTTAAATGTGACTTTTACACAGTGCATTATCTACAGTCAGAACAAATTAATCACTTTAAATTATAAGGCTCATTAGAAGTCAACAGCACCCACCCTTTCATTCTAGCATCAGTTCTGATTTTCTTGTATGAACTACTTAGTTTCTAATGCTGAACTTAAAATATTTTTTAAAAAATATCCTTAGTTTTAGACTTTGGCTGCTACTATTAAAAAGTGTTGTGATTTCATTTCTTTAAAAAAACATTTTTTTCAATAATAAGCAAAATATTCAAGTCAGACAAATGAAAACAAGATTCAATTCTACAATTTTTTGCATTTTGACATAAAAATCATACTTGCAATAAGATATCCCTTTATAGTATAGTAATTGAATCTTATATGGGAACTTCAATTCATTGTATTTTTCCTGTATTTTTCATTGGATTGCAACATCACAAGCTGGACTCCAAGAAATATAAAAAAGGTATTATATACTGATGAAGAAGACGGTTAAAATGCTTCAGACAGAAGGCTCATTGATAACAAATAGTGTTCCTCAATGTAGCACATTTAACATACTTTTATTAGAATAAATCCTATTATTCCATTCAAGATGGCGGCGCGCTTAGGCCCTGCGGCTTTGAGCTCCTGGTGTCACAGTAGAGTTAGGCAAAAACTAGTCTATACCCGCAGGGAGTTATTAAGTTATTATTAAAGATTGGATCTTCTAGTCGTCTCGATATTACCAGCGACTTCCAGCAGTCTCATAATATACCGAGTGACATAATAAGACTGCCAGGCTCTCCATGGATCATTGTTTGGCCTAGGAGGCAGCGAAGAGAGCCAAAGCAGAAGCGGGGATGCAGAGCAGGTTTGCTAGTTTGATTACGGAAGTTGATTACGGAAGCAGCCTCACAGACCAGCATTACCAAGCATTTCCTAACCAATTCTAGATTCTTTGTCCACAAAACTGATGAACTAGAGCTATGGATGGCAGCGAATAAACTCATTCGTGACTGCTGTGTGATGATCATCACAGAGACCTGGCTTCATCCACTTGTACCGGTTGTGTCTGTGGAGCTAACTAAGCGCACCACACACCGCTTTGACAGAAACAACAACTCTGGTAAAAGCAAAGGTGTAGGACTGTGTATTTACACACATAATAACTGGTGTACTAACAGTAGAGTTGCGTTTACACACTGTTCTGCAGACCTGGAATTCTCAACTGTCATTTGTCGGCCATTTTATCTGCCTGGAGAGATTTCTGTTATAGTTGTCACTGCTGTCTGTATTCCACCTGATGCAAATGTTAGCACAACGCTCAAACCAATTTCATTGTAATTTTTTTTATTTTATTACAATGACAATAAAGATGATGATGATGATTATTATTAGTATTAGTATTATTAATCTTTTTGAGGAAATATAGTAGAATACCAGTATAGTACAATAGTGGTGGTGTGGTTAAAGTGAACAGAAAGCAAAAGTAAGATTTGTACTGCAGTATAATAATAATAATAATAATAATAATAATAATAATAATAATAATAATAATAATAATAATAATAATAATAATAATAATAATAATAATAATAATAATTTTATTTTTAAACCGCACCCTCTCCCCACAGGGACCCGGGGCGGTGCACAGGCAGAATAAAAACAGTCAATAAATACATACATTTCTAAAAAACAATTAAACCAACCCTGTGCTAAAAATTCACTAAAAATATGCTACCCCATTAAAAACCCCAAAGACAGAGAGACTATCCTAGGCCGGCCAGACAGAAGAAGTGTGTTTTTAGCTTGAGACGGAAGGAGCGGAGGTCAGTAGTCATCCTGATATCGGGGGGAAGGTCGTTCCAGAGGGCCGGGCCCGCCACAGAGAGAGCCCTTCCCCTGGGAGTCGCCCGCTGACAGAGTCTAGTGGACGGCACCCGGAGAAGTCCCTCTCTGTGGGAGCGGATCGGCCGTGAGGATGTATGGGGCAGGATCCGATCCTGCAGATAGCTAGGTCCCGAGCCATGGAGCGCTTTAAAGATGATAACTAACACCTTGAAGCGCACCCGGAAGACAACAGGTAGCCAGTGCAGCTCGCGCAAGAGCGGTGTTATGTGGGTCGACCTAGTGGTCCCCATAATTGCTCGCGCGGCTGCATTCTGGACTAGCTGAAGCCTCCGGGTGCACCTCAAGGGGAGCCCCATGTAGAGAGAGTTGCAATAGTCCAGTCGGGATGTCACGAGAGCATGAGTGACTGTGCGAAGGGCGTCCCGATCCAATAGGGGGCGCAATTGGCGAACCAGGCGAACCTGGTAAAACGCCCTCCTGGCCACGGCTGTCACTTGATCTTCCATGGACAGCCGGGTATCAAGGAGGACACCCAAATTGCGCGCCCCATCCACAGGGGCAAGATGTTCGCCCCCTATGGCCAGCGATGGAGTGAGCTGGTTGAATCGGGCAGCCGGAAACCACAGCCACTCGGTCTTGGTCGGGTTGAGTCTGAGTCCGTTCCTTCCCATCCAGATCCGTACGGCTTCCAGGCACTGGCACATCACCGCTACGGCATCGTTGGGGTGGTTTGGGGTGGAAATGTACAGCTGTGTATCATCAGCGTACAGATGGTACTCCACCCCAAAACCACGGATGATCTCACCCAGCGGCTTCATGTATGTGTTGAACAGGAGAGGCGAGAGGACCGACCCCTGAGGCACCCCGCATGTGAGGGGTCTCGGGGTCGACCTCTGCTCCCCTGCCAACACAAATTGCGATCGGCCAGAGAGGTAGGAGGAGAACCACCGTAAAACGGTGCCTCCCACCCCCAACCCCCCCCAGCCGATGCAATAGGATACCATGGTCGATGGTATCGAAAGCCGCTGAGAGGTCTAATAGGACCAGGATGGAGGAACATCCCCCATCTCTGGCCCTCCAGAGATCATCTACCAACGCGACCAATGCCGTCTCGGTGCTATGCCCGGGCCGAAAGCCGGACTGGCGCGGATCTAGATACTCAATTTCCTCCAGGTGACGGGGAAACTGTTGTGCCACCACACTCTCAACAACCTTCGCCAAAAAGGGAAGGTTGGAGACTGGACGATAGTTGTTTAAAAGAGCTGGGTCCAAAGAGGGCTTCTTAAGGAGGGGCCTCACCATAGCTTCTTTTAGGGAAGCAGGCAAGGATCCCTCACTTAAGGATGCGTTGACAACCTCTTGGAGCCAGCCTCGTGTCACCTCCCAGGATGCCAGTACAAGCCAGGAGGGACACGGGTCCAATAAACATGTGGTGGCTCGCAGTCGCCCACGTAACCTGTCCATATCTTCGGAAGTAACGGAGTCAAACTCCTCCCAAACAAGATCTCTCTCGTGGCATCCCACTGGACCAAGAATGGGGGCTAGCTCATTCTGTATCTGAGCGGTTTTCTCCTGCAGAAAAGTCACAAATTCCTCTGCTCTACCCTGTAATGGGGCTTCCCGCTCCCTCTGTTGAAGGAGGGAACGGGTCACCCTAAACAGGGCGGCAGGGCGGTTTTCTGCGGATGCTATGAGGGTGGCACAATGATGACGTTTGGCCACTCTCAGCGCCACAATGTAAGTCCGTAAATGGGCTCTTACCTGTGTCCGGTCAGATTCAGAACGGCTAGACCTCCATCTTCCCTCTAGGCATCTCTTGCGGCGCTTCATCACCCGCAGCTCCTCAGTAAACCAAGGAGCTAGGGTGGTTCGCCGCCGCAAGAGAGGCCGCAAGGGCGCGACCCGATCCAAGGCTCCCACGGCAGCAGAGTTCCATGCGGCCGTGAGGTCCTCCATCGGGGCGCGGGTCAGGGATACAGGAAATGGCCCAAGCGCTGTCTGGAACCCATCCGGGTCCATCAAGCGCCTGGGGCGGTACCAGATTGGTAACTCTGGTTCCGCCTCCCCGCGGAGGGGAGCAGCGGTCGGAAAGTCGAGCCGGAGAAGTGAGTGGTCTGACCATGACAAGGGTGTGATGACTATATCCCCTATACCCAGATCACTCTTCCATTGGCCTGAGACAAAGATGAAATCCGGCGTATGTCCACCCTCGTGGGTGGGGCCCTGAATTACTTGGGTCAGGTCCATGGCCGTCATGGAAGCCATGAACTCCCGAGCTGCCACGGATGATTCGCCCAACGATGGCAGATTAAAGTCCCCCATGACTAAAAGTCTGGGGGTCTCCACTGCCACCATGGCGATCACCTCCAGGAGCTCGGGCAGGGCTGCTGCTACATAGCGGGGAGCCAGGTATACAACCAGCAAGCCCAACTGCCTCCCTAGGCCCCACTTCACGCAGAGGGACTCACAGCCGGTAGTCTGAGGCACAATGGTCTCTCTCGGCTCAAGGCCTTCCTTAATAATGACCGCTACCCCACCACCCCTGCCTAGGGCCCGCGGCTGATGAAATGCGCGGTAACCTGGCGGGCACATTTCAACGAGGGGAAGTCCTCCCTCGTGGCCCAGCCAGGTTTCCGCAATTCCTACCAGGTCCGGCTCCCCCTCTGACACAAGGTCATAAACGAGGGGGGCTTTGTTGACCACGGACCTGGCGTTGCAGAACATCAGCCGCAGGCCCTGGCTCTGTATTCCCTGACCACCTAGCCTGCGGGGGTTGCGGCACCCAACCTTTTGTAGCCAACGGCTACGTGCCACCAACCGGGAGGATGGGATTTGTCTCCCCTCGGCCCTGCCCCTCCCCACAACCGTCTGAATTGGCGCGCCCTCTGGTAAAACGACTAATGGTCCCCCCCTCAAATCTGAACCTACCGTCTCCTCCCGTCGGCTGCCGGTCCGGCCCCTTTCCTGTTGTTCTGTTGTCTCAATCTGTCTATACCCATCCCCCCCCTTGGAGCCCCCTAAAATAGACAATAATTTAATAATTAAAAATCCCCTAAGGCCACGCTTCGCCCGTCTCTCCTGATTAACATATCCCTCATCGAGACGGGCCCTCGATAGTGAGGAGGGCCAAACCTGCGAGAGCGGGGACTCTCGCAGCAGCAAAAGGCTAGCTCTGGAATACATATATTATAAATAGATACTAAAAGTACTAAAAGTTGTTAATAAATTAATATGATGGAATTCATTTGTGGGGCTGGGGTTTAAAATACAAAGATTTAAAAGTTAAAAAATTGTTAGCCAAGTTAAAATACATTTCCTTAATAGCTGTTAAGCTGAAATAAAGTGCAATCAGTAAGGATTAAAAGATGATAAGCTCGCAATGTCAGTTCAAGATAGTCAGTTAGTTGTTCCGGTCCAAAGTCAAGGACAAATACCGTCTTCGGGATATCATGGCTTAGTTCTCAAAAGGGAGGAAGTTAAGATGGACAACTGGCCAGCATGGCCGTTTGCGTTCCCTTTCGACGCTCTCACCGTCACCATCTATCTCTCCTGTGCCTCCGCCTTGTCCACCGGCCTCTCGGCGCTCCCACCGCCGTCGGCCAGGCTTCCAGCGGTCGCCTCAGGATTCTCTCATTCACAAGCCAACTTCTCAGCGCTCTCACCGCTGCCATCGTCCTTCCTCCAGCACTCTCCACTCTCCGGCTCTCTCACCGCCGCCAATCCCCGCAGCCGCCATACACTCCATCTCCCGCGGTTGCCATCTCATCGCCATCTCGTTCACCATCCTTTCCACACCTCCCGGCGCTCTCACCGCCACCATCGACATCTCCAGCAAACGCCATTACCGCTGACCACCGGAGCTCTCACCTCCGTCTCTGCCCTCGGCAAGCCACAGCTGACACAGCATCGGGGGCTCCCAGGCGCGACCGGCATCCCGCCCCAATTCAGGCGCCGAAGACGCCGGCCTCCGCTCTGCTTCGGCTCCGGCCTCCGCCTCCACCTCCGGCCTCCGGCCTCCGCCTCCGCTCCAAACGGCTCCAAACGGCTCGCTTCGGACGCTCCCACCGTCCCAGCGTCCGTGGAGCCGTATCCGCTCCCGACGCCTCCGAAAACGGCGCGAACCTCATCCTGCACGCCAGGATGGATTCCCTACCGATACCCAGCCCTCTAAGCCATAGGAGAGGGCTGGGAGCACTAAAAGGCTAACAAAACCTCCGCAGCCCTCACAGAGCTCCGGAGCTAACCCGCCATCTTGCGCACGCGCAGACCAGAATGCCTGGTCTGTTTGAATTTCTAAAACTGTTAAGGTTTTCTTTTACTTTGCTATCACATGCATTATTCACTGTTTCCCTGGTTGCTTGTTGCTTTATTATCCTTGCTTAATCCCAGAAACCAATGTTCACCCATTTGATTTTGCTTGTAATGTAGAGAGCATTACAGTAGTCGAGTCGAGACGTGACGAGTGCTTGAGTGACTGTGCGTAAGGCACCTCGGTCCAGTAAGGGGCGCAATTGGCGCATCAGGCGTACCTGATGAAATGCCCCCCTGGCCACGGCTGCCACATGGTCATCCATAGACAGCCGGGAGTCCAGGAGGACACCCAAATTGCGCGCCCTCTCCACGGGGGCCGGTGTTTCGCCCCCAATGGCCAGAGTTGGAATAATCTGGCTGAATCGGGGCGCCGGAAGCCACAGCCACTCAGTCTTGGACAGGTTGAGCTTGAGTTTGTTGCTACCCATCCAGATCCGTACGGCCTCCAAACACCGGGACATAACCTCGACGGCATCATTGGGGTGGTCTGGGGTGGATATGTACAACTGAGTATCATCAGCGTACAGATGATATCCCACCCCAAAACCACAGATGATCTCACCCAGCGGCTTCATATATGTGTTGAACAGTAGGGGCGAGAGGACCGACGCCTGAGGTACCCCACATATGAGGGGCCTCGAGGCCGACCTCTGCCCCCCTGCCAACACACATTGCGACCGACCAGAGAGGTAGGACGAGAACCACCGCAAAACGGTGCCTCCCAGCCCCAACCCCCCCAGTCGGCGCAATAGGATACCATGGTCGATGGTATCAAAAGTCACTGAGAGGTCTAATAGGACTAGGATAGAAGAAAATCCTCTATCCCGCGCCCTCCAGAGATCATCAACCAATGCGACCAATGCCGTCTCGGTGCTGTGCCCAGGTCGGAAGCCGGACTGGCGCGGGTCTAGATAATCAACTTCCTCCAAGTGTCGCGGAAACTGTTGAGCCACCACACTCTCAACAACCTTCACTAAAAAGTGAAGGTTGGAGACGGGACGATAGTTCTCTAATAATGCTGGATCCAGGGACGGCTTCTTGAGGAGGGGCCTTACTACCGCCTCTTTCAAGACGGCGGGCAAGGACCCCTCACTCAGAGATGCGTTGACAATGCCCTGGAGCCAGCCTCGTGTCATCTCCCAGGATGCCAGTACAAGCCAGGAGGGACACGGATCCAATAAACATGTGGTGGCCCTAAGTCTCTTTGACAACTTGTCCATATCCTCGGTAGTAACAAAATCAAACTCCTCCCATGATGGTGTCACAAGAACAGCCTCGGCACGCTCGACTGGGCCACTGCCGATGGAGGGTAACTCGCTCCGAATCCGAGTGATTTTCTCCTGCAGATAAGTCCCAAATTCGTCTGCTCGACCCTGTAAAGGGGCTTCCCACGGCCTCTGTTGGAGGAGGGAGCGGGTCACCCCAAACAGGGCGGCAGGGCGGTTATCTGCGGATGCAATAAGAGTGGCACAATACTCACGTTTGGCCACTCTTATCGCCACTAAGTAAGTCCTAATATGGTCTCTCACTAGTGTTCGGTCGGCTTCGGAGTGAGATGCTCTCCATCTGCTCTCTAGGCGTCTCTTGTGGCGCTTCATCTCCCTGAGCCCCTCGGTAAACCAAGGAGCCCAGGTGGTTCGTCGCCGCAAGAGAGGCCGCAACGGCGCGACTCGGTCCAAGGCCCCCGTGGCCGCACTTAACTATGCGGCCACTAGGTCCTCAGTCGAGTCGCGGGGCCAGTCCACAGGAATTGGCCCAAGCTCCCTTTGGAACCTTATCGGGTCCATCAGGAGCCTGGGGCGGAACCATATAGGAATGTCCGGTTCCGCCTCCCCGCAGTGAGGTGCAGCGATCGGAAAGTCGAGCCGAAGGAGAGCATGATCTGTCCATGACAGGGGTGTGATGACTAAATCCCCTATTCCCAGATCACTACTCCACTGTCCCGAGACGAAGATGAGATCCAGGGTGTGTCCGCCCTCATGGGTAGGGCCTACAACTACCTGGGTCAGGTCCATGGCTGTCATGGAAGCCATGAACTCCCGAGCTGCACCAGAGGTTTCGCCTGCCGACGGCAGGTTAAAGTCCCCCATGACTAAAAGTCTGGGGGGTCTCAACCGCCGCCTCGGCTATCACCTCTAGGAGCTCGGGCAGGGCTGTTGTTGCATAGCGAGGAGCCAGGTATACAACTAACACGCCCAACTGCCTCCCTAGGCCCCACTTCACAAGGAGGGACTCACACCCAGTCGTCTGAGGGATCGTGGTCTCCTTTGGCTCAAGACCTTCCCTAACCATAATCGTCACCCCCCCACCCCTCCCTAGGGCCCTAGGCTGATGGAAGGCTCGGTATCCTGGTGGGCACATTTCTACGAGGGGATGTCCTCCCTCGTGGCCCAACCAGGTTTCCGTAATGCCTACCAGGTCCGGGTCCCCCTCTGACACAAGGTCATGGATGAGGGGGGCTTTTTGTACCACGGACCTGGCGTTGCATTAGAATATTTTTAGAATATGTTTAGAATATTTTATTGACAGAAAGCATTTTTTACAATGGACAAGAAACAGCTTAAGGCTCTTCTCAAACTACTTGAGTTTGTAAAAGCATAACAGCATTATCTGCACACAACAGCACTGACAGAGGCTTAGAAATCAGGTTCAGAAAGGTGATAATCTGGACTATCTAAAAGTGAGATATTGGGATTGATCAAACACTTAAGGAGAACCAGGAGCAAAAAGCAGTTGTATGGTTTTTGTTGTGTTTTGTTTTGAATGTCAGAATTTATCTTGTAGAATGACTCATTGCATTACAGTGGACCTTCAAATATGTATGTTAGTAAAACCTTTAAATCAAAGGAACTGTATGCCATTCAATTGTGGAGTTCACACACTTTGGCAATCTGGTACTAAATCAAAAGCAAATTTATATGCAACAGATACTGGATGGAAGGCAATGCTTGGTTTGGAGCTGTATTTTGCATCGAATGTGATAAAACTTTGCTAATTTTGCTTTGCTTTGCTAATTTTGGTTTTAAAAAACTAATAGAACAATAATTTGAAGAGAGCTCTCTTTTTTAAAAAAGTATTATTGATGCATTCTAGAGATTGGACTGATGTAAATAATGAGACCAGAACTAGTAAACCACCAAGAGAGAATATTCTAAATTGTTCTTAGTCCTTTGCCTGATTTCAATCTTGGCTACTAATCCATGTCAAAAGTTTATGTAGGGAGTCAGCTGGCTGGCAAGATCTCTTCTTTCTGCTTTTTGTCATATCATTTAGAAAACAATGTCTTCTCATATTTTTTTTTTTTTATTGAAAAAGTTTTATTGGTTTTACATTTTTTAACAGGATAGGGTAATGGTTACAAAGAAATTTTGAGAGCATTCACGTCAGAGTCGTCGGACCTTCCGAGACCTCAAAATACACATTAAAAAAGTTAACATAGAAAACATTTTCCATACCACTACAAGATGGAAGCAAGTACATTTACCTAAATTCTCCCTTCCATGCTGTCAGACATTTACAAAAAGTCCGGATAGAAATATTATACAAAATTGTTCAAGAAAAATCAAGGCAAAGTTATTTTTTTGATCTAAGTCTTTTGGCTATTGTATCTTCTTTCTCTCCTCCCTGGCCCCCCTCGGGCGGGGCCGTGGCCCCCTCCGTCCCCCCTGGATCTTCCCCCAGGGCAGAGGAATGTTTTTTAAGAAAGGCTTCCGCCTCAGCAACTGTTTTAATCCTCACTCTTCCTCCTTCCCAGAACACCAGCATCCCTTCAGGTGTCATCCACTTGAACCAAATCCCGTGATCAAACAAGGTTTTAGACAAGAAAGAAAATTTCTTTCTTGAATCTCTAATTTTTCTAGGGATCTGCTTCAAGATAGTGACCGTTTCTCGTTGATAAGTTAAGGGTTTCTCTCTCTGCGCTTTCAGGATTTCCTCTCTGGTTGACCTTCTAACAAATTTCACATGTATCTCTCTAGGCACTTCATTTATCCTGGCATATGCTGAGTTAATTCTGTAGGCTAGGTCAATGTCCCCCCTGATCTCATCCTTAGGTTTTTGTAAATAGTCTGCTAAAATTGTGCTCATAAGATCAGGCAGGCATTCACCAGATTCCTCAAGAACATTCTGAAATCTCAAAAAATATGTCATTCTTTCCATATTTATCCTAGACACATGCCCATTTATTTCCCCCACCTCATTAGAAACATTTTTAATCTCTCCCTTAGCCTCCTCCAGCCCCCCCTCCAATTCCTCGGTCTTCTGTGTATTCTCCAACACTTGCTTCCGGGTATCCAATAGTTCCTTTTTAAAAGTACTATTTTCAGCCCTCTGGGCCTTTATTTCTAATATCAAAGTTTGCATAGAAGTTTCAAGAGAAGCCATCCTTTGTTCCAAATTTACAAGTGCTGCTTCTTGTGCCATGGTTAAAAGTTAGAGTCACTGCCACCAAGATGGCGTTTTCCGGGTGGGGCTGGTGGGGCAGATCAGGAGCTCAGTTCAATTCAGGGCGGTGAAGTTGCAAACAATTCAGAAACCAAAAGAGACACAATTTCCCAAATCAGCAAATAGTAATAACGAAGGTATTCCAGAGAAGAAGTCACAAATCCATCAAAAGAATTTTTTTTTCAAAAATCCAGAGAGAGTCCTGCTTTCAAAGAGACGCTGGAAATTTTCCTTAGTTGAAATAGTTAGGCAGGGACAAAGAGAAGCCACTTCCACCGCCCATCTAGCCAGAGGGAGAGAGTAGCAAAAAAAAGAATTTTTTAAGCTCAGCCAGACCTAGAAACAATGTTGCAGAAAGTCACAATCCACTTTCCCTTGTTAAAGACCGTCCGGAGTGAAAGTTTCCGCTTTCTCTTTGCAGAGAAGCCATCTTAGCGTGCCGCTTAAATCCGAGGGTTTTTTTTTTAAATTAAACACCCCCCTCCCAGTCCGTTCAGCCTGGCTGGCAGCAAGGAAAAAAAGGTGTTCTTTTAAACTCACTCTCTCTCGCAGCTGAGGCCTCGGCGATCCGCCCGATCTCTCCGTTCAGCCCTCTCCATTAAAGCGAATGGCACCGACAGCCGTTGGAGAAGGAAAAAAACCCCGCTAGCATGTTCCTCTCCTCCTAGGTCGCAGAGAGGAGCGCCCTCCCCACCGCCGTGACGAGGGCCGCTCCCTCTGAGCCGACCCTACGGGAAACCTCCGGTAACCGGAGAGTTTCGCCCCCCTGGGGGGGCAGAAAAGGCAACAAAGCGGCGAGCGAGCCCTAGGCTCGCCCGTCTCCGCTGGAGCCGGATACCGGAAGTCAATGTCTTCTCATATTAATATGAAGTATCCGTAGAAGGCAGTCAAGTAAATAGTTGCCAGAATAGACATGAGGTTTTGACTGATACAGCAGAAATTACCTTGTTCCACAAGTACAGTACCATTTAAGATATATAAATCTAATCAAATATGTCTTCTTTATTTTTAAGAACTATTTATATTAGTCTTTTATGCAACCATTTGTGTGCTGGTTTTATTTTATATTTCTGGATATTTTGGTAAGTGTTTTTTCTGGTTTTGAACAATAATAATCAGGCCAGTCATTATTTCTATATACTTATGTTGGCTTCTTAATTTGTAAACTGCTAGCAAAGAGTATATACTGAGAAGGAGAGCATTGAAAATTATTCAGAATAGCATTATCCTTGGTAACTATAATATGAAAATTCATCTGTGAAAACCGCTCCACACAAAAAATTTTCCCCCCAGTTTTGTTGGGAAAGCATATACTATAAGTCAAGCAGTTTGTGGAATAACTCATTATATAATATGCCAACTACTGTATTTTATATTGCTTTAGCAAAGTAATTATGCATTATGAAATAGCTACATAATCTACAGCTGAGGTTCTATTTCCAGCCCAATATGTAAACTAACCTGAATAACACCAAGTACAGTACCATTTAAGGTATATAAATCTAAATTACCAAATGTTTGACTCAAACATAGTCCTACAAAATTACTTATCATGTATTTAGAATGTCATAAGAGCAATGGAAATGCTATTTCATTTTCACTGGGATAGGGACTGAACTTCTCAAATAACATTTTGTAATTGCTATTCATTATTGTGTTAACATCACCCACTGTTATGAGTGAGGCTTCTGTAGATGAGTACATCCATTTTAAATATTTAAAATAATGTTCTACCTTAAGTCATATGTACTAAATCATAACATGTATGACATGCACAGTAATTAACAATGGTGTTTCTAAATTTTGCAATCAATACCATTGCATGATGTTTTAACAATAACATTCTTAAAGATGAATCTTTCAAGGCAACAGAGATAGAAAGAGATTTTGCTTCCAACTCCTGGAGTCTCATTGAAAGAATGAGAATCAAATCCATTCATACAGTATGTTAAGCCATACAGAAGCCAAGTCATCTGTAAAAATAAGATGTTAAAAATAGATAGTAAATTGATGACCAAAATATTAGATTTGGATTTATCCCACAAGCATTACAGATAACAATTCCCAGAAGGTGTGAGGGCAATTTGGCTGTGACATTTTTCATTCCACTGATTGCTTGTAGAGTAAGGAAGATGACCTTGATAGAAATACGCCTGACCTGTTTCCTAGCAAAAGGGGCTGAAATATATTTTAACTCCAGAGCATTGAAACGAGGCTCAGGCAGATGTCTCCTGATTCACTGGAGTATAAGAAGAGAGAGGTATAGAACAATCAGACTTGAAAATTCTGATATTATTATCAATTTTAATAAAAGTAGTTTTAACTTTTCTGTGCAGTTGATTTCCTGGTCTGGTCAACTTAGTGAGGCTGACATAACCAGTGATTGAAAAAACAGATATCTTCATCTTCACCTCAGTGCTCAGTGTGCATCTCTCCCAAAGAAGTGCACTCAATAACATAGAACATTCATTCCAGAAAGTAATGTGCATTTCTTCAATCCAAGGTATAAAATCACTGCCATATGTATTGGAAAAGGGTACTCCTGTGAAGCAGGACCAAGAGGGAATTCCCTATCTCTGTTCTCCATTGTACTTTGATCTAAAGATAAATTGTCAAAAGCTAATGATCTGATCAAGGAATTTGGCACAAAAGCTACAAGTAACCCCATTGTAGATTTTGCTGGTTGCAGGGAAACACAACAGTTACAGCCATAATTGCTGCTTTTTGACTGTGTTGCTGATCAGAGATGTGAAGGAACTATTGTGACTTAATCATTTCTTTTCACCATTTGATTCATTATTCCAGGGGTTCCCAAACTTGGTAACTTGAAGACTTGTGGACTTCAACTCACAGAATTCTGGGAGTTGAAGTCCACAAGTCTTCAAGTTGCCAAGTTTGGGAACCCCTGCACTATTCATTCACTATTCATTCTAGGATATAGAGTTCGGAACCATTAATTTACATGGCTAACAATTTAAAAATAAAGCATAAATCCCAACAGAATAGCTGCAAAATGATTTTTTTCAATGTAGGAAATATTAAAATATTATAAAATGAAAATTAGGAAAGCTCCGGTATGGATCCCATTTGTTGCCTTTTTGTATTTTACACAACTGGCTTCATGATGAAAATATTCTTAATTCTTTATATGGACAATCAAATATTTTGATGGGATTTATTATGAGTAAGTAAAGCTTACCACAACTAAAGGATCCAATTAAAGTTTATTGTAGGTCAATTTAGAACTTTACTTTTCCATTGCTTTTGTTTAAATTCTTTCCTTTGAATTATAGCTATAAACATACTTTTCAAAATGGAAACAGTTATTCCATGCTGTCAGACAATCTCAAGTGTTAAATCTATTCAATTTTCGTATTGTCCTTTTCTACCCTGGGTCACTTTGAGCAGATGCTTCAAATTACAGGTTAGATTAGCTTTTGATTAGAGCCATTAAGTAAATCTAAAATGACTGAATAGTCCTCTGAAGTGTTGAAAACTTAGAAACAAAACAAAATGCATTTTGTAGTTATGCTCTTAGAAGTTTAAGATACATAAAATGTGATAACACATTTTATCTATATTCCTATATTTCTTCATTTTTCTGTTGCTTTATTTTATTTCATTTTTTAAAAAACCTATATTATATTAATTTTGTAGAAATAGTAGAAATCTATTTTGATTAGTACTACCACCAAATTTCTCGCATTTCAGGCTGCACAGTCCCTTCTTCGTCACATGAAAACCAATGCTAAAGCAGATTTTCAAAATTTCCAATTCTTAACCATCCCTGAAAAACCTGTTTGCATTTTTTCTCCCTTGCTTTAGAGACAAATAAAATATGTTGTATTTATGAATATTTATAAATAAATATTCTCACCAAAGAGATTGCCTGCTACTTTACATAGAGCTAGAAGAAATGCAAAATTCATAGTTTGCAAAATTCAGAGAATGCAAACTCAGAATTGCTGCAATATAGCAATATCTAAATGTGTGGACATATACATATGACTTCCTAGAATGCCACTACAATTCTTAACTGATCCTGAACAAAAGTTTTTTGTAACTTCTCAGTACATTTTATATTAGTTTGAAAAATTATGTATTCTTGCATCTATCCATTTAATGATGTATCACACATTTTGCAAACTATCACTTAAATGCACTACATGCACGTGAGCAACAAAAAGGCTATATGTGTTGGGATGGGGATGGAAGGATGCAAGAAAAAATAGAAATTTACTTGCTGTTCTTTTTGGGAAGAAGTTGCAAAGGCAGTGGTCAGTACAAATAGCAAGGTGACCTATGGAATGAGTATAAATCAGAAATGGTTGGATGACTGTGTTGAACTGAAAATGTTGGTTATCAACAAATTTCAAGGTTGGTCTTGACTTTTACATTACGTGATGAATTGTAAAAATAAATAAATATCAAAGCAAGTTTGGATGGTTTTTGCTTCCATAGTTATTATTAATATTCTGTCTTTTGCTAAAAACTTTCCATTAGTTCCAGTTTTCATGCAGTATAGAATTGCTCACTAAGCTGATATTCCAGTTCATACTGATGCGAGGAATATGTGGCAGAGTCCTTTTTCAACAGTAAATGGAAAAACTTTTGCAGGTGGACTGTTCTGTGTGTACAACACAAAGTCATGCACAATTCAGGTTGCATTAATCTATTCAGAGCATAAATCTCACTGTGTGAAACCTTTAAGGCTTTCGACTGCTGAACTTGAAAGTATGATTTAGGACCAACTCTAAAGGTATGTCCTCCAGCACTAAGACATTTTGTTTCTATAAATAAAACAACAATAAAGGATATAAGCATGCTGCTGTATAATCAGTCTTCATAGGCTGTTGAAGAGAATTTCAGGCCTGTTATCAAGCTTAGTCCCCAGAGTTTGGCACCTGTCACATTATAAATTTGTTTTTTCCAGTCTAGCAGGATTCATGTCACTGAGTTTTTTTGTATGTCTGTAGAATATGGCTACTTTTATTGTGATAGACACATTGCCAATATTAAATGAGGTTTCTGTTTATAATGTTCAGCTGAAACCAAAAAATAGGACAGCGCTTTGATATATATTTCTAATTTTAAAATGGTTTGATGTTGAAGTTGAAATGTTGTATAGGTTGCATTCTGGGTTTGTATGTTCATGTAAAAATTACATGTATCAATGAACAAATAAACAAGCATTTAGAAGTTTTCCAAGCAGGGAAACCATAATAGCCATATAATATGTCTCACACAATTTCAGATAGATTATGTCAATTAATATTTCTATATTCCCTTATATTAAAAGCATTAAACCCCAGCAGGGTAACATTTAGACAAAAAGCTTCCTTTTGTATTCTCTCCAGTTTTGCATGAACTGGACTGCTTTTATTTTGGGAGGGGGGACAATATAAATATTTGCTTTCATTTCATAATCTAAAATTACATATTGAATGCCAGCTTGGAGTTCATAGCACTTCACATTAGCTCTAACCATGCAACCTGTTTGTCTATTAATTCACTTAGGATTTCAACTTCCACATTTTTGCATTAAAAAAAAATCATTTCACAGGAAATGTATACAAACATATACATTCCATAACTCCTTATATCATTGCTATTTACTAATGATGCTGTTTGTACTAAAAGAAAGACAAAACTAAATAAAGTCACCATTATTTATAACATTTATTTTTAATACAATTAAAAATACACTCTCTCTGTTACACACATATACACACACAGATACATACATATAATTTATTTGGTTGGCTTGTATTCCATTTTTTGTACAGGAGCTTAATAATAATAATAATAATAATAATTTATTGCTTATAAACCGCACCCTCTCCCCACAGGGACTCGGGGCGGTGCACAGGAGGAATAAGAACAATAACTATATACATATTTCATTAAAAATACATTAAATTAAGTGACCTGTGCTAAAATACCCGTTAAAACTATCTAACTAGAGATCCCCAATAAACCCTAAAGACAGAGGAGTTAATGTTGATGTGATGATTATATTTTAAAATTTTAGTTTTCTAGAACCACGTTAACTACTTAATATTGCTTAAATATTACTGATGATTTACATTATGTGCTCAGTTAACATAAACTTGAGATAGGTTGGCAGTTCCAAAAACAGAAAAGGTTTCAGGCAACATTAAAAATGGTGATTTGCAATTTACTCTCAGGAATATTGAAGTAGTTTCTTCTGTCACCCAAGAAAGAGAAACTTTAGGATGCTTCAACAAATTTGGCAATTAACACTGGGAAACAGAGATCATTAGTGATGTCTGAATGGAGTTCAGTGAAGTGGACCTTTGCTTAAGTAACAGGCAAGAACCCTTGTTATTTAGAGTTAGTATTGGAAGAAAGTTTACATAATCATAATGTATTCCATTTTCCTGTAGATCTGGCGGGAGGGGCTATAGCTGGGTTTAGTCACAGCCTGATTGTTCCAGAGACTGAGGGAATTTTCTTAAAGTATCCTTCCTTCCCTATTGGCTCATGGTTTCCCCTCAGTCTCTGGTCCAAGCACTAGTTTTGGCTCCTTTGAGGTTTCGTTTAATTGGATATTCTAAAACTCTAAATTTTCAGACTGCTTGCCATAGAGTCTACTTTGCCAAACTTATAAGGAGGCAGGAGTGCCTGGTCTCCTGCCTCTGGGCCTGGGGGTGCTCTGCCCAGTCCCTGGGTGCACAGGGGTGACGGGCGCCCATCTGCAGCTGAATTAATTCAGAGGCTTCAGGGAGGGCCCCTTCCAGGGCGTCCTGAGCACCGTGGCTTTAACAGCCTTGCCACAGCTTCAAAAGCCTTGCCACGGTCCAATTAACCTGTTGCGGCTTCAAAGAACTGCCATGTCTTAACGGATTGCTTGGCAATGGTCTTGCCGCAGCTTGACTCCAACTCCAGCCTCAAGACCTCGCTGCGGCTGGGAGGAAGCCACCATGGAATGTTGCCATACCTTTAGGGCACCACCGCAGCTCACAATTTTGTCTGCGCTTTAAAGGCAGCACAGGCAGGCTCAGCTCGTCGCGAGGCCCTTGCCTCAGAGCCGTTTCCATCAGGCAGCATTTTACTCATCTCGCCACAAGGCGCAGCGGCCAATTTGGAGCGACCTTGTGGTGGCAGCCATTTTGTTGACTTAGACCTGCATTGCAGCTTAAATCAAGTCCGGCAGAAACTCATCCATTGACTCAAGGCCCGCAAGGGGCCCGACATTGAGATCACTGAGTTCCTGGACTGTTCCCAGCTGATTCAGGACACATAAATGAGGCATGGCCTCCACAATTTCAGAGGCAATGCAGGCCCCTACAGGAACCAATGAGGAGGTGGCAGATGGGGGCCAGGGCAGACTGAAGACCAGGGCAGTGGCCCCCAAGCCGTCAGCGACCAAGCGTCCTTCTAGGGCTGCAGTGAGGGATGAGCAGAGAAGACAGAGGGCCCTGGAAAAGCAGGTATGCAGAGCAGAAAGGCATGCGCAGGCCACTGAGCCTGACTCCCCTTGCAGATCAAGGTCCACAGTGAGGCCCAGTCCTCACTACTCTGCCTCGCCTCCATGTGGCTTCAGTCCTTTCTCTCCTTCTATTTCACCTTCTAGGCCTTGCAGACAGGTGGCCTCTCCCTTCCCCCCTATCTCTCTGAGATCGTATGGGGAGGGGGGTAGGGACCCATTGTAAGGGGGGGTCTAAAGATTTCCTTCCAGCATCGCACCTTGCTCCCCAGGGCCTGGTACCCCTTGGACCATCAGAGGAGGACCTGGAAGATCTTGAGCTCCTACCAGAAAGCATCAGGAGGCTCATCTCCTCTGCAATCACCAAGGGCATTACCTCTGGCCTAGCACAACAGGAGCAAGGGTTCCAAAGGGTGGCACACCCTCATTCTGACTCCAGGCACCATAGATTCCCATCTTCTTCCTGTGGTCAGGTTCCTCCCAGGGCCTCTTCTCTATCTGTGGTTACTGAGGCTTCAGTACTAGGGGAGGGAACTCACCCAGACCTGGGGTTTTTGGAAGACAAGGACACTGTCCCTCTTGATCCTCCAGCTTTTCCCGATCTCTTTGCTTCCCCAGCATTCAATCCTCTCTTGCACAAGGCAAAGAAGACCACCCAGATTGGTACTGGAGCGCCACCCGTGTCCCAGCATAGGGATCCTAACTTGGCTATGTTCATAAATCCCAATATGGATAAGGAAGAGGTCCCAGCTGCTCCACTTTTCCTGGAAGTGGTCAAAAATCAGTGGGCTTGACCCTCCTCCTTGCCAAATCCTGGGAGTAATGACAATATGGAGCAGGCTTCTACAATATGGAGCAGGCTTTCTCCCAGGCCTTTCATTTGTCTACAGTGGACGCCCCCATCACCCTTCTTGCTAACACTTCCACCGTGGTCTTGGGGTAGGTGGCAGATAAATTAAAGCCAGAGGACAAGGGAGTGGAGCTTACATTATGCAAAAATTTCACTGCCTCCGCCTGGACCATTAAATTGGCTGCTGCCGCGTCCTACTTTAATCCCACCACAGTTATGTGGCTGCACCAATTACAGGATCGCATACCAATCCACGATGAGTGTCTTCGCCAAGACCTCACCAAAATTATTTCTGCCACCCAGTTCCACCCAGCAGATGCCACTCTAGACTCGATCAAATTTGCATCCCAGGCGTTCTCCTTCAGTAACGTCCCACTGGCTGTTGTGGCTTTGCAACTGGAAAATGGACAACAAGTCCAAGTGGAACTTGGCAGCGGCCCCTTTCTCTGGTCCGAATCTCTTCGGGGAATCTCTTGAACCGATTCTCATGGAGAACAAGGACAAGAAGGAGGTCCTTCCCTCTAACACCAAGAAGACGGACTCCTGTCCATCTTCTTACCGCAAGCCTTCTTCTTATCGGCCTCCTGACCCAGATTATCGGCAACACAGGTATGCCCCCTACAGGTCCGACAGGCAGAGTCGTTGCCCCTTCTATCAGGACAGGGGGAGGTATCAGGGTCAGTCTAAACGGCCCTTTTGCAGGGGGCGTGGCCACCCATTCCGCAGAGGGAAATGATTCCAATCTGAGTCAGCCCATCAGCAGCTGCCTAGCATCCTTTGTGGACCAGTGGGACCAGATAACGTCAGATGCTTGAGTCAGGTCCACCATCAGGGATGCCCTCCATCTGGAATTCTTCTCCCTTTCCCCAATGCTCTTCACAACCTTCTCCCAGTCCTGGGACCCGGAACAACGATGCCTGATGAGTCTAGCTATCCAGCACCTGCTGGACACCCAGGCGGTAGAGCCAATTCCCCCAGAAGAGCACGGGTCGGGTCTTTACTCCAACCTTTTCATCGTCCCGAAGAGCTCAGGGGGATGGAGGGCAATTGTGGATCTGAGGGGCCTCAACTATTACTTGGTCTACCAGTGCTTCAAAATGTCATCACTCAAATCTATTCTCTTGGGCATCAGGCAAGGCGGCTTCTTGGCATCCGTAGACCTCACAGAGGCATACCTGCACATTCTAATTCCATCAGACCATTGCAGGTTCCTCCGTTTCTCACACAAGGGGCACCACTATCAGTACAGGGCTCTCCCATTTGGTCTAGCCTCTGTCCTGTCCTGTGGATGTTCATGAAGGTCCTGGTGGCATTGGCAGCTCACCTGCGGTCCATCCCGGTGAGACTCCAATGCTACCTAGATGATGTGCTCGTTCAGGCCCAATCACACAGGCAGGCACTTCACGACCTGAATCTAACCATTCAAATGTTACAGTCCATGGGTTTCTTCATCAACTTCCCCAAGAGCCACCTCTCACCCAGGATGAGGATCCTCTATCTGGGTACAGTGATAGACTCAGTTTTGGGACTGGTGCGCTTTTCCTCAGAGCGTCTGACAAGTCAACAAGCCTTGGCACAACATGTCTGCGCAAGACAGTTTTCATCCTGATGTTGGCCCGCTTGCTGGGGAAGATGGTGTTGTGCATCAGGATAATTCCCTGGGCCCGCCTTTACTCTCACACACTCCAATGGACACTCATACCATATCAACACCAGCGCATGAGCAACTCATTGTGGACAGTCATTCCATCACTGGGCCTCCGCTGGTCCCTGAGGTGGTGGTCATCTCCAGCCCTTCTTTGCGGATCTGACATTTGGGAGCCAGATCGCATTATGACAGACGTGAGCCTTTATGGCTGGGGGGCCCTGATGGACTCCAAATTGGCACAGGGTCGTTGGACGATCTTGGACCTTTCTTTTCATGGCCATTATATGCCTATGCTGCAACAAAACAATTTACAGCATTAAAAAAATGAAAATATCATTGAGTCACAGAGATCTTGGAGAACTTTGATATTATATTGTAATAACTTATTTTAAGGATCCATTACTTAGTAGATATTATTGTATTTTGGAATTGACATGCTATTTGAGGCACCACCTTTCTCCCATTCCTCCCCCTTTCTCCTGTTACATTTACCAACTTGATTAGGTCCAGCAGAAGAGGGGCATGTTACAGGTTGTTTGATAAGGAATGTCATCTGATGGGACTCGGTAGAGGAGCCTTTCATGGATCAGCATCCACCCTTTGGAACATAGTTTCCCCCAAAGTTAGATTGCTCCCCCCAACACACATGCTGGCCTTTCAGAAGGCTCTGAAGACATAGTTTTTCATCATGCCTAGAAAACCTCTAAACTATTTAAGAATCTGTAGATAAAGGATTATCTTCAAAGTAGATAACTTCCTGCTAAACCAAGATATACAGAGGTTGACAAGATATCTGTCATATCATTACTTCCTAGGGAAGCAAAAGGATTAATGTGCCTTTGCACCACATAATATAAAATAGTGATAGTTCCTAGCTGAGAAAGTATTGAGGCAAAGATGAGGACAGGGCAATCTTAACGATATACACAGTTTGTGTGACCTTATAATTATTGTGTTGGATTAAGAATTAATTTTCATCAAAGTTGATCTGTTTATATATGCAAGACAATTTGGTCTTGGATAAATAACTTATTTAAGCTTAATAAAGTTTGAATTTGATCTATAGTTGCTTCAGCAGATGTAGATCTATTTATTGATATGCTTTGGCTGAGTATATCTTATATGTGGAAAGTCTGTTTCTTTGGGTTTATTACAGTTTGTTAAACAATTATGCCGTTTTAAGCAGTCATTTTTGTTTTAATGGAAAATATATATTTTTCCAAACTACAACAAAAATTTTCACTGGAATTTTCTCATATGGACAATAACAGTCAAGGTACCGATACTGCAATTAAATTAAAACATCTAAGAACCCTTAGAAATAAAAGTCTCTTTTTCAAGAAAGAAATATTTAGAGACAGATAATGTCTCTAATCCATATAATACATTATCACTGAGTGATTCATATATCAATCATGTCTGTTGCCTATTATATCAAAATACAGGTAGTCCTTGACCACAATTGAGCCCAAAATATTTGTTGTTAAGTGAAACATGTTAAGTAAATGTCCCATTTTATAACCTCTTGTGCCACAGTTCTGAATCACTTCTATTGTTAAGCTAGTATCATAGTTGTTAAGTGAAACTGCCTTCCCCATTGACTTTTCTTGTCAAAAGATCACAAAAAGTGATCACATTATCCAGGGATACTGCAACCATCATAAATATGAGTCAGTTGCTAAGCATCCCATTTTTGATCATGTGACTATGGTCATAAGTGTGAAAAATGGTCAAAAATCACTTTTTTCAGTGCTGCTGTAATTCTGAATGGTCGCTAAGTGAAGTGTTTTAAGTTGAGGACTACCTGTAAATCTGTGGCTCCTAAAGCTCCATCTGATAGGCCAGGGGTCCCCAACCTTTGCAACTTTAAGTCTGAAGGACTTCAGCTCCCAGACTTCTCCAGCCAGCAAAGCTGGCTGGAGAAGTCTGAGAGCTGAAGTCCTTCAGACTTAAAGTTGCAAAGGTTGGGGATCCCTGTGGTAGTCCATACCAGGGGTGGGTTTCAAAATTTTTGGAACAGGTTCTGTGGCTTGCTGGCCATGTGACTGGGTGGGAGTGGCTTGCCGGCCATGTGACCGGGTGGGAGTGGCTTGCCAGCCATGTGACCGGGTGGGAGTGGCCAATTTGGAAAATGTGAAACTCACTTAACAATGGTCTTGGTTAGCAACCAAACTTTTGGGCTTAATTGTGGTCATAAGTTCTCTCTCTCTCTCTCTTTCTTTTTCTTTCCTTTCTGTCTCTCTTTCTTTTTTCTCTCTTTCTCTCTGTCTGTCTTTCTTTCTCTTTCTTTCTCTCTCTCCCACCTTCTTTTTTATCTTTCTCTCTCTGTGTCTCTCTCTCCTTTGTTTGCCCATCTGTCACTCTGTGTGTGTGTGTGTGTGTGTGTGTGTGTCTGTCTGTCTGTCTGTCTGTCTGTCTCGCATTCAGGCACTTAAATCACTCATTCTGTGTCTCTGTCTATATTTCTCTCCCTCCCTCCCACTCTCTGTCTCTCTGTGTGTGTCTGTCACTCTCTGGTTCCCCCCTCCCTCCCTGTCTCTCTGTGTGTCTGTGCCTCTCTCTGTCTGTCTCCCCCCCCCCACAAACCTCCTCAGCTCCAGGAAGTAGCCTGACCGGCCCGCCAGCCCGCTGGCTGTATTTATTCGCTCGCTCTCTCACCCATCCACCGGACGAAGGAACCTGGCGTCCGATGGGTGAGCGAGCAAGCGAGCGAGCGAGCAACCGCGGCCAGCGGGCCAGAGGATTTTTGGGGCATGCAGCAACTTTCCTTACCCGCCCGCCGGCCAGTCGGCCACTCACTCGGACCTCCCCAATCTCCCTCCTGACCGCCCACGCCAAAGTCGAGGCCCCCCTTCTGCACCCCTTCCCTCCCCACAAGGCCAGACCCCCTCCCTCCCCAGACCCCTCCTCTTCCCCTTCCCCCCCTCCCCTTTGCCCGGGACCCTCCGGGCGCCGCTCACCTTCTGCAGGGCGCGCATGTTCTCCTCGCCCAGGAGGCCGCTGGCGCCCTGGTAGACGCCGCTGGCCGCCCTGCAGAGGCTGTTCTGCTTGTCGGCGCCCCGGGACCCCCACGCCCCCGGCCCGCACAGCAGCAGCAGGAGCAGCGACAGCAGCAGCGCGCCCCGCGCCGGCTCGCGCGCTCCAGCCGGGCGCGCTTGGCTCGGCTCGGGGCGAAGCCCCTCCAAGCCTCTGCATTCGCGCCGGAGGTTTTGACGGAGCGAGCCACGTGTTCCGGAAGTACCGTAACTTCCGGGTCCATCGTCCAACGGGATCGGCCAGGATCTCTAAATTTTACCATCGGGCTCGCGCGATCCTGGCCGATCCCCCAGAAACCCACCCCTGGTCCATACAATGAACTCCAAGGAGATACTAAACACTACTTTTATTTAGAGTTGCTATAATAGCCAAAACGTGCAAATCTGATTGTGCTATATCGCCTCTCACTTCTTATACCAATATGAACCAGGGAAGAGTCTGAATCTTGTTAGCTTTTAATTTTTGACATGCAACAACTGTTTGAAATCATGTGCAAATCATGTGTTGTGCATTTCAACCTCATCCAATATTAAAAAGTCTGACTGGTTTTAGATACAAGATCTTTACTATATCATTAAAAAGGCCACAAAGCACTTTCCCCAGAACAATTATTACTTCTGCAGATTTATCAAGAACCAGCTGACTACAATTATAGAATAATGAATGGATCTTACATCTTGTATGAATTATGCTTTCTTGCAATAGAGCCAGCTGGTGGGCCTTAATGATAATACAGACAAATGGAACAGATTCAAGTTGGTTATTCATAGTCATTTTCAGTAACACAGAACCCATAGTTTTATTTCCTACCAATATTTTATTGCTGTCCTAACAAAAAGTAATCATTACATTTTACACAAGCTAAGTTATCACAACATATTTTAAAGGACATAAGAAGGAAAAGAGACTCAAATTTGGACAATATGAAAGTAAAAAATTAAATTAATTGATTATGATGAAATGGTAGAACATGATTAAAAATTTGGGTCCTTCAAGAACTTCCAGTGAAGAGATGGCCAGCTCCTGACACACCCAGAGACTCTTCTGTCTCTGGACTGCCTTTCTTCCTTTAACAGCAAAAGGAACAGGTTTCCTTTCATTTATCTGTCTCTCCTGGGTTAGGGAAGAGTCCCAGAATCATCCCTCAAGAATCTCTGAGAACACAACAGTCTGCAAGCAATTTTAGAAGCCACGCTTCAAAATAGCTGGTGGGCTGAAATCACGCTGTTGTTGGATAAAACAGCCCTTTTGGATTTTATTTTTCAAACAGACAATAAGCTGTGCCCTTCATTTCTTAATCAATTCATGAGACTGTTATATCTATTACAGTGGTGGGATTCAGCCAGTTCGCACCTATTTGGGAGAACCGGTTGTTAACTTTTTAAGCAGTTGTTGGAAGAAATCTCATTTTGGTTTTTTCCACTTTATAGGGCTATTCCTGTAAGAAAGGCAGGAAGGAAACATTCCAGTGTTGCTTCTAGCCTAATCTTTATTGCCCTTCTTACAGAAACTGCCTCTCCGTTTAACCCTCATTACATTGTAACAGCTAAGGCGAAGTGCCCATCAATGTGAGTGACATTGAGTTGACCATGCCCACCCAGTCACATGATCACCGAGCCATGCCTACCCAGCTGGTCATTAGGGCAGAGAACCAATTGTTAAATTATTTGAATCCCACCACTGATCTATTAGCTAAAAGATAGTTTAGTTACAGCTTATAACTCCTTTTTGAAGCTCTGCATCATTTTTTAGACTTCTTTATTGTTAAATGACAAAGAAGAGGGTTGCTGGAGGAAGCTAAAATAAGGAAGTAGGCATATTTTTCTTTTGAAATATAAGGATAAAAGTTGTGGTCTTAATTTACCACTTTCAAAATAATCTGTAGCCCTGTATTGTAAAATTCTAACCCACTTTGTCAAATCTACAAATGCTGGACAATACAAATACCTTAATAATATCTTTAGAATATAAATCTGATATCAGCTTTTATTATGATGATTTGAATATAACCCTCCCAGTGCAACTGAAACAAGAGTGGCAAATACATTCACAACTCTTAAGAGTTCACATTTGGGACTTTTTCTTCGTGGATAATAACAGTTGAGAATTCTTTGGGGAAAAAAGATGATAGACATCTCAGAGAAGGAGACTATTCTACGAGGAAGTGCTCCAGGTTAATCTGACAGAACAACTTTGGGACATTTTTTCATGGGTTTAAAGAAGGCTAAAAATTTCTTGAAGAAACGAGACTTGGTAGGCACTCCTGACAAGGAAAAGATTTCATACTATAAAGATAAGTTGGAGGGAGTGACTTCAATTTAATAACTTAATTATTTAGTTTGATATATGGTATGTATTGAAAGTAAGATTTTATGTACTTTGTATCTATAAAATGAGTTTGTAAATGCATATCTTCTGTCTTTTTACATAATGCTGAATAATTTCCAAAGTTTGTAAAATACCATTAAATTTGAAAATAAGAGAAGAAAAATATTTACTCCATGAGGATAAACTCAAGGGAGAGATTTGTATTCAATGAGCCAATTGGAGTTAATTGGGCTTATATTGATATGATATTTATAATTGAATGAAAGCTCTAATGTAGTTTCATGTTTTAAATGGATTTAAAATGAAAGTTTTTTACCCTTTATATATAACATTTAAGGATGTGGCGGCTCAGTGGCTAAGACACTGACTTTGTTGATCAGAAAGGTTGGCAGTTTGGCAGTTCAAATCCCTAGTGCCTTGTAATGGAGTGAGCTCCCGTTACTTGTCCCAGCTTCTGCCAACCTAGCAGTTTGAAAGCACATAAAAATGCAAGTAGAAAAATAGGAACCACCTGTGGTGGGAAGGGAACAGTGTTCTGTGCGCCCTCAGTGTTTAGTCATGCCAGCCACATGACCACGGAGATATCTTTGGACAGTGCTGGCTCTTCGGCCTTGAAATGGAGATGACAACCCAGAGTTGGAAATGACTAGCACATACCTTAACTTTATAAAACATTTGAGTATTTTTTAAAGTTAGTAAAATATCAAAATTAGAAAACGTGCTTTCTCCCTTTAGGGTTAAAAAAATCAAAATAATATAGAGCTGACATGTCAAACAAAAGAATCATGGGCAAAATTGGCTCATGATGTGGTTAGATCTGGCCCACAGGGCCACCCTGGAGACAGAAAGATGCTGGCCCCCACTGCCTTGGCCCAGTCTCACCCACTGTGGGCTCGCACACAGTAGGTGGTGAGCATATGAAGGTTAGTATCCTGGTGAAAGGGAAGCAATCTGATCATGGTCAGCCTGTGAGGCAAGATGGTCACTGAGGATGTCAGGCCCTGCGCAATTGCAGCCTTCTTTGCATGCACCCAGGGGGCGGGGCCAAGGCCAGGAAGGAAGGAAGGAAGGAAGGAAGGAAGGAAGGAAGGAAGGAAGGAAGGAAGGAAGGAAGGAAGGAAGGAAGGAAGGAAATTGGAATAAAAGGAATCGAGGGTCTGAGGGAAGTCCTGCCTTAGCACTTGGCCACCACCATCCCTGCTGCCCTTTTGCCATCCCCTTGCATCTTTCCTCTTGGCCTATCCTGGTGGTCTCCCATCCAATCACATGAGGATGCTTTGGTTACTTTAGTTCACATGGTTTCTGTTGGTGGTCTCCCATCTGATCACATAAAGATGCTTTGGTTACAAAACTCTGACCCATGCATATTGCCCTTCCTGGGCAATATTGCACCCACCATGAGCAACCTGACCAAGGACAGTGAGCACAGCAGCAGACGCCTCCAGGAGAAGGTAAGTACAGTCAGGTGCCCCCTCAGTAAATTGGAGCTGAGCCTGGCTAATCTGTGGGGTCCCAGTGCCCTGGGATCTTGAGGACTGGGCTGGGCGCCTGCACTCTACTGTCCAGAGGTCTGAGCAGCCTGTACCACTGTCTAGGGCTCTTCTGGTGGGCAAGGCTTTGGTGCTCACCTGGTCTCTCCTTCCTCCACTGGAGACCTCTGGAGACCTCCTTTCAGCCTTGACACACACACACACACACACACACACACACACACACACATACAGGAGGTAGAGGATGACACTGCTGCATGTAGAAGCGCAGGTCTCTGAAGAGGAGGGGGGTTGGCAGGGGAGCTGTGTGAAGGAAAGCTGCTGCAACAAGACAGGATCTTACCACACATAATTGGAAACGGGGATTCCATTTTGAGAAGGGTCAGCCTCCCTTGTGCAGCACCAGGGAGCACTGCTCCCCTGCCTCCTCCTCTTGCTCTCCAGAGATCTCTCAAGGCAGAAGTTGGACTCAGTGGAAATTAAACTTTCCTTTCTGTGCTTCCACGCGCAGCAGCAGCCTCCATCTTCTGCTTTTCCGGGAGGAAAACATCAGTGATGTCAGGGGTTGGGAGAAGAATGTCTCCTTTGGTGTCCTGTGCACACATGCACACACCATTCCAAACTTGGAGACTTTTAATCCACATCTGACTTTACAAACTGCAAATCATGCCTGGGCTTGGGAGAACACCTTCTCTGTGGATAAAAGTCCCCAAACATGGAATGGTGGGTGGGTTGGTGGGTGGGTGTGTACCAGGGGTGGGTTTCAGCCAGTACAGGCATGTACAGACATACTGGTTGATGAAATTTAGCATGCCTTAGCATACCGGTTCTTCCGGAGCCCCCAACAAGCCCATATGGTGTGTGCTGCCCTTCTCTCTGATAGCCGCCTCATTTCCAATGAAGGTGGTGGGGAATCAATATAGAGGGAGGAAATTTCATGGATTCCCCACCCCCTTTATTGGAAATGAGACAGCTATAGAGGAGAGAGCAGCGTGCACCCTTGAGCAAGTCCAGCGAATCCTCCCCTCCTGTTCCTTCTTCTGCTGTTGGAACAAGTCACGCGGATGCATTCCCTTATCTTTCACAGCCACCGCATTTCCAATTGGGGGGGGGGATCTATTGAGAGAGAGGGAAAAGATGAATTTCTTTTCCCCTCTCCCAATTGGAAATGAGGTAGCTGTCAAAGACAAGGGAGCCCGGCCCATGTGGCTTGTTCAAACAGCAGAAGAAGGAACAGGAGGAGAGTTCCACATGGGGCTTTTCAAACAGCCGAGCTCCACTCCTGTTGCTTCTTCTGCTGTTTGAACAAGCCACGTAGGGCGTGCTTACTTGTTGCCCTGGCCCTACTTACAGCTGGTGTGACTGAGGTGGCACATCTTGGGGAGGCTTGGTGGTTGCGAAGGGTGCCTGTCTTCCCCAGCTGGGCTGGAGCATGGGACGGCTTCACAACAGGCGCATCTGCCACTTGCAGAGCAAAGTTGCGGTGCTCAGAAGCAGCAGTGGGCTTTTTTTCCAGCTGGTTCCCAGCCCTGCAAAGATCCTGAAAATGCCTGGGCTTTGGAGCACCCCACGCTGCGCCCGCAGCTGCCACAAACGGAACTGTCAGGCCCCGAGCAGGTGCCTGAAGCTGCTGCTTGCAGGCATTTGCTGCTGCATGTAGATTGCACCTGTAGCAGGAAGCTCTTCGCCTGTGACAGCTCTTTTATGTCTCAAAGGTGCTTTTTCCAAAAAGCAACTGGATTTTTTTTTCCTTGTGGAAGAAGAACAACAAAATGTTTCACTTCTCTTCCAAGAAGCTTCATCAGTTGTGATGGTGGTGGTGGTGTGTGTGTGTGTGTGTGTGTGTGTGTGTGTGTGTGTGTTGGGGAGGAAGGATAGGTACTGGTTGAGGCTGGATGGTAGGGGAAAGATTTTGGGAGAGGGCAGGGGGATGGAAAGATTGTATTTTTTGCAGTTATTTGGTTGTTCACTATCTCTCTCTGAGAGCGGTTGAAGCCACTGGGGCATTGATCTGTGCCCTCACGATCTCCTGAATCAAATTGTGGAATTTTCTTGGAACTACTACAAAGGGTGCATTGTAGACCAGACATAGGTGGTGTCTTCTTCCTCCCCCTCTGTTGAGAAAGGGCTGGAGAGACCTGATCTGGCCTGAACTTCTTAAGCTGGTGGGCGGGGTCTGGATAAAAATCAAAACCTGAGTTTGATGCTGATCTAGAGGTTTTTGTTGGAATCCTGGTTTAAGTTTTGGAGAAAGACTTACTGTAATTCACCCTAAACTTATGACTACTTTCATCAAACCTTAGAGTGACAAAAAAAGAAAGAAAGAAAGAAAGGAAGGAAGGAAGGAAGGAAGGAAGGAAGGAAGGAAGGAAGGAAGGAAGGAGAAAGAAAGAGACAGAGAAAGAAAAAGAAAGAAGGAAGGAGGGAGGGAGGGAAGTGAGAAAGAAAGAAAATTGAAGAGATACACACAAGGAAGGAAGGAAGGAAGGAAGGAAGGAAGGAAGGAAGGAAGGAAGGAAGGAAGGAAGGAAGGAAGGAAGGAAGGAATGGAGGGAGAGGGAGAGAAAAAGAGAGAGAGACAAAGATAGAAAGAAAAAGAGAGAGAAGGAAGGAAGAAAAGGAAAGAAAGAAAGAAAGAAAGAAAGAAAGAAAGAAAGAAAGAAAGAAAGAAAGAAAGAAAGAAAGAAAGAAAGAAAGAAAGAAAGAAAGAAAGAAAGAAAGAAAACTTATGACCACAATTGAGCCCAAATTTTGATTGCTAAGCAAGAGCATCGTTAAGTGAGTTTCACCACATTTTCCAAGTTGGCCATGCCCACCCAGCCACTCCCACTCAGTCACATGACCACTGAAACACTCCCACAAAACAGGCCACACTTACAGAATAGGTTCTAAAAAAATTTGAAACCCACCACTGGTGTGTACGCATGCACACGTTTGGCTGCCAACAGTTCAGAGAGGTGAGGAATTTGTGGGGCAATTAATTGTTCCGGGGAGGGGGGTGCTGGCTGGCTTTACTGCCGGTTCTCTCATGTGCATGCAGGATGTGCGCTGCACACGCATGTGCAGTTCAATTAAAATTGTTCTGCGCATGCAGATGGTGCCAGCAGCAACTGGGCAACTGATTTGGGGGCGTGGCAGGCCCAGGTCACTGCCAGCTTCAGCTACCCAGGCCGCCATACCACTACCGGTTCGGTTGAACTGGTAGGAACCCACCTCTGAATTGTTCCTACTGGTGCGACTTGTTCCGACCCAGCCATCCAAATCAGCCGTGTCCAGTAAGGGGTGTCGAACTGGCCATTCCCACCCAGCCATGCCCACTAATTGTTGCTACCTGGCTACTGATCCTTTGAGGGTAACAATAAAGCTGATGCACCCTCAATGAAATTTAGCTTGACACCATTGATATAGAAGATTTTATTAAAATGAATTATATTAATATGAATAACATGAGTTAACAGAAGCATATATCATTGCCCACAATAAAGAGAAGCAGAGATAGTCAAATTGATTATTTTATCCGAAGATAATATATCTAACCTTGTTTCTATTTTGGAATTTCTTCTAGATTTTGTATTTGCAATGTGAAAAAATGAAACTTACATTTTGTTTTTGCTACTTAGATAAGTTTGTTGTTACAGAAATGGCTAGTATATACTATTGTGCAAAAATAAAAAGTTGAGGTTGTAATGTTATCTTCTACTGTGCTAAAGAGTCAGAAGTTGATGCCTTTTTCTTTCTTTTTCTCTCTTTACACCATTATTTCTTTTTCCTCTCCCTGCTCTTTTCTTTTCTTTTTTTCTTTTAATTTCTCATTGTATTTATATTTTTATAAACTAATAAAAAAGTTTCAATAGAGAAAAAGTTTGTGTCCATCACTTTCAACTGTAACTCTGTAAATCTTTTTGTCTTTGTTCTAACATTAACTTAGCTGTTTCCTTCCTTCACAGCAAATTTCTGCTTCCAAAGCACTGCAAGAAATTGTGGTTATTTGCTGATTTGTAGATAAATCTGCCTTTTGAACTATTGATCTTGAATCACAATAGCTGTATTGTTTACCTGTTCATTCTGGGGAAGAGCTGGTTATGTTTTCCCAGAAAATTGTAAAAGAAATTCTGATAATTATTGCATTTCTCCTCTGTTTTTCATGCTCCATATCAACGAAGATTAGATCAGCAGTACAATCCCAGTGATGCTGAAAGTGTCAAACATCTACAGTAGAAGAAAGTGTCAAACATCAACAGTGAACTAGGAAGGCAAACTACACTATAGCTATACTTTGAACTAGCCAGACAGCAGAATTAGACAACAAAGAAGTTGATGGAATGTTGTTTAGATCAGAGGGCTCTCCAACCTTTGCAACTAAGTCTGAAGGACTTCAGCTCCCAGACTTCTCCAGCCAACTTTGCTGTAAAAGCTGGCTGGAGAAGTCTGGGAGCTGAAGTCCTTCAGACTTCAAGTTGCAAAGGTTGGAGACCCCTGGTTTAGATGCTCCATTTCAAAATCTGTAATCATATAGCCAGTAGTCCAAACTATATATAGTCTAACATTATCTGGCAGAATTATTATGAAACTCACACTCTAAATACTTCTGAGAAAGCATCATCTTAATTTGACTTCTTCCTACTAAATTTTCTAGGATCGTTAAATAATTAGGGGCATGCAGGAAAACACTACCAAGTAGTTATTTAAGTACTAAAATGTTTTTTGCAGGACTATTTGTGAATCGAAAATTAATTGTAATTCAGTAAAGCGATATCAGTTTGGTTCTCTGAAGAGACGTAAATGGTTTGTGCAGAACTGCAGAAACCAGTTAAGAAATAAATAATTATTGCCCTTATTTTCTGTGAATAAAATATTTATTTAGATCAAATTTTCTGTTACCTAAACATTGAGAAAAAGTTAAGAAATTTGATTTGATAAGAAATATTTAAATTTTTCCAATTTATTCCCATGCTATTCTGAAGGTCTGACATTTAATTTCTAAAACCAGTAATAAAAATGACCTGCATAATGAGTTATGTACAACATATAATTGCTATAAAATTTGGTATCCTTTAAGACAATTATTCTTTGGAGAGCATTAATTAGTTTTTGAAGAATATTAATTACTGTCTATTAAAAATATTACTTCTGGGAAGTAGACTTCTTACAGCTTGAAATATAATAAAATTGCTCTCTAAGAACTGACCATGATATCAGAAAAGAAAGACTTGATCTTCATATTAAAAGTAAGATTAGGAAACTTTTTCTCATAAAGGAGGCGAGATGGTCAGAACATTTCAAAGAAACCTTGAATCAATCAACCCCTAATATGACCTATGGTTTTAGTAATGCTGATTCTATTGCACTCCTGGACATTGAACTGAGCAAGATTGTAACTAATGAAGTTTGACAAGCAATTAGTGTGCTGAAGAATAATAAAGTCACTGGCATAGACCAGATCCCAGTAGAATTCTTGAAAACTGGCAGGGATGATCTGATAATGAATCTGACCAGGTTGTTAAACATGTGTTGGTACATACAATGTGTTCCCAATGACTGGCAGAAGGGAGTTATTGTTAAACCCCTCAAGTGACTGAATAACTGGTGATGTATCAGTCTTCTTTCCATACCTGCCAAAGGGTTCTCCATCATTCTTCTTAGGTGCCTGCAAGGAGCAATTGACCAAATGCTGTGGGAAGAAGAGATTTGGTCTACATAACGTTATTGAGCAATGCACTGAGTTCCAGTGATCACTTGCCATAAATTTTATAGATTTCAGGAAGGCTTTTGATAGCATATATTGTGACTCTTTGTGGAACATCTGTAGAAGATATGGAATATCAAATCAATTTATTAACATGTCCAAAAATCTCTATTATGACAGCAATTATGAGAAAGGGAGCGCCTTCCCTCTGGAATGATTCCCAACCTCTGGTCCTTTTGGCGTACCCTAAAAAGTTGGCTTTTCCAGCAAGCCGGTTTGGCCTGAATAAAATAAATGATTAATTTTAATTGTTAATTTTAATTTAATTTTTTAATTTCATTCTAAATGTCAATTGGGTTTTTGGGATATTCTATTTAATCTCCTTTTTTAACTTTTGTAACATGTGTTTTTATGTTGTACGCCGCCCTGAGTCCTTTGGGAGAAGGGCAGCATATAAATCTAATAAACCTAACCTAAACCTAGTTACTGTGTAAAAATTGACAGTGAAGCCACCAGCCTTTTCAACATCAATACTGGTATTAGACAGGCTGCATTTTATTATCCTTTCTGTTTCTCCTCACCATAGATTTTTTTTATTCAGAAAGCGAAAGTTAGAATATTTTGGACAGGTGATGCGACACTCAGAAAAATATGGCATACTTTACATAATTCACCAAGGAAAGATTGAAGGCAAATAAGGTCCAGGTAGAAGAACATTATGGCTTCAAAATCTAAGGGACTAGTTTGGATAAAACTCAACAGCACTTTTTTGTGCAGCTCTTGGTAAAAATAGGATCATCAACATGATCGCCAATGTCCGATGACAGATATGGCACAAGAAGAAGAACAAGAAAATAATGAATGGGCCAAACACTGGAATATCCTGGAATAAGCACAAGTGGCTTACTGACATTGATTTTGCAGATGATGTTGCATTATTGTCAGATAGTAGTGCCTCCCTGTAGGATATGAGTACCAACTTACCCACTGGCTAGAAAAGTAGGACAATATGCAAATGCAGATAAGACCAAAGTCATATTGATTCAGAGCAGTGGTGGGTTGCAGGCGGTACCCCCTGGTACGGGCATACTGAAGCCTGCCTGGAGTACTGGGTACCAATCCTGTACAGTGCTCTGGAGGGCCCACCAGCCCACCCGTGCACCTTACCTGTCTTTAAAGTCTTCAGGGCTGCCGCACACGTGGATGGCATGTACAGCACCCTCGCGAAGTTCTGCCGAGCAGCCAGAGCATCACGGAGGCTCACGGAGGAGTCTCTGGATGATAAGATGCATGCATGCGGTGCGCACATCCATGTGAATGACGCCAGGCCTGCTCCAACCATACTGGTTGGAACGGAATGTGGAACCCACCATTGATCAGAGCCACCCTCCTAAGAGATTAATCACAACTGGCCAATAGAACAAGTCCAATATGTTTTAGTATCATCTTATCGTAAAAGGCATAATGCAGATGTCAAACAGAATTGATAACGCCTCAACAGTATATATATATATATATATATATATATATATATATATATATATATATATATATATATATATATATATATATATATATATATATATATATATATGAAGATACTATGTTACAGCTTCCTGCTAGGCCTGTTTAAGGGAGGAGACAAACTTGTCATCCTTCTCTGTCTTTCGACTCCTCTTTGAGATCATCCAGACAGAGACCTATTAAATTGCTGCTGTCTTTTTTAGATATGTGTTAAATGTTTTTTTAAAGGAATGATTAATAATTAATTAAGAGACCAGGATGGATCCATTTCGGACTTCTTAGTCCTCGTCAGCTGGCCATACTTTCCTACAGGGATTTGAACTGGTGCTCTCCAGCATTCGAAGCAGGCTTCTCTATGCCTTGAGCTAACCAGCTTCCCTGATTACATCATCCTTTCCACAGGACTTTTATAGATGAAGATACTATGTTACAGCTTCCTGCTAGGCCTGTTTAAGGGAGGAGACAAACTTGTCATCCTTCTCTGTCTTTCGACTCCTCTTTGAGATCATCCAGACAGAGACCTATTAAATTGCTGCTGTCTTTTTTAGATATGTGTTAAATGTTTTTTTAAAGGAATGATTAATAATTAATTAAGAGACCAGGATGGATCCATTTCGGACTTCTTAGTCCTCGTCAGCTGGCCATACTTTCCTACAGGGATTTGAACTGGTGCTCTCCAGCATTCGAAGCAGGCTTCTCTATGCCTTGAGCTAACCAGCTTACATCATCCTTTCCACAGGACTTTTATAGATGAAGATACTATGTTACAGCTTCCTGCTAGGCCTGTTTAAGGGAGGAGACAAACTTGTCATCCTTCTCTGTCTTTCGACTCCTCTTTGAGATCATCCAGACAGAGACCTATTAAATTGCTGCTGTCTTTTTTAGATATGTGTTAAATGTTTTTTTAAAGGAATGATTAATAATTAATTAAGAGACCAGGATGGATCCATTTCGGACTTCTTAGTCCTCGTCAGCTGGCCATACTTTCCTACAGGGATTTGAACTGGTGCTCTCCAGCATTCGAAGCAGGCTTCTCTATGCCTTGAGCTAACCAGCTTCCCTGATTACATCATCCTTTCCACAGGACTTTTATAGATGAAGATACTATGTTACAGCTTCCTGCTAGGCCTGTTTAAGGGAGGAGACAAACTTGTCATCCTTCTCTGTCTTTCGACTCCTCTTTGAGATCATCCAGACAGAGACCTATTAAATTGCTGCTGTCTTTTTTAGATATGTGTTAAATGTTTTTTTAAAGGAATGATTAATAATTAATTAAGAGACCAGGATGGATCCATTTCGGACTTCTTAGTCCTCGTCAGCTGGCCATACTTTCCTACAGGGATTTGAACTGGTGCTCTCCAGCATTCGAAGCAGGCTTCTCTATGCCTTGAGCTAACCAGCTTCCCTGATTACATCATCCTTTCCACAGGACTTTTATAGATGAAGATACTATGTTACAGCTTCCTGCTAGGCCTGTTTAAGGGAGGAGACAAACTTGTCATCCTTCTCTGTCTTTCGACTCCTCTTTGAGATCATCCAGACAGAGACCTATTAAATTGCTGCTGTCTTTTTTAGATATGTGTTAAATGTTTTTTTAAAGGAATGATTAATAATTAATTAAGAGACCAGGATGGATCCATTTCGGACTTCTTAGTCCTCGTCAGCTGGCCATACTTTCCTACAGGGATTTGAACTGGTGCTCTCCAGCATTCGAAGCAGGCTTCTCTATGCCTTGAGCTAACCAGCTTCCCTGATTACATCATCCTTTCCACAGGACTTTTATAGATGAAGATACTATGTTACAGCTTCCTGCTAGGCCTGTTTAAGGGAGGAGACAAACTTGTCATCCTTCTCTGTCTTTCGACTCCTCTTTGAGATCATCCAGACAGAGACCTATTAAATTGCTGCTGTCTTTTTTAGATATGTGTTAAATGTTTTTTTAAAGGAATGATTAATAATTAATTAAGAGACCAGGATGGATCCATTTCGGACTTCTTAGTCCTCGTCAGCTGGCCATACTTTCCTACAGGGATTTGAACTGGTGCTCTCCAGCATTCGAAGCAGGCTTCTCTATGCCTTGAGCTAACCAGCTTCCCTGATTACATCATCCTTTCCACAGGACTTTTATAGATGAAGATACTATGTTACAGCTTCCTGCTAGGCCTGTTTAAGGGAGGAGACAAACTTGTCATCCTTCTCTGTCTTTCGACTCCTCTTTGAGATCATCCAGACAGAGACCTATTAAATTGCTGCTGTCTTTTTTAGATATGTGTTAAATGTTTTTTTAAAGGAATGATTAATAATTAATTAAGAGACCAGGATGGATCCATTTCGGACTTCTTAGTCCTCGTCAGCTGGCCATACTTTCCTACAGGGATTTGAACTGGTGCTCTCCAGCATTCGAAGCAGGCTTCTCTATGCCTTGAGCTAACCAGCTTCCCTGATTACATCATCCTTTCCACAGGACTTTTATAGATGAAGATACTATGTTACAGCTTCCTGCTAGGCCTGTTTAAGGGAGGAGACAAACTTGTCATCCTTCTCTGTCTTTCGACTCCTCTTTGAGATCATCCAGACAGAGACCTATTAAATTGCTGCTGTCTTTTTTAGATATGTGTTAAATGTTTTTTTAAAGGAATGATTAATAATTAATTAAGAGACCAGGATGGATCCATTTCGGTTAGCTCAAGGCATAGAGAAGCCTGCTTCGAATGCTGGAGAGCACCAGTTCAAATCCCTGTAGGAAAGTATGGCCAGCTGACGAGGACTAAGAAGTCCGAAATGGATCCATCCTGGTCTCTTAATTAATTATTAATCATTCCTTTAAAAAAACATTTAACACATATCTAAAAAAGACAGCAGCAATTTAATAGGTCTCTGTCTGGATGATCTCAAAGAGGAGTCGAAAGACAGAGAAGGATGACAAGTTTGTCTCCTCCCTTAAACAGGCCTAGCAGGAAGCTGTAACATAGTATCTTCATCTATAAAAGTCCTGTGGAAAGGATGATGTAATCAGGGAAGCTGGTTAGCTCAAGGCATAGAGAAGCCTGCTTCGAATGCTGGAGAGCACCAGTTCAAATCCCTGTAGGAAAGTATGGCCAGCTGACGAGGACTAAGAAGTCCGAAATGGATCCATCCTGGTCTCTTAATTAATTATTAATCATTCCTTTAAAAAAACATTTAACACATATCTAAAAAAGACAGCAGCAATTTAATAGGTCTCTGTCTGGATGATCTCAAAGAGGAGTCGAAAGACAGAGAAGGATGACAAGTTTGTCTCCTCCCTTAAACAGGCCTAGCAGGAAGCTGTAACATAGTATCTTCATCTATAAAAGTCCTGTGGAAAGGATGATGTAATCAGGGAAGCTGGTTAGCTCAAGGCATAGAGAAGCCTGCTTCGAATGCTGGAGAGCACCAGTTCAAATCCCTGTAGGAAAGTATGGCCAGCTGACGAGGACTAAGAAGTCCGAAATGGATCCATCCTGGTCTCTTAATTAATTATTAATCATTCCTTTAAAAAAACATTTAACACATATCTAAAAAAGACAGCAGCAATTTAATAGGTCTCTGTCTGGATGATCTCAAAGAGGAGTCGAAAGACAGAGAAGGATGACAAGTTTGTCTCCTCCCTTAAACAGGCCTAGCAGGAAGCTGTAACATAGTATCTTCATCTATAAAAGTCCTGTGGAAAGGATGATGTAATCAGGGAAGCTGGTTAGCTCAAGGCATAGAGAAGCCTGCTTCGAATGCTGGAGAGCACCAGTTCAAATCCCTGTAGGAAAGTATGGCCAGCTGACGAGGACTAAGAAGTCCGAAATGGATCCATCCTGGTCTCTTAATTAATTATTAATCATTCCTTTAAAAAAACATTTAACACATATCTAAAAAAGACAGCAGCAATTTAATAGGTCTCTGTCTGGATGATCTCAAAGAGGAGTCGAAAGACAGAGAAGGATGACAAGTTTGTCTCCTCCCTTAAACAGGCCTAGCAGGAAGCTGTAACATAGTATCTTCATCTATAAAAGTCCTGTGGAAAGGATGATGTAATCAGGGAAGCTGGTTAGCTCAAGGCATAGAGAAGCCTGCTTCGAATGCTGGAGAGCACCAGTTCAAATCCCTGTAGGAAAGTATGGCCAGCTGACGAGGACTAAGAAGTCCGAAATGGATCCATCCTGGTCTCTTAATTAATTATTAATCATTCCTTTAAAAAAACATTTAACACATATCTAAAAAAGACAGCAGCAATTTAATAGGTCTCTGTCTGGATGATCTCAAAGAGGAGTCGAAAGACAGAGAAGGATGACAAGTTTGTCTCCTCCCTTAAACAGGCCTAGCAGGAAGCTGTAACATAGTATCTTCATCTATAAAAGTCCTGTGGAAAGGATGATGTAATCAGGGAAGCTGGTTAGCTCAAGGCATAGAGAAGCCTGCTTCGAATGCTGGAGAGCACCAGTTCAAATCCCTGTAGGAAAGTATGGCCAGCTGACGAGGACTAAGAAGTCCGAAATGGATCCATCCTGGTCTCTTAATTAATTATTAATCATTCCTTTAAAAAAACATTTAACACATATCTAAAAAAGACAGCAGCAATTTAATAGGTCTCTGTCTGGATGATCTCAAAGAGGAGTCGAAAGACAGAGAAGGATGACAAGTTTGTCTCCTCCCTTAAACAGGCCTAGCAGGAAGCTGTAACATAGTATCTTCATCTATAAAAGTCCTGTGGAAAGGATGATGTAATCAGGGAAGCTGGTTAGCTCAAGGCATAGAGAAGCCTGCTTCGAATGCTGGAGAGCACCAGTTCAAATCCCTGTAGGAAAGTATGGCCAGCTGACGAGGACTAAGAAGTCCGAAATGGATCCATCCTGGTCTCTTAATTAATTATTAATCATTCCTTTAAAAAAACATTTAACACATATCTAAAAAAGACAGCAGCAATTTAATAGGTCTCTGTCTGGATGATCTCAAAGAGGAGTCGAAAGACAGAGAAGGATGACAAGTTTGTCTCCTCCCTTAAACAGGCCTAGCAGGAAGCTGTAACATAGTATCTTCATCTATAAAAGTCCTGTGGAAAGGATGATGTAATCAGGGAAGCTGGTTAGCTCAAGGCATAGAGAAGCCTGCTTCGAATGCTGGAGAGCACCAGTTCAAATCCCTGTAGGAAAGTATGGCCAGCTGACGAGGACTAAGAAGTCCGAAATGGATCCATCCTGGTCTCTTAATTAATTATTAATCATTCCTTTAAAAAAACATTTAACACATATCTAAAAAAGACAGCAGCAATTTAATAGGTCTCTGTCTGGATGATCTCAAAGAGGAGTCGAAAGACAGAGAAGGATGACAAGTTTGTCTCCTCCCTTAAACAGGCCTAGCAGGAAGCTGTAACATAGTATCTTCATCTATAAAAGTCCTGTGGAAAGGATGATGTAATCAGGGAAGCTGGTTAGCTCAAGGCATAGAGAAGCCTGCTTCGAATGCTGGAGAGCACCAGTTCAAATCCCTGTAGGAAAGTATGGCCAGCTGACGAGGACTAAGAAGTCCGAAATGGATCCATCCTGGTCTCTTAATTAATTATTAATCATTCCTTTAAAAAAACATTTAACACATATCTAAAAAAGACAGCAGCAATTTAATAGGTCTCTGTCTGGATGATCTCAAAGAGGAGTCGAAAGACAGAGAAGGATGACAAGTTTGTCTCCTCCCTTAAACAGGCCTAGCAGGAAGCTGTAACATAGTATCTTCATCTATAAAAGTCCTGTGGAAAGGATGATGTAATCAGGGAAGCTGGTTAGCTCAAGGCATAGAGAAGCCTGCTTCGAATGCTGGAGAGCACCAGTTCAAATCCCTGTAGGAAAGTATGGCCAGCTGACGAGGACTAAGAAGTCCGAAATGGATCCATCCTGGTCTCTTAATTAATTATTAATCATTCCTTTAAAAAAACATTTAACACATATCTAAAAAAGACAGCAGCAATTTAATAGGTCTCTGTCTGGATGATCTCAAAGAGGAGTCGAAAGACAGAGAAGGATGACAAGTTTGTCTCCTCCCTTAAACAGGCCTAGCAGGAAGCTGTAACATAGTATCTTCATCTATAAAAGTCCTGTGGAAAGGATGATGTAATCAGGGAAGCTGGTTAGCTCAAGGCATAGAGAAGCCTGCTTCGAATGCTGGAGAGCACCAGTTCAAATCCCTGTAGGAAAGTATGGCCAGCTGACGAGGACTAAGAAGTCCGAAATGGATCCATCCTGGTCTCTTAATTAATTATTAATCATTCCTTTAAAAAAACATTTAACACATATCTAAAAAAGACAGCAGCAATTTAATAGGTCTCTGTCTGGATGATCTCAAAGAGGAGTCGAAAGACAGAGAAGGATGACAAGTTTGTCTCCTCCCTTAAACAGGCCTAGCAGGAAGCTGTAACATAGTATCTTCATCTATAAAAGTCCTGTGGAAAGGATGATGTAATCAGGGAAGCTGGTTAGCTCAAGGCATAGAGAAGCCTGCTTCGAATGCTGGAGAGCACCAGTTCAAATCCCTGTAGGAAAGTATGGCCAGCTGACGAGGACTAAGAAGTCCGAAATGGATCCATCCTGGTCTCTTAATTAATTATTAATCATTCCTTTAAAAAAACATTTAACACATATCTAAAAAAGACAGCAGCAATTTAATAGGTCTCTGTCTGGATGATCTCAAAGAGGAGTCGAAAGACAGAGAAGGATGACAAGTTTGTCTCCTCCCTTAAACAGGCCTAGCAGGAAGCTGTAACATAGTATCTTCATCTATAAAAGTCCTGTGGAAAGGATGATGTAATCAGGGAAGCTGGTTAGCTCAAGGCATAGAGAAGCCTGCTTCGAATGCTGGAGAGCACCAGTTCAAATCCCTGTAGGAAAGTATGGCCAGCTGACGAGGACTAAGAAGTCCGAAATGGATCCATCCTGGTCTCTTAATTAATTATTAATCATTCCTTTAAAAAAACATTTAACACATATCTAAAAAAGACAGCAGCAATTTAATAGGTCTCTGTCTGGATGATCTCAAAGAGGAGTCGAAAGACAGAGAAGGATGACAAGTTTGTCTCCTCCCTTAAACAGGCCTAGCAGGAAGCTGTAACATAGTATCTTCATCTATAAAAGTCCTGTGGAAAGGATGATGTAATCAGGGAAGCTGGTTAGCTCAAGGCATAGAGAAGCCTGCTTCGAATGCTGGAGAGCACCAGTTCAAATCCCTGTAGGAAAGTATGGCCAGCTGACGAGGACTAAGAAGTCCGAAATGGATCCATCCTGGTCTCTTAATTAATTATTAATCATTCCTTTAAAAAAACATTTAACACATATCTAAAAAAGACAGCAGCAATTTAATAGGTCTCTGTCTGGATGATCTCAAAGAGGAGTCGAAAGACAGAGAAGGATGACAAGTTTGTCTCCTCCCTTAAACAGGCCTAGCAGGAAGCTGTAACATAGTATCTTCATCTATAAAAGTCCTGTGGAAAGGATGATGTAATCAGGGAAGCTGGTTAGCTCAAGGCATAGAGAAGCCTGCTTCGAATGCTGGAGAGCACCAGTTCAAATCCCTGTAGGAAAGTATGGCCAGCTGACGAGGACTAAGAAGTCCGAAATGGATCCATCCTGGTCTCTTAATTAATTATTAATCATTCCTTTAAAAAAACATTTAACACATATCTAAAAAAGACAGCAGCAATTTAATAGGTCTCTGTCTGGATGATCTCAAAGAGGAGTCGAAAGACAGAGAAGGATGACAAGTTTGTCTCCTCCCTTAAACAGGCCTAGCAGGAAGCTGTAACATAGTATCTTCATCTATAAAAGTCCTGTGGAAAGGATGATGTAATCAGGGAAGCTGGTTAGCTCAAGGCATAGAGAAGCCTGCTTCGAATGCTGGAGAGCACCAGTTCAAATCCCTGTAGGAAAGTATGGCCAGCTGACGAGGACTAAGAAGTCCGAAATGGATCCATCCTGGTCTCTTAATTAATTATTAATCATTCCTTTAAAAAAACATTTAACATATATATATATATATATATATATATATATATATATATATATATATATATATATATATATATATATATATATACACACACATATATATGTGTGTGTGTGTGTGTGTTAGTTTTTATGAGCTGATCAATAAATTTAAATTTGAGAGACCAAGATAGATCTATTTTGAGCTTATTAGCTCTCATCAGTTGGCCACACCCCACTGGGATTCGAACCGGGGCTGTAATGAATCCAAGGCAGAAGCCTAGCACTCCAGCCTAATCGATTCTACCCTGTTTCATCAGCTAATCCAGGAGTATTTAGTATAGATAATTGTTTCCAGAATTTCCTGTAAGGGCCCAATTTAAGGGAGGAGACATGCTGTTTCCCTCTCTGCCTGTCAGCTCATCACCAGAGACCATCGAGACAGAGAACCATTTTTTAGTTACGTTGTGTAATATTTTTAGATATGTGTTAGTTTTTATGAGCTGATCAATAAATTTAAATTTGAGAGACCAAGATAGATCTATTTCGAGCTTATTAGCTCTCATCAGTTGGCCACACCCCACTGAGATTCGATAATTGTGGAAACAATTATCTATACTAAATACTCCTGGATTAGCTGATGAAACAGGGTAGAACCGATTAGGCTGGAGTGCTAGGCTTCTGCCTTGGATTCATTACAGCCCCGGTTCGAATCCCAGTGGGATTGCAAGAACAGTGATACCTGGAAAATGTTGCACAATGGCAGGTGCCAGAGGGAATGCAGAGGCGAGATAGACTACACAAAATGTGGCATCAGACATTTAAAGATGACTTACACACAATAGATATCAATTGGGAAGATTCTGAAGACGCTACTGTGAATAGGATTCATTGCTGCCCTATATATTTCATGCAAAAGAAAGTAATGATGATGAATGATAAAATATTAACCACAGTTAAATAAGATAAACACTCAATGGAAAGTAGCATAGAGGAATGCTGCTTCTACAAAGAAAAACAACAACAAATCAGTACCACTGTTTTAATGACTTTGCAGCAAGTACTCACAAACCCAACAACAAAACAAAAGAGATTCATGGGTACCCCTTTTTATGTTGCTTTCTTCACAATTTCCACAGTATGCTGAACAGAACAAGAAAAACACTGCATTCTTAAATTGGATTAGTGGATAAAGAGACTCTATCCAGATATTAATAGACATTATATACTCTGTGTGTGTGTGTGTGTGTGTGTGTGTGTGTGTGTGTAATATTACATAACTAAAAATCAGAATAGAAATCTGTCCACCTGGAGCACCATTTATTGGGTTAATTCCTTCCTATTCTTCTGATTTCTAAAACTGGATTTAGATTTAGATTTATTGCATTTATATACCGCCCTATCTCCCTTTCGGGACTCAGGGCGATGTACAGCCAACAGTAAAAATGAGTAATATAAAAGTTAAGTAATATAATATAGTTGAGTAATATAAAAGTTAAGATCAAATGTTAAGATATAATTAAATAAATTGGCCTGCCAAATTAAAACCCCCTACTAAAATCAAATTAAAAATTATGACCGGCAGCACAAAATAAATGGATCTTCAGGGCCCGATGGAAAAGGCGTAGGTCGGTGATGGTCCGTAGGTCAGGGGGTAGGTCATTCCAGAGGGCAGGGGCTGCCACAGAGAAGGCTCTCCCCCTGGGGGTCGCCAGCCAACATTGTTTAGCCGACGGCACCCTGAGGAGCGAACTGGTCAGTGAGAGGTATTTGGTAGCAGGAGGCGGTCTTGCAGATAGCCAGGTCCCTTGCCATGGAGCGCTTTAAAGGTGGTTACTAGTACCTTGAAGCGCACCTGGAAAGCCACAGGCAGCCAGTGCAGCTTGCGCAGGAGAGGTGTCACGTGGGAGCATCTGGAGGCTCCCAGAATCCCCCGCACAGCCGCATTCTGAACTAACTGAAGCCTCCGGGTGCACCTCAAGGGAAGCCCCATGTAGAGAGCGTTGCAATAGTCCAGACGGGAGGTGACGAGGGCTTGAGTGACCGTGCGTAGATCAATCTTCACAAGTCATAATTTCAGAACATATTTTATGTAGTTTTGTAGAGCACATTTGTACATAAAAATAGTTGGAATCCTAAATCAGAATCAGAATTATTAGTACTAGTTAAAGTAACATTTTCTTGCTTACCATAAAATTCTGGAGAAAAAACTGTGGCTAGCCTAATTGAAAATTCAAAATTCATGTGGAAAATATTTTACACAAATAGCTTACACACAGTTTGTATCAATGAACTAGAGACCTGTCTATTATTCAAATTCTCTTTGAGAAGTAAAATCAAAATCGTAACATTGTTGTTTCTGAAAACACCAAATTTAGCCTCGTGTAGTTTTCTTTTTTTTAGGCACCAGATCAGAGATGCACATACAGTAAATCTGAAGGTCTATAGAGTGTACCATACTGACTTTTCCTACTGCATTTTATTTCTTCTTGGTCAAAGGATGGACAGATCCCAGGCTTGTAGGAAAATCAAGCAATGTATTATGCCTGTAGGGATGTTATTTACCTCTCTTACTCAAAGGTGAACACTGCACATCAGCATTGCCAAATAGACCCACACATTAGAACCGTCCAAGGACTGCAAACTTGCCTTGAGGCCAGATTTTCAGTTCAGAAAATAGTCTGATCTATTTGTATTGCCTTGGGGTGATGGGGTGAAGGAGAGAACAGAAAAGGCGGAGTCATTCATTCTAACATTCTGTAATACTAGAAAATCTAATGCCGTAGTCTTCCATTACCTAACACGAGAAAATACAACTGTAATATTTAGTTTCTTATTGTACTGTGATAGAAACATTGAACCTGGTATATGGAGAAAATTGTTATTCCAATTAGATAAACAACATTGGAAAACAAAGATTTCCTGAACAATTTTGGGTGTATTTTATAGATTTTGGGCTGCTAATCATGAAAACAATCTGTAACTTAATCTATCTTTGTATTGTTTTATAGAAATCTCTGTTTTTACACAATGCCAATATACTTTCTTTAGTACATGTTGGATATACTGCTCACAGGAAAAGAAACATACAAAAGTATGGAATAACTGTTGAAGCGCATCAACTACAACTGAAATATCTGTGCTGCACTAAAAGTAGTGTCTCTGCTGCTTGGAATACAGCTCATATATACCAAGTGTTCTTATTATACATGCAAATGGGACAGCCATGCAAGAGAGTTGAATTACTTTTTTTTTTTTTAATTGCCACTCAGAATTTACTTCCAGGACAGAAAAATGTGGCACATAAATCAGTTGTTGACCCAACAAAAATACTTTTGCCACTGCTTCACATAAAACTTGGATTGATGAAAACGTTTTTGAAAGTGATTAAAAAGGAAAGGTGAAGGTTTTCATTTTTTGAGACAGATGTTTCCAAGAACAACTAATGCCAAGATTAAGGAGATTATTTTTGTTGGTCCATATCAGATACATCATCAATGACAAGTGGTTCAAACAGTTGGACCATAGAAATTGGCTGTAAAACATTCAAGAATGTCATTGATAATTTTCTTGGAAACTACATTCACCTGGTTGACAAACCTATTACAGCATACAAAACTATGAAATCCAACACTTCATTGATTATTTACTTTCTGCATTCACACTTGGACTTCTTCCAAAAATACAGATATACAGTGAGTGATGAACATGGTGAAATTTACTCCAGCACATTGCTACAATGGAAAGATGCATCAGACACCAAGGACAAATGAAAACTAGCAGCAAAATCCTTTTATTCCTGTTGATCTCATGCAGAGGGTTGGAAACATCACGTGATTAAATACATTATAGACATTAAAAGTTAATTTCATATTTCTCAAGATTCCTACATAATGCAAACATTCTGAAGTTATGTTTGTGTTCAGCTTGAAGGGGTCTATCACAATCACCAAAAGATTTGGTCACCAAGATTTGATCACAATCACCAAAATTCTTCAAGAAGATGTTGGATAGCCTTTTGTCTGAAATGGTATAGGGTTTCCTGCCTAGGCAGAGAGTTGGACTAGATGACCTCCAAGGTCCCTTCCAACTCTGCTATTGTATTGTATTGCATTTTCAATAAACACTTGAAAAAAGTAGTTGACAAATGTAACCATACACTTTCTTATAAATTCTTAAAGAAACAGGTATAATTTGTCAAGTTCTTCCTACCCTAAGTTGCTCTGTTTGATCAAAGATGAATTAGCTTTTAAGAATCATTATGATCAGGTCAGATCCGCTAATCATAGTATTTCGTGCTCAACACCTTTTTTTTTCTTACTACCAAATGTTTTAGAAAGCTCTAAAAGAGTATTTTTAAAACCCTTTTTAGCAGGGGTTGACTAACATGCAGTATGTTAGATGTTCCATGAATATTTATCAGAGTTGGAGCTTTAGAGACAGTTTTGAATGAGAGGCATAGCAAATTAAAGATATATATTCTATTCAAATGATTTCAAAACTACAGCTTAACTGCCTGGATTCTTTTCAGGATTCCTAGTTTGTATAGTATGCATAACCATATCAAACAACTGCAGTGGATTATTTTTGGTATTATAAACGTTAAACGTGGAGAAAGCCAACCCAAGCCAAGCTTTGCTGGCTGGAGAATTCTGGGAGCTGAAGTCCTTCAGACTTAAAGTTGCAAAGGTTGGAGATCCCTGATCTAGATGTTGTAAGTGTACCTACTTTTGAATAAAAAGGGGAAATGTAGGTGCTCGCTATGCTATTAAATTTTATAATAACATTTAGGAAGATTTTCCATCATTGTGACAAAAAAAATTGCAGGGTGAATACAGAAAAAACCTTAAGAGTTGACATATGTTAGAAGTGTTCATTTTTCAGAAAAAAAGATATGTCAATACATCATCAATATTAAGAGAAATAAGCTTAGTAAAGTTCAATAGATGTTGTGGAGTTTTCATGACCTTTAACACACTATATTAAAAGTTTCTTCGGAAAAGGAAGAAATATCATCTTGTCACCTGGAGATTGAAATTGAACTGTTCTGAGACAAACCTGCTGTTCCTTCTGCAGGATGAATTCTGCAGACTGGGCAAAATGTCAGGGTAAAAATAAACCAACTGGAAAAGAAAACATTCAAAGTACAGACTCATAGACACTGCTGAAATACATCGCTTTTAAAATCCATGGCTCTTCAATGGTCCAAATAGCAAGCTGCTAGATATGTGCAACTCTAATATTTATAGATTTCATAGAAACATTTTTAGTTAAACTCAGTTATATGTTATGTGTTCATCAGTTCCTAAGAATTAAGACAGAACCAGGCAAAACATGTCAACATACAAGGATGAAGTAAAAAAAAAATTATGATTCAGAGCAAATTACATTTAATATTTAATAGGTAATATAGAGTTTCATCTGCTGTTCTTATATTCAGAAGTAAATAGGAATGCAAAGTTCTAGATTAAAAGTTAGAGCATGGAATTGAGAAAAGTTTTAATTATTTGTTTTGATATGTTCTCCATCTGACTTGAGGCTTTCAGTGCTTGTAAGGTGCATAGAGGATAAAACTTTTGTTTATTTTTGTGCAATATTTTCTCCTTTGTGCAAATATTATAGGGAGGGAATCCATAGTACAGTTATGAACTTTTGGAACATTAAAATAAACATAGTTGAATTCTATCTGGTAAAAGGTATTCTCGACCTTCTTCTTATATTCAAATCTTTGCTAGGATCCTGGACTACTTAGAAAACATAGTGTCCCACCACTTTCCCAAGAAACATGGATAACTGTTCTGAGTCCTTCATATGCTTTCCAATCAACTGAGACAGAATTATCATTCAGGGTAGTGATGCAGACCCCAGATGTGGGAAGGAAAATGTCAGAAATCAGCATCAGAGTATTGAGAAGCAAAGGATGGCCTGAGGATGGTCCACCTGTGCTTCATAATGCAACAAATATTATTTGGTGCAAAGGGAGACAATATTTCAGCATCCAACTAGCTATAACTTTGTAAATGGAAAAGGGAGATGAGCCTTCCATCTTCTCTTCATTGAAGTTTGGCCTATGAAAGAGAATCTCTTTCAGCTCCTGTTGAATTTATTCTTAGGAAGCCTGCTTCTAAAATATGTATTATCAGGGCTTCCTGGGTACTTTGTTTTCTCCTGAACCACCCAGGAAGAAAAAAAGAATATCCCAAGCCCAACTGTGAATTTTTAACAGGTTTTACATATATCAGAAAATACATATATAGCAGTATGAAGAATATACCCTCTATTAAAATATTAACCTATTAAGTCCAGTAACCAAAACTCTCCTTTCCTCTCTACTTGTATTCTGATTTTTCTGCCAACTTCTTCGACAGTTCTTTGTTCTGCAGGTCTTCAATCTCCTTTTTTCCCTTTCATACTCTCCTTATATATATTTTTTCCTTTTTGAGTCAAGACTTCAAGCCATTTCTCAGCTTCTTCTTATATGTGAACTTCCAGCAAATATTGATTTAGCTGTCAATTTTTTCTCAGGCATACCTTGTACAAAGCCACATGCCTTTTCTAATCCTTCTCTTGCCCACAAGCTATGAATGCCAGGAAGGCACCCTGCTGGTTCCCAAAGTCTTCCGTCCTTCTCTCTCATTTGTCCTGCCTCTCTTTTATCTCTCTTCTTATCACACCCAAAGTTGGGTATTATATATATTTCTGAGCTTTTACTGTCCCTTCCGGAACTAGCTTCCTTTCCTCTATTCCACGGTGTCAGACTCAAGGCCCAGGAGCTGGATACGGCCCTTGGGGTATTTAGATCTGTCCTGCAGGGCCACCCAAGAAACAGCAAAGGACCGGCCTGTGGTGACTCTGCCAGCAAAAACAGTGCTCAGGAGGGCTGCGTGTGACCCTCCCAGGCTCCGTTTTCTGCCATGATAGCCTCCTCCTGCCCTCTACTAGCAAAAACAGAGGTCGGTTTTCACTGACAGATGTCGGTTTTCACAGAGGTCGGTTTTCACTGGCAGGTGGGGACAGGAAGGCATTGTGACTGAAAATGGAGCTTGGGAACCCATTTTCACTGGCAGAGTGCTCGGGCCATCACAGATGCTCCCGACATGAGTGACGTCAATCTGGCGATGCCCACCCTGACCACGCTCACCCAGGCCCCCAAGGTCAAACTCAACCCTGATGCAGCCCTCAGTGAAATTGAGTTTGACATCCCTGCTATATTCCATCTCTCTCCATTCCCTGGCTTTCAACTGAGAGGTTCATTGAATTATAACCTGGGGTCAGGATGTCTGACAAGAAGTCATCCTACTTTTCCCAATCTGTATCCCCATTTACATATTTACATATCCTGTTTTTGTGCCCTCCAATCTAGCCTGTCTCAATTTACTTGCACATCAGTGAGTTAGATGCACATAATACATACCTGCATGTAATCCAGCGATATATACATACCCCTACACATACATGCCTACTTAAATAGTTTTATTATATATTTATAGTTTATTACAATATAATTCCACACATATTCTAGAAGGCTTCTTTTAGGTTTGTACCATTTTGCCATCAAACATTAGCAATAATGCTGGCTGCAATACATATAAAAAAAAAAGAGTACTGATGATTATGTTAGGCAAATGTGGTTCTTTAAATTATATACAGCCTGTCCATGTGATATAAGATCATGCTAAAACATACATCTTTGTTTGGCTTTCTGGAAATGGATATATGCTTATTAAGGCTATTTGTCCATCTAGCTTTGCAGAATAGATTCCCAAAAATGAACTGGAGGATATAGATAGAGCATTTGGGATCTTTTGCATGCAAAGCATGCGCTCTTTTGTAGCTTTCCTGAGGTTGTAAGCTACATCTTGCTCACTCAACTGTCCTATTCCTGTTTATGCATCTGTGAAAAAGAAAGAACTAGAGAAGACACAAATGGAATATTGCATGACTCACAAAGGAAAAGGTTACCTATGCCTGAAATGTTTCTAAAATTTAAGCACTTTGGGTAAATTACATCCACTCTCAACTGTGGCCCGAACTAATTTTCCCCAAGAATCAAGGACCAAGTTATGATACTAACAAATCCACACATGTATCAAAACCTACACTAGTAATAGCACTTAGACTTATATACTGTTTCATAGCACTTCACAGCACTCTCTGGGTGGTTTACAAATGTCAGCATATTACCCCCAATAATCTGGGTCCTCAATTTACTGACCTCAGAAGAATGGAAAGCTGAGTCAATCTTGAGCCAGTCAGGGTCGAACTCCAGGCTGTGGGCAGTTAGCCTGCAGTACTACATTCTAACCACTGCACCACCACCGGTAATTATAGCTTCTATTCTTACAGTATGTTCTTTAGGAAATCATACCAGCCTATTAGGTGTTCAGGATACTCCAACCCTCATCTCACTTTTCTCCCCTTCTCTTTTGGTTTGGCTTGGTTTTGGTATGTTTATAGTTGATATTTTTGCTCCTCACTCAGTTGTGTACTTTTATACTTACTTTTGTACTTACTTTTGGTAAGGCCAAGTGTGGCCTTACCAAGGCACTCTACAGTGGCATCACGTGAAGTGTTAATGCCACTGTATAGTGCCTTGGTAAGGCCACACTTGGAATACTGCATACAGTTTTAATCGCCACGATATAGAAAAAACATGGAGACTCTGGAAAGAGTGCAGAGAAGAGCAACCAAGATGATTAGGGGACTGGAGGCTAAAACATATGAAGAACGGTTGCAGGAGCTGGGTATGTCTAGTTTGATGAAGAGAAGGACCAGGGGAGACATGATAGCAGTGTTCCGATATCTCAGAGGGTGCCACAAAGAAGAGGGAGTCAAACTATTCTCCAAGGCACCTGGGGGCAGGACAAGAAGCAATGGGTGGAAATTAATCAAGGAGAGAAGCAACTTAGAACTAAGGAGAAATTTCCTGACCATTAGAACAATTAACCTCTGGAACAGCTTGCTTCCAGAAGTTGTGAATGCCCCAACCCTGGAAGTCTTTAAGAAGATGTTAGATAGCCATTTGTCTGAAATGGTATAAGGTTCCTGCCCACGCAGGGGGTTGGACTAGAAGACCTACAAGGTCCCTTCCAACTCTGCTATTGTATTGTATTGTATTGTATTGTATTGTATTGTATTGTATTGTATTGTATATATTGGATCCCTGAACCTGTCCCATTGCTTTCTACCATATGCCACTGGATTGTTGTTTATAGAAAACAATATCTTCAATGTCATGTAGAACTTATGGAGCAACTTCAGGCTGGATACGGTGGACAACCATTTAAATATGAGCCAGCCATGTGCAGCAGCTGCCAAAAAAGCCAACACAGTTCTCAGCTGCATAAACAGAGGGATAGAATCAAGATCACGTGAAGTGTTAATACCACTTTATAATGCTTTGGTAAGGCCACACTTGGAATACTGCATTCAGTTTTGGGCGCCACGATGTAGAAAAGATGTGGAGACTCTAGAAAGAGTGCAGAGAAGAGTAACAAAAATGATTAGGGGACTGGAGGCGAAAACATATGAGGAATGATTGCAGGAACTGGGTATGTCTAGTTTAATGAAAAGGACTAGGGGAGAAATGATAGCAGTCTTCCAATATCTCAGAGGCTGCCACAAAGGAGAGGGAGTCAAACTATTCTCCAAAGCACCTGAGGGTAGAATAAGAAGCAATGGGTGGAAACTAATCAAGGAGAGAAGCAACTTAGAACTGAGGAGAAATTTTCTAACAATTAAAACAATTAACCAGTGGAACAGCTTGCCTCCAGAAGTTGTGAATGCCCCAACCCTGGAAGTCTTCAAAAAGATGTTGAATAGCCATTTGTCTGAAATGATATAGGGTTTCCTGCCTAGGCAGGGGGATAATAATAATAATAATAATAATAATAATAATAATAATAATAATAATAATAATAATAATAATAATAATAATAATAATAATAATAATAATAATAATAATAATAATAATAATAATAATAATAATTAATTTATCGACTGCTCCCTCTCCCTGAAGGGACTCAGGGCAGTGCACAGGGGAATTAAAAAACGTACAAACATAAATACACAATAAATATATAAAATCAGATTAAACAATTTATCCCTGCGCTAAAAAAACTAAAATCCTAAAAACTAAATCCCTTAAAAAGCCAATTAAAACAATTTATATATTCCGACTAAAAAGGCTGGAGGTAGGTTAGGCCAGGCCGGCCTGCTGAAAGAGATGGGTCTTGAGCTTTTGACGGAAGGCGCGGAGGTCCTGGTTGTTCTGAGCTCGGGGGGTAGGTCGTTCCATAGAGCTGGGCCCGCCACAGAGAAGGCCCTTCCCCTGGGCGTCGCCCACTGGCATTGCCTAGTGGATGGCACCCGGAGAAGTCCCTCTCTGTGGGAGCGAATCGGTGGGATGTATGGGGCAGGATGCGATCTCGCAGATAGCTAGGTCCCGTGCCATGGAGCGCTTTAAAGATGGTGATCAGCACCTTGAAGCGCACCCGAAAGACCACAGGCAGCCAGTGCAGCTCGCGCAGGAGTGGTGTTACGTGGGAATGCCTAGGGGCACCCAAAATTGCCTGCGCGGCCGCATTCTGGACTAGCTATAGTCTTCGGGTGCACCTCAAGGGCAGCCCCATGTAGAGAGCATTACAGTAGTCTAGGCGGGATGTCACAAGGGCATGAGTGACCGTGCAAAGGGCATCCCGGTTCAATAGGGGACGCAACTGGTGTACCAGGCGAACCTGGTAGAATGCCCCCCTGACCACGGCCGTCACTTGATCTTCCATGGACAGCCGGGTATCCACGAGGACGCCCAGATTGCGTGCCCCATCCACAGGGGCTAGATGTTCCCCCCCTATGGCCAGTGATGGAATGAACTGGTTGTACCGGGATGCCGGAAGCAACAGCCACTCGGTCTTGGACGGGTTGAGTCTGAGTCTGTTCCTTCCCATCCAGATCTGCACGGCTTCCAGGCACCGGGACATCACTTCGATGGCATCGTTGGGGTGGTTCGGGGTAGATATATACAGCTGCGTATCGTCAGCGTAGAGATGGTACTCGACCCCAAAACCACGGATGATCTCACCCAGCGGCTTCATATATGTGTTGAACAGGAGCGGCGAGAGGACTGACCCCTGAGGCACCCCACATGTGAGGGGTCTCTGGGCCGACCTCTGCCCTCCTGCCAACACAAATTGTGATCGACCAGAGAGGTAGGAGGAGAACTACTGGTGCCCCTCACCCCCAACCCCTCCAGCCGATTCAATAGGATACCATAGTCGATGGTATCAAAAGCCGCTGAGAGTTCTAATAGGACCAGGATGGAAGAACAACCCCCATCTCTGGCCCTCCAGAGATCATCCACCAATGTGACCAATGCCGTCTCAGTGCTGTGTCTGGGCCGAAAGCCGGACTGGCACGGGTCCAGATAATCAATCTCCTCCAGGTGATGGGGAAACTGTTGTGCCACCATACTCTCTACAACCTTCGCCAGAAAGTGAAGGTTGGAGACAGGACGATAATTTACTAACAATGCTGGGTCCAGGGAAGGCTTCTTGAGGAGGGGTCTCACCACCGCCTCTTTCAAGACGGTAGGCAAGATCCCCTCACTCAAAGAAGCAAAGTCCAACCACTCAAAGGCTGGACTAGAAGACCTCCAAGGTCCCTTCCAACTCTGCTATTGTATTGTATTGTATTGATATCACTGTAACAATCTACCAAACATATGTAGTGCAACTAGAAATGAAAGGTCTGGGGGAAAAAACCCCAAAAAATGGGGGGGAACTTTTTTTCTCTTTTTTTCCAAAGCCGTTCCCCCCCCCCCCCCCAAATATGCCAAGTTTGGGAACCCCTGGACTAAACTTACTTCTTAGTGATTTCATAAGAACATAAGAACAGCCTTGCTGGAACAGGCCACAGCCCATCCAGTCCAGCATTCTGTCTCACACAGTGGCTCACTATTTGCTTCAGGGTCTTCCCAAGCAGATGTCTTCACCTGCTTATGATTCCCTGCAAATGGCATTGAGAAATATCCTGCCTATCTTTCCAACCCGGAGGGTGTCCTTAGGCATCCATAATGATAGCCATCGATACCCTTGTTCTCATGAAACTGAACAACCTTCAGATGATTTATAGAAGAGCTAAAGAAGTTATCAGATATGTAAAAGCTACTCGTATTGTCACCATAGGCTTCCAAGAAGAAACAAGAAGGGGAAAAAATGCACAAAATAAAACAGTGACACTGAAGCTCTGTAGTAAAACACAAAGGTGAAGTGTTGATCTCCTTTGAAAGTTTACTAAAAACAAAGCAGCTCTTCCAACAACAGTAATAATCAAGATTTTTTAAAATTCCCAGAAATATAATAAACACTGTGCTTGATGAGGACATGTTTTGGGTTCAGCTGCAGAATTCCCTACAGATTTTAGCATTTTTTTTAGCAATCCGTGCATCTGAATCAGATACTGCACTTTTGTCAGAATATTTCTAATCACATAACTATGATAAAAACCTCTATTTTTGAAAACCTAAGTGTTTTAGCAAGCATACTTTTATATACACTGCATTTCACACAATTTGTAAAACTATTCCACACTAAACTGTTTTTCCAAAATTTCAATTTTCTCTGGAAAAAAGCAGGGATTTTTTTCCTCATAGCTTAATACCACTCTGTAAAGCCTTAGTAAGACCACACCTACAATACTGCATCCAATTGTGATCACCTTGTTATAAAAAATATTGAGACTCTAGAAAGAGTGAAGAGAAACCCAACAAAGATGATTAGGGGACTGGAAGCTAAAACATATGACGAACAGTTGCAGGAACTGGATATGTCTAGTTTAATGAAAAGAAGGACCAGGGGAGACATGATAACAGTGTTCCAATAATTGAGGGTTGTCATAGAGAAGAGACAAACCTGTTTTCCAAAGCACCTGAAGGCCAGACAAAGAATAATGGATGGAAACTGATCAAGGAGAGATTCAACCTAGAAATGAGGAGAAATTTTCTGACAGTGAGAACAATCAACCAATGGAACTACTTGCCTTCAGAAGTTGTGGGAGCTTCATCACTGGAGGCTTTGAAGAAGAGACTGGACTGCCATCTATCAGAAATGATGTAGGGTCTCCTGTTTGGGTGGGGGTTGGACTAGATCACCTACAAAATCCCTTCCAACTCTGATAATCTGTTAAAAAAAGGTCATACTTTAGTTTTTGAAGCAATGTACTCCAAGTTTTTAAAGGCTGGTTTAAGGGGAATAATTTGACAGCTGGTATTTATTTTGTGAATATCAACATTTCTTTCTCTGCAACCTAGAAACACTTGCCTGGACAGAACTGAATTCTAAAACAATGATTTGGAAATCTCTTGAAATAATGATGTTGATAATAATAAGAGAAGCAGTGGATTATTTTGAAGGCCTCGTTCAATTCAATTCAATTCAATTTTAATTTATAACCCGCTCTCTCTCCCCGAAGGGACTCGAGGATGAAATGCAGGTTATAACATTCTTAAAATAAATTTATGGAATGTGCCAACTGTTTAAATCAATCAATTTGCCCACATTAAGATTGGTAATATTATATTCAGTGCTTGAATGTTCATAGGCTTTGTATACATGTAACTCAATCAGATGATATTCATTGTGAAGAAGTAAATGCACAATCTGGGAATTCTTGATATGCAGTTTAGCAAAAAGTTATTTTACATAATTAAGCTAATGCACATGTTGTAACCCCTCTTTGAGGCAGACAGATTTGGTGACAGCTTTATTTACATCCTATCTTGATTCTTACAGCATGCTTCCTTTTGAAAAGCTCTAGATGCTGTTATTATATATCCCTGTGCATGTACAAGGATAACTAGATACTTATGTTGAGAAACTTACACTAGTTACAAGATTATTGGGCACAATTTAATATGTTGGCATTGATCTTTAAACAGGATAGGGTCTGTCCATGATAAGCAGTCTCTGTCCTGTTGTGAATCTGTCTGGACATTAAAATCTGCAGTAAAGCCCCCCCTGAAGATACTTCTGCTGACAGACAGTCCATACAGGCTAACATCTTCTCCTGAGCTGTTCTCTGATGATGGAATGTTCTCTTTAAGGAGTTTAATTTAGACACAACTCTGTCAGCATTTAGGAGATTTGTAAAGATGCTGTTTTTCCAATAGGATTTTATTGTTTTACATTTTAAAATTGATTAGGTTGCCTTGAGGGCTTATCTGACCCAAATATCAACCTAGATATAAAATACATTAATAATTAAATAATTAATTTCAACATAATTCTTGACTATTATAGTTTCAAGCTGTTATTTTAAAAAGTGTTGAATCAAGTGAATTTTCCAAATGGCTTTATTTATACATTTAAAAAGATCATACAAGAACAAATAATAAAGACAATGTAATAATAATAATAATAATAATAATAATAATAATAATAATAATAATAATAATAATAATAATAATAATAATAATAATAATAATGTAATTGAGAAACGAGCTGAAAATTGGAAAAGCAAAGCTATGCATGGCCAACACTTGAAAAGTATTGAAGGCAAAGCTGACCAAAAACTAACTTGAAACTGGTTAAGATCAGGAGTACTGGCAGCTCAAGAACAAGCCTTAGCCACCAACTGCATGAAGGCAAAAATTCAACATGTTACCACTAACAGCAAATGTCACTTCTGTAATGAGAAAGATAAGACAGTCGACCACCTGATCAGTGGGTGCAGCAAAATTTCACAAACTGACTACCTACAACGCCATGACCGTGTTGCTAAGATCATTCACTGGAAATTGTGCCAGAAGTTTGGATTTGAGTACAGCAAAAATAACTGGGAACATCAGGTTGAGAAAGTTTTAGAGAATGAGAAAGTCAAGATCTTGTGGGACTTTAGAATACAGACTGACAGGCACTTATTCTACAACACACCTGATATAACAATAATTGAGAAGAAAAAAGTATGGTTCATTGACATTGCAATACCTGGTGATGCACGAATTGAAAATAAGCAGCAAGAAAAAAATCACAAAATATCCGGATTTGCAAATTGAAGTTGAGCAACTATGGAAGAGAAAGTCGTGTGTTATTCCGATTGTGATTGGAGCCCTTGGAGCAATACCTAGGGGACTACCTCTCTATGTGGAGGTTCTAGGTTTGCCGGACTTGAACATTCTAACTCTCCAACGGGCCACCCTGCTTGGAAATGTTTATATCCTCCAACGTTACCTTGACAGTTCCTAAGTCCTTAGTTAGGACTCGAGCTGTTGAGCTACCAACCAGCCCCAAAGGCTGTGAATCTCACCAAAAATTAACCACAGCATAATAATAATAATAATAATAATAATAATAATAATAATAATAATAATAATAATAATAATAATAATAATAATAATAATAATAATAATAATCCCACCACCCCAACTTCCTGCCATAATTCTCACTGCCCATCATCATAATTATCCTCCCATCTATTGCCATCCCACTTAGCTAATTAAACTTTTATTTCCTGCTAGCCCTGAACAACACATAATTCAACAGTATCATTATATCTGACAGCAATATCCAGTTAATACACTCAGTCTTCCTAGGGAACCAACTAACCACTTTCCTGGCTATCTTCTCTCTCTCTCTATATATATATATTCCTTTCCTCTCTGTAATTCCTACCTTGCTGCCATCCATTCTGGAAAGAGTGACAGAATTCTCCTTCCTTGCTTTTCTCTTATTCCAAGGTAGAAGCCTTGTCCTCAACTCCCTGCCTCTCACTTAAGGAGCATAATGAGTCACTTGTTCATGAAGTGAATAGTGGGGAAGAAGGTAAAAACATACTTGGACACTATGGAAGGAGGAGGAGGAGGGCTCAGTTTCTATTTCTTTCAATAATACATTTATTCAATCCATAAACTTCACCTCAGACTGATCTTGAACTGTGGAACATTGAAACACGGGGCCTTATTTTTCAAATTTTCCTCTCTTTCTCTCTTTTTCTTTAACTTCTGGCCTGAACAAAAGTTCTGCAGAAATTAGAAAGTTGTCCTTTCTTTATTCCACTTTGGTTGGTCCAAAATTGAGGTATTATCCAACCATGTGTTTTAAAGTTAATCCGAAGTCTTTTATAATGTCTGACTAAAGTGAAAAGTTTACTAAATACAGTGGTGGAGTTTTTCCTATCTCTTCATCCTTTCCCCCCCTGTTATACAGTGTACTTATATTATAGCAGAGATAAAGAGAAAGGCAAAATAGGCTGTGTGTATATATATGTATTTGTGTGTTTTATGTATTTATCTTCACCAATTAATGAGGTGGGAAGTGTCTTATATTCCCAAGACAAAAGCAGCTACTATTTAAAAATGCAGATGCTGTTTAAAGGGAGCAGATACTAATGAGAGGGTTCCAGCTAGTCTTCCTTTTGAGGAGACAGCATTTTAGATAAGCTGTATACTCAGGAGTTTAATTCTGTTCTGTCCTTGTTGAAATAAACAGCCTACCTTGGAACTCCCTAGGTTACAAGTGTACTGCTAATTTTTTGTCCTTGTTACATCCTTATGTGGCCTTTCCTCTTTCTTCGGTTTTCTTTCCTCATTTTCCAATACTCCCAAAGCTCCTAATTTCCACCATACCTTTCTACAGCTCCAAAACAGAATACTAATGCACTTGAGCTGAATAAAAGTTTTGGACGCCTCTTGTCACATGCGACGTATGAGAGCACAATTTAATCATCATCATCATCGTCATCGTCATCGTCATCGTCATCGTCATCGTCATCGTCATCGTCATCGTCATCGTCATTGTCATTGTAATAAAAAAAATTACAATGAAATTTGTTTGAGTGTTGTGCTAACATTTGCATCAGGTGGAATATAGACAGCAGTGATAACTATAACAGAAATCTCTCTGATAAAATGGCCGACAAATGACAGTTGAGAAGAGCTTATTCGCTGCTCTAGTTCATCGGTTTTGTGGACAAAGGATCTAGAGTTGGTTAGGAAATGCTTGGTAATGCTGGTCTGTGAGGCTGCTTCTGTAATCGAACTAGCAAACCTGCTCTGCATCCCCGCTTCTGCTTCGGCTCTCTTCGCTGCCTCCTAGGCCAAACAACGATCCATGGAGAGCCTGGCAGTCTTACTATGTCACTCGGTATATTATGAGACTGCTGGAAGTCGCTGGTAATATCGAGTCGACTAGAAGATCCAATCTTTAATAATAACTTAATAACTCCCTGCGGGTATAGACTAGTTTTTGCCTAACTCTACTGTGACACCAGGAGCTCAAAGCCGCAGCGCCTAAGTGCGCCGCCATCTTCCAATTTCATGTAAATGCACAACAAACTCCTCTTATAGTGTCCAGCCTTATTGGAAACAAATGGGTAATAGGACTCTATTACATTTCAATGTCATAGAGATGTTGCTGCCTCCCCAATTATCAAATTCAAAATTCAAATTCGGATTTATTAACCGCACCCTCTCCCCACAGGGACCCGGGGCGGTGCACAGGAGAAACTAAAAACAATATACAATAAATACAAAATACATACTTTAAAACATAATTAAACAGTGTTACCCGTGCTAAAAATGATTAAGAACCCATTAAAATGCATTTGGAATCAATAGACAGAGAGAATTATTCAAGGCCGGCCAGTCGAAAGAAATAGGTCTTCAATTTCGTACGGAAGGAGCGGAGGTCAGTGGTCGTTCTGATGTCAGGGGGAAGGTCGTTCCAGAGGGCCGGGCCCGCCACAGAGAGAGCCCTTCCCCTGGGCGTCGCCCGCTGACAAAGTCTATCACACGATTCAGAGAAAAGACAGATCTGTTTTGAAATTACAGGTAGGCCTACCCTCACATCCCATACCCTCTCAAGCATTTTCTTTTAATTGAATCCAGAACATGGGGTCCTAATGTCTGCATATTCCACAAACAGTGCCAAAGTAGTACTAAATGTCATTATCAGAGTTTACAAAGCTACCAGTGGTGTATGCCTGCATTTACATTAGCATATCAATAAGCAATATTGAACTGTAGCCAAGAAATATTATAAAGCATCAATTGTTTCATATACCCAACAGAGAAGGAAGTTAACTGTTTAAATTCATCTAGTTTGATGAAGAGAAGGACCAGGGGAGACATGATAGCAGTGTTCCAATATCTCATAGGGTGCCACAAAGAAGAGGGAGTCAAACTATTCTCCAAGGCACCTGGGGGCAGGACAAGAAGCAATGGGTGGAAATTAATCAAGGAGAGAAGAAACTGAGAACTAAGGAGAAATTTCCTGACAGTTAGAACAATTAACCTCTGGAACAGCTTGCCTCCAGAAGTTGTGAATGCCCCAACCCTGGAAGTCTTTAAAAAGATGCTAGATAGCCATTTGTCTGAAATGGTATAAGGTTCCTGCCTACGCAGGGGGTTGGACTAGAAGACCTACAAGGTCCCTTCCAACTCTGCTATTGTATTGTATTGTATTAAATATAGTTATTAAAATTTATGGGATGATTAATATTTCAGAATACAAATAGTTTTCACTTGACAACCATATTGGGACTGGTAACTTCATGGCTACGCGAAGCAGTCATTAAGCAAAACATCAAATGGCTGCTCTGCTTAGTGACAGCAGTTCTAGCAATCCCTAATAGGACTGCAATTTGTGAACTCCTGCTGGCTTCCTCATTGATTTTTGTCAGAAGCTGATTGGGAAGGTTGCAAATAAGTATCATGTGGCTTCATGATGCTGAAACCATTGTAAGTATACAACACTGACCAAGCACCCGAATTGTGACCATGTGACCATGAGGATACTGCAACAGTCATAGGGCTGAGGAGTGATTCTAAGTCAGGGGTCTCAAACTCAATTTACCTGGGGGTCACTGGAGGCAGAGGCTGGGTGAGGCTGGGCCGCATAAGGGATTCCTTATATTAATATTAATACTAATATACTTTCATATCATGGTGGGGGGCCACAAGATACCATCCTGCGGGCCACAATTGGCCTGCGGACCGCCAGAATGAGACCTCTGTTCTAAGTCATTTTTGTCAATGCCATCACAACTTCAAATAGTTGCTGAATTAATGGCCACTAAATAAATACTATCTGAAAGCCAAAGGAAAATTGTAACAAAGAAAAGTTTAAAACTTATCCGATGTCGCTTCTGGTTTCTCTTTATGCTGCTTGGCTGCCATGGAAACGGGGAGGGTGGGGCGCTGGGGCTTCAATTATGAAAGCTGGTGGAAGATTGGTGGAAGATGTTGCCGGCCGGTGTTATCTTTGGTCTAACGGTCTCACATTCCATGCTGGTGATGACCTGCCCACCTGATGTTGGAGAAGAAAGTACATTGGACAATGCTAGGGGGGGGTTAGGGCTATTGGGGTGGGCTTAAGCCTTTATACTCATTGTTCGCGCCTAAACTAGTTACTTCCTGCTTCACTTTGGTCTGTTAATCTTTGGTATTCAGTAAAAGTAACCTTATTCATTCCAAACAATGTTTAAGTGTGGTCTTTCTTGAGTACTTTAAGAAACGGACCCTGACATTAAGCAGGAAGTCATTAAAAACCACACCTGATGTCGGAACTTGCCAAAGAGGAGCCTCCGGCTTCAGAGGATCTGCCAGCCCAAGTTATGGGAGAGACTGCATCCAATATACCTGTTCCAAAAGATGACTCGAGGTCAGTGATAGATTTTTTTAGCCGGCCTAGATTTAAACCTGGCAGCCGAAGAATCAGCTAAACCTCATCGCTGATCAGAAGGGGTGGGGATGACGGGAGACATAGGCTCGGGGCTCAATACCACCAGACGCCGCCGCTCCTCTCCCACGCCATCCATATCGGAGCTTTTGAGAGAAGAAAGGGAATTAAAGGAGATGGCTGATGAATTACTCCGCCAGGCCAGCGACAAGAGGGAAACCCTGGATAAACTCTGGGGGGGGCATTATTTGGAAGGCGAACAGAGAAAAGAAACTGCCACGGGTGCTGCCCAGGAGATCAGACGAACAATCCCTCCCCCTCCTGCTCAAGCCAGCAGAGAATTACAGAGGGAAATTCGCCCCCCCCCCCGCCGACCTGCTAAACTCCCTCCCTTGGGCATTAAGTTTGACGGTGACCCAGAAAGTTTAGGATTTTTTCTACTTCACCTTAGTAATTTTGTTAAGCAGTATGCGGATGATTTTGAAGACGATGTTAAAATTAGAATTGTCTCTTTGGCCTTGGAGAACAAAGCTGCCAAATGGCTGGTTTCTCTGCATAATACTCACTCACCCTTGTTACGGGACTTTGAACGCTTTATGACTGCGCTTAGAAGACGATTCGAAGACCCCCGAATTGAAAGAAAGGCTAGAATAAAGATGAGAGATTTGCGCCAGGGAGATATGTCTGTGCAAGAATACACCCAAATTTTTCAAGAACTTTCTGTTTTTATGGTGGGCTATAGCGACAGGGCGTTGATGGATCTTTACACAGAGGGGCTAAATAAGGACATTTATCAAACGTCCGTGAACAGATACCGCCCCGATTCCCTAGATGATTGGATTCAGTTAGCTGGAGATGTGGAGCTGGACCAGGCCCATTCACAAGATCCAGCCCGTTTTGAGGAGAAGAAACTATTTGAAAGCCCCAGGCCCCGAACCCCTGATAAGGATTCCCACAAGCAGAGGGGCGGGCGCAGATCAACTCCAGCGCGCCCAGGCTCTTGTTTTCGCTGTGGGAAGGAGGGGCACTGGGCGAACAACTGCAGATCAAAACAACCGCCACGCCCACATTCTTCTACTGAGGCTAGAAGGCCAACTAAAACTCCAAGCGTGCGCAGTAGGCCAGTGATGACTGGGGTGGAGCCACTTGACCTTTCCGCTGACCAACCTGAGGCCCAGCCCGATGACTGGGAGGGAGACTCCGCCTCCTCTGACGATAATTTGGTAAGTCGCCGCTCCGGGCCTCTTTATATTCATTTAAAGCTTATAGCTCCATCTAGTGGCCGTAGCTTCAACGCGCAAGCTCTCATTGATTCCGGTTGCTCCCGTTGTCTGATCAGTCAAGATCTTGTTTACGCCATGGGATTTCACTTAAAGAATTTGAAAGTACCTATTGCTTTTTGCCAAATGGATGGCTCTGTAGTGGGGGGAAATCCTGCAACTTTTGTTACTGAGCCCCTTCAAGTTTCTATTGGTGAGACACATAATGAAACTATTAATTTTATCGTGGCTCCCATAGCTGATAATGCTGTCATTTTGGGAATCAACTGGCTTCGTAAATGGAATCCTCTTATTAACTGGAAAGAGGGGTGGGTGTGAATACCTTTACTGCTGCCAGAACATGCCTTTACACTTTCAAGCCACAATCATGATTCTCCCCTTAATCTAACTCCTGTTATAGAGCCTGCAGACCCAACATTAGCTCTTCCTCCACCCGAAATCATTCCTGGGGAGGACAAGATTCCTGACGAATATTGGGACCTTAAAGACACTTTTAGCGAAAGGTCCTGTGATTCACTTCCTCCTCACAGAGCTACTGATTGCTCGATCGGTTTTCTCCCTGGAGTGCAACTACCTAAACCTCGCCTCTACTCTATGACACCACGTGAAATGGATGAGCTACGCAAATTCATTGATAAGAATCTAAAATGGGGGTTCATTGAACCTGCTAGGCCACGCGTGGCCGCACCGGTGATGTTTAGGGAAAAGAAAGATGGCACTCTGCGCTTAGTTCAGGACTACTCTTACCTAAACACTATTTGTGAACACAATGTCTACCCGCTTCCACTTATGAAGGACATGCTAGCTCACCTTGCTGCGGGCAAAATTTTTACTAAACTGGATTTACGTGAAGCTTATTATAGAGTAAGAATTAAAGAGGGTGACGAATGGAAGACTGCTTTCAACTGTCCGCTGGGATGTTTCCAGTTTAAAGTTTTGCCTTTTGGTCTTCAGGGAGCTCCTTCTGTATTTATGCAACTAATCAATGAAGTTCTCCACGAACACCTGTACAAGGGAGTGATCGTTTATCTTGATGACATAGTTGTGTATTCGCAAACACGTGATGAACATGTTAAGCTTGTCCGTTCCATTCTTCAAAAGCTCCGCTCCGCTGAGCTCTACGCTAAATTATCTAAATGTGAGTTTCACCAGGACAAGATTGATTATTTGGGTTATCGTATTTCCTCGGAAGGAATTGAAATGGATCCTGCTAAAGTGAAAGCTGTCACGGAATGGGCACCCCCACGCACTCGTAGACAACTACAAAGTTTTTTGGGTTTCGCTAACTTTTACCGTCAATTTATCCCTTCATTCGCTAGTATTGCATTGCCCATTACAAATCTTCTCAAGATGAAGGGTGAGGGTAAACCTCGACCTAGTACCCCCCTGAACTGGACCATGGAATGCCAGGCTGCTTTCGACAAACTAAAATGTTTATTTGCGGCCGAGCCCGTCCTCAAGCATCCCGATGTCAACTCCCCGTTTGTAGTTCAGGCTGATGCCAGCGATGTCGCTGTGGGAGCTGTTTTGCTACAACTCAACCAACAGGGCCAACTACAACCATGTGCCTACACTTCTCGTAAGTTATCCACTACTGAACGTGGATGGGCTATTTGGGAGAAGGAAGCATTTGCTGTTCGTTGGGCCCTCTTGACTTGGCGTCATTTTCTTGAGGGTGCCCCACATCCATTTGAGGTTTGGACGGACCACAAAAACTTGGAAGCTCTCACTTCATCCCGCAAATTATCCCCGAGGCAACTACGTTGGGCGCATTACTTCCATCGATTCAACTTTCGTCTCAAATATATTCCTGGAGGAAAAAATTTCATGGCTGATGCACTCTCCAGGCTACCCCAATATGATGTGTCTAAACTTACAGTTGTGCAACCCATGATTCCACTTACTTTACCAGCTTCTCCTGTTTCAACCAGAAGTCAATCCACTGTACAGACTAACCCTCCCGTTGAACTGATTGCTCGAATTAAGTCTGAACTACTTACTGATGAGTGGTATTCCGCACACTCCAGTGATTGCACTATCAGGGATGATCTCCCTTGGATTGGTTCAAAAATTTATATCCCTGCCACGATACGGCCTTTTGTGTTGCAACGGGCACACGACTCACGATTGGCAGGACACTTCGGATTTGTTAAGACTATACATCTAGTTAAACGCTAGTTTTGGTGGCCTTCCCTCAAGAAGGACGTTGAGTCATATATCACCAGTTGTCCTGTTTGTACTGCTTCGAAACGGGCTCCTGGGAAGCCCCAAGGCCTCCTACAATCTGTGGCGAAGCCGGAAGCTCCTTGGAAGGAGATTTCGATGGACTTTATTGTTGACCTTCCAAGCAGCCAGGGCTATACCGTCATTTGGGTGGTTTTTTTTTTTATTAAATTTATACCCCGCCCTTCTCCTTGTTAGGACCCAGGGCGGCGCACAGGCATTATATAAAACCATAAATACAATATACATCAATTAAAAATATATTAAATTAATTCACCCGTGCTAAAACCCGTTATTAAAACCGTAACCAAATTATAATTTATATTTAAAAGTCAGACGCGGGGGGCTATCATAGGCCGGCTTGTTGGAATAAGTACGTCTTAAGACGTTGGCGGAAGAGGCGGAGGTCTGAGGTAGTGCGAAGGTCGGGGGGTAGGTCGTTCCAGAGGGCCGGGCCCACCACAGAGAAGGCTCTTCCCCTGGGTGTCGCCAGCCGGCATTGCCCGGCCGACGGCACCTGGAGTAGGCCCGCTCTGTGGGAGCGGACCGGACGAAGGGATGTATGGGGCAGGAGGCGGTCTCGTATATAGCTAGGCCCCGAGCCATGGAGCGATTTAAAGATGGTGGTCAACACCTTGAAGCGCACTCGAAAGGCCACAGGCAGCCAGTGCAGCTCGCGCAGGAGAGGTGTTACGTGGGCTTGCCTTGAGGCACCCATAACCACCCGCGCGGCCGCATTCTGCACTAACTGCAGCTTTCGAGTGCACCTCAAGGGGAGCCCCATGTAGAGAGCGTTACAGTAATCCAGCCGAGATGTCACGAGCGCTTGAGTGACTGTGCGAAGGGCCCCCCGGTCTAGTAAGGGGCGCAACTGGCGTATCAGGCGAACCTGATAGAATGCCCCCCTGGCCACGGCCGCCACATGGTCCTCCATGGACAGCCGGGAATCCAGAAGGACGCCCAAGTTGCGTGCCCTCTCCACGGGGGCAAGATGTTCGCCCCCAATGGCCAGTGTTGGATTTATCTGGCTAAACCGGGGTGCCGGAAACCACAGCCACTCGGTCTTGGAAGGGTTGAGTTTGAGTTTGTTACTACCCATCCAGATCCGTACGGTTACGGATCTTTTCTCCAAGCAAGTCCACTTTGTACCTTGTTCCAAAATTCCATCCTCCAAATCGCTGGCTAAGTTGTTCCTGAACCATATTTACCGTTTCCACGGTGTCCCTAAACGTATCATCTCGGATAGGGGTACTCAATTTACATCGCACTTTTGGAAGGAATTTTTGAAATTGATAGGCTCCTCCCAGGGCCTAAGCTCCTCCTACCATCCGCAGACGAACGGTGCTTGTGAGAGGGCCAATTCTGTTTTGGAACAATACCTACGTTGCTTTATAAATTTTCAACAGGACGACTGGGCCGACCTTTTGATTCACGCCGAGGTGGCTTATAATAACTCTGTTCATTCCAGTACGAATATGACCCCTTTTAAAATCATCTATGGTCAGGACTTTGTACCTATTCCTGAATTACCTCACGACTCGCCTGCAGTTCCCTCCCTAGTTGATTGGTCCGCAAAACTGTCTTCGGTGTGGCCTATCATAAGGAAAACTTTGGAAGATGCGCATCAATCACATAAGTTATATGCTGATAAAAAGCGAGGTGCTCCTCCGGCCTACAAGGTTGGCGATAGGGTTTTCGTTTCTACTAAACATTTGGATAGCCCTCAAAAATGCAAGAAATTGGGCCCTAAATTTGTTGGCCCGTTCGCTATCACTAAGATAATCAGTTCAGTTTCCGTCCGGTTGGATCTCCCTAAAACCTACCGTCGTCTATACCCAGTGTTCCATGTTCACTTGTTGAAGCCCGAATGCACTTCGCATCTCCGCAAACCCCATCCTGACACCCCTGTACCGATGATGGTAGACGGTCACCAACACTATGAAGTTCGTGACATTTTGGACTCCAGAGTCCATAGGAATAAGACTCAGTTCTTAGTCATGTGGAAAGACTTTCCTCCTTCTCACAATGAATGGGTGGATAGAGAGCATCTCAAGGCCCCGAAACTTATACGCCAGTTTTATGCCAAGTATCCACACAAACCATAACCCCTTCCCTATCTCTTCTATGTTGTTTTGTCTTTTCTTGTCTCTTTTGCAGATCTAACATGCCTACTTCTCAGGGGCGTCCGGGGGTCCTGCCTGCTGCTGGAGGAGGTCCGGATGTCAGCCTTCGCTTCTGGTTTCTCTTTATGCTGCTTGGCTGCCATGGAAACAGGGAGGGTGGGACGCTGGGGCTTCAATTATGAAAGCTGGTGGAAGATTGGTGGAAGATGTTGCCGGCCGGTGTTATCTTTGGTCTAACGGTCTCACATTCCATGCTGGTGATGACCTGCCCACCTGATGTTGGAGAAGAAAGTACATTGGACAATGCTAGGGGGGGGGTTAGGGCTATTGGGGTGGGCTTAAGCCTTAATACTCATTGTTCGCGCCTAAACTAGTTACTTCCTGCTTCACTTTGGTCTGTTAATCTTTGGTATTCAGTAAAAGTAACCTTATTCATTCCAAACAATGTTTAAGTGTGGTCTTTCTTGAGTACTTTAAGAAACGGACCCTGACATCCAGTAAAGTAAAGTAAAGTAAGGTAAGGTAAGGTAAGGTAAGGTAAGGTAAGGTAGGGTAGGGTAGGGTAGGGTAGGGTAGGGTAGGGTAGGTTAGGGTAGGGTAGGTTTGGTTTGGTTTGGTTTGGTTTGGTTTGGTTTGGTTTGGTTTGGTTTGGTTTGGTTTGGTTTGGTTTGGTTTGGTTTGGTTTGGTTTGGTTTGGTTTGGTTTGGTTTGGTTTCACAAAATTTGTAATTGAGTATTCTCTGATGGTTGCTCTTCTTCAGGTTAAGATAAGCATGAGAGATGGAAATAGATTTAATAATGTTACATATCTGTACTGAAAATTACATGCCACTGGTATTTATAGGGTAATTTGAAAAAGGTATGTCTTGTTTCTGTATATTTCTATCTATACTTCACCCGCATACAAACACACAGAGACTATTGAAGAATATACTAGGTTGAAAGGTTAGCTCTACATAATATATTATATATCAAGGTCCAATCTAGCAGTAACTGCAAGAGATTCCTGTATGGGATCATACATCATGACCAGTAGCTAAGAATAACCTTACCTAATTAATTTAATTTGTATTATTCCTCTTCTAAAACTGTCCACCTTGACTGACAATTTTAAGTTCTTTTTTTAAATCACTTATTCACAATGTTTTATCTATCTTCAATAACTTAGGAATATTCATCTCTTTTATATGCATATGTGCTTTGCTTAAGACAGAGTACGTTACTGGAACAAGAGACAATTCATTGTCAAATTTTGCACTGACCTGCTGACTTAACGGCTATTGCCTTTAGTGTGCCAGCTATTTACAGCATAGAAGACTTTTCAGATTTATTAAGAGTGCAGGCAGTTTGTAAAATCTTGGTCTGACCTTTTTGTTCTTCTTTCTTTCTTTCTATTGAACTTTCTCCAAGGCTATCTCTGGAATAAATGCAGCAGAATTTATTATTTATATAGCAACATTAATGGCTATGGTTTAAAAATCCCTTGGAAGGTTATTTAACATTTATTACAGTGCAATAGTGCAATAGTGTGGGACAGAATATACCGTAAGTCAAGTTGTAGCTTTTACCAGGGATGAAACTACATAATTATAAACAATTATAACTATAAACAATTCTGCAATGAAAATCTTATTCTATTTGATCTCAGGAGACAAATATAATGACATAACTAATCGTGTTTGATAGGATATATTTTGCTATCCAGGATATACTGACTATGGTACTGTTGTGGACACAGTAAATGTCAGCAATGCATTTGACAAAGTAGACCACAACCTACTTCTTTGTAAACTAGAAAAATGTGGAATAGACAGTATCACTACTAGATGGATTTATAATTGGCGGACAAACCATATTCAATGAATAGTCCTTAATGGTACTACATCTACATAACAAGAAATAAGCATTTGGGTACCACAAGGTTCTATCTTAGGTTTCCTCTTCAATATCTTCATAAATGACTTAGATGAGGGAATAGAACAAAATGAAATTTCATGTGGAGAAAAGCAAGGTTTTGCACCTGGGCAGGAAAAAAACAAAGGTACAAGTACAGATTAAGCAAAACCTGGCTCAAAAACAGTAACTATGATAGGGACCTTGGAGTCCTATTGGACAACCAGTTAAATATGAGGCAGCAGCCAAAAAAAGCTGATATAATCCTTGGTTGTATAAACAGAGGCATGGAATCATGAAGTATTAGTACCACTTTATAAATGCTTAGTAAGACCACACCTGGAATACTGCATCTAGTTTTGGCCAACATATTACAATAAATATGTTGAGATTTGTGCAAAGAAGAGCAACTTAGATGATTAAAGGCCTGGAGACAAAAACATATGAAGAGGGATTGCAGGAATTGAGCATGTCTAGTCTAGATAAAAGAACTAGGGTGACATGATCAACAATATTCCAGTATTTGAGGAGCTGCCACAAAGAAGGCAGGGGCAACTTATGTTCCAAAGCATAAGAAGACAAGAAACAATAGATGGAAACTAATCATGGAGAGAAGTAACCTGGAATTAAGGAGAAACTTCCTAACAATGAAAATAGTTAACAGGTGGAACAGCTTTCCTTCCGAAGTAGTAGCTGCTTCATCATTGGAGGTGTTTAAGAAAAGCCTGGCTAGCCACCAGTTTGAAATCATACTTGCTTGAGCAGAGGTTGAACTACAAGACCTCTAAGGCAGGGGTCTCCACCCTTTGCAACTTTAAGTCTGAAGGACTTGAGCTCCCAGAATTCTCCAGCCAGCAAAGCTGGCTGAAGAAGTCTGGGAGCTGAAGTCCTTCAGACTTAAAGTTACAAAGGTTGGAGACCTCTGCTCTAAGGTGCCTTCCAGCGCTATTCTGATTGACTCCCATTTTCACGTTACCTCCACTAACAAGTCACATTAGAAGTTAAATCCTGTTCTGGCTCAATGCAAGTGATGCTTTTCCTAGCATTTGTTCTTCTTAGTAGTAGAGTCTACTATTTTGTGTTATTCTTTTTGCACTTTACATAGCAAAGCTTGGAGTGCATGATGAGATGAGATATTTTGTTTTTCAGCTATCCTGTCACAGGCCAGACACTGATTAGGGCTGAAAGGGAATGACTGACCCAAGGTAACCTAGATGGCTTCTGCACCTAAGAAATAATTGAAATCTGGGTTTACTCAGTCTAATATTTTAACCATTGCCTCACACTGGCTTTTTCACAGATGTGAGTCACATAGTCCACCTTACTAGAAAGTAGCAAGTTAACTTAGCAGGTGGAGGGCAACTTATCTGGTTCTTTAAAATGTTGGTCTTTCAACAATATTTTTTGTCATTTCCTGACCTTTCCCATTTATAGTTCATTCTGTCTCCCTATTAACAACTTTAGAAATGGTTCAAACTATACAGAACATAAATCAGTTCTATAGGAAGCTTTATTACTCTTAGAAACTGCTATGAAATATTGTCAAATACAGCCATTGTCAAGGTATTTCTAGAAGAGCAGCCATACACGGTAACAAGGTGCTTTGGCCAGATTAATAGAATACCCTGCCTCCTACCCATTGATTTTAATGAAATTGATGGATTTCATTAATGGCAGTGATAAAACAAAGGTTCATGGCTTCTTACCTCAGATGTCCCTTGGCTATATTGGAATAAGCTTTCCAGCTTTCACAAGTAGCATGGTTGCTGTTTGAGAATGTTGAATAATTCTGGAGATTTCCACATTGAAAAAGTTAGCTGGTAGGGTTTTTTCCCCATTTCTGTGCAGCGCATCAAGAAAATTGAATATTTTTAGTAATTTTAGCTACTGACGTTATAATACTATATCAATATTGTTGAGTATGGTACAGATTTTTTCTACATTTATTTAATAAAATAAACCACTTTTTAAAAAGTGTATATTTCAGCTTTTTGATTACAGATAATGGCACTGTCGTTAATTTTATTTTATGTAATATTTATATTTTTAAAAGAGATCCAATAATACATCAAGCTCATTCATGGAGAATGGAGAATAGAAACATAAAGAATTAATTATCATATTTAAGTACAAAATAATCATCATGCCACAAATTATATATTACATATTATTTCTATAATATCAAAGAATAAGATTTTTAAATGAGATGCTATTTGGGTCAGGGAACTATAGTAACAACTTGCAGATAAATATGAGAGACATACAGTACTGATTTAAAATAGTTTCCTTTTCATTGATTTTGCCTATTAGTTTGGCATAGATCAGTGTTTCTCAACCTTGGCGATTTTAAGTCCTGTGGACTTCAACTCCCAGAATCCCCCAGCCAGCTGTGGGGATTCTGGGAGTTGAAGTCCACAGGACTTAAAGTTGGGAAACACTGGCATAGATGAATGCACAATGAAACCAATATATTTGCTTCTCTCTCTTTATGCTACACTCCACAAAAACCTTTCATAAAGCAAGGGAAACCTGCATAGTAGAAAATTATGGATTTATAATGCAGCCTAATATTTATAATGCAGCCTAAGTGTAGTGAAAGTAAGGAAACTGCTTTGCTTCTAGGAACAGATGCCGGGTGGCAGGGAGTGGCAGCAAGGAACTAAGGAACAAACTGCACATTTACTTTGTCCTGAGCTCCCTTGCTTAGCCTGTTGATCCAAGACAGGATGAAAGGTCCTGTCATCAGTGATAAAGCAAGATCAAAGTCTCAGCTTTGCTGGCTTTTATGGGGAATAGAATGCCATCTTTTCTTCTTTCAGGAGAAAAGCATATTCAGCCAGCTCTAATATAAGGAAAACACCATGCAGGTATTATCAAGTTGAGCATTAAAAAAAACCCTTCAAATAATCACTCTGAATGAAGACATTGCTTTTTTGCCATAATTGTCAGGCCCCTTGGGTCTTTGGCCTGCTCTTCCACTCTCTATTGTTCTACTATGCCTTTTTCTATTGTGGGAAAACGGGTGGGGGGATTGTACTGAGTTGGATGCTATGTAGCTAAAACAAAATTCCTTCTAGAAATCCAAGGTCATTCTTTGTCTCTGCGCCTGAGCGGAACTGGATGGGTGGAACTGCCAGCATGGCAGTGAGAGATTGGACCATGTGATGGACTTGTGGTTGTGGAGGTAAGATCTTGAACTTTCAACTAGGTGGGAAAAACCTGACAGCTTTCAGATTTGGGTTTCCCCAGATGTGCCAACATGGCTGTCTTAATAAATTGGAACTTTGAGCAATACTTTGCCTTGGACTCTGATTGACTTTTGGATGCTGTTTGAAACCCTGACAATAATGCTGATATCTGCTTACTGTATAAACTATTGACACGAAACAGTGAAATTGTGCCTTTTTCCTGAAATATTCTATTTCCAATGAATGGCTGTCATACTAAAAATAAAAGTCATACAAACCAAATAAATAATTTGTTTAGACACTGGGGAAAGTGGGGTTCCCCCCCCCCCTAAATCTGCATTAAGAACATGGAGTCCTAGTGGACAACCTAGTGGACTGGAGACTAAAACATATGAAGAACGGTTGCAGGAACTGGGTATGTCTAGTTTAATGAAAAGAAGGATTAGGGGAGATATGATAGCAGTGTTCCAATATCTCAGGGGTTGCCACAAAGAAGAGAGAGTCAAACTATTCTCCAAAGCGCACCTGAGGGCAGAACAAGAAGCAATGGGTGGAAACTAATCAAGGAAAGAAGCCATCTAGAACTGAGGAGAAATTTCCTGACAGTGAGAGCAATGAATCAGTGGAACAGAAATTGTCTCCAGAAGTTGTGAATGCCCCAACACTGCAAGTCTTCAAGATGTTGGATAGCCATTTGTCTGAAATGGTATAGGGCTTTCTGCCTAGGCAGGGAGTTGGACTAGATGACCTCCAAGGTCCCTTCCAACTCTGCTATTGTATTGTATTGTAAATATATATTTTTTTAAAAATGAAATGAATGGTACATTCTCGGTGCAGCCTTTTTATGAGATCCATTCTTTACTGAAAATGTAGCATTTAGCCAAGTGTTGGTTTAGGAGTCATCAAAGCAATTTATCTGTCTTTGAATGAGAGAGATAAAATGAACTTCCTTGCTTTTGTTGGTTATTTACCACATATTGTGGTAACCAACAACAGCCTGGCCTAACCTACCGTACCTAACCTTTAGTTTTTAGTAGAGAAATTATTTAATTGGGTTTTATAGGTATAGTTTTTAAAGGGGTATATTTTAGCACAGGGTGTTAGTATTTAATATAGTTTTAATTATTTATTATTGTTATATGTATATGTTTTTTTTAATTTCCTGTGCACCGCCCCGAGTCCCTCCGGGGAGAGGGGGCGGTTAATAAGTCTAATTAAACTAATTAATTAAATATTGTAACACCTGACGTTTTGCTATGAGTTACAACACACATGGTGCTTGGCGCTTTCTGAGCTTGGTTATTTGCTGGCAGACATTTCATTACCCAACTAAGTAATATCCCCAGTGCAGTGGTCTTCCTGTGAACTCAACATTTTGGTGTTGTTTATTAATTTTAACCTAAAATTTTTAGGTTTCTGGCTGAATCTAGAAACTAATAGAGATGTCATTGCTTTAAGAAATCCTATACTTACCTTAAAGTGATGCACCTTTTATTTCGGCTCATCCAGAATGCTGCAAAAGTCAGACTGTTTTAATGAAGGACAAAGAAGTAGAATGGTTACAAGAGAACCAAGAGATACTTTTCTGAATTGTTTTTGGAGTGCATACAGCTTCATATCTACTAAATTTACATTTGAACCTGACGAGCTCTCAGTAAAATAATATAGCAAATGTCAGGCTTTCATAAGGAAAATGGTTTGCTTTTGGTCTTTGAGTGTATGTCTTTGAGTGGCTCAGAAAAAAGACATTGAAGAAGGAATGATTTTAAATTTGTTTCTGTGAACTAGATTTTTATATTCTCCAGTATGTGTTTTTTTTTAATGAAAACTGGCTCCATTTAGTACAGTAGGGCAGGAATGTTGCAGATTCCTACAACTAGTCTATAAGTTAGTGAGTTCACATGTATATCAATCAAGTTGTTCTGATCTCTGGAACCAATTTTTTTTGCCTAAAATGGCACAATTGTTTCCTGTACACTTAAAATGGAGCTGAAAATGCCCTTGTGAATGATGAATGTGAAGAAATCTCATTCTCTATGAATTCCTCTGGTGAGAATATTTGTGGCCCCATTTTTAAATGTGTGTAGCAGTCACAGTGCAAGTTACATTTTCCAGTAATTGGCTATTATCTGTATAACCAAAGGAAATTTTTAAAAGTGACCTAAGTACATGACCAATCACATTATATGACAATGAAGGAAATAGACTTATGCATGCTACCTTGGATGAAAAGATATTCACACCGACCAGACAAAGCAGGCCTCATCTCCTGTAGGCCATACTGTCAGGACATTGGAGAGCTTATTGCAAACTCCATCATAGAGAGAGAAGCTGCAGAAGATAACATTTTTGCAGAACCACATAGCTAAACAATTTCCCGCCGAGTCTCTGTGAACAGAGATTTCATCCTTCCACTTTCTTGAGTGCAATAACAAGTTCAATGTGCTAGAAAGAATGTTTTGATGTTACTCTAAAAAAGTATAACTCATGAGGCTTGCCATTTTGGGTCATGATACTTATTAATGTAAGGTATAGATAATATGACACAAAGGCTACCAGTTGTCTACAACAAGGCATCATTTCAAGTGCTGATGTTGACTTTAAAAACCCTTAAGTGCTTAGATCCTGGTTAACTCCTGGGCAGCATGTATTGAAATAAACCTTAGTTACTTGAATCAGCAAGAGAGGCCTTTTTGAATTTTTGGGTACATTGTTGGTGACTTCTAGGCTAGGAAGTATGCTCCCAAAGGTAGGTTCCTGTTTTCTAATATTTAGATGGTGATAATTTATTTTGTCAACCTTTCTAATAGTTAATTACTTTAAGAACTAGCAATAGCACTTAGACGTATATACTGCTTCACAGTGTTTTTACAGCCCTTTCTAAGCAGTTTACAAAGTCAATCTGGGTCCACCCCAGAAAGATGGAAGGCTGAGTCAACCTTGAGCTTGGTGAGATTTGATCTGCCAAATTGCAGTCAGCTGGCAGTCAGCAGAAGCCTGTAGTACTGCATTCTAATCACTCTTAGTTTTAGTTTTGATTTTAAATGTAATAATTTTACTTTGTTTAACATTTTGTATTCAGCCTTGGATGTTCTATGTTGAAATAGAAAGATAGGGGATATATTGTCCAGCTTCAAACTAGTTAGCTGAAGGCTGCACACTAGTGATTCCATCCTTGTTCTTAAGTCTAGTCATAAAGAAACTGTGGCCCCTTCTGAGCCCAGGAACTCCTATATGGACAGAGACTATGGGAGCTATGGTAAAGTTTGTAGTAGGAGATTCAGACTTTGTTGTTAAATGGAGAACGTATACAAAGAATTGCTGTTGGCTTTTCTTGATTTAGAGAAACTTGAGATCACAAACCACATTCTCATCAGAATTATGTTTGGATTCTACTATAAAATATAGTGCAAGCAAGAAAAATTCACTAATCTAATCACTAAAATTGAACCACTAGGATTTGATACCATTGGGAATCTACCATTAGAGTCTGCCTTCACATTTGTTCAGAAATTGTAATTGGTTGTAGCTATTAGTCCATTGTAATTAACATTAGATGCTTATTTTGCAGCAAAAAGTCTGGGTAAGGATGTGGGTTAGAAACAAGAATAGCAACTAAGAAGCCAAGTTCACATTAAATTTGAATGAAAGGGATTCTGTCCTGTCCAAAGATATCTCAAGTTAATGTTCAGAAGATTTTTAATTCATAATATTGGACTTCTAACCTTTTATATTTTTTCACTGTCAATAGATCTTATTTTCTTGGTCCTTTTTTGACCATATTTCCTTCCTATCATGACATTTTTCTAAGTAGCACTTAATTTCATCAGTTAGACAATAGATGAACAATGCTTACTTATCCTGTCTTTTTAAACATGTATTGAATAAAACTCGTTAATTCAAGCTGATACCGAGCATTCTCCTTTTATATTAAAAAGTAACATTTTTATAATTTAATAAAACAAAGATTTTGCAGGTAATCTTTTTCCTGCCATATTCATAATGTTCCTAATAAAAATTGGCATTTAGATGAAGACTATATATTAGCAAGAGATAAGAGATGGGGCAGGAGAGAATGACTGTCAGGAAAAAATGCAAGACTCTTTTCTCTCATTTCTATTCCCTTAAAAGTTTAAGAAGAGTCCATCCACGGAGAAAAGGGGACCCTTCCATTTAAAAGAAATGCAATTTTTAAAAGGCTTTGTGGCTGGTCTCAACCACTAGATTTCCAAAGGCCAAAAGAAATATTGAACTTAAAGTCCTTTAAGGGGAAAAATAGTTTAAAAAGAAGATGACAGGAGGATTAAGGCTAGAAGAAGAAAAGTATAACCCAGAGATACTGGAAAAGAGAGGTGCCTGCAGTTCTGTATATGCAAATTGTAAAAACCACCTTTATAATAAAGAACAAGAAGGACAAAAAGGCTCTGGCAATTGGACAGCAAATATCCCAGAAGAACTTAACAGCAGCAAGCCCAGCTAAAATTGGTGAAACAACACAGCAATGATAACTCAAGTGAAGAAAATAATTTGGAAGTCATTTGGCAGGAGAAGCCTAGAAGTGACAGGCTTTGTCTCTAGAAAGGAGATAAAGCTAGAAGAAAGGGAGAGAAAAGTGGCTGTTCTCTGTCTATGGCAGTGCTTCTCAAATAGTGGGGCGGGCCCCCCAGGGGGGGGCGCGAGGCTCCGTAAAGGGGGGCGCGTTTGACCTCGGCAGAGGTGTACTTATAACAATTTTATAGACAAATGATACTATTTACAGTCGCGCGGGGGGCGCGAAATGTTTTCTTCTTCCTAGGGGGGCATGACAGAAAATAATTGAGAAGCACTGGTCTATGGAATGCCAAGAAGGGAGACCCAACAGGCTTAGCAAGAGGTTGGGCTGATAGTAGTGCACCAATTAGTCAGACCCTAAGCTATCATACAAATCAGTAGCTAGTCTATTAGAACAGGGGTCCCCAACCTTTGCAACTTTAAGTCTGAAGGACTTTAGCAGCTGGCTGGAGAAGTCTGGGAGCTGAAATCCTTCAGACTTAAAGTTGCAAAGGTTGGGGACCCCTGTATTAGAAGAAAGTACAATGCAGCAAAGCTCAAAGCACGAAATGAGATAAATGTAATTGGGACAGAAGGGCCAAAAAGGTATGATGAGACATGCCCTACGCAGCCTGAAAAAGTTGGCCGACACTCATGGGACACAACCTCAGAGAGCCAGAAATTGTTACCATAATAGCAACCAGCACTGCCTGCTACTACAACAACAAATAAAAATAAAATGACAAACCAGATAATGTCAAGCCAAACGTCAAGCCAGAAGGAAGTTGATGCACTAACTTGCTAAGAGAAACAAAACTAGCAGAGACAGTATCTAAGGGCTATTATTATGGTGTCAGTGATAGAAGCACCAGATAAAGAGTCGGCATTACATGATGTGATGTTAGGGATGATGGATAAGCAGCACCAGAACAGTTCTAATACCATGACAATTAAGTACAGCTGAGTCAGCTGTCAGTGAAGACCAACCCAGCAATGAGGAGAGCCAGGGACAGGTAGATAAATAGATTTTAATAAAAGCTGAAACTATCAATGATGTTATGAAACTTAGAAGTTAGAATTGAGAAAGAATAGTGAAATAAAAGCTTAGTTTAGAAGATTAAGATAATCTTTAGAAATGGTAATCATAGGACAGACTTTGATTTTACATTAGAAAATACTATTTCTTTTGTAATTGAAATAGCCTACATTTTATAATAAATTATTTTCCCAAGTAAAAAAGATGTGTGCATCGCATAATATCTGTAGTGAACAATGTTGGATTATCAGTTATAAAAAAAACATAACTCACCAGTAAGAACTGGCAATGATGAGACTACCACGGTTCTTATCCTTTACCTTTTAGACAGAATAAAATTAATAGCCAATGTTCTGTTTTTAAAACACTTTTTGTGGTTCTGTTTTTAAAAGATTGAACATCCTTCTCTGTTTATTCTTTGAGAATGGTCTATAGCAGTTTAATTTTTTAAGATTTTGTTTCCATTCTCAATGGAAAGAAATCTCTAGATCAAAATGAACTTACTATGCCATCTTCAGGACATTTCTGGGGGGGAAAATTCAGTTTATTCTTAATAGTTTGCAATAGTGAATAAAAATCACTGTGTTTTCTAGCTTACATAGTGTTTTAGCCTGATTATTAAAGTTGACTACTGGAACCGGTTGAAGTTTAATAACAGATTGCTGAAAAGTTATTTATAAAAAAGGAAAGGATATACTGTCTACGTTCTTTCAAAACCTAGGTGTTTAGTTAATGGGAATTATCTTCTAAGTGCTTTGACCTAATTGTAATGTAATTTGCCCGTTTATTTTAGTCTGTTAGAGCAGGGGTCTCCAACCTTTGCAACTTTAAGTCTGAAGGACTTCAGCTCCCAGACTTCTCCAGCCAGCAAAGCTTCTCCAGCAAAGCTGGCTGGAGAAGTCTGGGAGCTGAAGTCCTTCAGACTTAAAGTTGCAAAGGTTGGAGACCCCTGTGTTAGAGAACAACTGTTTCAACCAACAGGAGCTCCTTGTTTTGACTGATGTCATGAAGGTTCCTGCATGTATGATACCTGCCAAAGTGATGAAAATTTAAGACTGGAATGATAGCCTCTGGGATTGACATAACTTCTGGGATTAAAATAACATTCTGGGTTACTAGGACTTTGATCAGATATACTGAACTTAATTCTTACTAACAGAGATAAAATAATGGAGGGTGTTGAAGTTACAGATCTTTGGGGAAGGGTGACCATGTTATACTAAAGTTTATCATATTGTATGCACAAGTAAGCAAACAAAGTCAGACTAATGTCTTAGACTTTAAGAAAGATGGCTTCAATAAGCTAAGGGTGTAAGAAAGGTTTCACGGATAGAAATCCTAAAGGTAAAAAAAACTCAGGATGCTTAGAAATTTCTGAAAAATGAAATTATAAAAGCACAATCTAACATAATACTACAGAGAAAGAAAACAGGAGACCCTAGATAAAACCATCTTGGCTGCATAAAGAAATCTAAAAAACTGAGAGAAAGAAAAGACAAGTATAAAAAAAATGAAAAGAGAGACATATAACCAAAGCAGAATACCAGCTTGGATCTGCAATGATGGCGTCAGGAAAACTAAGGCTGAGAATGAACTCAAATTTGTAACAAATGCCAAAAAAATAATTTTTAAAAGTTTATTTCAATGTGTAAGAAATGAAAAAAGTCAAGGAAATAATTGGCCCACTACTGGAAGAAGATGGCAAGGGGTGATGGGTAACAGGAAGAAAATGGAATTGTTTAAATCTCTCAGATTTTTTTTTATTTTATTAAATTTATATCCCGCCCTTCTCCAAACGGACCCAGGGCGGCGCACAGGAATGTTAAAATACATACAACACATATAAAATTTAAAAAACTTATTCTAGTAAAACCTGTGCTAAAAACCGAATTAAAATCCCAAATTTAAAACTGTCTAATGGTCAATACAGGGGGTTACGCTAGGCCGGCTAGATGGAATAAATGTGTCTTCAGACACTTGCGGAAGAGGCGGAAGTCAGAGATGGTGCGGAGTTCAGGGGGTAGGTCGTTCCAGAGGGCTGGCCCAGCCACAGAGAAGGCTCTTCCCCTGGGTGTCGCCAGTCGGCATTGTCCAGCCGACGGCACCCTGAGGAGGCCCTCTCTGTGGGAGCGTATCGGTCTGAGGGATGTATGGGGCAGGAGGCGGTCTCGCATATAACTAGGCCCCGAGCCATGGAGCGCTTTAAAGATGGTCAAGACCTTGAAGCGCACCCGAAAGACCACAGGGAGCCAGTGCAGCTCGCGCAGGATAGGTGTTATCTGGGAGTGTCTAGGCGCTCCCGTAATCACCCGCGCGGCTGCGTTCTGGACTAGCTGCAGCTTTCGGGTGCACCTCAAGGGAAGCCCCATGTAGAGAGCATTACAGTAGTCGAGTCGAGAGGTGACGAGTGCTTGAGTGACTGTGCGTAGGGCACCCCGATCCAGTAAGGGGCGCAATTGGCGCATCAAGCGTACCTGATGGAATGCCCCCCTGGCCACGGCTGCCACGTGATCTTCCATAGACAGCCGGGAATCCAGGAGGACACCCAAATTGTGCGCCCTCTCCACGGGGGCCGGTGTTTTGCCCCCAATGGCCAGTGTTGGAATAATCTGGCTGAATCGGGGCGCCGGAAGCCACAGCCACTCAGTCTTGGACGGGTTGAGCTTGAGTTTGTTACCACCCATCCAGATCCGTACGGCCTCCAAACACCGGGACATAACACTCGACGGCATCGTTGGGGTGGTCTGGGGTGGATATGTACAACTGAGTATCATCAGCGTACAGATGATATCCCACCCCAAAACCACGGATGATCTCACCCAGCGGCTTCATATATGTGTTGAATAGTAGGGGCGAGAGGACCGACCCCTGAGGAACCCCACATATGAGGGGCCTCGAGGCCAACCTCTGCCCCCCTGTCAACACATATTGCGACCGACCAGAGAGGTAGGATGAGAACCACCGCAAAACGGTGCCTCCCAGCCCCAACCCCCCCAGTCGGCGCAATAGGATACCATGGTCGATGGTATCAAAAGCCGCTGAGAGGTCTAATAGGACTAGGATAGAGGAATGTCCTCTATCCCGCGCCCTCCAGAGATCATCAACCAACGCGACCAATGCCGTCTCGGTGCTGTGCCCGGGTCGGAAGCCGGACTGGCGCGGGTCTAGATAATCAACTTCCTCCAAGTGTCGCGGAAACTGTTGGGCCACCACACTCTCAACAACCTTCACTAGAAAGTGGAGGTTGGAGACAGGACGATAGTTCTCTAATAATGCTGGATCCAGGGACGGCTTCTTGAGGAGGGGCCTTACTACCGCCTCTTTCAAGACGGCAGGCAAGGACCCCTCACTCAAAGATGCGTTGACAATGCCCTGGAGCCAGCCTCGTGTCGTCTCCCAGGATGCCAGTACAAGCCAGGAGGGACACGGGTCCAATAAACATGTGGTAGCCCTAAGTCTCTTTGACAACTTGTCCATATCCTCGGTGGTAACAAAATCAAACTCCTCCCAGGATGGTGTCACAAGATCAGCCTCGGCCCGCTCGACTGGACCACTGTCGATGGAGGGTAACTCGTTCCGAATCCGAGTGATTTTCTCCTGCAGATAAATCCCAAATTCCTCTGCTCGACCCTGTAAAGGGGCTTCCCGCGGCCTCTGTTGAAGGAGGGAGCGGGTCACCCCAAACAGGGCGGCAGGGCGGTTATCTGCGGATGCAATAAGAGTGGCACAATACTCACGTTTGGCCACTCTTAACGCCACTAAGTAAGTCCTAATATGGTCTCTCACTAGTGTTCGGTCGGCTTCGGAGCGAGAAGATCTCCATCTGCTCTCTAGGCGTCTCTTGTGGCGCTTCATCTCCCTAAGCCCCTCGGTGAACCAAGGAGCCCAGGTGGTTCGTCGCCGCAAGAGAGGCCGCAAGGGCGCGACTCGGTCCAAGGCCCCCATGGCCGCACTTAACCATGCGGCCACTAGGTCCTCAGTCGAGTCGCGGGGCAAGTCCACAGGAATTGGCCCAAGCTCCCTTTGGAACCTTATCGGGTCCATCAGGAGCCTGGGGCGGAACCATATAGGAATGTCCGGTTCCGCCTCCCCGCAGTGAAGTGCGGCGATCGGAAAATTGAGCTGAAGGAGAGCGTGATCTGTCCATGACAGGGGTGTGATGACTAGATCCCCTCTTCCCAGATCACTACTCCACTGTCCCGAGACGAAGATTAGATCCAGGGTGTGTCCGCCCTCGTGGGTAGGGCCTACAACTACTTGGGTCAGGTCCATGGCTGTCATGGAAGCCATGAACTCCCGAGCTACCCCAGAGGTTTCGCCTGCCGACGGCAGGTTAAAGTCCCCATGACTAACAGTCTGGGGGTCTCAACCGCCGCCTCGGCTATCACCTCTAGGAGCTCGGGCAGGGCTGTTGTCGTATAGCGAGGAGCCAGGTATACAACTAACACGCCCAACTGCCACCCTAGGCCCCACTTCACAAGGAGGGACTCGCACCCAGTCGTCTGAGGGATCGTGGTCTCCTTTGGCTCAAGACCTTCCCTAACCATAATCGCCACCCCCCCACCCCTCCCTAGGGCCCTAGGCTGATGAAAGACTCGGTATCCTGGTGGGCACATTTCTACGAGGGGATGTCCTCCCTCGTGGCCCAACCAGGTTTCCGTAATACCTACCAGGTCCGGGTCCCCCTCTGACACAAGGTCTTGGATGAGGGGGGCTTTTTGTACCACGGACCTGGCGTTACACAACATCAGCCTAGGGCCCCGGGTCTGTGGTTCTTGCCCACCTAGTCTGCGATGGGAGCATGGGGGGTTGGAGCGCGTAACCGCCCGTAGCCAGCAGCCGCAGTCCTCCAACCAATGATGTCCACCCCGTCTCCCACCGCCCCTGCCCCTCCCCAAGACCGAACTGATGGAAAATGCCTCAATGGAAACGACCCCCCCTCCCTCCTCCTCCGTTCCTCTGCTTCCGCCAGCCGGCCCAATAGATTGACGCCCCCCCACTTGATTATCCCTACCCTCCTCCCTGGAACCCCCTAAAATCCGAATTAAAAAGTTAAATAAACCCCCCCCCCCGAGTTTGCGCTTCGCCCACCTCTCAGGAGCAATAAGTCCATCCTTGAGGTGGGCCCGTGATAAACTAGGGGGCCAAGCCTGCGAGAGGGTAGACTCCCGCAGGCGAAGGAGAACTGACCTTGAATAAGATAACATTAGACGGCATTGGCACTAAAAAAGGGGGGGGGGAATCCCCAAAGATGATACACTGCAAGTCCATGGTTGAAACAGCGAGCATAAAGGCCCATTATACAATAGATGGTAAAAATGGTAAAAGATGGTAAAGATGGTAAAATCGACAATTAATTGATTAAAGGGACAAGTACAAAATATAAAAGCGGTGGGCAGTTCGGGTAGAAGGAGGGGGTGGTAGCAGATGGATCAAGTTAAATCTGTGGACATCAGTCCATCCAATCGGAGAAAAATGGTTTAAGTCTCCGCAAAGTCACTGTCTCTGTCCATAGGCTGTATCCACAGATTGTCTCTCCCCTCTCCCGTTGGATCAAAGTACAGGCCACATGGCTAGTTGTAATGCCATGTGGGGCTTTTCCAGCCATTAGCTCTCAGTTCGGTTGTAACGACCGTTCCTCTATACCGTCCATCTCTCCATGGTCCTCCACAATAGGGGCCACATGGGCCGGGTAGGGGGGCCGTGTGGGCAGCTGTTATCCCCGCGCGGCCTGATGGTCGCATCCCACCCGGCCCAGCCTCCTCCGTCTTCACCCTGGGCACCCGGCCTGCCTCCTCTACTTGGCCACCTCCAGTTAACACAAGGGCCGCGCCCGGGCCATCGGGGCTGCTCCGAACTCCCACGTTGCCTGATGTTCGACCCGATGTTCGGCCTGGTGGTCTACGGCCTCGACTCGGTCCTCCCGCCTTTTGCGGCCTCCAACTCGGCCCTCTCGTCTTTGTTCCGGCCACCCGGCCTACCTCCTCTCCAGCCGGCGCCGGGACGTGGCCGGGCCGCGGGCCGCTCCGGGCATCTTGTCGCTGCTCCCTCGCTCGTGTATAGATCCCTATACATGATACTGCCATTCAGTTGGGAGGAGGGGGGCCTTGGGGCCTTGAGATTTACAACTGGTTTCCTGTGTCAGAAGGCTGGAGATCCCAGCATCTCTGGAGGGATGGCCATGTGGGATATCTTACTTTAATGTCAAACCAGAGATAGCCATGGGCAGATGAGAAAGGAAACATTTTCACACTTGTGTATTGGCTAGAATCTGCATTCTGACAAAGGGGAGGGGTCATTATCAGTAAAATCCCACTTGCATTGCCTAAAGGAGATGCTGCTTTGCCTCTAATGGTTTCCATTCTGCTTAATTAAAGGATCCTTTTGAAATAATCCGTTTCAAGAGTCTTTACTTTCTTAGGTTAGGAGAGGTTGAGACTGAACTTTGGCTTCTGCAGTGCCCTTTCTGCCTGAGCTTTGGCTTCTGTAGCTGCCCTCTCTTCTTCCATGGTTGCCATCTTTTCCTTCAGCAGCTGCTCTTCCTTTGCTGTCTCTAGATGTACCTTGGCTATCTCAGCTACCATTTGTGCTTCTGCAAGTATAGATGCTTGTGACCTTTGGCTGTAATGGGAAGATTGCTGCGGGACACTGCTACCCGCTCGAGCTCAAGTTGATTTTGGTCAGAAGGATGAGGTCTTTTTGGAGACATGGGAGGAGGTGGCGTGTGACTGCTGAAATGTTGCAATGAACAATGAGACAAAGGATTACCGTACGAGTGTGTTAAGGTCTATGTGGATGACCTGAACTTGCCACAATAGGAACAAGGAGGAGAATCTCAACTGCCAGAACGACAAATTAGGCAGACGGGGGACATCAAATGATCTGGATCACAAGACTCCTTTCTTGGAACTAGAAAACTTACTCCGACAAACCAAGAAACACGAGGTGATCAGGGTAGTCCATCAGCAACAGTGAAGGATCTTCAGCAGGCAGACACACAAGTAGCCATGATTCACAGCCTCAATGTGGAGGTGAAGGAACCCTTGTCAAACCTTCAAAGCAACTCAAGCATGGAACCAACCTATCAAAAGTAGCATTGGAGGAGACAAAACAGGAAAGTAAGTCAAAATAGGCAAGAATATAGTAATAAAACACCTATCCCATCTAGACAAGTACAAATCGCCAGGATCAGATGGATTACATCTCCGGTTTTTGAAGGAGCTGGTAGATGTGATCTTAGAACAACCAAACTAAATCTCTTAGAGCTCCTGTACCACCAGGAAACTCTCAGAAGACTGGAAATGAACTAATGTGATTCCAATCCTCACTGGAGGTTTTTAAGTAAAGATTGAATAGCCATGCCGTGGAAGTGATGTCCCGGTGTCTGGAGGCTGTGCGAGTCTGGATGGGGAGAAACAGCCTCCAACTCAACTCATCCAAGACCAAGTGGCTGTGGCTTCCGGCGTCACGGTATAGCCAGTTGGTGCCATCTCTGGCTATTGGGGGCGAATCATTGGCCCCTACAGAGAGGGCTCGCAACTTGGGTGTCCTCCTGGACTCTCGGCTGTCTCTGGAAGATCATATCACGGCCGTGGCCAGGGGGTCTTTTTATCAGGTTCGCCTGATACGCCAGTTGCGCCCCTTTCTGGATCGTGACGCTTTATGCACGGTCATTCAAGCCCTCGTCGTCTCCCGCCTGGACTATTGCAATGCGCTCTACATGGGGCTCCCCTTGAGGTGCGCCTGGAGGCTCCAGTTGGTTCAGAATGCAGCCGCGTGGGGGATTTTGGGAGCATCTAGGCGCTCCCATGTGACACCTCTCCTGCGTAAGCTGCACTGGCTGCCTGTGGCTTTCTGGGTGCACTTCAAGATATTAGTGACCATCTTCAAAGCACTCCATGGCAATGGACCTGGCTATTTGCAAGACCACCTCCTGCTGCCAAATACCTCCCACTGACCAGTGCGCTCCCACAGAGAGGGCCTCCTCAGGGTGCCGTTGGTCAGGCAATGTCAGCTGGCGACCCCCAGGGGGAGAGCCTTCTCTGTGGCAGCTCCTGCCCTCTGGAATGACCTACCCCCTGACCTACAGATGACCATGGACCTGCGCCTTTTCCGTCGGACCTTGAAGACCTATTTATTTCATGTGGCCGGCCTGTCGTAGTTTTAAAGTGTTTTAGTAGGGGTTTTTAGCAGGGGTTTTAAGGACAGGCTAATTATGTAATATATTTTAATATTTTTTTTATGTTTTGTATTATTGACTTTTATCACTGCCTGTACACCGCCCTGAGTCCCGAAAGGGAGAAGGGCGGTATACAAATCTAATAAATAATAAATAAAATAAATAAAATAAAAAAATCTGTCCGGAATGTCATAAGGTCTTCTGCTAAGCAGGGGTTGAACTAGAAGACCTCCAAAGTCCCTTTCAAGCTTGTAATTCTGGGTTCTATATCATAAAATGAACTAGAATCTAGAACTAGATCAATAAATTCTAGTATTTAAGCTCTTTAGAACTTACTACAGTTTAAGATATTACAATGGAACAAGAATAAGTTATAGATAATAAGGAATACATACATACAGACATACAGACATACATGTTGTGGCTCAGCAGGGACCGGATGAGCTGCTGATGGACTCTGATAGCGAGGAACCATATGAGTCTGCCCTGGAAGCTGGGGAAGACTCTGGGGGGTGTTTGGAGTCAGAGTCTGTTGAGTATATCATTATATATCAAAATATATCATTGTAGAAAATATGTGCATAACTCTACACAAACGATGTGTTATGGCACCATTACACAAATAATGCAGATTGTGTTATGGCACCATTATGCAAATGATGTAAATTTATGCAAATAGTGTAATAACATCATTGTGTACACTGCAACAGAATGCTGTCCATTGAATGTGAAGCTCAGAAAATCAAGATTTCTCTACATAGGTAAAAGAAGTACATACAAAAATTTCAGGCAGTTTCATTAGGATTATTCTTATACACCAACTAATGAGCATTTAATTAATGTCTCAATTTAAAAAATCAGTTAGGACTTTTTGTAAGTAAAATGTAATTCTTATAAATAGAAGAGATATCTCAAAAGTTTACGTATGCAATCCAACATAGTCATTTAGAAGTGCTATCTAGAACTGTACCAAGAAAATAATAGCCGATCTCTTTTTAAAAATAAAAAAACTAGCAGCTATCTGAATTTGCATTTAGGCTTAAATTGAAGTCTCATGAGAATTACATACAGATCCTGTGCATAACTTCCCCTTTCCCCCCTTTTTTGCCCCTTGCAAGGTGGAAAGATGGCTTAAGCAAGTTCTCTCTTCCTGAGCTGCATTTCTCTGCAGACAATGCTTCCCTAAAAAGTGGTAACCAGAAGTTAACAAGCTCAGTTCTGTGACCTTAATTAGTTAATTAGTTAATTGGCTGACTGGTGCTGCTTTTTGAAATTTAATCAATTCAATACAGAAGGTTTTTGTTGTCAGGCACGTGGAATTTGGTTGTATATGTGCACATTAGTCAGAATTTTTTTTATTACCATCCTACTTGTGAATAGTCTCTAACCTAGGTAGTCACTAAACAAGAAATGGCTGTACATAGGAAAATTCCATATTTTTTTAATATATTATTTTTTATTATACATTTTCCTTTGTTCTACATCATGCTTCTATTTCTGCAACAACAGTGTACTATCTGTATGAAATCTCTTTTGAATACACATATTATGCATTACATCATAATTATAGCCATTATTTTCATAATATATACAATATAATTTCACTTCTAGTCACTCTATACAATTTAATCTGTAATCAAATATAATCCAGTGATAATATTACTTATAATGTTATGCATATGTATGTATGTGTACACACACACAAACACACACCTCTATTCTGTTAATCACCCTTAATTATAAATTAAGTAACTTCTGCTTCTGTTTTCTAACCATTTATAAAATAAGTTAAATAATACTCTGTTTCCTCTTTATCCTTAATTTTAATTATTAACCTGTCCATTTTGGAGCAGTCTAGAAAATAATAAAAAATCCATATTTATTGAGATACATATAACCATGGGTGCAAAACAGCATTTTTCACTAAAAGTTCAAACCCAACAATATATTTACTTATACTTACTTAGGATGGTAATAGAAGCAGACTTGAAAACTCTATAACTGCCTTCAATACAAAGTAGTATTTCTAACTTTCTTTTCATGTAAAAACATCTGGGAGTAGGGAGGACAGGAAGAGAGGAGCAAGATTTCTCAGTCCATTTTCTTATTCAGAAAAACAACTATATGTATTGTTTATTGGCAATTAAATACAGTCATTTGAAATTTCTTCACTGTGAGGAAAGGGAAAGCTTTTACTATAAAAGAAGATTTTTGTGTTCGCATTACCAGTAGCAGGAGAAATACAATAATGTTAAATTAATTTGCAGGGAGGAAAATGAAAGCTTTATGATTTCCCTAATTCTGCTCATAACTTCCTGCAACTTTCTGATCAGTTGATAAACCCAACAGATCAATAAGGTTGCAGGTTCTGGATAACATAGTTTGACTTTTAGTGTGTCATATGTTTTTATATTAATAGTTGTGGAAAGCAAAAAAAAAAAAACCACAAGTAAATTCATAGTTCCCTTCAAACATCAATGCAAATTATTTTCAGCAGAATATTGTTTTTACAATTTTGTTTTCAATGTAGTAAAAACTCAGATTTTGCACAAGCTACATTTATTCTGATTGTTTTCTTCTCACTGAATACACTGAATACACAGCACACACACACACACACACACACACACACACATACATTTCCACTTTTAGTTGCAAGGTCTCTAGCAAATGTAATTTCTGATAATTGTCTGTATAAATTCAGGTGCTATTAAATGTTGTGCTTACTTCATGATCTGCCAATTATGTATTTGCCTTAACTTATCACATTCAATAAATTGCTGCTTTGAAAAGACCTTCTCTGAATATTCTGTCAAAGTAATTGCAGTTCATTCTGCAATTAAAAAAAATCAGAATTACTCAAGGGAACTTTTCTCATACATAACTTTTGAGTCTAGAATTCTTCCCTTAAATTTTCTCTCTGCATTAAGAACACAGTTCAAGAACCCACGTAACAAGCAGGAATATCATTCTTGCTCTTTCTCATCTCAGCCATGTTTAGTATCTTAATTTGAAAAACTCTTTGCTTCTTACAGAAGTTGCTAAGAATGTTTTCTCATCAAAATTTAATGTGTGTTTCTCACAAAGCATTTCCTATGTATATGATAAAAGTACAAACATATAAAGCAAGAAAAAGAAACAAAGCTAAAAATGCATGAAAGGAAAAAATAAAGCAAAATAGAAAAGAAAGAAAAAAGATGCAAAGAATAAGCTTATGAACTTCTTTATAGCAGTTATAGTTTACAATTTGCTTACTCTATGGTTACAACATATTTTTCTTTTTATAATCCATCCTGTCTAAGCTCAAAAACATAAATTGTAAGGTGTTTTTTTAATGTTTTACACAAAAGTCCACAAATCCACAAAAATCCACAAGGGGTCAACAACATAAACATTGTCTTTCATGAAAGAGACATTTTAACCATCTCAGGAAGTTCTATCATCTTCGCCAACCATTATGGGTGATGGCAAAACTTTCCATCTTTTTGCATATAATAGTTTTGCTGCAGTTATCTTTTAAAATATATAGAACATCCAGAAGGTTCTTGCTGTTTGTCCACCAAATATGATGAGTCATCATTCAAATACATTTCCTTACCTAAGCAGGAGTTGGAGTGAGAGTGATTTATGACTTCCTGTCATTCTCCCTATTGAATGTTCTTGTGGGAAGCTGGCAGCCAAGGAAGGAAGTTCCTTCCTCCATCCCTCCCATCTTTCATGTTCCTCCCTACCTTCCTTTTCCCCTCTCCTCAACAGGCAAGTATGTGACTATTGCTGAGTGGGAAAGGAAATGGGGAATTATGCAAATATCCAGGAAGCTGTCAGAGAGTCTTGAAAAGAGGATTACATACTTTCCAAATTTCATTTCCATTAGCTGATTTGATGTACCTTGGTTGCAAATGTTTTGCCCTATGGTGCACCATTTAGCCCAGTTAAAGCAGAGGTCTCCAACCTTTGCAACTTTAAGTCTGAAGGACTTCAGCTCCCAGACTTCTCCAGCCAGCAAAGCTGGCTGGAGAAGTCTGGGAGCTGAAGTCCTTCAGACTTAAAGTTGCAAAGGTTGGAGACCCCTGAGATAAAGGTTACAGATCCAAGCGTTTTAATAGTACATAGATTTTTTTACTTACAGATTTTGCTGTTACATTTCGAAGCTACTTTTAATTCCCTATGTGCAAACAGCAAGATATAAATTATTTACACACAAAAATTATTTTCAACAACTCCAGTATCACCTTCCTTAAGCAATTCCATATCAGTGAGAAAAGGAAATAATTAAGACATATAATTATAATAATTAAAATAAAATATATAAAACATGACATGTATGTCCCATCTTCACATTGTTTAAATGCCTGTGTATCATTTCTTTTATGACGTTTTAAAAGGGACATATGTTCAGGTTGATATGTAATTAAAATACTATTTGATATCAGTGTTCTTCAGTCTGAATCCAAAGGATGGAAGTTGTAGTCAACCCGTATAAAGGTATAAAATTGGATAACTTTGCTGTAGGATTTTTCTGAGTTCCAATAACTTCTGAACAACTTAATGTTCATGCACCCTCAAGTATATTTGCTTACAATTATGTAATTATACAATTGCTCTATCCAAATATATATAGCTGATTACATTTTTGCCCAGGATTAAATTGGCATGATGAATGCAATCCTGTATTAATTCCTATTAAGGATATCACTAATTTAGTTAAGCATTGAAGGTATGATAAAAATTATTTTCTGTTCAGCAAAATCGTTTTGGTCTTATTCATATTGTACACAGCATACTTTTTGTCTTTTGAAAACTGTCTTAACCTTGAGAAAGGATCTTTTCCTAAATCCTCAGCTATTTGTTCTGAAATCTTTCTCAGATAAAATTTCTGCACCTCAAGTGCTCATGATAAAGCTTTTTTAGCTATATGAAATTAGATTAGTAAAAGTTTGGTGTGATTCTGCCATATGAGATGATATAGCATCTGACAGTTCTATAGAGACAGCTTGTCACTGAGGTATTTCATAGATACTTGTGGGGGGGAGGGGGTTCAGAAAAAAAATTAATACATTTAGAGTGTTTTAAAATATACAACTGAAAATTATATAAATGTGAAAAAGTGCCAGTGAAGCTAGACTGATATAAAGGTTTAATAAAATTAGGAGACTTCATTTCCATTTTATGAACCTCATGTCACTTTTATACAAATCAAAATAATCAACTGTTTTGGTTAGATTATTTTGTTAAGATTGTGTAATGAAGCACATTGATGGGGATGTAATGTTAGACGTTGAGAGGATTAAAGTCTCTGGAGGTAAGAGCCAGGCAACAACATCAAAGTTGTTATGAACTGGGGTAAAAACATGTTGGTGGGAGGTAGGACACATGTTGTATTTAAGAAAGGTGATCTTGTACTGATTTTGCATTCTAGACCCCTGAATGCAGGCCCAGTCAACATACTCTCAGTAGCACAAGCTTTTGACTGCTGCTGTTGTTGTTGAGTATCATACCAACTTGTAACAAGTCCGCCAAAATCCATGGCTGAATATTGGATAAGCGGGCTAATCTGGGATACTTTACTGAGATCTTTTTCTGTGGAGGTGGGTGTCCCTCAGAAATGTGCATACTTGAGTTTCGAGTGTGGCATCAATTGAAACTTCAGGGTGGAGACAATGGAATGATTATAGTCACCTATCAGATTCTGTTTTTTATAGGTGCTGCTCCACATATAAATAAATTTGAAACCCTGCAGATTGGGTTGGGCACTAGAGAATAGATGGCAATAGTTCTAATGTGACTGATATTCTATTTCATGGTAGCTCCTCTACACAAGCCCCTTGATGCTGGGGCCTGGCTGGCAGAATATTGCCTTCCTTTAGTTCCCTTATCCTTTTTTAAAAAAAATCTTGCTTAGAAGAAAAACAGATCTATAAAAATGTACAGTACTATTGAATCCATATGTTTTCATAAAAAATGTTTTGCTAAACGTAGTGAAAAAAGTTGCACAGGATTTTAAATCTGTGTATGAAATCATTCCCTCACCCTATTCAGAGTCAGTTTCTTTACCAAAAATTCAACTGTAAATAATAATACAAAAGAATTCCATTACTTTAACTAAATAGTCAATATTCTACTGGGGAGCTCTTTATCTGTACAGGTGGTGATGAGTTAAGTGGTGAAAAGGGTTATTAAGCAGCATATCTGGGAAGACCTAGAAGTCTGGGAGTTACATTTAGGGGTTTAGAAGTCAAGTTAACAAGATTGAATGGGCAACGGGTCACAGAGTATAGACTGTTTAACTCAACATGGGATCACTAGAAGCAAAAGAAAGTGAAAAAATGGCATCTTCTGTAAGATTCTTATAGGAAGGAAATATAAACAGACTAATCTGCTTATTTGCACAATATGGAACTAGAATTCTCTTTAAATTATAGAGTGCTCCAGTTGTAACACCTTTAAAATAGTATGATTACAATTTTGAGAATTTAGGGATGGTGGAACCGTTCAATTACCTGCTTGAATGCTTCCCTTTAATGTTGATGTCCATCTAATGCTTAGGAGTGTTTGAAGAATACCAATTACTGGTTGGCAGAACAAGAGCCAGAACAGGTGGGATGAGGAGATTACATGAAAGAAAAATAGAATGCCGGAAAAAGGATTTTAAAATCTTCTTGGATTGATTTTGACCAAAGGGGTTCAAGTAATCTGTTTGTAATCTCTATTAAAACAAATTTGGAAACATTTCAAATGAATTCTAGAATATGCCTTTTCATAAAAACAAAGCAAAAATAAAAAATATATTGTTTTAAGTACCTTGGTCTTTCTTCTTTGAAATGTTACTCATCTGACAATTTACTTCATAAATTATATTAGGGAAGCTTGTAGTTTTAATTTGGCTTGAACAAAAACTCTTTCATCTCTTAGCTTTTTAATACATTGATTCATTAGAAGTTTGTTAAAATGAAACACACCTTTAAGAACTCTCCCAAAGCCTCATTATAAGTTTTAAATAAGTTTCACCTGTACATCATAATCAGATATTTAATTTTTCAATAATATTTTATCATTGTAATGCTTAATCATTTTATAATTAATTTTCAGAATTTAATGTAAGTTTCACAGTGATTATGGTCCTTTAAATAAGATCAATTTCACAGCTAAATCACCAGGCTGGCACAGGGATGGAGCAAAGATTTTAGGCTAAACAAAAATTAGGTGTTTGTAAAAAGTTTCACTATATTATCATGGTTAATTTTACATTATTTTGACATGAAGACATTCATTAAATCACAACACTGTTATTAAACATATGGATTATATGTTTTAGCTTTTTCAGATGTCACAGTCATAAAGTCATAGTTAGCCCAAAGGTACATCATCATCATCATCATCATCATCATCATCATCATCATCATCATCATAATAATAATAATAATAATAATAATAATAATAATAATAATAATAATGTCATAGTTCTCTATGCTAACGTTTGCATCAGGTGGAATATAGACAGCAGTGACAGCTATAACAGAAATCTCTCCAGGCAGATAAAATGGTCGACAAATGACAGTTAAGAATTCCACGTCTGCAGAACAGTGTGTATAAGCAACTCTACTGTTAGTACACCAGTTATTATGTGTATAAATACACAGTCCTCCACCTTTGTTTTTACCAGAGTTGTTTCTGTCAAAGCGGTGTGTGGTGCGGTTAGTTAGCTCCACAGACGCATCCGGTACAATTGGATGAAGCCAGGTCTCTATAATGATCATCACACAGCAGTCACAAATGAGCTCGTTCGCTGCCATCCATAGCTCTAGTTCATCGGTTTTGTGGACAAAGAATCTAGAGTTGGTTAGGAAATAAATACGTACATACATAGTACATACTGGAATCAGATATGTAGGGTTATATGGATCAAGTGTATGACTTTTTTTTTAAAGAATTTTTTTATTTTAATCAAACAAAAACACAAAAAAAGGAATCATCCTTCATTACATCTTGTAGAAAGCATGTCAATTGGTTACAGATAACTTTCTTCCACAGTCATTACTTATGGTTCATATTAAGTTCTCTATTTTAAATCAAAATTCTTTAAATATCTTACTATCAATGTACCACAATTCTCATTTGACTACAATTATTTAAACGTCCTTTTGCCTGAAATAATTCATACTTAGAAACACAACCACACATTGGCATTCATTAGCTATTTTAAAAATCCTCCAATAACATTACACCTTTATGACATGTTCTAAATAAAGGTTAATTAATAAGATTTACCCTTTTTTTGCAACTTGCTATTTAGAATTGGTATCCAAATTTCTTTTACCAAAACCAGTGCATATGTATATTATTAAACAATATCCGTTATCATTTCATTATTATTGTTATAATTGACTATTTGTTAACAGAAAATCATTTACTATTTATATCCAATTTCCTCTCATCAAATCCAATAACATTACACCTTTATGGCAAGTTCTGAATAAAAATTAATTTCTAAAATTTCTAGGTCTTTTTTCCAAGTCACTGTTTACAATTTGTATCCAAATTTCTTTTACTAAGCCAGTACTTATATATATATTATTAAACTATATCCATTGTCATTTCATTATTGTTGTAGTTATTTATTTATTAATAAAAAAATACTATTTATTACCCAACTTTCTCTCATCAAACCAACACATTTTATACCTTGTCACCATTATGAATTAACTATTAAACATAACAATCTAAGACAGTCTAAAAGTTACTAAATTACTGCTTATTAATTACAAAAATTAACTAGTTTTTTTATTATCAACTTTCATTATCAACCTGTATCTTTCCAATAACAATACAGTCTTCTTTCTTTTGCCATTTGTGGTATTAATCTTCTATTTATCTCCTTAATAAGGTTTTTATGGACTTCTCTCTGCACTTTGTTCTTGTAGCATCTCTCAAGTAGTCTCCTTTCCCTCCATCTACTATTAAAATTAGCTTGTCTTTGGTTGCCAATCGTGCTTCTGATAAAATTTCTCTCCTCAGATCCGTCATCATTTCTCTTTTTTCTTCTTCTGTATCTTGAAGTCTGGGGTAGAGCTCAAATTCATCAAATTCCCTTTTCCATACTCCCCTTTTTCCACTTCCACCCACGTTTGCTCCATTGGTAAAATCATCAGTTATCTTATCTTTAACTTCATTCTTCCCTTCAATTTTTGGGGCTCCAGCCCCATCATATTTTGTTGAAAAGGACTCTAGTTTTTCCAACTTCTTCTCAATTCCTCCAGTAACTTCCAGTAAATTTTGGATTCCAGCCAAAATGTTTGTAGCTTTAAAGTTTCCTCTTTAGGCTATTGATCCATCTTTAAAAAAAAAAAGAACTAATAGCCATGCTGGTTTTCCAGCCGCAACTTCTTTTATGATCCTCAAAAGAAAAGGGCTCTGCTTTTTTCCTTCCTTTCCCACTGCCAGTATGGCTCTCAAGGAGCACCTGTGTAAACAATATGTGCCCTTGGCTCTTATCACTTTTTATAAACAAGTTACGGACCCTTAAGCTGCAGAGTCAGTAAAATCAAAGGAGAGAGCAGAAAAAACTCCAGCCTCTAGCCTCTGAGGGGCAGTATTGCTTCCTTTCACTCTCAGATGTTTATTTCAAGCTTAAAGGAAACAAAGTTCTTGAATGAAATTTTAATAACAAGTAATAGGAACCATTGTTAAAAAAAGAGAATAAGGTTTTAATCCATAGGTTATAAAATAGAATAACAGAAAATAGAAGAAGAAAAATTGATCTGTTCACTTTAAAAGGACAGAAAAAAAAAAGACCATTGCGGGTAATTCAATCCACAAAGTATAGTTACAAAAAAAAAAAAACCAACACTTTCCAAAGCCATCCAATACAAGTTAATTTTGCCACTTGTTTCTTCTACTAGGGATTTGGTTTAATTTAAAAAAACCATTTTTTTAGGGCAATCTTTTTCAAAAATAGTAAAAGTTCCTCACCAGAGGGACACACTTTCTCTCTCCACCTTCCTTCCATTCTGGAGCTGTCCCAACTTCATCAGCCTGGTAGTTGCCTCTTTGCCGTCGGCTAGAAGAGCTTCCCTTGGATCAATCAGGGGCTTTGCAGTGTCCCTGAGATCAGCAAGGATTAATCTTCCTGTTCACTGTCTCTGTGGGACAGTTTAGGTTCAGTTGGACCGCCCAGCGGCAAAAGTATTGGCGGCGGTCCCATAGCATCGAGACCGTGCGTCCGTACTGTCGCAACATTGGCTCTTCCTTCCAAGTGTATGATTCTTGAGGATCCTCCTGTGTAGGAGAAGGTTCCCAGAAGGATAAAGCCACCTAAGGCAGGGGTCTCCAACCTTTGCAACTTTAAGTCTGAAGGACTTAAGTCTGGGAGCTGAAGTCCTTCAGACTTAAAGTTGCAAAGGTTGGAGACCCCTGACCGGTATAACCTGTGATGGAGCTAATGAGCTGGTATTTGCTTATGTGTAAGGATGGACTCGTGTTATATACCTACATGTAAGCACACATTACAAATAAAAAATCCTATTTAATTGTTTATACAGACTGCTGCCTTTGAACACATAGAACATCGCATAATGATACTATATATTAAATAGTGCACATAAAAGCAAACATATGCTTAAAGATCAATAAATGGGTTATTACATTAAAGAAACAAAGAATAATTCCACGCAGTGTAAAAACTACCCTTAAAAATAGGATATCCAAAATAAGCTTTTAAAGCCTTTTAAAAGATGTATGAGTTGGATCAAACATAGCTCACTCTGAAGGTATCATTATCTGTGAGAGGTTTAGAGGGGGGAAAACTCTTTCTTTCATCCACTACTGAATCACTGCCACTAGTGAAGCTATTTGTAAACAAAGTCTCTGTCCTGGCAGGCTCTGATGAATATAGGTGCTCCTTCAATAGCTTTGGCTTTGTGCCTAGAAGCACATTTGCAACTGATATAGAATCAGAGACATTCTCTGATGGCCATGATGACACACTTGAAATTATGGCTTTGTCTATTTTGGGCCAATCAAATCAACCACTCCAGGTGGAAGAAACGTACAGATTCCATTTTAAATCTTCAAATCATGATTAGAATCAAGGAGTGTGGTTTGGATGTGCTTGTTCTTGCTGAGGTTTTTGTTTCTCTGAGTCAGTCTTTGACTCCCGGAGACTACTTTCACAAGTTTCTCTAGTTTTCTTGGCAAGTCTTTTCAGAAGTGATTTGCTTTGCCTCCTTCCTAAGTTTGAGAGAAAGCAGCTGGTCTAAAATTACAGCTGGTCAAAATAGGACTCAAATTCAGGGTCTCCAAGTTTCTAGCTTGATTTATTTATTTATCATACTTATATCCCGCACCCATCTCCCACAAAGGGACCTGGGGCGGCGCACAGGAGAATTAAAAACAACTACAAATATACAAAATTCTATAAATTATCCTAAAACGACATTAAACTCAAAACCCTGTGCTAAAACATAATTAAAATCCCACTGATTAAAACTTTGGCAAACTAAAACTCAGTCGGTATAGGGTGGTTCATGCCAGGCTGGCTTGGTGGAAAAAGTGCGTTTTTAAGCGCTGGCGGAAAAGGCGGAGGTCCGAGGTGATGCGGAGTTCAGGAGGCAGGTCGTTCCAGAGGGTTGGGCCCACCACAGACAAGGCCCTTCCCCTGGGCATCGCCAACCGGCATTGCCCGGCCGACGGCACCCGGAGAAGACCCTGTCTATAGGAGCAGATCGGTCGAAGGGATGTATGGGGCAGTAGACGGTCTCGCAGATAACTAGGTCCCATGCCATGGAGCACTTTAAAGATGGTCATCAGTACCTTGAAACGCACCCGAAAGGTCACAGGTAGCCAGTGTAGCTCGCACAGGAGAGGTGTTATTTGGGACTGCCTTGAGGCTCCAATGATCACCCGCGCGGCCGCATTCTGAACTAACTGTATCCTTCGAGTGCACTTCAAGGGGAGCCCCATGTAGAGAGCGTTACAGTAGTCTAGACGGGATGTCACAAGTGCTTGAGTGACTGTGTGAAGGGCGTCCCGGTCAAGTAAGGGGCGCAATTGGCGGACCAGGCATACCTGGTAAAATGCCCCCCGGGCCACGGCTGTCACATGGTCCTACAAGGTCAGCCGGGAATCCAGGAGGACTCCTAAATTGCACGCCCTCTCCATGGGGGCCAATAGTTCGCCCCCCCCCCCCATGGCCAGTGTTGGATTCACCTGACTAAACCGGGACGCCGGAAACCACAGCCACTCGGTCTTGGACGGGTTGAGTTTGAGTTTGTTACTGCCCATCCAGACCCGTACGGCCTCCAAACACCGGGACATCACCTCGACGGCATCGTTGGGGTGGTTTGCGGTAGATATGTACAGCTGAGTGTCATCAGCGTACAGATGGTACTCTACCCCAAAACCACGGATGATCTCACCCAGCGGCTTCATATAGATGTTGAACAGGAGTGGCGAGAGGACCGACCCCTGCGGCACCCCACATATGAGGGGCCTCAAGGTCGACCTCTGCTCTCCTGCCAACACGAATTGCAACCGACTGGAGAGGTAGGAGGAGAACCACCGTAAAATGGTGCCTCCCACCCCCAACCCCCCCAGTCGGCGCAATAGGATACCATGGTCAATGGTATCAAAAGCCTCTGAGAGGTCTAACAGGACCAGGATAGAGGAAGAACCTCTATCCCGCGCCCTCCAGAGATCATCCACCAACGCGACCAATGCCGTCTCAGTGCTGTGACCGGGTCAAAAGCTGGACTGGCGCAGGTCTAGATAATCAATTTCCTCCAGGTGACGGGGAAACTGCTGTGCCACCACACTCTCTACAACCTTCGCTAAGAAGTGGAGGTTGGAGACCGGACAGTAATTTACCAACAATGCTGGGTCCAGGGAAGGCTTCTTGAGGAGGGGTCTCACCGCCACCTCTTTCAGGGCGGGTAGGCAAGAACCCCTCACTCAAAGAGGCGTTCACTATATCCTGGAGCCAGCCTCGTGTGACCTCCCAGGATGCCAGTACAAGCCAGGAGGGACACCGGTCCAATAAACATGTGGTGGCCTTTAGTCTCCTCGACAACCTGTCCATATCCTTGGCAGTGACAAAGTCAAACTCCTCCCATAAAATTGTCTCAAGACCTGCATCGGATGATCCCTTCAGACTACTATCTGTGGGGGGCAACTCTCTCCGAATCTGAGTGATTTTATCCTGCAGATACTCTCCAAATTCCTCAGCTCAGCCCTGCAAGGTGGACTCCCGTGGCCTCTGTTGAAAGAGGGAGCGGGTCACCCCAAATAGGGCCGCCGGGTGGTTCTCTCCGGATGTGATGAGGGTGGCACAATACTCGCATTTGGCCACCCTCATTGCCACTAAATAAGTCCTCAAATGGGCTCTTACCAGTGTTCGGTCAGATTCGGACCGAGAGGATCTCCACCTACTCTCTAGGCATCTCTTGCGGCGTTTCATCTCCCTCAGCTCCTTGGAAAACCAAGGAGCCTGGGTGAGTCGACGCCGTGTGAGAGGCCGCAAGGGCGTGACCCGGTCCAAGGGCCCCATGGCCACACTGTACCATGCGGCCACTAGGTTCTCGGTCGAGTCGTGGGTCAAGGATACAGGTAGTGGCCCAAGCTCCATCTGGAACCTTTCGGGGTCCATGGCGCCTGGGGCGGAACCATCTTGGAATCTCTGGTTCCACCTCCCCGTGGTGGGGTGAGGCGATTGGAAAGTCCAGCCGAAGGAGAGAGTCTGGGAGCTGAGGACTTCATCTCCCAGGCTAAATGGGAGCGGTGACTAAATCCCCAATTCCTAGATCACTCCTCCACTGGCCAGAGACGAAAATTAGATCCAGCGTGTGTCCTTCATCATGAGTGGGGCCCTGAACTACTTGGGTAAGGTCCATGGCCGTCATGGAGGCCATGAACTCCCGAGCTGCCTCGGATGTCTCGCCTACCGAAGGCAGGTTGACGTCCCCCATGACTAATAGTCTGGGGGTCTCAACCGCCATCTCGGCGATCACCTCAAGGAGCTCGGGCAGGGCTGCTGTTACATAGCGGAGAGCCAGGTATACAATCAGCAAGCCCAACTGCCTCTGTGGTACAGTGGTCACTCTCGGCTCAAGACCTTCCTTAACAATAATCGCCACACCCCCCACCCCTGCCTAGGGCCCGTGGCTGATGCCTTAACCATGACACCATGGTTAAGGCATCAAAATCAAGTTAGCATCAAAGGTGGACTACTGCCAGTTTGGACCCGTTCAGGTGAACCAGCAGTTCTGACCAGCAGATGGGCCACCCACCCAAGCGCTATCCGTCCTATATAATCACCATGTGTTTGAAGGTGTATACACACAAGCACTCACATTTTAAGTTCTGGGCGAACTAGTTATTACATTATGTGATGTCCACTTCTGGTTAGCATGCAATTATTAAGGACTAGCCAACCTGGGAACTATTGGATCGTTGATCCATAGATATTTTCTTACAGATTCCTTAATGCCTTCAACAATGACAGTTTCTAATGTATTACCATCACTGAAAAAATTCAGGGAGACATTCAGAGATTTATTTGCCTTGAAAATAGCCCACAGTTAAATATCAGGAGTTGATTACAAGAAATGTTTTATGACATTGTCTGTTATGTCGTAAAATGTTTTTTGATGACATGTTTATGTTATAAAATATTTTATAAGATCTGCCAAATTTCAATTTCAGGGGAGTCACAGAATTTTGGACACTTCTGTAAATTAGTCCATTTGAAGTACTAATCTCTTAACTAAGGTATATAACTTACCACAATAGTATTGGGGGATTTTAACTACCTGACATCAACTGAGACAAACTCTGCACCTAATGGATTCTTGACAAACCTAGCATACAACCTGTCTCCCAAGAGGTAGAGAAAGGAACTAGAGCAGGGATCTCCAACCTTTGCAACTTTAAGTCTGAAGGACTTCAGCTCCCAGAATTCTCCAGCCAGCAAAGCTGGCTGGAGATGTCTGGGAGCTGAAGTCCTTCAGACTTAAAGTTGCAAAGGCTGGAGACCCCTGAACTAGAGGGTCAGCCATATTGAACTTAATTCTTACTAACAGAGTTGAAATGTTAGAAGGCGTTGAAATTGCAGGAACAAAGAAATTTCTGATAAGTTGAAAGACAAAAAGGACAAGTATAAAAAGTGGAAACAGGGACACATAAAGTAGAATATCAATAAATAGCCCAGATCCGCAAAGATAAAGTTACGAAAGCTAAGACTCAAAATGAACTAACGCTTGTGACAAACGTCAGAAATAACCCAAAAAAACCTTATTTCAACATTTAAAAAAACCAAGAATGAAAGTTTGGCCCATTAATGAGATAAAATAACAAGAAGGTGACTAGCAGTAGGGAGAAAGAAGAACTGCTTAACTCATTTTGTACATCTGTCTTTACACAAAAGGAAAAAAAAACCTGTCCAACCTATCAAAAAAATACTGTAAAATGCAGATTAGGAATGCAAGTCAAATAAGCAAGAAAATGGTAACAGAACACCATTCCCTGTAGACAAGTTCAAATGAGAAGGACCACCCGCCATATCAACATGAAATGCACAACTCCTTAGTGCAGGGGTCTCCAACCTTTGCAACTTTAAGTCTGAAGGACTTCAGCTCCCAGACTTTGCTGGCTGGAGAATTCTGGGAGCTGAAGTCCTTCAGACTTAAAGTTGCAAAGGTTGGAGGCCCCTGCCTTAGTGTGTTCCTACTTCAGTATCCTTGTTTTTTGACTTCATTGTGTTAATCCCTGCGCATTTGAGAAAGTTTAAAGAAGCAAGAAAAGAGTTTAGTAATATATTTATTAATGCTAGGCTGGAGTAAATACAGAACCCGGGAAGTGGAAGGAAATTTTCTTATTTACAGGGAATTAATTAAGGTGCAATCTCTTTTAATGATTTCAAGTCATCCTAGGATTATTTTCACTTGGGTTAAGTTGCCATTTATGAGATAAATTGGCAACTTGATTCCCCCATCCCCTCTTGATTGTTTGTATTTATTATCTCTTCCAGGCCCTTCTCAGGTTTCCCACAAACTCTCACAAAATGCCTTTATTGTGCCATTGGGTTCTTTGACGAATCAGCAGAGAATTGAAAAGAAGTGAAAAGAAGTAGCTCATGCATGGCCATGAAGTTAGTTGTGCTGTCATGAGGGCAGATGAGCTGCCTTGCCTGCTAGCCAGGACCTTTGTGGGAAATAAGGAAACTGCATTCCATTGAGCTAAACTAATTTGTAGATTGGCCCTGGGAAAGGAATTTACCTCAGGTGTTGAGGTAAAATGCTGGTTTGACCCATAAAAAAGAGAGAGAAAAATATGGAGAAATATTGCCACTAAGCCTGTGTCTCTGGAGCAATGGGTGTTTTGGAATCAATGTGCAGGAAATTGGTAGCTGAGAGACACTTCGCTGTTTGTTGAAGTTGGGCTTTTGGATTGGATTAAGCAATACAATACAATAGCAGAATTGGAAGGGACCTTAGAGGTCATCTAGTCCAACTCCCTGCCTAGGCAGGAAATCCTATACAATTTCAGACAAATGGCTATCCAACATCTTCTTAAAGACTTGCAGTGTTGGGGCATTCACAATTTCTGGAGGCAAGTTATTCCACTGATTAATTGTTCGAACTGTCAGGAAATGTCTCCTCGGTCCTAAGTTGCTTCTCTCCTTGATTAGTTTCCACCAATTGCTTCTTGTTCTGCCGTCAGGTGCATTGGAGAATAGTTTGACTCCCTCTTCTTTGTGGCAACCCCTGAGATATTGGAACACTGCTATCATGTCTCCCCTAGGCCTTCTTTTCATTAAACTAGACATACCTAGTTCCTGCAACTGTTCCTCATATGTTTTAGTCTCCAGTCCCCTAATCATCTTTGTTGCTCTTCTCTGCACTCTTTCTAGAGTCTCCACATCTTTTCTACATCGTGGTGACCAAAATTGAATGCAGTATTCCAAGTGTGGCCTTACCAAGGCATTATAAAGTGGTATTAACACTTCACGTGATCTTGATTCTATCCCTCTGTTTATGCAGCCTAAAACTGTGTTGATTTGATTTGATTTGATTTGATTAAATTTATACCCCGCCCTTCTCCAAACGGACCCAGGGCGGCGCACAGGCATATTAAAATACATACAAAACCATATAACAAATTTAAAAAACGTATTAATGAAAATCCTGCACTAAAACCAAATTAAAATCCCCAAAATTTAAAACTATCTACAAGTCATTATGGAGGTTACGCTAGGCCGGCTAGATGGAACAAATGTGTCTTTAAGCACTTGCGGAAGAGGCGGAGGTCGGAGATGGTGCGAAGTTCAGGGGGGAGGTCGTTCCAAAGGGCTGGGCCCGCCACAGAGAAGGCTCTCCCCCTGGGTGTTGCCAGTCGGCATTGTCCGGCCGACGGCACCCTGAGAAGGCCCTCTCTGTGGGAGCGGATCGGCCGTAGGGATGTATGGGGCAGGAGACGGTCTCGCATGTAACTAGGTCCCGAGCCATGGAGCGCTTTGAAGATGGTCGTCAAAACCTTGAAGCGCACCCGAAAGACCACAGGAAGCCAGTGCAGCTCGCGCAGGATCGGTGTTATATGGGAGTGTCTAGGCGCTCCCGTAATCACCCGCGCGGCTGCATTCTGCACTAACTGTAGCTTTTGAGTGCACCTCAAGGGAAGCCCCATGTAGAGAGCATTACAGTAGTCGAGTCGAGACATCACGAGAGCTTGAGTGACTGTGCGCAGGGCATCCCGGTCCAGTAAGGGGCGCAATTGGCGCATCAGGCATACCTGATGGAACGCCCCCCTGGCCACGGCCGCCACATGGTCCTCCATGGACAGCCGGGAATCCAGGAGGACACCAAAAATTGCGCGCCCTCTCCATGGGGGCCGGTGTTTCGCCCCCAATGGCCAGAGTTGGAGTAATCTGGCTGAACCGGGGTGCCGGAAGCCACAGCCACTCAGTCTTGGACGGGTTGAGCCTGAGTTTGTTACTACCCATCCAGATCCGTACAGCCTCCAAACACCGGGACATCACCTCAGCAGCATCGTTGGGGTGGTTTGGGGTGGATATGTACAGCTGAGTATCATCAGCATACAGATGATATCCCACCCCAAAACCACGGATGATCTCGCCCAGCGGCTTCATATATGTACTGAATAGTAGGGGCGAGAGGACCGACCCCTGTTGGCTTTTTTGGCAGCTGCTGCACACAGCTGGCTCATATTTAAATGGTTGTCTACTAGGACTCCAAGATCCCTTTCACAATTACTGCTATTGAGTAAGGTATCACCTATACTGTACCTGTGCATTTTATTTTTTTTGCCTAAATGTAGAACCTTACTCTTTTTGCCATTGAATTTCATTTTATTGGATAGTGCCCAATGTTCAAGTTTGTCAAGATCCTTCTGTATCTTAAGCCTATCTTCTGGAGTGTCGGCTATTCCTACCAGCTTGGTGTCGTCTGCAAATTTGATGAGTTCCCCATTTATTTCCTCGTCTAAATCATTGATGAAGATGTTGAAGAGTACTGGGCGTAAAACAGAGCCTTGGGGGACTCCACTGCATACTTCCCTCTATGTAGATGCAGTTCCATTGAGGACTACACATTGAGTGCAGTTGGTCAGCCAGTTACGAATCCATCTGGTGGTGATGCTGTCTAACCCACATTCTTCTACTTAGCAGGTTTTCCCTGGCCTGAAAGAGAGAAGGGAAATAAAGATTTTGGAGTTTAGAGAAGTGAAGAGCCAGACAGAAACGTTTCACCCAAATACCAAGGCAGATTATGACCAAGGGAAATGGCTGCCTCCAAACGAATACTTGGAAATCTCAAGAAAGCCCTTCTCTGGGAAAAGGTGAGTAGAAGGGCCAGAGCAGTGGTGGGGTTCAATTTCTTTTATCTCTGGTTCTGTGGGCATGGCTTGGTGGGTGTGGCATGGCTTGGCGGGTGTGGCATGGCTTGGTGGGTATGGCATAGCTTGGTGGGTGTGGCTTGGTGGGCATGGCAGGGGAAAGATACTGTAGAACCTCCATTCCCATCCCACTCCTGGGGGAAGGATATTGCAAAATCTCCATTTCCTCCCGATCAGCTGGGACTTGGGAGACAGAGAATAGTTGGGGGTGGGTCCAGTCAGAGGTGATATTTAGCAGTTCTCTGAACTACTCAAAATTTCCGCTACCAGTTCTCTAGAACTGGTCAGAACCTGATGAAGACCACCTCTGGTCCAGAGGGAGTTGCATCCTGCAACATAGTGTAACCTCCATAATGACTTTTAGACAATTTAAAATTTTGGGGATTTTAATTTGGTTTTAGCGCAGGATCTTTATCAAATAAGTTTTTTAAATTTTTTATGTGATTTTGTATGTATTTTAATATTCCTGTGCACCGCCCTGGGTCCGTTTGGAGAAGGGGTATAAATTTAATAAAAAAATAAAATAAACCAATGTAGAAGGAAGATTATTAAGAACAAAAAATAAATAAAAAAATAGCGCAGGTTTGAAGAATGCACCAACATAAATCAGGCAATTCTTTCTCTCTCAGTGAAAAAAACTGAAGGAAACAGAAAAGGGAAAGGAGAAAAGGGGGAAATTCTAACTAAGGAATGGAATGGGTGGCTGCTCGCAAACAGCTCTGGGAGAAAGGGAGTAAAAGGTCAATCTTTCAAGTAATAGGAGAGGAGAAATACCTTCTACTGAGAGAATTGGACATACTGCTGTGTACAGTTCAGTTTTTTCCCTAAATTTCTATAGACAGTACTTGTACATACAGAAGAAACAAACAAAAAAACCATCCATAGTCTCTTTAAAGGTCTCACTCACACAGTGTCATCACTCACACTAGGACAGGGGTCTCCAACCTTTGCAACTTTAAGTCTGAAGGACTTCAGCTCCTAGAATTCTCCAGCCAGCTTTGCTGGCTGGAGAATTCTGGGAGCTGAAGTCCTTCAGACTTAAAGTTGCAAAGGTTGGAGACCCCTGCACTAGGACATTGATTCCTCCCTGTTTCCCTTATTCCTTCTTTCCCATTATGGTCCCACATATATGCTGCTCTTCCATTCATCAACCAAACTTGAAACTGCACCATGATTCTACTACATCTTACCCTAATATTATGCTCTAAATCTTATGTTGCTTGCACCGCCTCCTAAATATGTACAATTATAATGCCAACAGGATGCTGAGATGAAAATAGTTTTGCATGTAAAGTTATTCAAATATCCAAACCAAAAGATTTAAATATGGTTTTACAAATTTACCATGCTAAAAATCGGCAACACACCACTAACAACTGGCAACACCGTTGCAATCTCATACACTTTAGTTACATTGTTAAGCATAGCAAAAAATAGTAGGACAAAGGAGAAAGCAAAAGGTAACACAATGTAAGAACCAGTTTGTGACAAACAGCACATTTTAGTTACTAGGTGAAATTTAATGGAATAAGTACCCAGAAAAATCATAAGGAAAGGAGAAACCAATAGATTTCACATTAGAAGTTGTAATGAACTAAATTAAGCCTCTTGGGACTTCAGGATAAGTATTAGGCCCAATATTTAATACAGCCTTGTTCATTTCTAAGTTTCATGTCAAAAGGATAAGTTAAAAAGATGCTTTCCTAGACTTCGTATGGTACCGCATGGGGAAAAATCTCTATGCACTCTTGCTGCATATCGCTAATAGGGTGTTTCATCAGTAGCAGTAGCCTCTTCATGCATTTTTTCTAGAGGGAACCGAACACAGAATACAAGCTGGCCTCTTTCTCCTTACTGTCATCATTAGCAATGTGCACATTACAGTCCACAGTTCTTTAATTAAAATTAATTTCTAGTAATTTGGGACTTCAGACTGTTGTGGGATCCCAAGCTGAGTCAAACCAAAGAAATCTGGAAATGAATCGGAGAATCTGGCTGAACTGAGAGTGGCCATCTTTAACTAAACTCGACAGTACTTTTTTCTTTTCTTTTTTCTTTTGTAACAGAACTCAAGCCAGAAGAGCACTCTAATTTGAAACATTGATTGCAATCACAGAAGTGGCTACTGTACATAATAGCTGCTCAAAATTCCCTTTTGTGCTCTACTGATGTGACCCAATTTATAAAATGGTAGGACCGATGCACTAAAGAATGGCACATTAGAGGATCAGCTGATGGGGGATGTTGGCTGCTTCCTATTTCTGCTGCTCTTTTGAAAAACCTTAACTTTCTCTCTTTTGTCTAGAGAGCCTGTGTGATTTTATTTCTTTTCCATAAATATAAAGAAGAAGCAAAGGTTTTAGATTTCATGTACCTGTCCAAAATTTCAAACCTGTTTAGCCAGTCCGTATGCCTATAATAAGAATACTGAACTTGAATAATGTATGAATAATAATAATAATAATAATAATAATAATAATAATAATAATAATAATAATAATAATTTAATTTGTAAACCGCTCTCTCTCCCGGAAGGGACTCGAGGCGGTGCACAGGTAATTAAAAATACACATTTATTAAAACCAACAGACATTATCATACAAATTTAAAAATGAATTAAACCTATACCCTGAGCTAAAATCCCCAACTATCTAAAAACTAATACCCCTAAAAATCCCTAATAAAACAATTTGAGTATTCAGCTTGAGGTAAATGGGTCGATTAAACCAAGCCGGCCAGGCAGAAGAAGTGAGTTTTTAGTTTTTGATGGAAGGAGCGGAGGTCCGTAGTCTTCGAGTTGCCAAGTTTGGGAACCCCTGGATTAGACCATGCAGTTTTCTTGGCAAGTTTTTCAGAAGTGGTTTGCCATTGCCTCCTTTTTAGGGCTGATAGAAAGAGACTAATTAAAGGTCATGTAGCTGGAGTATAACTTAGAGCCTCCTTACTTCTAGTCTGATTCTTTAATCATTGTAACCAAACTAGCTCTCAAATGATAATTAAAGGCTGCTATGTGGAGTTTTTGATAAATGAACCCTAACCCTAACCTCAAAAGGGAGGTTTAACATCTGAAATTATAAATATAAGCTAGGACTGGCTAATATAACAATTAACTCTTGTTCCAATATATAGAAGCAAATTCCTCAGGATCTATTGATTTAAAAATCTTCTTTATGGAAAGAATGGAATAATAATATTTAATACGGGAAGGTGGATATGGTAATTACTATGTTTGTAACTGCTATAAGAAGATCAGAAGCTGCTTCTTTAGATAACTTTCTTGCTTTTTTGTAATTCTTCACGTTTTTCTTTTGTAATTTTATAATCATTTTTCTAGTTCTTCTATGTTTCTATAATTTTCTAAAAACTTTATAAAATGTTCTTTTAATATTCCAGGTTTTTATATGCTCTATGTGGCTCAGATGCTAGGTACAAAATATTACATGCCATTTGTAAAGATGTCGAGTTTGTTAAATTAGGTAGCCAAAATACCATATTTAATTCTCTCCTACTTATTTGATTAACTTTTTCATGGACACGATATTACTCAAATATCGTGTTTTGGTTTTCTATTTTTTCAAGGAATGAAGTAGTTTACCTAGCTGAATGACTTGATTATGCTGCCTTCTAGTGGTTATATAAAATAATTCATTTATTAAAAAGGTGCCTGGGATTCGAAGAAAGAATAAAATCGTATTACTGAAAGTTTGACAAATTGTTGTTTCTGTGACTGTTGGAAGAAATTTCTGGTTTGTATCCCTTTTTACTATACTTCAAAATTTACTGTCACCTCGAGTGTGATCATCATTTCCTTAATATGCTAAGACTTTTGCCATTTTTCATCTAAAGATGAATCTGCTCAAGCAACAAATTAGAATTAGGACCTTTGTCACAACTGGAAGTGGCAAAAGGATTATCCTTATAGAAAATGATAATAGATTTTGTGCCTATAGCCATCTGATGCAGCTATTACAACCAATCCTTGCCATAGCAAGGTAAATCCAGGTTACAAATATCAGCATTGCTCCACTTCCAAATAAATCATGGTATGACCACTTCAGCCTGGATGCCAGAAGAGAGTTGTTTACCTGCTTTAAAAAGAAATACAGAGAAGGCCCTACATCATACACCTTCCAAGATGAAACATGAAAAGGCCATACAAAAGGCTAATTCAATAAAGACAAAGCAGATACCTAAGGACCTCTGGCAGCATGACAGGTACACCATGTCCCGTGTCCCTTTTTTTGGCATCATATTTTCATCCATATTTCCACTAGACCAGCTTGAGATCTGTATTTAATATCAGCTGTCAAATGGAAAGACAATTTTGGACCCTATATGTGACAGATATACTTAAGTTTGACGTCAAATTCAATATAACTGACAATTCATGTGCTTAGTGCCCCCACACACACACTACATGAGCTGAACTTTCAGATCAAATCAAACAGCAGAGTACAGGGAAGGCACCGTTTTATTTTATTATAGCTGAGGTTCTTCAAAATAATTTGGACTGATGGACTTTGGTATTTGCCTCTCATTTACATACACTGATCACACAGCAATGATTCCCAAAGATTGCAGCCATGACCTAATAATTCCTATTTAGAAGAAAGGTAATTGGACTCTTCCAGCAAACTACTACCCTATCAGTTTACTAGCATTAGCAGGAAAATACAGTATATGCCAAACTCTTATTTGAAACATTTCAGGACTGCTTATACCTAAAGAATAAGATAGCCAAGAAATTATCTGTATTTAGAAGTGGTACCTACTTTTGGTCATGATCTAAGACTGCAACACTTGACAGAGAAATAAACTTCAAAAGTGAAGCTATATATAATCTCCATAGATCCTGAGCACACGCGGGAGCACGCCCAAACCGGTAGTAAAAAAATTAGCAACCCACTTCTGAATCTTTGGTGTAAACTCCAAAATTCCACCACAGACAGCAGAATTGTTCTGCTTCCCTGCCAATTATATGACAATTCAATTATAATGGTCAGTTGTAGCTCTAAGGATCATTGTACCAAGGAAATCCCTGTTATCAAAGGAATTTAGCTGGGATGCATTCTGACGCTTTCATTATTCAATTATTATATTAATCCTATAATAGCCAAGATAAATAACCTTTCACTTTATCCCTGAAACTGGCAAAGAAACATAGCAATTCTTTTGTATGCAAACAACGTGGTATTGCTCTCTCAGGCCCACATTGGCTTAAAAAAGAGCATTGCAAGCATTACAAGCTTGGCTGAATGCCTAAGAAATTAACTACAATAAAACCAGTGTGCTGATGTTCATGAAATGTTCTATATTGCACACCTGGAGATTAGGTAATAATCCAATTGAGCAGTGGTCATTCAAGTATCTTGTTATTGTATTTCATGCCACAACTATGTGTAGACTATGTATGAAATATGTAATTTAAAAAGCCTGAAAATCTATCCCATCTCTCTTTTATATTACAGAGGCATTGTATATTTTGGCTGCACTTGGAGTGCATTCAGTGCAAGTCTGGGTACAATTCTTCTTTGGGCTCAGATAGGTGCATACAATTCTTTTGCCCCTTTGGAAGGTTAGAAATGAAGCACCTTGGGACTTCATTCCAGGTCCCATGTTGCATTTCAAACGTGATCCTATCATGATGCTGTGTTACTTATTTATCCTGCATGTCAAACTCCCTGGGTATTTAAAAAAAAAAGATTTTACCATTGGGTCAAGATGATACATAAATAACTGAAACTTTTGGTTTTTTTAAAAAAAAATGGTGTGCATGATGGGCAAGAATACATAGCAGAAGCAATGAAGCAATGCCTTAAGTACATTAATATTCAAATAAACCTGATATTCCTGCCCAGACAGGTAGATCTTGTATCCTTTATAGCAGGGGTCCCCAACCCCCGGTCTGTGGACCGGTGCCGGTCTGTGGCTTGATAGGAACCGGGCCGCAGTGAGCGGTGCAACTCTTAGAAAGGGCCAGAGAGGAGGGAGGAGGGGGCAGCCCCCTGGGCATAGTGTGCACCGGGGGTGGGAGAGCGAGAGGGGCGAGTGAGCCAACTCCCCCCCCCCTGTGCGTGCATGCACAGCCTGTTCCCCCTTTCCCCGCTCCTCCTCTACACCAGCCGAGCCATGGCCACCGGTCCGCAGAATTTTTTTAACATGAAACCGGTCCCTGGTGCCAAAAAGGTTGGAGACCTCTGCTTTATAGACCAGCGAGATATCTTAATCAAATTAATGTCCCAGATTAACAAGTTTCTTAACCTTGGCATAGTTCAGTGCTTTCATCAGTGGTCTTAGGAAATACAGAGGCATCCCATTTAAATTCAGACTTCACCTTTGTGGTGAAGAAGTCATAGAAACTGCCAAACCTATTTTAGTATCTTGTCCACTTTACATTGACACAATGTGGAATGCCAGATACAATTTTCTTTTAAGAATCAATATATCACTATGTTCCTTAGCAAATAAATTTCTATCGTTCAAGACAACTTATTTGTTCATAAGATTAGTAACAAAAAATACTTCATTGACCTATTTGTTGTATTCTTATGCTTTTACATAATAAATTGGTTGTGGTTTTGTATTTTTCATATCCTCCCATGTTAATACTGGCTATAAAACTTTGCCACCAAAGGTGCACAGTATCTATCATGGAATGTCTGTGAATGTGCATCAAATTACCCAAAGAAATATAAGCAGGTTTCATTATGTGACCACTTACAATATTTAAGGAAGGAATAAATGAACAGTGTTTTAAAAATGTTATTTATTAGAACAGGGGTCTCCAACCTTTGCAACTTTAAGTCTGAAGGGCTTCAGCTCCCAGACTTAAAGTTGCAAAGGTTGGAGACCCCTGTATTAGAATACACAGAAAGAAAAGAAATAGTAAATGAAAACATAATAAAAATGGTGGAGAATAAGAAAAAAAGAATTTAATTGTGTGTGTTTAAATTATGTGTATAATAACTCCATTTTTAATAGATTGACTACTGAAAAACTATCTCTTTAGCCAGACTTTTTAGCCAGATCAAATAGTTCCTAGTAGACATACAGTTGTTAAGAAGTTTGCATATTTTATATCCAGTAAGCCTTCAAGAATATCTCACTATTTCCTTCACTGAAAATTTATACAGAACTTTTAACCTTTAAAAATCCCTGTTGAAATATACAACACTTAGTTTCCCTTCAGTATTCTAATAGGACACAGCTACAAATGATGTTAAAATGTTCTTAATTGCATCACATTCCTTTGAGAAATAACACATTATAAGGAAAGAATAATCATAATCTCGTATGAAAACAATATTGATGTAAAACAACTTTATAAAGGTGGCCTGGGGAAATGTTGGAAAAGCAGGTCTACTTGTGTTATTTGACTAACATATCATTTTTAGTAGATAGTACTCTTTATTTTTCCAGCCAATGCATTCAGAAGGAAAGACTATCAAACCATCATTCTCCTTTTATTACACATATGCAGATTTTCTCTTGCAAAAGACTGTTCTAATGTGATATTTATTTTTCTATAATAAAAGAAGCTTAAAATATAGATGTGCAAGTAAATTATTTAATGTTTCATCATAACTGAAATGATTTAAGTAAAACAGCTAAAATCAGTTGGCAACTAGACTAATGAGATCTCTTTTGTTCTATTAGTCTGTGTTATAAAATGTTAGGAGTCAACATTTTCAAAATATTTTATGAAGCCAAAGAATAAACTGGCATTTTAATTCAAAGCACTAGAAAATCAAGGAATATAAACAAGTATCGTTTGTTCTAAGAGTAGATACCAATTATAGGCTCATACAGGTAATAAAAAGAGAATAGATATCAGAAGGTGGAACAAAATATAAATCCTTTTGAATTAGGCCAGTTCAGTATGTATTTGTCTTTGACTGAATGTGTTTTCTTATTTTTCTCCTTTCTTCTCTTCCTAATATTTACCAAGTCATAAAACTTCAGTTCATAGTCGTTTCAGAAAATGGAGAGTTTACATATTGCTAAAGTAACAATTCATGGAAAAAGAGATGAAATATCAATAAAAAGAAAACCAGACATGCAGAAACAAACTAACAAATTAAACAGTATGGCCATATTCTGTGTTTCCTGTTCCAATTGCCATAAAATGATAGCGATCCATGTAAAGCTGAAATATGCAGAGATTCATGTAAAGTTGTATGATATGGGATATTTCTTATCTCACCTTATGAATGTAAAAATACATGATGGAATCTCTTATTCTAGGGGCAAAGATATTAGTGCCTGCTAAAACTCTCGCTGACTGTAAGTTTTAGCTTACAGCACAAGTTGTGGCTTACAGCACAAGTTGTGGCTTACAGCACAAGTTGTGGCTTACATCAAAGAACTGCCATAATCTATATAAATAAAAATGTAACTATGAATTTGTTCAAAACCGCTAATCTCCAAAACTACTGTACCAATCGCCACCAAATTTTCACACAACGTTCCTTACCGGTGCAGCACCAATGATATGTAGATTATGTGGATGGCACACTGGTTCCAGGTACATGCCACACAAATGTACAACTGCAGCTCTTCTGTGTGTTTTCCTCACTCACTCACCTGCCTCCTTCCGGCCCCTCCCACCTCACCGCTGGCAACACTGCCGCCTCGCCCTCCACCAACTCCCCCCCACAAGGCCACTGCCGACTCAGCGGCTTCTCCTCTAATAATAATAAATAATAATAATTTTAATTTGTAAAACCGCACCCTCTCCCCACAGGGACTCGGGGCGGTGCACAGGTAGAATAAAAACCAAATACATACAACAATTCTAAAAACAAATTAAATATAACCTGCGCTAAAATTCCCATTAAAACTAAATAATACTAATTCCCCATAAAACCCCAGAGGCAGAGAGACTCATCCTAGGCCGGCCAGACAGAAAAAGTGAGTCTTTAATTTAAGACGGAAGGAGCGGAGGTCCGTGGTCGTCCTGATATCGGCGGGGAGGTCGTTCCAGAGGGCCGGGCCCGCCACAGAGATAGCCCTTCCCCTGGGTGTCGCCCGCTGACGGTGTCTAGTGGACGGCACCCGGAGAAGTCCCTCTCTGTGGGAGCGAATCGGCCGCGAGGATGTATGAGGCAGGAACCGATCCCGCAGATAGCTAGGTCCCGAGCCATGGAGCGCTTTAAAGATGATAATTAACACCTTGAAGTGCACCCGGAAGACGACAGGTAGCCAGTGCAGCTCGCGCAAGAGCGGTGTTACCGGTCTGCCGCTCTCCCCTCCGCCAAATTCCCCCCAAGGCCGCTGCCGAGTCAGCGGCCTCTCCTCCTCGTCCGCCACCACCACCCCTCCACCAACTCTTTCCCCACAAGGTCGCTGCTGAGTCAGCGGTCTCTCGTCTGCCGCTGCCACCGCCACCACCGCCCCCTCTGCCAATTCCCACACACACAAGGCCGCTGCCGAGTCAGCGGCCTCTATCTCCTCTCTCTCTAGGTATGTAGGTAGGTAGGTAGGTAGGTAGAGGGATAGAGGGAGAAATACAGTAGGTAGGTAGGTAGGTAAGTAGGTAGGGAGAGGGAGAGAGGGAAAATACAGTACATAGGTAGATAGGAAGAGGGAGGGAGGGAGGGGGGAGAAATACAGTAGGTAGTTAGATAGGTAGATGGATAGAGAGAGGGGGGGAGAAATACGGTAGGTAGGTAGGTAGGTAGGTAGGTAGGTAGGTAGGTAGGTAGGTAGATAGAGTAAGAGAGGGAGGGGAGGGAGAGGGAGGGGAAACCAAGGCAGAGAAGGAAGAGGGTCGCTGAGAGGGTCTATGAGGGGAAACTTTTTCATTTAACCAAACTTGGCCACAGCAACATGTAGCGGGTACAGCTAGTTTTAAATAAATTGTCAACAGAAATTCAAACAATGAAGAGGAAAGTTTGAAATATGTGGTCTTAAATGAAAAACCTAAATGATAGACCTAAACAATGAAGAAAACCAGAACTCTTTCTTCTCTTCATTTTGAATGATACAATGTGCATCCTAGCATCACGGTGTTATGAATATCTCTGTGTTTAGGTTTCTTCTTGGACTGGTTCATTTGGAGAATCATTTTGTTTCATGCCGTGTTATGAATGGATTTAGAATGGAATAACCCCATGTATCTTGTAATGTCTCAATTGGTTCTCAGTTCATTGATTTTATAGTGACAGGTGGAACAAATTCTATCAAGCCAAAATATAGCAAGTGAGTGACCAATTGAGCAAATATCCTTAAAATAAAGGGAAAGACTTTAAACATGCTAATCAGTATCAATCTTCAGGGAGAATTATATGGGCTATGACATTGAACTCTGTGGACTGAACCATTACTTGATTTTTTTCAGGTTAGAAAGTTTTGTTCTTATTATGGACAAGCAATTATTTTTATCACACATGACATAATGCAGTGGGGAGATACAGAGGAAGCAAAATAAAGTACTTAATATATAATGTTGTATGACAAAATTAAATGAATGATTGTGTTCCTCAAACCCTTAAAGCAGAAATAAACAAAAGAATTATAAAATTTAGAAAGACAAATGGGATGCCTCAAGAAATATGAAAAATGGAGGAAGAGTTAAGTGGTAATTTCAAAAGTTACACTTTTAGAATTAACAAATCAATAAGCAGAACCATCAAAAGTAGAATTTTGAAAGTAAAAAACCTCGGGTATTTGTTAAGATGATAAAAAATGAAATACGATGTGCAGTGACAAAAGTACAAAATAGTTTAATGAATGATGATTAGTTTAATTAATTTAAATACCCAAGGTTTTTTTAAATGTATCAACATCAGGATGAGTTAAATGATTAGGGGTAGACAATTAGAAGTAATTGAAATGCTGTTTTAATAAGTTCAGCTGGAAGCTAGGAAAGAAAAAACTCTCTCAGCAAACTAACAAAATCTGTCTGCTATCCTCTCTCCCCCATGCTTACTTGGTTTACTTGACAAGCCCTGAACTTAAAAGGCTATTACATTACTTGGGTGATAAATCACTTAGGTTCTACAAAAAGGTATTTATTACTAAGAGCAGCAACAGAAGAAGCAGCAGCACAATGGCAGGAAAATTACACGTTTGCAAGAAGACTTAAATGAGATTCGTTGAAGAAAATTAGGCACAAGGTAAACATAAGTTAACCTCTGAGCTGAACTTAAGGAGTAGCATGCAGTGACATCAGCCCAGGGTAAAATGTCTAATTCCATTAATTTACTGGTCATGGTGTCTAGAAGGGTGAGGTGGAAGTTTAATGCTACTGAAATGTTGATAAACTCTCAGTGCAAAGTGAATATGCACATTCTATCCAACTGACTGAAGGGACCAATACATTTTTGTCTCTTATTTCAGATTGCTTAGCTTTGTGCCTTCAAGTACAGCAAAGCACTTTAGCCATTCAAAATAGATTGAGTTGAGATAAGATGCTAAACGAATGGGAATAAACTCCCTTTGCAATAGTGCTTTGAATTCTTAGTTACTACAAAGGGTCCTAACAATTCAACTTTTGATAACGCTGGGAGGCTTGCCAGGCAGACAGTTCCCTGCACTTCCCAAAAAAAGCCATTCTTTATTCACCCCCACCCCCAATTTTCTGCTGTAAGAAGAAAAAAATGAAAGAAAAAAATGAAATGTGGTTACTAACAGAAAATGGCACTATCTGGACCAGTTATGGCTAACTTTTTTTGGCTCACGTGCCAAAAACGGGGGGAGCGCAGGGGGGGCATGCATGGGCATGACACACCCATAATGCTATTGTGCACGACCCCCTGCTTTTGGCACACTTTTTTCTCCCTCCCCAGGCTCCAGAGGCTTTCTAGGAGCCTGGGGAGGGTGAAAACAGCCTCCCCTCCCCATCTCCAGAGGCTTCAGGAGCTTCCCTGAAGCCTCCAGAGGGAGAAAAACGCCCTCAAAAGAAGGCTTAAATCAGCTGGCCAGTGCACACATGCACGCTAGTGCTGACAGGACAACGCCTCACATGCCCTAAGAAATGGTTCCGCGTGCCACCTGTGGCACCCGTGCCATAGGTTCGTCATCACTGATCTGGACAATCCCTTGACTACCTTTTATCAATTAGAGTGGGAGATACACACCAAAAAGCATTGCCAAAAACACTCTGGATCTGCAGTAGCATTTTTCTCACATCATATATACCTAAACATTTCAAGCAGCATGAACAAAGACCCATTTTAGGTTCTGCCTCAATGATGAAAGTTCATTAACTTTTTACTTACTGGCCCTGAAGAAACTAGTACTACTATTATCAACCATCACTTTCCCCAAAATCAAGTAAACTATTTTTCATTAGCACTTTTACTGATTTCTTCCATGAAAGCACAGTGTTTCTCCACACAGGCATAGCTGCTACAATCATGTTATTCTAGAATTGGGTTTTTAATGAATTGTCTCCTTTTTAGCACGGGCTAAATTATTTAATTGTAGTTTTAATTTTTGTAGTATTTTTGTATTGTTTGTATTTGTGGATTTTTAAGTTCCTGTGCGCCGCCCTGAGTCCCTCTGGGAGATAGGGCGGGATAGAAATTTAATAAATATAAATATATAATATAAATATATACAGAGACCAACTGAAGACCTATTTAGAGAGGCACTAAACTTCTATCAACATTCTGTTTTGCAGTTTTGACAATCTATTTTAGATTGGAAAACTTAGTTTTTGCTTTCTCTTGCTACTCTTCCAGTATAAAATATTGATTCCCTACTCATTTGGATCCAGTGCAGCTGTCTGTTCAACAGACTTTATCGATGTATATAGGGTTTTCATCTAAGCAAGAGTGTGGATCTTTTGGCTGGAGAGTTCCTAGTATTACCAATAAAAATTATTGCAGAGCTATTTTTCCTTCCCTGCGTTAAGTGACTGCTCATGTCAAGAAAACATTGATAAAAAGCAGACAGTAGACACAACAGTACAGTTCTGGTAGAATTCTATGTCATCTGGTCCATTTTCTGAAAAGTCTATTTGGGAAGGAAGAAAACTCATCGCAAATCTCATCTGTAATGCATCTGAATCTGTTACTTTTGCACAATGCTAAGTTATTCCTTTAAAATTCATATCTCTTGTATTTTCACATTTTCCCATGCATATTCCTATTGTGATGCATGTATCTGATTTCCTTCTTTTTTATTTTTTCTTTTTTTTCAACAGCAGCCAGGAAACTGTGAAACACCAAAAAAAAAAAAAAAACCGAAAAAGAAAGAAAAACTGCATACTAAGACTGTGGATGTAGACATTCTCTAATATCTGTGCTTTACAGCTAAGTTGAAGTGCATTTATATAGCCTCTGGCTGAACTAAAGTGATGTGTAAAAGACTTTAAAAAAAATTTAATCTGAATTTCATACAGGCCATATCAACACAACCCAATTCAATTATGACAGCATATCAAGGAAAAGTCTAAACAGAAAAGAACTCTGGGAAAAGCTTAACAGTAGTGAATAATCTTAACATTTGATTCATAGACAATATGCTTGTTGCCTTATTAAAGAGACAGACAATCCCAATTGGCAGGTTCTGGACACCCAGGATTTTACAGGGTGACCTATTTCCTTCCATTATTAATTTTGTGCCAGAGGGCAGGTGCCAAAAGTGCTCATTTCTTATCTCAGTTCCTGATGCCACTTTGACTGTCAGGGAGACAGCGGGAGGTGTGTGTGTGTGTGTGTTTTTTAATGAAACTAGCCATCTTAAAGAAATACTGTGCCATTCTGTCATTTTTAAATTGACAGCTTTTTACAGTCCAATTTCCCTGAGAAAAAGAAAAGAATTTTCATTTTCACCTCCCACTGCTACCTTGACAGGGAAAGACATTCACCTGTGCTTGAATGCCTGAGGGAAGCAGAAATGTAAAACTGTGTCGCAGTGTTTTTTAAATGGACTTGCTTGACCTCGGGAAATATAAAATGTTTTGGAACTGGTAGAACTTGGACCTTTATGAGCTGGGGGTGAACAATGGAAACCCCCACACACAAACATTGTAATTTGGTAGAAAGACATCCCATCCTGTCACATTAATTAAACTAGAGTAATACAAAAGGATATAATATGTATAATAAAATGACAAAAGGAAAAAGGTTGTGGAATAGGTCTTTACTAGAAACTTGTAATTAAAATGAGATTTCATTGAGTGTACACAAACTCAGGGCAGATTGAAAAAATAATGAATTAAAAATTGCTTGCTCTCTTGAATGCAAAGCAAATTTATTTCCATAACGTAAGAAAACAGGTTGTTTGGTCAATAAAATTGTCTGATCTTAAGAAATTTCTAGCTGGGATCCAGATCTCTTGATGAATCTCTCGGGAGATATCTTAAGAACTGACAAAGAGTGAAGGGCAGGAGCTACTAAGACAAAGAAAACACCGGTGTGAAGAGAAATATGTGCCTTATGTTTTTTTCTTGGATAGCAAGTTCTGCATTCCACAATTCTTCCTGCCCAGCTAATCTGTTTTGGGAATACAGTGCTATTTCATACATCATTCCCTTTGCAATAGAAATATACGTAATACTTATAACATATACTTCTCATATTTAACAAATAAGAATAAATGTGTTTCTTCCAATTACCTGTGAATTATGTGGAGTGGGAATAAGGAATCATCTTAGATTTGTTAGGTTCAGAAGATGCTATGGGGAGAAGCAAGTTGCTGATGACTACAGAGACTGCTGCTGAAAGAAAGTAGTGATGCACTGGAAGATTTTCTGAACATTGTTGCTTAGGAAGAGCTATGTGCCTTATAAATTTAAATCACAATGTATTACGTAATTTTTATTACCGTTAAACATGATTTCCACCTGTTTTCTTTCCTTCTTTTCTCTTGTGTTATTCTCATTCTCTCTTCCATTTAATGCTGATTCTTCCATTTCCTTTTCTTCCCATTGTACATTTTCCTCCTGTAACTCCATCTTCTTCTTTTTTTAAAAATCTTTTTAGATGGTACTTCTGGAGAAGAAGGAAAATGGCATGCAATAGGTGTGAGAAAGGATAGGCATCACAGAAGACAGGAGATCGATTTTATAAATAATGGCATCCTATTTTATCAAGAACTAATTTTAATAAGTTGAATCCATTTGGGTAGCATACATTTATTATTTGTTCTGACTTTTACCCTTCCTGTTTTTGAAATGTGGCTTTTGGCAAGTATACATACATACATTTCTGCCATTCTATTTTTTCTTTTGTATTGCCCCAAATGCATTTGAAACAGTTTTCATCATTATTCTGCTGTATTTTTGTAGAGTCATAGTTATTTCTTATATATAGCACAACTCCACCTCCTCTTTTATTAAGTCCATTTCTTTTAGATCAGCGGTGTCCCTGAGATCAGCAAGGATTAATCTTTGTGTTCACTGTCTCTGTGGGACAGTTTAGGTCCAGTTGGACCACCCAGCAGCAAAAGTATTGGTGGTGGTCCCACAGCATAGAGACCGTGCATCCGTACTGTCGCAACATTGGCTCTTCCTTCCAAGTGTATGACTCTTGAGGATCCTCCAGTGTAGGAGAAGGTTCCCAGAAGGATAAAGCCACCTAAGGCAGGGGTCTCCAACCTTTGCAACTTTAAGTCTGAAGGCCTTAAGTCTGGGAGCTGAAGTCCTTCAGACTTAAAGTTGCAAAGGTTGGAGACCCCTGTTTTAGATAATACAAACCCCTGTAGTTATATATTCCATTCATGGGTTTCGTCCCCCCCAAGTTTTGATAATGGCAACAATATCACATTTGCCCTCACATACTTGAATTTCTAATTCACCTTGTTTATGATATTCTAGCTTGGGTGGGCTTTAAAAACTTTGGCTTATTTTCTTTTGACAGCAGGCATCCGAATTTCATTCTTTTAAAGTGTGCCTATGTGTTCACATAAAAAAAATGACAATAAAGTTGTGTTATTCTTCATTCTTTGTGCATAAGTATATAGGCATTTGACTCCTTTTTGCTGATCCTCTGTTTGTCTTCAATATAAGCTGTTTTGTGTCTGAGTCCCCCTTCTTCTTTACTAGTTGTTTGATTATGCACATGGGATGGCTCACACTATCCAAAGTTTTATTTTTCTTAACAGCAACTTTAATATTCCTAACCACAAAAGTAACTATGTTAGAAACAATGACAATTCTATTAACATTAGATTCCTGAGGAAGAAATGTTCTGTAAAATTAATTTTATGTTCTCATTATTCATGTTAGCAACTCTGGGTTCAGAACCAGTGTCACACCTCTGGTTCCTTAACCAGGGTTAGCAAATAAATGCGGAATAGTGTAATTCACCGGACAGTAAAGAGCTATGTTGCTGTAAAACACAAATAAACTGTAAAACAGTGGTAGTAAGAAAATAAATAGTCTTTACTTTGTAGCAACTAAAATGCTTCTTCTGACTAACTTCTCAAACAATGATAACAGTCCTACATCAAACAGAGCGCATCTTACAGTGATGCAAACAAAACCTCCTCCTTCTTCTTCAAAGGCAATCAGGAAAAACACAGGATCACAAGGAATCGAACAGGGAATGAGCTGCATTCCTGACCTTGATTATATAGTATAGCTGATATTCACAGCCAATCAGATTCAATCAGAATTTAAGACAGTTCTTAAAGCTACATAACTTCTTAAGAACACAGACTCATATATATTGTCAACCCAATATACGGCTAAATATCCTAACAATTCAGTTTAAATGCTTCTCCAGAAAACCCCTGAATTTAATACTAAATAGCTCAGTCCCATTCTGTGATGAATGCAAATCTCTTTTACATAGCTTTTCGTCAGACCAACTGCAAAAATCATGACTAACATAACCAAAACCTTCTGCTGTATGCCACTCCTTTAGCCACACATGGAAGCCTACTACTGTATACGCTGACCTTTTCCTTTTTGCTTCTTATACACAGACAAAACCTCTGAAAAGTTAAGACAACAGCCTATTGTGCCAAGCTTCTGCCTCAAGCTCTGGAAGTTCTTCTGCACAGAAAGTACATCTTTTTTGGACAGATCATTAAAGCCAAGATGCACAACATCAACATCACAATTCTTACTAGCATTCTTGACTAGCTTAACAATGTACCTCTTTTCTCTGCTGGTAGTAGCACAAGGCAGACACCTCACCACTTTCAAAAACACGGCATCCTTTTCTAAATTGACACTTTTTACAATTGAATCACCAACCAGAAGGTGGTTTCTCTTTTTAGATGCCTTACTCACCTCACATGGCTGATTTGCAATGCCCGGTTTACACCTTACCTTATCCAAGATAACTTCTTCCTCACAGACCACAATCCCCTGCTCAGTTGAGTCATCATTGTCATTACAAACAGCTGAACCTGTCACCTTAGTATCCCTGTTAAGCTCAGCAGAGATACTATATTTATTATGCAGGAACACACCAAAAGTTCTCCACAGCTCTCACTCTGCCAGACCCAACAATTGTCCTTATGGCCCTTCCCCTGCAGGGTCTTTGTGGAAGAGGGAGGCAATAGAGCAATTCGATAGAACACACCAGCTTAGTTGGCCATCTAATTTCAGTCTGAAATGCATAAACTAAAAATTCTAGACAAGAAACCCTGTTTCACGTGAGTTTTTTTTTTAATCTTGGCTAAATACTATAGAAACAAAACAAAGTTCTAGATAAATTTTATAAAAACAATTTTTCAAGGTATTTCAACTTTATGGTAATTTAGCTTCCACAGCCCCCCTCCCACGACACCAGGAGGTTAAAAAACAGGCAATGACAAAGACCCTGACCTTAACTTCACATCACATCATATTCTTCCCTTTGGAGGAACAAAAATTAGGAATTAATGGTCTTCTGTTAAGTAGCTGGGAGGCTTAACAACATGACCATCTGTTTTATTTATTTATTTATTTATGAATTTCAAATAGTATCAGTCAAACAATTCTAAGCTTATCAAGAGCAACAGCTGAACAGTAAAACATTTAACAATACACACTAAAACTACTACAACTATATAATTGCAATTAAGGTCTACAACTAACCACATTAATAATTAACTATTTCTGGCACTGGAAACTCTGCAACACTTAAGTTCTAAAAACCCTACAAAACAGTCATTCTTTTCCTAGTTCTGAAGCTATAACTTGGTTTAGGGGAGAAGATGTTTGGGGAAAAGAAAGCCCCTAGAGCAGAGGTTCCCAAACTTGGCAACTTTAAGACTTGTGGACTTCAACTTCCAGAATTCTCCAGCCAGCTCTGCTGGCTGGAGAATTCTGGGAGTTGAAGTCCACAAGTCTTAAAGTTGCCAAGTTTGGGAACCTCTGCTAGGATAGGCCTGCTTTCAACCCTCCCCCATTGTACTTCTTTCATGAATAACCTGAGGTCCTGAATTGCTGGCACATAAGGGTGAAATTATCAACTCAGAGGGAATGCCTGTTCATTTATGTCATGAGAATAGGCTTATTTGTATCATGAGAATAGGCTTATTTGTGTGTGTGTAAAGGAATCATTCCTGTAATGATCATGCACATAGGCTTAGTCCAGTTAATTGTGTATTTATTTTTATTTGTTTATTTATTTATTTATTTAAATTTATATCCCGCCCTTCTCCACGAAGGACCCAGGGCGGCGCACAGGAAAATTTAAAAACATACAAAATACAATAAATATAATTTAAAAAACTATTAAATAACCTATCCTGCGCTAAAACCAAAATTTAAAAACCCAATTTAAAACTACCTAAAAGTCCCCATGGGAGGTTAGGCTAGGCCGGCTTGTTGAAACAAATATGTCTTAAGACATTGGCGGAAGAGCCGGAGGTCGGTGATGGTACGTAATTCAGGGGGTAGGTCATTCCAAAGGGCTGGGCCCGCCACAGAGAAGGCTCTTCCCCTGGGTGTCGCCAGTCGGCATTGTCTGGTGTAGCTTTTTAAAAAAAATAATTATCATTGATAATGTTCAACAAAATATTGATACATTACTATTACAGCAAATATGCTCAGGCATGCCGTAATTTCAGATATACCCCCACACACACACATGTTCAGAGGTAAAATAAAATTACTATCTATTAGAGTCATCAGGTATTTTGGAAACATCAAACATGCTTGAATATATATAGGAATTTATATTTATTCTTTTAGCTTTCGTGGTATTGAAAATGTTTGGTTATTTTATTATATTTAGCACTGATTTTAAAATTAAACTCAAAGCCAAACAAGAATAGAAAAGCATTAAACAGTAGGCATACAGTATATTTGCAGCATTAAAATATGGAACAAACAGATCATATTTGTTTAGACTAATACTAGCCCTCCGCACTGTCACTCAAGCGCTCGTTACGTCCCGCCTAGACTATTGTAATGCTCTCTACATGGGGCTCCCCTTGAGGTGCATCCGGAGGCTCCAGTTAGTGCAGAATGCGGCTTCACGGGGGATTTTGGGAGCCTCACGATGCTCCCATGTAACACCTCTCCTGCGCGAGCTGCACTGGCTGCCTGTGGCCTTCCGGGTGTGCTTCAAGGTGCTTGTTACCATCTTCAAATCGCTCCATGGCACGGGGCCTAGTTATTTGCAGGACTGCCTCCTGCCACACACCTCCCACCAACCGATCCGCTCCCACAGAGAGGGCCTCCTCAGGGTGCCAACCGCCGGTCAATGCCGGCTGGCGGTGCCCAGGGGAAGGCTTCTCTGTGGCAGGTCCAGCCCTCTGGAACGACCTACCCCCCGAACTCCGCACTATCACGGACCTTCTCCTCTTTCGCCGCTCCCTTAAGACATACTTTTTCCACCAAGCCAGTCTAGCCTAGAGCTTAGAGCTCAGATGCATCATGATTCTAGCAATTAGTAATTGGATTTTATAATTTTATTAATGGGAAATATTTTTAGCACAGGTTACCTAATTTAATTTTGTTTTTTTTATTTATTTAAATTTATACCCCGCCCTTCTCCACAGAGAACCCAGGGCGGCGCACAGGAAATTTAAAAAACATACAAAAATACAATAAATATAATTTAAAAAACTATTAAATAACCCCATCCTGCGCTAAAACCAAATTTTAAAACCCAATTTAAAACTATCTTAAGTCCCCAAGGGAGGTTAGGCTAGGCCGGCTTGTTGAAACAGATATGTCTTAAGACATTGGCGGAAGAGGCGGAGGTCGGTGATGGTACGTAATTCAGGGGGTAGGTCATTCCAAAGGGCTGGCCCCGCCACAGAGAAGGCTCTTCCCCTGGGTGTCACCAGTCGGCATTGTCCGGCCGACGGTACCCTGAGGAGGCCCTCTCTGTGGGAGCGGATTGGTCTGAGGGATGTATGGGGCAGGAGGCGGTCTCGCATATAACTAGGCCCCGAGCCATGGAGCGCTTTAAAGATGGTAGTCAAAACCTTGAAGCGCACTCGAAAGGCCACAGGAAGCCAATGCAGCTCGCGCAGGATCGGTGTTATGTGGGAGCATCTAGTGGCTCCCATAATCACCCGCGCGGCTGCGTTTTGGACTAGCTGTAGCTTTCGAGTGCACCTCAAGGGAAGCCCCATGTAGAGAGTATTACAGTAGTCGAGTCGGGACGTCACGAGTGCTTGAGTGACTGTGCGTAAGGCAGCCCGGTCCAGTAAGGGGCGCAATTGGCGCATCAGGCGAACCTGATGGAACGCCCCCCTGGCCACGGCTGCCACATGGTCCTCCATGGACAGCCGGGAATCCAGGAGGACACCCAAATTGCGTGCCCTCTCCACGGGGGCCAGTGTTTCGCCCCCAATGGCCAGAGTTGGAGTGATCTGGCTGAACCGGGGTGCCGGAAACCACAGCCACTCAGTCTTGGCAGGGTTGAGTTTGAGTTTGTTACCACCCATCCAGATCCGTACGGCTTCCAGACACCGGGACAGCACTTCGGCGGCATCGTTGGGGTGGTTTGGGGTGGATATGTACAACTGAGTGTCATCAGCGTACAGGTGGTACTCCACCCCAAAACCATGGATGATCTCACCCAGCGGCTTCATATATGTGTTGAAAAGGAGGGGCAAGAGGACCGACCCCTGAGGAACCCCACATAGGAGAGGCCTCGAGGTCGACCTCTGCCCTCCCGTCAACACATATTGCGACCGACCAGAGAGGTAGGACGAGAACCACCGCAGAACGGTGCCTCCCAGCCCCAACCCCCCCAGTCGGTGCAATAGGATACCATGGTCGATGGTATCAAAAGCCGCCGAGAGGTCTAATAGGACTAGGATAGAGGAATACCCTCTATCCCGCGCCCTCCAGAGATCATCAACCAACGCGACCAATGCCGTCTCGGTACTGTGACCGGGCCGGAAGCCGGACTGGCGCGGGTCTAGATAATCAACTTCCTCCAGGTGTCGCGGAAACTGTTGGGCTACCACACTCTCGACAACCTTCACTAAAAAGTGAAGGTTGGAGACCGGACGATAGTTCTCTAGTAAAGCTGGGTCCAGGGACGGCTTCTTGAGGAGGGGCCTCACTACCGCCTCTTTCAAGATGGCAGGTAAGGACCCCTCACTCAAAGATGCGTTGACAATGCCCTGGAGCCAGCCTCGTGTCGTCTCCCAGGATGCCAGTACAAGCCAGGAGGGACACGGGTCCAATAAACATGTGGTCGCCCTAAGCCTCCTTGACAACCTGTCCATATCCTCGGTGGTAACAAAGTCAAACTCCTCCCAAGAAGGAGCCTCAAGACTAGCCTCGGACAGTCCCACAGGACCACTGTCGATGGAGGGTAGCTCATTCCGAATCCGAGTGATTTTCTCCTGCAGATAAATCCCAAATTCCTCTGCTCACCCTTGCAGAGGGGCTTCCCGCGGCCTCTGGTGAAGGAGGGAGCGGGTCACCCCAAATAGGGCGGCAGGGCGGTTATCTGCGGATGCAATAAGGGTGGCACAATACTCCCGTTTGGCCACTCTTATCGCCACTAAATAAGCCCTAATATGGGTTCTCACTAGTGTTCGGTCGGCTTCGGAGCGAGAAGATCTCCATCTGCTCTCTAGGCATCTCTTGTGGTGTTTCATCGCCCGGAGCTCCTCAGTGAACCAAGGAGCCCGGGTGATTCGTCGCCGCAAGAGAGGCCGCAAGGGCGCAACTCGGTCCAAGGCCCCCGTGGCCGCACTTAACCATGCGGCCACTAGGTCCTCAGTCGAGTCGCGGGGCAGGGTCACAGGAATTGGCCCAAGCTCCCTCTGGAACCTTTCCGGGTCCATTAGAAGCCTGGGGCGGAACCATATAGGAGTGTCCGGTTCCGCCTCCCCGCGGTGGGGTGCAGCGATTGGAAAGTCCAGCCGAAGGAGAGCGTGATCTGTCCATGACAAGGGAGTAATGACTAGATCCCCTATTTTAATAGTGTCATTGTAGTTATTGTTATTTGTTGGGGGATTTTTAATTTCCTGTGCACCGCCCTGAGTCCATCTCGATGGAGATAGGAGTGGTATATAAATTGAATAAAATTCAAATTCAAAATTCTTTTATTTCACTAAATTACTTCCTTCCAAGCACCTATTCTCCAAATCCTATGATTTCTTTTATTAGTGTGAAAAATATCAAAATATCAAAAATATAAAAGGATATAAAAATTGCCACCAAATTCTCAAAATAGTTTATTTCTGGTTGTTTTTGCTTTCATATGCACACATTGACATAATGTACGCATAAAACATTATTGTACATATTTTGCATAACATCTTTACAAAGTTTTAAATAATTGTTTATGTGATATTTCAAAAAACAAACCAAAAAAAATCTTCTCCAAAAATACATTAAGTGCATTATGGGAGTAATTTAATCCAAAATTGCATTCAGAATCCATAAATTTGTATTTTTATTCTTTTTTAATTAATGGGTTTTCAAATTCATAAACGTATAAAGTAATTTTTGATACAAATTGATCACTACTTTCAGAATCTGAAGATCTCCAAGGTCAGCACCGTCATTTTGTTTCATCATTACTGCATAATATTTACCACTTGGATGTCTCTGATAAAAATCTTAAAAACAATATACAAGTGTATATGACTTGTTCAGCTATTCAACCAGTTTTTACGCTTTGTGAACAAATAGCAATTACTTTGCTAGGATTGTCTGCCAATATGTTCTTCTTTGAGTTCTTCTAATGTCAAATTTGTGTCATCATTTATCTATTTTCTTCTATATTTCCAAATATTATGTGACTGTATCCAAAATACTTAAACTTTAGTACTTCCCATACATATTTTGGATTACCTCATCTAATATTGATTTTTTATACTTTTTGCAGTACAAAGTGTTGACCTCAATTTGATCTTGTATCAAAATTATAGTCATCAGCCTTTCAGATGATCCAATTTTCATAGCCAATATTAACAGCTGTGGTATCCATACTTTTGTTTCCCTTTTTCTGTTGTGGTCTTTTATCACATTGCAAATTTCTAAGACCAGATAAATCTGTTACTATTTTAGTTTTGCCTCTGCTTCTTTCTATTGGGTTGTGCTGCTTGTTGACATAATCCTAGTTTTAAATATTGAATAATAGACTAGCATTTGCACTTTCTTCTTTTCTTCAATAAGATATTATTAAGCTTTCTTCAATTACAACCATCAAGATTATATTATTAGCACATTTAAGGTTGATGTTGACTCCACTAGCAATTTTATTTCCAATTTCCATTTCATTTTCTTTCAGATCATTATTTCTTATGATATATACTTGTACACAAGTTAAATAAATGACTAAACTTAGTGTAATGTTTTCTCAACCTTGAACAGTTTTGTTGCTCCGTGTTCTACTATAACTGTGACTAATAATCATGAAAAAATGTTCAATAAGGAGATGAGGTGACACAGTACATCTGTTTTAAAGAGCTATCCAAAATTTGTTATGGTGTACACTGATAAATCTTTTGGATAATCAATAAAGCAAAAATAGATACATTTTTCAAAACTCCTTTAGTTTTTTCACTGGGTATTAGCACAAACATCCTATGTGCTGCTGCTTATTCTGAACTCTTCTTGTATATTATGTAGTCGTGAAATCTAGATTGCAACAACTTGAGTGTTATCTTAATATTGCATGAGATAAATGCATATATCTAAGTACAATACACACACACACACACACACACACACATATGTGTGTGTGTGTGTGTTAGTTTTTATGAGCTGATCAATAAATTAAATTAGAGAGAGACCAGGATAGATCTATTTCGAGCTTATTAGCTCTCATCAGCTGGCCATACCCCTTATTGGGATTCGAACCGGGGCTATGTTGCATGCTATGGCCAGCTGATGAGAGCTAATAAGCTCGAAATAGATCTATCCTGGTCTCTCTCTAATTTAATTTATTGATCAGCTCATAAAAACTAACACACATATCTAAAATATTATACAACGTAATTCTTGGCTTGCTGTCTGGATGGTCTCTAGTGATGAGCCGATAGGAAGTAAGGGAAATAGTATGTCTCCTCCCTTAATTGGGGCCTAATAATAACAGGTTGTTGTGAAACAATTACATATATATATATGAGAGATAATTATCACAGCTCCTGTTCAGAGGTCCCTTTAAGGGGAGGAGACTCAACGTCATCCCTCTCTGCCCTTCGACTCATCCTAGAGATCATCCAGACAGAGAACCTAATTAGATTACTGCTGTGTGACATTTTTTAGATATGTGTTAGATTATTAAGGGCTGAAAATAAAGAAAATAAATTTTCAGCCCTTAATAATCTAACACATATCTAAAAAATGTCACACAGCAGTAATCTAATTAGGTTCTCTGTCTGGATGATCTCTAGGATGAGTCGAAGGGCAGAGAGGGATGACGTTGAGTCTCCTCCCCTTAAAGGGACCTCTGAACAGGAGCTGTGATAATTATCTCTCATATATATCAGAATCACAGAGTTGGAAGTGAACATCCATGTCTACTAGTCTCCCATCTTCTAGTCTCCCATCTTCCCCCAGTCCAGTGCAGGAATCCTCATACGATCCTAAACAAATGGCTGTCCAATCTTTGCTTGAAATCTTCAATGATGGATCACCCATGACTCCACAAAATTCCTCCTTTTTTCAAGCTTAGATCTTCTTTTTTGTATCCTACCCTAGAGAGCCATGGAAAATACTGTATGTCTCTACTTTTTCCCAATGGCAGCCCTTCAGATATCAGATGTTGATCACATCTCCTCTTACCTGTTCATCTTTTAAAATAAACATTCATTTCCTTTAAAAAAAAATCCTTCATAATAATTGTGCCCAAGCCTTGTGTTCAAGCCCCATGTTTGTCACTTTTGAACTTTACTGAGCTTTTCCTAGTTCCTCAGCATAATTCTTATATCATGATGGCCAGAACTGGACACACTATGATTGTTTCCGGTTATCTCAAAACTATATTTTTGTTTATTGCAAGGTTGCATTCACACTTGGTAACTGGAACTCAATCTGTGATTTACCACAGTCCCTAGATCCTTACTGCAAGAACATGTTCCCTTATCGTGAATTTGTGTGCCTGTTCCCCCCCCCCCCAAATGAGTATAGAATTGTACCTTTTTTTGCCATTGGACTACATTTTGTTGGACACAGTTCAGGCTTCAGGTCTATCGATATCCTTTTGAGCCTTAAGTTAGCAATGCCCTCACTTTGGGATTAGTCTTCAAATAGAAGACCTTTGATTCTTTTCATTTAAGCCATTTATAAAAATGTTGAAGGGAACTGGACCCAGAATACAGAGGCATCTTATTGGATGTCAGTTTCATAGGGACACAATAACCACCATATGTTGAATACAGCCATTCAACTAGTTATAAATCCCTCTGATATTAGAAGTAGACATCATAGCTTATTTGTGACTCATCAGTAAAGTTTCATTGAGTTCAATGGCATTTCCCCCCCAGTTAAATATGTATCAAAGTCCTAGTTATCGCTAAAGTTTTATTTAATGCATTTCTAGAAAAGCAATTATTCTTACCTGGCAGGCTTTGAACACTATTGTTATAGTAAACCTCATGTATTTTGAGATAACAGAGATTAATTTTTTAAAGATTCAGTGATCTCAAAATCTAAAAGTTCTTTAAGAGGTTTAGCTCTAAGAATATATCTACTTCTCCAATCAATATTTAGTTGCTTATCAAAATCTTAGGTACAGTTCTATTAATTAAGCTTCTTAAAAAAAATTAACAGAGTCATTTTAAAGTGTTACGTTTTGTGTTTTTTCTGTAAGCTTAATGGATGATTTGATACTAGCTTTGAATAGCCAGCAGTGGAAGCTAAAGCTTTTATTGCATTTGCTTGATTTTGATTATTCCTGTGGATTTTTATTCTCATAGCAGTACCAACTTAACTGCATGATGTACCCATCCTTTTCTCTTTAGTTAATTTGGAAGCAGAAAATTTTTTTCTGTCCTTTGGAAACTGCATACTTAAGAGTGTGGATGGTATCTTTTAAATTTTATTGAAATCAGTGGCAATTGAGAAAGTTTAGAAGTTTGCAAGAAGCAGAATGTGTCTATTATATTTTCCATTTACATCATTTTAGTACTTATTGAATTTTATGAGTCAGATCTTTATCTCATTAAGTTACAATACAGCAACATTTATGTTAATGCGCATTGTAAAGAAGAATTCATTCCAAGACTCTGCCTGTAGTTAATTTAAGTTCAGTTAACAACCAAGCCAAGACTACACATATTATTAATAAATAAGCAGTTGATAAACATTGGCTTTAAACTCCAATCAATTATTTTTTCCTAAGATGTACCCTAATAGTTTAAAATCATAGCTTACCACAGAGCAGTTTTCTCAAACCTGGGATCTCCATAATAAGATTGCAACTCCCATAGTTCCTCAGCAAGATGGGCAATTACCAAAATAATTGGAAAGGGTGAGAATTGCCTTATGACATTTCAGAAAAACATTTTTCTTAGCCATTTTAGAATGAATTTATTAGACATAATTGAAAGAACTATAGCACAACTCTCCATGACTGATCAATAATGCTTTTCCTTTGACATCATTGCTTCTTTATATTTATTTGACATAATGCTTTTCTGTTCCAAAGGTGCACACAAAATTAGATTTAGATACAGTGAGAGTAAGCTACCCAGAAAATACAGTGAAGAATAGTCAAAAGTCTAGACCGAGGGTCAAAATAAGGGAGATATTACTAAAGCTACAAAGAAACAGGTATGAAGAAAAATTCAGTCAATCCAAGGGTCACACATTCAAGAAAGCCAGGCAGAACCACAAGAAAAGCCTTTAATATATATTTTTCTCAGTAACTGACTATATTTTGCTGCAGGCTGAAATACAGAACTCCAGTCAAAAGGGGATGAACTGTCTTTTTTTTCCAGAGAAGTCAGGCTGTTTAGTATGGGTCTATACCGTTTGGCATTCATGTCCCTCCAGCAGGTTTGGTGATCCAAAAGAATTCCCAAGGTGAGATATCTAGATCATTAACTCAGAAGACTGGAATCACCCTGAGTCCGCCTGAATCCCAAGACAAATCTGAGGCCTTAGACAAAATACTTATTTCTGATAACTTCTCATTCAACCCTTCTTCCTCAGAAATATTCAGAACAGAAGAACCATCATATGACCATTCTTTTAGAATGTTCTCAGTCAGAATATGGAAGCAGTCATTTTGGTATATTGTAAAAGAAACCTTTAAAGTAACATAAGAGGTTAGAAGTCATACCAACATTCACATAAACATCTTCCAGCTCTTACTAAACACAAACAGATTAGAAAACGTGGAATTAAGAATTTGAGCTGGCTCATAATTCTCTTGCCTACTTCTTAGCAATTACACAGGGGTACATTGCATGATCAGGATAGGAGGGAAGTTGGTAGATTATCAAGAGAATATTCAGTGAGGGTACGTCACAATTAATATTTGATAGGAAATCAGAAATGTCTGATGAGTCAAGGACTTAGCTTTCTAGTCTGACCTCAAATATATAAATGTTTTATTGAGAGCCATGCTTTGTCCCCTGCTGTGATATGTAGCCTTTCCTGCTGTTTCTGATTCTGAGACTTTTGGGCAGGACTGGAATTAATTAGGCAAGAACTTTATTGAAGAAATGTTAGGAAGCCATAACTAGACTATCTCAGATTCTACTATATTTTAAGACGACTCAAACATTGTTGTAACACTTTCTTATTCCTGCGTATGTAATGAGCTGCCTACCTATGCCCCATTATTTTTAATGGGGTTGTTTTTATTTCAGATTTGCTATCATTTTATTTTCACCGACTGAGAATTGAATTGGAGAAGAATAATAGTTTATATAATCCTACAAATAGTGTCAACGCTCACATTAGTGCACTCTATCTAATTCACTAATAGTGATGATGATGATTTAACTCTTAATATTTTTTTCCAGACCAGGATTTAAAATTGAATCCACAGTATAGGAAGACTTCCTTTGATGAAGTAGGGATGACAATAAGTATTCACTGTTTGTTTCATTATCCTCTGAATTTGTCCCGTGATCAGATTCTTCTGCTGCTGCAGTTTTTATAATTATCTGTCACAAAAACAATATCCAAATGATTATCTTTTTTTGGAACTAATAGAAACTCAGGAACGTATACTTTATCTTGTTTTCATTGATTAAATAACATGTATATGCTATACAAAAATAAATTGTAAATAAATGAATTTAGTTTTTGTAAATATTGTATTTTAATTCTGATGACATAAATATTGTCTAATTTCCTTTAAATGATGCTCCTAGGTTTCAAATGAATATTCTTTTTGCCAATAACACCTAATTCAAGTCAGTATATTTTATAGGGTTAAACCTTTAGTGAATTGTGAAAATGTGCAACTACTTATCCTTTACAAGAATTGCAAAAGCATTGTTCCTGTGTCTACTTCAGAGCTGTCTTAACAATAAACAGAGTATGAATGTCCTGATGTTCCAATATTGATTTAGGATGAATTTATAGTTGCATCAATCAGAACCATGCTGAATCTGCTCATTCTATCAGTAAAGAAATGTGGTCTTCAATAAACCACATAAATGGGCTATTATCTGGGCAAACAAGCAATAAAGCAGCTGTAACAATTTGTGTCACCCCAAAGCATTGTGTCTTGTTTACTGTCGGTGGTGACTGCCAAGATAACACTGCATCAAATTTTCATGGCTCAGTCTTAACCATGATGTTAAACAGGGATTTCCTTTCATTCAAATCAAAGGCACAGTTCTCTCATTTAATAGTGGAGGTCCTATAAACTTGCCGCTTTTATATGAATTTCATATTCCTGTGGTGTTGGTGATGACTAAGTAAAATAAATTGATTAAATATATGATCATAAAACAGTTTAACAGATTTCTGAAAATGCTAGGTCATTTTTACAGGCCTAACAGCCTAGCCATACATGTGAAATGGTTGAATCAAAGTGTGGAAACACAATTTTCCCTTTATCTCCTTGATAGAAAATTTAGGCACTTATAGTTTGCATCGAAATTAGCTTAGTATTATGGTTTACATCAAGATCAGCTTGCCTGCAGGCATAGAACAGCAAAGAAATATAAGGAAATAGATAAATAGATAAATAATGCATCTAATTTAATGTACATTATGGTATCATAGAAATACTCCATCAAATTTAAAATCACCAGCAAGCAGGGAAGGCTAATTTTTCCTTCTTGTTATATTCAGCATTTGTCTGATTTCTCTTTTACAAAGAAAATGGGGGCATCAATGATTAATGTGGAATGTCTGACAAGTCCTATTGTATATTTTTTTTCAAAGAAAATTTCTTAAGTCTTGCAACTCTTATTCACACAGAGAATAAAGATACCCAACTGGGACACATGCCATAAACAGGAAATCAATCCTAAGGATGATGAAATGGCAGTTGGTCTATGTGGATTTTATTGTTGTTTTATTGTGACATTGAACACATCCCAGAAATCCTAATATTTAACTGAATACTGCATTTCCGTTTCCTAATATTGTAGAAGCTATTTTTAAAAGAACTGTTCCCCACAGCACTTTTTGGCAGAAGATAAGTTTGGTCCTTTTGACCACATTATCCTGGGGGTATATGCGATATGGACAGAAAGAAAAACTAGAATTATTGAGCCCCTGATAATTGTTCAATCACTACACCATGGCTTTTGGTTTAAAAAAAGCTTAAATTTCATGATGCAAATATGAGCATTACATACATTCATCTTATTTCAAGTGTTCCCAAGAATGAAAATAGACCTAATTACATGATACAATGTATCATGATGCAAATCATTTTTATGTATACTTCTTGCTGATTAACAAACAAAAAGTATAGTAATACATAATCTTGCCATTAGAGTAAGAGTGCAGTTAAGTTCTCTTGTCACAAATCAAAGACACACACCCAGGCAATGTTTATCTGTGATGATTGCGCAAGACAGGATTTTGAAATCAAAAGTGATGCATTCTGCCCAAAATGTGAGGTTTAGTTTTACACCCTCTTGAATAAGATTACAGTCTCATCCTAGTACCCTGTTCTGCAGAGATGGCAGAAAGATTTATGGTATTTGGTGGCAGCATCTCAAAATAGCAAATGTCAGCAAAGAAAGGACCAGAAATGTATACAGCAGGGATACAGATACCTGATGCACGACCACAAGCCAGCAGGTGCTTGCGTACCACAAGAATGAGCCATAAATCACTTGAAATAAAAGAAAAATATAAAAATGATGCAAGCAGCTAAAATATAGGACAAAACATGCATGTATGAAGTAAGGCAGGAAAAGAACTGAAATAACGATAGAGCAAAGAAATGAACATATCAATATAGGCCCTGATGGGAAGTGAGAAAATAGGCTCAAAAGACCTGGGGGAATCTCCAAATGTATATAAATTGAATTAGTTTTACATTATCAACCAATATTTTTTTATTTATAAAATGTATTGGCCACCCATATTACTGCAAGGTAACTCCGGGTGGCTTGTTCACACACTCACACATGAATGCCAATCATTTAAATCCAGTTACAGGTTACAGGGCAGAGGCAGTATAGGGGTAGGTAGGATCTGTTGTTACTCAATCAACCACTTCCACTTCCCAATTGGGACCCCAAGATAACTGGCAGAGCCAGGTCTTTAGGCCCTTATGAAAGGATAGGAGGGTTGGGGCTGATCTCACACTAGTAGACAAGATGTTCCAGAGAGCATATGCAACAGCAAAGAAGTCTCTTTGCCTTGACCCTGCCAGCCAGAATAATTGGGCTTACTGCAGCATGATTTCTTTGCCGACACACAGTGGTGGGATTCAGCCAGCTCGCACCTATTCGGGAGAACCGGTTGTTAACTTTCTGAGCAGTTCAGGGAACCGGTTGTTGGAAGAAATCTCATTTTGTTTTTTTCCACCTTTACAGGGCTAATCCTGTAAGGAAGCAAGAAGGAAACATTCTGGTGTTGTTTCTAGTCTAATCTTTATTGCCCTGCTTACAGAAACTGCCTCTCCGGTTAACCTGTAATATATTGTAATAGCTAAGGGGAAGCTCCCATCGACCTGAGTGTCGTTGAGTTAGCCATGCCCACCCAGTCACATGACCACCGAGTCCCGCCTACCCATCTGGCCATTAGGGCTGAGAACTGGTTCTTAAATTATTTGAAACCCACCACTGCCGACACAGATGGGATGGGCCAACTCCAATGAGCTGAGACAGTCCCCCCAGTAGCCTAGAGTGACCCATGCCACAAAAGGCTTTAAAGGTAATTTTCAACACCATAAACTGCACCTGGAAACAGATTGGCAGCCAATGCAGCTCACAGAGCGGTAGTGTTAAATGGGCTATTCTTCTGGCCCCTTGCTACCATATGCTACTGCACTCTGTACCAGCTGTAGCTTCTGAATGCTTTTCAAGGGTAGCCCCATGCAGACTACATTACAACAGTCCAACTGTGAGATGACCAGAATCTAAACAACTAAGTGCAGGGATTCCTGATTCAGGAAAAGCCATACCTGGTGCATAATCCAAAGTTGTTCAAAGGCTGTCTTGGCGTGACTGCCATCTACTCTTTGACCAGGAGTTGCAAGTCCAGGAGACTCCCCAAGTTGTGGATCAGATCTATCTGGGATAGTGCCATCCAGAGTCAAAGATGATGAAGTTCCAGTTCTCAGGCCAACGTATCCAAAGTTCTTTGGCCTTGCCAGGGTTCAGTCAAAACCTGTTGTCTCCCATCCAGTCCCCCACAGCCTCCAGCATCACAAGCGGGCAGCCATGGCATCACTTAGGTCATGAGGAGTGGAAACATAAAGTGGGTATAGTCAGCATACTGCAGATATCTCAATCCATGATAATGGATGATCTCACCTAGCAGTTCATATAGATGTTGAAAAGAAGAGGAGAGGGTACTGAGCCCTGTGGCACACCACAAGGAAGAAGCCAAGGATTGGGACTGAGGTCCTCAGAGCAGTTCGAACAAGTTAATGGTCTCTTGAAAAGAAATCTGGCTAAAATAGCTCAGGAAACCCAATTGCCTTGGCCCCAGGCTCTCTTCATCATCTCATTAAGATTGCACATTATATCAAAAAGGACACTGGAAGTGAGTCCTTTTGAAATTTTCTGTGGTGGGTCATACATAGGAATTCAAGCCTCTTGCAACCAGAATATCCATGAAATAGGGGAGGAATAGTTAAAGCCTATTTAGTAAGCTGTTTACCCTATCTTCCTTTTCTATTTACCTACAGTTAAACCATCCAGCCAGATTAAACTATCCAGTGCATCTAAAAAAGGCTGGATATTGGGTTTTAGTAAAATTGTGGAGCCACTCAAATGACACTTTCCAGCTTAAGTGGAATGGTCCTTTCCAAGTGCTATTGACCATCTACACATCAATACAGGTAGAGGGTATCAAACCTGGATTCACCATACTCAATGAAAAGTTCCAATCCACCTCCTGAAAAAGAGGGCAACATTGATTTAAGGTAGCCAAAGCAGGCGGTAGGACTGGCTGACCCTTTAAATCAGGGGTCCCCAACCTTTTTGGCACCAGGGACTGGTTTCATGTTAAAAACATTCCGCGGACCAGTGGCCATGGCTCGGCCGGCGGAGAGGGGGAGGGGGAGTTGGGGAGGGGGGGAACAGGTGGCGCATGCACGCGCAGGGGGGGTGAGTCAGCTCACTCGCCCCTCTCGGGCCACCAATGGTGCAAGCGGCTGCACCTGCACTCTCCCACCCCCGGTGCATGCTCTGCCCAGGGGGCTGCCCCCTCCTCCTTCCTCCTCCTCTCCAGCCCTTTCTAAGAGTTGCTCTGCTCACTGCAGCCCGGTTCCTATCAAGCCACGGCCCAGCACCGGTCCACAGCCCGAGGGTTGGGGGCCCCTGATTTAAATGATCTAAAATTGTTATATAAAAAGACAAAATAAGAATTGTTGGAATTGTGTTAATTAAAAAAAGGCCATGATAAAACAATTGTTTCCTGATATTTCTTTGGTGGGAACCTTGTTTTTGTGTTTCTTTTCTTGTGTGGCTGGCAAATGCTACTCCTTGCAACGAAGGATCTATTTATGCTCTAGGAAATGTGAGGGAGAAAACACTCTCATGAACATTAAATACTATTACTTTTTCAAAAATTGTGGAAAGCTTAACATTTTGGCAACCTTAGAAATTTAGGCCAATGTGATGCAGATGCCCTGATTCAATTATAGGCTGAAGTAACTTCTGTATTTCAGATGACTCTTCAAAACTGAACAATTTTGAATTTCCTATTCAAGGTGGCATATGTACTCTGCTAAATTTAAACTGCTGTACCTATATTGACCACAAAAATCAAACGTGTGTGTCAGCTATTCCCTTTCCTGGAGGAACAGTCTCTGCTCATAGTCAATCATGCCTTAGTTATCTCCCATCTTGATTATTGCCACACACTGAAATAGGGCTGCCCTTGAAAAGCATCCAGATGCTCCAATTGCTTCCAATGGTTTTGTGTGCATGTCATGTCTCCTTCAGGAACTGCATTTGTGCTAATTTGCTTCCAGACATTCAAGGTGCTGGCCCTTCATGGCTTGGGATGGATTATCTGAGGGACTGTTTCTTCTCAGTTATATTCACCTGACTCACTAGAGCAAGGAAGCAAAGAACTTTGCTGGTTCCCATCTCCTAAGGAGTTACATATGTTGGGACCCAGAAGAAGGGCCTTCTCCATGGTGGCTCCTTCCTTTGGAATATTATCCCCACAGAGATTTGACTGGTCTCACTTTGACACTTTTTCATAAGGCCTGAAGACCTGGTTTCACTGATAGGCCTCGGGAAACCAGAGTGGGATGGACTCCATCAAGCAGTCTGTTTGATTGTATGTTGTCACCAGGGAGATTGGGAGTTATTGTTTGTTATTCTTTTATATTGAGTTTTTATTCTTGTAAGCTGCCCAGAGTCACTGAGAGTGAGTGGGCAGCCATATAAATCTTTTAAATAAATAAATAGACAGCACGTGCTGCCTCTGCAAAGAAGCTAAAGAAATAGTGGATCACCAGTTAGCTGCTGCAAGAAGATTGACTACAAACAACAGCATGACAAAGTAGCAACAATGATGAATCGGAAGATCAGCAAGATTACCATTTGCCTGCAAGCAAGAACTGGTGGGACATAAAATGGAGAAAGTAATAGAAAATGAGGAAGCTAAAATGCCCTGGGACTTTAGAATTGAAGCAGAGATGCACCAGCTGCAAAACCTGTCAGACTTAACAATTATTGATAAGACAAAAAACAATCTGGATAGTGGATATGGCAATATTGAAAACAGCAGAATAGAAGAAAAAGAACTGGAAAAGATAACAAATTACAAAGATCTAAAAACAGAAATAGAAGACTGTAGCAAAAGAAAGCAAAGGTAGTACCTATCGTAATAGGCGCCTTGGGTGCAATACCAAAACGTCTGGAGCATCACTTGAATACTATCAACATTGACAAATTCACCATCAGTCAATTGCAAAATGCAGCTTTCCTTGGAACAGCTTACGTTCTGCAATAGTACGTCTAACACTATTTAATATCATATCTTTGTGTCCCAGGTCCTTGGGAAGGACTTGATAGGCGGATAAAAATGCCAAATCTGGTGGGACTGACTGTGTGATGAAGCAAATAATAATGCGCCATGTTGGCTGTTGGGCAGAAAGAAGTTATGAAATTACATGTGTTGAAGTAATGTACATATCTTGAAATTTCTTGAAGTTATATAAAAAGTTAACGTAGCAAGTTCTTTGTGAAACAGTCACTTGGATGTGCAGTTTTCTTGCTGCAGCAATACAAGTTCAATTTAGTTTTCTCTCATCCTGCATAGCAATTGGAGACCCTCACACCACATTCTTGAACCAGACTGGTTTTCAGTTTCAATGAAATGATCACTAAGTAAATCACAGGAGGGAGAGGGGGATGTTGCCAAGATCACTGGTGGCTGTGACTCATTTCAATAAATTACTTTGTGTAGCAAGACAGCATTACTCTCACTCCAATGAGTGTGCATTATTGTCAGAGTTAGGTATCTGGTCATAAGGGTGTGCACTGAACAGAAAATTATCTTTTAATATGGCTTATTACCATGCATTTGTGAATGGTCACTATCTGAAGCAATTGCTAAATGGGGACTACCTGTACTTGTAGGGAAAGGATTAAGCATACTGTTCTGACTCCTTCCCGACACAAGACAAATGACTAGACTGGCTGCTATTTGGCAGCTTGCCTGAACTAACCTTGACTAGAAGATAACACGATCCAAACTCTCCAACTCTGAAAAACTCTCTGACTTTGAAATAACCTCTCTGCGTTGTTTCCTGCAAACCTTTCGATGTACCGAGGATTTCTTTTAAAGCCTCTTGGGAGGGGCCAGTCAATTAGGCAGCTGCTACTAATATCTCCGACTGCGTCATTCTGCTAATTGCCGTTGCCTCCTCTCAATCCTTCTTAGCCTGACATCAGGGACAAACTGGGCTTCCTCCTCCCCACTACACCAAGCCCCAGGTGCCTCCTGATGCCTAGCCGGGCTCTCTGCTCTCTCACTCTTGGCCTCCTCCTCTAGAGCAGACTCATAGGACTCCTCACTAGAGGAATCCATCAGCAGCTCAACCCGAGCCGGCTGGGCCACCACAGCATACCATCTGCATCAGTTATCCTATCAATATTTTCTTTCTTAATTGTCTCCTCATTGTCCTCCTGGATGCATCATACTCATGAAACACAGATTTACAAACCCATGTTTATTGATGTAGCTGAACTATAATCTTCAGCCTTTTTCTGATAAAGAATTATTTCACTTAACTGTCAATTTTTTATTTTAAGTTCAGGAGTTCAATGAGCATTGAAATGACCTTTTACAGAAACTTGCCCCAAAACAAATGTTACTAATGTTATGGACTTTTAAGAGAGCAAGGGGGAGTAGCATAGCAACAACTCTTTTTAAAATGGTATCAGTGAAGTTTTGTGTTTCCTTTTCTGAACTGCTAGGAACTTTTGCCCAAGCTACTAACAAGCAAAGCTTGTAGGACATGGATGCTTTTCAAACTGCTAGGTCAACAAAACAATCAAAAAAGGTCAATGCTTTTTATGAGAACCATGCTAACCCAGGCTGCCTTGAGCAGATTTTTTAAAGCCTTGGGAATTGTTGGTCACTTTAAGACTGTTCCAATCAAAGGGCAGCACTAGCAAAGCTTAGCATTTGCAAAAAAAAAAGTATATCGCAAGGAGCTACAGTTCCACTAATAACAGTTAAGTTTGTACCTGTATATATTCTAGCAATTTTCTCCTTACATACAACAGTACATTAAATATAGCTGCCACTATGAAATGATAGACAATAACAACTTCTGTGATTATTATTACAATAATAACACAACACTATACCACCACTGTAATTACCCTGAGTAACCCATAAATGAGATAAATAACCATGATTCATAGAATCATCTATGCCTGGAGAAGAATATTACATAAATGGATTGATGATGTTTCTGAATACCTTATGTGCAGAATGAAATAATAGAAAAAACACAGCAAGGGAATTTAGTTTTTATGCTGTTCCTAGTAGGGTAAAGAAAGGAAATGGAATTCCTCTTCAAAAGCTAGAAACAATCAAATGGGATTGAAATAAAACTGAGCTGCTGTTTCAAATATGATGGGGCATAAATATTATGCTTTACTCATCACTGCATAAAACTGTATTCTCCCCAGGTATTTCGTTCATTTGTGATGAATGATTTTAATTTAGAATTTATAATTGTAATTATAATTATAGTTGCCTAAACAATCCATATGCAACAGAAGATGCTGAGGACACATAGTAGAACATACATATGTATGGATATTATTATAGCTATTGCAAATTGAAAACTTCAAAAGAAGGGGTACAAATGGAGAAAAATGGGTCTAATTAATCTATATTCTATTCCAGCATATCCAACAGTTTGCTCACTTGGGAACACTAAATTGAAAAGTTTGCTTTTGCCAATTTATTTTGAAATTCTGGGATCATCTTTCCTACTAAACTAGCCCTTAGAACGGTTTGTACATGTAAAAAATGACATCAGCCTTAATAGTACATGAGAAAAGGGAAATGTAATAATTAACTGTTTATTCTTCTTGTGCCTGGCTTACCAATCTCATCATAAAACATTGTTTATTTGCATCAGCTAAAATATTTTTAAGTTGCATAACCCTCATTTCTAATATAACTAACTTATTATTGTATGAAAAGTAGGAAAGTAATAAGGTATAAGACTAAAACAAAGCATCCGACCAACACATTTAACTGATATGAAAAGTTTTTAAAAGAACTGCGAAGAACTTTAGTATTTGCAATTATTGGAAAGCAATCCAGGTTTAATTACAGCAGCAGTGAGACTGTATCAATCTATGAAGGGATTTATCAATACCTGTAATTTTTTAAATTTCTCAATTTTATCTTTCAGGTAGTCCAAAATACTTGAAGGTAAAATTCTCCTAAATGATTTCTAAAAGTGCCAATAAGTCTGCCATGAACTCAGAGATACTCTTACAAAATAATACAGATATTTGAAGACTTCTCAAAACTCAAAGACACCAAAGATACCAGGAACTGTGATTTGAAGGTCACATCCTATCTCTGTCTTTCCTTAATATTATGAAGTAAATTAAGTAAGTAGCTTCATGTTTTTTTCGGTATTTTATGACTTGCCAAGAATAAAAAACCATGTTGTTGTTATACCTGTGGTGAAAGGTAAAAGCTCCCTTGGCTCAAACGTCTGATGACTTTATGGACATGACCATATTTCTTTTATTTAAAAAAATACCTTTTACTTGCAGTTGGCTTCTTCCACAGATGTTCATGAGATTTTCTAAAAGTTCAAGATGTATTTATTATGCCCAAATATTTCAAATGTCTAAAAATATATAAAATCTTTCTTTAGGCTTCGGCGCCACAAATCCAAGTCATCAGGATAAAGTAATATTTTTCACTTTTTGAAGTTTTCTCCTACTAAATAGCTAAGGAAAAAGAAGTAAATTATATGCTAATTCCAGGATGGTGAACCTATGGCACATGTGTCATAGGTAGCCATTTGTCAGAGCATGCGAGGCACTGTCCTGTCAGCTGGCCAGTGCGCATGCGTGCGCTGGCTACCTGAGTTCGCCCTTTTCTAAAACCATTTTTTGCCCTCCCCAGGCTCCAGAGGCTCCAGAGGCTTTGCCCTCCCCAGGCTCCAGAGGCGAAAAGAGCCTCCCTCCCCCCAGAAGCCCTCCGGAGGCTTCATGAGCTTCCCTGAAGCCTCCAGAGCACTTAAAATGACCCTCCGAGCAAACCAGAGGGCCTCCAGGGGGACTTTGGAGCCTGCCTTTGTGGCAAAAAAAGCATGCAAAAAATGGGGGGTCGTGCCTGTAGCGCGTGCATGCGCACTGGGGGGTGTTGCACATTGCATTATAGGTGCGGCACCTCCCCTGCGCTCCCCCCACTTATGGCAGGTTCTCCATAGCAGCTAATTGATTCACTAAGAATTGTCTTATTTGTTTTAAAGTTCAGATATATCTTATTTATTCCAAAAGGGGGGGGGGAAATCCTCCCCAAATAAGAATTAACTTTGAGGTTAGACAAGAATCTTAATTTATCAAATGTATGCTCTCAGTATTAGAAGGAAGCGATAGGAGACAGGGTAATCTGGTGGCAAATAGTGTGGCTAGGATACAGCTGGGAAAGGTTACTCACTAAGGCTTCTCCATTCATTCATAAACTATTTTTTCCAGCCTAAAGGCAGAGAGATTTTAAAGTATTTCATAATGAGTAAACAGAACTAAAAGATCAGAATTGTGCATACAATGGCTTTCCTTGTGCTGATTTATGGAAGTGAAAGCTGGACTTTGAAGAAGCAGAATAGAAAGAGTACTGATGCTTTCAAACTTATGAGATTACCATCAATATCTAAGGAAACATAGATAAATAAAATGGATCATTGAACAAATCAATCCCAAATTTTCACTCAAGGCATACATGAGTAGGTTCAAATTATTCTATTTCAGATACATCATGCAAAGAGTAAGCTCTCCGGAAAAGCCCAAAAGGATGGGGAAAGTAGAAATAAAGAAAGAGGATAGCAAACAGAAATGGGAATGGGAACAGATGTCCCATTGGAAGACCAAAAGTACTACTTTGGAAAGAAATCCTTCTTGAGATCTATTTATGTAGTTGCTAAGAGTCTCTACAAACCTGGTGGCACATACTCAATCAATCAATCAATCAATCAATCAAAAATAAGACTAAAACAATGCATTGGACTGTTTAGTTTAGGATTTATTGCAGAGTAAATATTCACACTTAAAAAAGTTGAAGATCTAGTCTAAATTTTATAAAATGTATTTTAACAGTTTGGGTATTATGTATTCCTTGACTGGTATTGTAAAATTGATCACCATGTTTGATTCTGCCTTGTACAGAATATGCCTTGTCTGTTTTCCTTTTGAAACCATTAGAATTGGTGGGGATTACCATATCTGATGTCTACCTTTCATTATTTAACTCAATACTGGATAGAGAAGCACTTCTCTTTATTGATCTTGAATCTCCCTATAATTTTCAAGAAGACAGGAGATTGGCTGATAGCTATCACTTATCAAGAAAGAAGAACAAGCAAAGAGAGAAGTGTGATGTAATGATTAAAGTTTAGAGAGCGGAAGCAGGAAGACTTAGGTTCGTATCATTTTTGGCCATAGAAGCTCACTGAGTCCAAGTCCTTTTTTGTCAGTTTAATCGTCTCAAGCTTTGAAGAAAAAAACTGTAGGAGGGGTTGTGTGTACCTTTTTTGCTGAGCTCTTGGAAGAAAGACAGAATATAAACCAAATGAATAAACAATAAAACAATCATATGTAACAATGATGCCTTAGATCTGATCTTGTCCTGGAATTGAGCCAAAGCGAGTATGACAAATAGTGGCTGTTTCTTTTACACTTTGATTAGCCTTGAGCAATGTGGGAATCTCATTCTCGTCCTAGTAAGAGATGCACTGACAGGAATCAAGGAGAGGCAGGTAGTTAGTATAAGCTTTCATTCCCTTATATTTTGAAAATGATTGATCTAATGTGAGGCTGGTTTTTCTCCCCAGTTCTACATCTTCTGCTTACATGCCTGACATTTTAGTAGCTGCTCTTGTTAGAAATGCATGGCATCCTAAATAGATTTGTTTGCATACTGTGCTATACTGCTCCCATGAAATGCAGAAAAGGGTTTGCAAATTGCGTTTCTAGGTACAATATGCCATGACATCCAAATATATTTTTCCTCCCGACACACTCAAAGAGGAATCATATATTTCATTAAATATGTCCTGACACAGCTTGATCAGCAGGCAAGCAAAAACAAACTTAAACAACAACCCACTTTAGCCCTGACCTCAGATCAATGACCGACCTGACATTTCTGCTTCTCTGCTGGTAAAGTGCATTCTAAAACTGCAGGGAAAAGCAATGTGGCACAGTGATTTATAATCATAGTTCCGAACAAATGAAAGCCCACCACTTTTACACTTGAGTAAAAATTGGGCTGGGACAATGGGGAACCAAAAACTCATTTGGATACATGTGGAGTTCAAAAACACATCCCCTGGATCTTAAAATCAATGTGGTATCTAATTGGTAGGCAATACTGATATCTCCGTGTTGAAACATGTGATGACCAGCTACTGTGCATACTTAAAATTACAGTAGTGAAATTACTCTCAAAGCCATAATCCTCAGGAGAGTGGACCAACTGATACCTGCAAGCTGTGAATTACAGTCATTCAAACAGACTGTCACAAAAGCACGAATTAACATTTTGGTATCTCTGCAAGACAAAAGTCTCAAACTTGTCACACTTCTAAGCTAATAATAGGACTTTTCTTCTCCTAGGATGCACATGATCTCTAAAGAAAAGCCCTCAATTAAGGTTTTCTCCAGAACAGATCCAGAATACAGCCAAAATAAAAATAAAAAAATAGAAAGATGGGGAAAGATGGGCACCATGTTAATAACATTATTATTACCATGACTATGAGAATTAGTTGGGATATATCACAGTTAATATACAGCATTTACAAACAACCAGAAGAATGAAATCAAGGATGGACAATAAGATTGAAAAAAATCTGTTGAAAGGAAGGTTTGACATCATTTTCTGCTTGGCCGGTCTGGGGTAGTCTCTTTCTATGGGGTTTTAGTTGTATAGTGGGAATTTTAGCTTAGATTGGGTATTTTAGCACAGGTATTATTTAATTTGTTTTTAAGATGTTTTTGATTGTATATTTATGGTTTTAGTTTCCCTGTGCACCGCTCCGAGTCCCTACGGGGAGAGGAGCGGTCAAGAAATTAAACTATTATTATTATTATTATTTATATGTTGCTTAACTGTAGCCTTTTTTTCTTCATCCTCTCTTTTTTCTTGCACTTTCTTCCTTTCCTTTGAAATTTGCCTTTTATTTTTATTCTATAAAAATACTTAATATAAATGTAACTAATATTTAAGATAGCCAGATGATAAAGTAATAAATGTCAGAAATGTCATGAAAGTTTTATCAAATGTGATGAACATATTTAAAATCCCAAAATACTGGAAAGACAGGGATAGTATAATACAGATAATGACTGAATTTAAATTTGAAATGAAACCACAGCTTTTCTGATTAGCTGTAAACTCAGAAAAAAAATAACAATAAACATAATGACATGCATGCTTAAAGCAATAAGAATACATTTTGCTCAACATTGGAAAGAAGACCCAATGGCAAAAATATAAAATTAACAATTTAAATCTGGAAAATATACAGCAATGGAACTGTATTTGTTCATATTTGTATATGTGTAGGTTGGTATGCAAATAGGTTGGGGGAGGGGAAGAGAGGGAGGGACGGAGGGAGAGAGAGCGGGGGATAAATACAAGTTTAACTAAATTTAAGCAAGAATGATTCCCATATATACCACACATCACACAGTATGGCAAATATAATCACTTCTAGGGGGACTCAGAAAGCCAATTGTTTTTTTTTAATCTTTTTCTAATTTTTGGGTATTTAATTATTGTGAAATTTGCTTGGTTTATTTTAACGTGTGTGTACGCACATATACACAAAATATAATTAAAAATTAATATTAAGTAACGTTTAAGAGTGGAACCTCTAGTATGCAGCCCATACTTCAATGTGAATCATACTGATCTTTTTTCAGTTTTATACTCAACCTTTGAGGACGAAACCAAATAATGACATCCTAAATTGTAACTAACATCGACAGAATATTTTTTCTCTTCCGTATTCTCAGTACTCTAAGCTATCTACATAACAGAATGTTAGCAATATTTAACCATATTATATAAACGTCACTGTATCGAAGCAATACAATGTATCAAGGTTTCTAACAGCATCATTACAATTTTAAAAAGCTATTAAGGCTCATCTGTTCTTTTGCTAAGGCTATTTTCAGGTACAGAGAGCCTGAGAGTAGCCAGTCTGTACAAGATAAGGCGAACCAGATGCCACTATTGCTTCTGTAGCAAAATAATTGTAACTATTATTTCTAGTACCAATGCCAACTTTTCATGTGGCTGCCTATATCTTTTCATCCTCGCCTATCTCGTCTACAATACCAAGACAAAAATATAGGAATCCCAAATTATAAACAGCATCCAAAGAAGGTTTCCTTATTCACTATTTTTTTCTAACAGAAGATAGCAGCAATTGAATTGTTCAGTGAAGTCTAGACCCATGAGGGCGAACCTATGGCACGGGTGCCACAGGTGGCATGCGAAGCCATTTCTGAGGGCACGCGAGGCGTTGCCCTGTCAGCTCCAGCACACATGAGCGTGCTGGCCAGCTGATTTTGGCCTTGGTTTTCAGCCATTTTTTGCCCTCCTGAAGCCTCCAGAGGGACAACGGGCAACCTGGAAGTCCATTCCTGGACTTCTGGTTTGTGTGTTGGGCCTTTTTCCACCCTCCCCAGGCTCCTAGAAAGCTTCTGGAGCCTTGGGAGGGCGAAAAATGAACCTACCGAGCCCACCGGAAGTCAGGGAGTGTCACACATGTATTCTCAGGGGGCACAGCATGGCAGGCATTAAATTATGGGGGTGGGCACACGAGCCTGCACAATAGTGCGAGAGTGTGTGCTTTAGGCACCCAGGCAAAAAAGGTTCGCCATCATTGGTCTAGACCAGGGGTCTCCAACCTTTGCAACTTTAAGTCTGAAGGACTTCAGCCTTAAAGTTGCAAAGGTTGGAGACCCCTGGTCTAGACAATAATGTCACCAAAAGAACAAATATTGAACTGATCAGTTCATAACATTTCCTAAGCAAATCTGTGTTTTTTCACTTTCTCAATCCCACACACAAATACCGGCCTAGTGGGAGAGAACCCCCTGTGGGATTTTTCTGTGCACAATAAAGTCTTTGCAATCTCCACCTCGATGTCTGTTTCACTGAGTGTGGCACACCAGGTACGAACCCAGCTTTTTGGGATAAGAATTAGGCATTTACCTATGTGTAGCATGGCATGGCAAACTTGAGCACACAAGCTCCATTTACAATAGCAATAGCACTTAGACTTATATACTGCTCCATGGTGCTTTTACAGCCCTCTCTAAGCGGTTTACAGAGTCATCTTATTGCCCCCAACAATTTGGGTCCCCATTTTATCCACCTCGGAAGGATGGGAGGCTGAGTCAATCTTGATCCTGGTGAGATTTGAACTGCCAAATTGCAGGCAGCCGGCAGGCAGCAGAAAGAGCCTGCAGTACTGCATTCTAACCACTTTGCCAATTTGGCTCAAGGTATTAGGATTGTAACAAAATTAATGCCCAAGCTGGGCTGTGCAGCAAGACCTCTTCTGCTTCCTTTATCACCAATCAAAAAACAAGATCTGTATTAGGGCTGATGCTTTTTATCTGTTTAAAAAACATTTCAGGCTTAAAGATGATATTTTTAGGAATAGGAAAAAAATAGGGAAAGTTCCTAAAAAAATCTCTCCTTCAACTGAGTAGATAGAAAATCTCACCTTTCTGTCTAGACCAGGGGTCCCCAACCGTTGCAACTTTGAGTCTGAAGGACTTCAGCTCCTAGACTTCTCCAGCCAGCTTTGGTGGCTGGAGAATTCTGGGAGCTGAAGTCCTTCAGACTTAAAGCTGCAAAGGTTGGGGACCCCTGGTCTAGACTAACGTAATATGCAATTTAAATAGGTAGTGATATACACGGGGATAGCTATCAGAAAACCAGCCCTACCTATTATAGATTTTATTTATTTTATTTATTTATTTATATTTATATCCCGCCCTTCTCCACAGAGGACCCAGGGCGGCGATAATGAGCCAGAGAATGAGCCAGATGTAAGTTTTCATTATGCTGCTCATGCTATAATAGAGGGCTTTAGATCAGGGGTCCCCAACCCCCGGGCCGTGGACCGGTGCCAGGCCATGGCTTGATAGGAACCGGGCCGCAGTGAGCAGCGCAACTCTTAGAAAGGGCCAGAGAGGAGGAGGAGGGAGGAGGGGGCAGCCCCCTGGGCAGAGCATGCACCGGGGGTGGGAGAGCGCAGGTGCAGCCGCTAGCACCGTTGGGGGCCTGAGAGGGGTGAGTGAGCTGACTCACCCCCCCTGCGCACGCATGCGCCACCTGTTCCCTCTCCCCCCGCTCCCCCTCCCCCCTCCCCCCCTCTGCCGGCCAAGCCATGGCCACCGGTCCGCGGAATTTTTCTAACATGAAACCGGTTCCTGGTGCCAAAAAGTTTGGGGACTCCTGCATTAGATAACTAAACCTTTGGTGTTTCCTATCAAGCTCTGCTTAAGATCTTAATTGATTTTTATGATGTTTATCTCATCTTGCCTCCAAGACTTCAAGGCAACCTAAATTGTATTCCTTTTTCCAATTAAATCTTTACAACATCTGTCATGTATTTTTAATTATTCTGAAATTGGCCCAATGAGCCAGGGAGCTTCTATAGTTGAATATGGAATTAAATTTAGTCCAACATTCTTACTCTCTAAACCATCAAGAATATAAAACATGTAAAAATATTTTCCCCAGATGCCATTTACCAAGCTAGGAATCCTCCAACATGTGCTTGAGAGTTTGGTTCCCTAACTGAAGAAATTATAACTTGTTTTTCATTCTACTGGTTTCTGCTCATTTCCTAATCTATCCAGATTAAATTTAGATTTAAACAGACTAAATCTGTTGTTTAGGTTATTTGAATTATATTCAAATTTTTAAAAGTCCATATTTTTTGTCAGGAAGCCAAAGTGGAAATATGGCCATATTAGTCTCCACTAAATAGAAAGCATATCATAGCATATGATATAGCAGGGTCATTAAGCAAAATGTCACTTAGCAACGGCAATTATGGCAATCCCAGTTACTGTCATTGAGAGAATCCCGTGCAGTCATTACGTGAGGAACTACCCAAATCAAAGTGGCTCTTGAAAAACCTCCCTCTCCCCTATCTCTGTCCTTTTGCCCATCCACCTTCCCACTGCTACCATCTGCCCTCACTATCCAACCCTGTCTGCTAGGGGCATCTTTCATAGCAGCCTTCTTTCATGACCTGGTTGGGTCTTTCTTTTGCAAAAGGAGACTCTGCCCCGCATGTGAAAGGAAGACCCTAGTGGCATATGAAAGAAGTTGGTGTATGAAAGAAGGATCAGTAGTGACACTTGAAGTTGTTACTGAATGAATGGACAGTTTAACGGTTTAACGGTTTATTAAATTTATATACCGCCCTTCTCCCTTGCGGGACTCAGGACGGTGAACAGGCATTAATAAAAGGAAATAAACACATCAATACATACGACATTCTAAAATAATATTAAATTAAATTAGGGCCCATTCTAAAAATTCGAGTTAAATAAAACCAATTTAAAATTTGAATTAAAACCAATTTAAAATAACTAAATTAAAAGCTACTAAACCAGGCCGGCCTCACAGAATAAATATGTTTTCAGAGCCCGACGAAAGAGGCACAGGTCAGTGATCATACGTACAGTAGGTCAGGGAGTAGATCGTTCCAGAGGGCAGGGGCTGCCAAAGAAAAGGCTCTCCCCCTGGGGGTCGCCAGGCGGCATTGTTTGGCCGACAGCACCCTGAGGAGGCCTAATCTGTGGGAGCGAACTGGTCAGTGGGAGGTATTTGGACATTGAGTGAGGACTGCCTCTATCAACTGCTGTACTTAGGGCTTACAGACAGAATCCCTTCTGAAGAGTTCTGTTTCAGAAGAAGTGCTTTAAATATATGATTGCCATCAAAAAGGAAAAGCTGCTTGTGTAGCCTGGGCTCAGCTGATAGTGGCCAAATATCAGAGGGCAAATTGTCATCATCATTACCTACCATCAATGGCACATTAATCCTGGTGACTGTACTGTGAAGACTAGAGTTCTCCACAAAGCACTGTTTCATTTTTACGCTATTTTCTCACACATTTTTATTTATTCTGTCTTATTGTATTTAATCTGATCGTTTTGACATGCATGTTGGATTTGTGACCTGTAATAAAGAAATTGAATTGTTTAGCTGGTTAGTTCCCTTATGGGTCATCTGCACATCTGCTCAGTTTTCCATCTACCAAATGATCCAAGTGATTAATTTAAAAAAAAATAGTACAAAGCCACAAGCATAGTAATCATACAGGAATAGAGGCTCCAGCTCCTCAACGGTAGTCATTGAGCAAAAGACATTTTCCACATACTGATAAAGAATGCCTAAAAGGGAAAAGTCAAGGAGCATAGCATCCCAATGGGTGCTTTTCTCTCAGCCATTCAGTCCCACCCTGACTGAATAAGGAAATAGAACAGTGGAGGGTCAATTGCAGAGCTGGCAGAGTGAGCCTTCTTGCAATGGTATGGAAAAGGACCAAGAAAGTACTAGGACTGCCGTTTATCACTTGATGTCATTGGACTGCTGAAAAAGACTAAGCCTGAGTTTTTTGAATCCAAAGGTAAGGTACACAACCTTTGGAGCAGAAGAGTTTTCAGAGTGGGGGTGCAAAATGCTAGATACCATTTTAGTCATACACAAAACAGGGCAGATGCTATTGTGCATTTACACAAAAGAATGACTAGTCTCTTTGTCTTACACCCTCTTCATCAATCCTGCAGATTCTATAGTTCACATGAAGTGGAAATACGTTCGTGAAGTTCCAATAAACCTTTTTAAGTTACTCTTCAGGATATTGGACATTACTGGCAATGTTAGGGGAATTAAAATCCAGAGTACTCAGCAACTGCACAACCTTTATGAAAGGTTAAGTACAAATAGCTTTAAACCATTATATTTCTAAAAGAACTAATCAATAAGCACTGGAAACTTGATCATGTACCACAAGCCTAGTCTAACAGTAATTAACGGGCCAGACACATCAAGGCCACTGTGGAATTAAAGCTTCATTTGACAATTGCAAGAGGGGCTCAATTCACCAATGCAATATAGGCCTAATGGAAACAATTTGACAAAGCATTAATTCCAAACTAACACCGGGACAAGCAGAATGGAAAACCAATGTTGTAAAGTCCCCAAAATAGCTTCTAAACAAACACTATGTTTGTTTTGTCTTAGAATCAGAAATGCATAATTTAAAACAACTCTTTAACCAGCAAAATCACATATTTCAGAAAACAGAAAAATAAGTTGCAGAAGCATAGGCAATAATTTATTTTCCTACAAATCTAAATTTAAAATAAAACAACCTGCAAACAGCTTTTACATCTGTTATTCCTTGCAGCATTTTATATTATACGTAATATCAAAATAGGATCTTGGAAAACAAATCTGCACTTTAATGCTACAGTATAATAATCTGGGTTCCTACAGAAGAACTCAGGAGATTGAATCGTTGCAGTCATAACAGTTCAATAGAATTAAATGAAGTTGATTTCCAGATGAGTACATTATAATTATGGGTTTGAAGCACACTTGCAACTGAATTACATTTTAGCCTGTTGTATTTCTTTTTCAGTATGTTCCTTTCATTCTACTCACAGTTTATTATTTTTCTTAACAGATATTCTACATGGTGGTTACTGACGATATGCAGCCTTCAACAGGCTATATCTTTAGCTCGAGGCTGTTGCTTAAATATTACATACTTCTCTCCTGCCCCCCAGAAATCTTTGTCTAAATTGCAACTCTTTTGGCTTCAAAACTGTTAGGGTTGCACAGGATTGAACTGTGTAGTTCCTGGTGCCCTCCGAGTTTGGTTATTTGTTTGCAGACATTTCACCAACACTACTAGGTAACATCATAAGAACATAAGAACAGCCTTGCTGGAACAGGCCACAGCCCATCCAGTCCAGCCTTCTGTCTCCCACAGTGGCTCCCCATTTGCTTCAGGGTCTTCCCAAGCAGACGTCTTCACCTGCTTATGATTCCCTGCAAATGGCATTGAGAGATATCCTGCCTATCTCTCCAACCCAGAGGAGTTGGAGAGATAGGCAGGAAAACTCCATACATGGAGTTTACACTCCGTATAGTGTAAACTCCATACACACTCCACACCAACATCATTGGTGTGAGTGTGTATGGAGTTTACACTTCACTTTATAGAATAGCTTACCCTGCCAGTGTTGGGGGGGGGGGGGATATGGCTTTCTCCTTGGTAGTTTCTTGATCGAAGTATTGATGCTCTGTTCATTGAATTGGTTCATTTAAAGGAGTACACTCATGCACACTGATAATGTTACCTAGTTAGGTAGTGAAATGTCTGCAAACAAATAATGAAGCTCAAGAATACCAAGGATTTTGCAATTCTTTTGGTTCTTCTCAGCTACATTTGTAATTAAATGATAAGGTAATGGAAATGGTAAAAGGTGAAGCACAATTGCGTAATGCCAGGGATGATCAAAGCCCTCCAAGGAGTCATGGCCAGGCCTCATCAGTCTGGAGCATTATGGTGGCTCAAATAATGGACTTGGTAGAACATACCTAGAAGTACCAACCAGATAAGCTTTTATATGGTATGTGGATTATCCATCCCCATGATAGAGAAAATTCTGGAATTATAGCAGAATATTTTTATTTCGAATGCTATTTCAACCAACCAACAAACTAGGGAGAAATTCCTAGAATAAGAGTAATATGCTATTTGCTAACAAATGCAGCAGAAATTGATTGAAAAAAACTGCATAGAACTTTAATGAGCTTAATCATATCATACAGCATTCTACTGCTCTACATATGTATACTATATGCCATTCAACATAGCATTATGGTTAAATGAATTTGAGTGCAAATCAGTTTGATATCCAAATAACTTGTGCAAATATAGGCTTTATCTTCATTAATGTAAACTAAAATGATTTTTAGTTCGGCAAGTTTTACCACATTATATTATGCTCATATTTAAGTAATCTAAGATTCAGTTCCAATGCAGACAAGATACTCTACAAAAAGGGTGCATTTCCCTCCTTCCCCATAAGTAAAATTTCTGGAGCAGAGTTGATTACTAAGTTTTTTATGAACAATGAATGGAAATATTCAGCCAAGCAGAGATGCACTTTCTGTTCATATTAAAATGCCACTCAATGAGAAATCCCAATGGGGTGATTTGAGTGGAATAATATGCACCCCTCTATTTTAGTTGTCATGGGTAGATATGAATTCAAACTCTCCAGCTGAGATTCAGTCAAGCAGAACCAGGCACCAGATGGTTATCTGTGTAATATCCTGACATATGTGTTCCTGGTTACACAGCTGTTCTTGAAATTTGAAAGGAATATTTAAAAAGCACAAATATAGAATATTAAAAAGGTAACTAAAGAGACAGAGTACTGGCTGTCTTCAAGTCCTCAATAATAATATACCTACTGGTCCTGTCTACAAGGCTTTTTCCCCATTGCAGAAGTGTACTAAATCTTAGTAATATACTACAGCATCCATTTGCAATGGTCCCTCTGGGTAATCATTATGCTATGGTTTTCCCCACAGATGAATGAGAAGAGTGCTGCTTCTATTTGAAAGCCTGAGTGTTTTGAAAATGAATCCTAATAGATTTCAAAGCCGAGCTGCAAGAAGTGAGTGGATTTTTCAAAAGCAGCATATAGGCTACCTTCAATGATTCTGTCAAGCCTGTGGGGTTTTTTTCTGACTCCCTTGTGCTGAATACCGAAATATGTATAGCACTATATTTAACCATTTTTAATCAATAGATTTTCCTGACCTTCGTTGCATAAGAATGTAGTTTTAGATACTGAAATCCATTTCTAATAGCAACAAATTTTTTGTAGTTTCCTTCAGACACATCCAAGCCACTTCTGTTCAGCAGATGGCAAAGTATGTTCTATATAGCAGGGGTCTCCAACCTTTGCAACTTGAAGTCTGAAGGACTTCAGCTCCCAGAATTCTCCAGCTAGCAAAGCTCTCCAGCCAGCAAAGAATTCTGGGAGCTGAAGTCCTTCAGACTTCAAGTTGCAAAGGTTGGAGACCCCTGCTATATAGCACTATAACTGGCATGATAGTAACTACTGTATGTATTCTCTGTCTATCTATGTACGCACACTTTTATAGAGAATAGATTTTTATAGAAGATACTTCAGAAACATGGTGCACAGAAAACTGATGCGATTAAGCCAAAGGCTGCAATTCTAAGCATGGTTATTTAAGATTATTCCTCACTGAACTCAGTGATTCTTAAAGAAAATGTGCCTAGAACTAAATTTTATCATTATGGAAAATAATTTTCCCGGTCTTAAAAGTGTTTTCCTTACACTCTATAAGCAAGAAAAATAGGTGCCAGACCAACTTATCACTATCCATTTAAAATCCTCCTACATGTCAACCAGATTTAGCCTTTTGATTTTGAGAGGGGGCAGAAATAATCAAGCCCTATGAAACTAAATATCAAATATCCAACCAGGCATAGGATGATCCTCTCTAAGGAGAGTTTTTAAAAAGCAGGGGCATCTCCATTTGGCCTTTTAGCCTTTTCTCTCATGAGAGGGACTAAGCATCTTTTTCCTTTCCAACTTATAGGCAGAGAAGCAGTGCCCAAATCCCCTGGAATCAGAGCATGGAGATCTGTTAAAAAAATATAGCAACCTAGGGAATAGTAGAGTAAATGTGCAATACACTTGGGGGAAGGGGGATTTTTATTTTATGGAAATGATTTCAACTCTATGCTTTTGTTATGCATTGTAATTATTTATTTGCTCTGCCATTGTTTCCCTACAAGTCATATCCCTGATTTTCTCCAATAATATGTCTTGCTTGAAGTCTCTGAGAATTTCATTAAATATTTAACAGACTCCAAGTTTATAAAGGGGAACTGTCCTTTTTGCCTACTATTATGATACCATAAAAGAGCAAGCTTCTATTTTCAGAAGAAATTAATGAGATGAAAGTTTGTTTCACCAGTTGAAATAAAATCTGGCTGGATCAGTCCAAATGTTTATTGTGACACATTGCAAGTTTTATTATTACCAATAGTACAGCCTCAGAAGAAAACAGACTGTGGCCATTATTACCTCTCTATATATAGCAATTTGCTGTACAATGAGATTTATCTGTAGAAGTGCCTGGGCAATAGAAAATAGAAGGTATTGTTCTTAGAACTTGAAATAAGACTAAGTAAATATTTACACAAGCATCTAACCACAATACAAATAAGTCTTGATAGCCACTTTTATCTTCTGTTTCTTCAGGACGTGCCTCATCTAATTTTTGTCCCATACTCCAGCCAAATCATCCTTAGATGGTTTGCTCTTAAAACATTTGGCATGAACAAACAGAATAACAGAGTTGGAATGATCCATGGAGGACTTCTAATTCAAACCCCTGCTCCGGCAGGAAACCCTATATATCCATGATGACGAACCTATGGCACGCATACCACAGGTGGCACATGGAGGCATATTTGGTGGCACACCAGGCACCAGCTGATTTTTCACATTTCCAGAGGGCCAGGAGTGGTGGGGAACGAACATCCGGTTGGCTTGTTGGGGCTGTTTTGTGTCCTCCTCAGGCTTCAGGAAAGCCTCCAGAGGCTGGGGAGGGCGAAAAACGGCCCCCATAGGCCAACTAGAGTTGGGGCCATTTCTTACCCTCCCAGCTTCCAGAGGCTTCCCTGAAGCCTGGGGAGGGCAAAAAACAGCCCCGATGAGCCAACTGGAAATTCGGAAATGATCCATTTCCGGCTTCCAGAGGACCAGGGGAGGCCATTTTCACTCTCCCCAGGCTTCAGGAAAGCCTCTGGAGCCTGGGGAGTGGTCGCACATGCATGCAGAGTTAGGTAGAGAGATTGAGTGGGTGTGTGCACGTGTGCAAATTTGGCACACCATAAGAAAAAGGCTCGCCATCACTGTTATATACCATTTCAGACAAATGGTTGTCCAATTTCTTCTTAAAAACTTCCAGTATTGGAGCACCCACAACTTCTGGAGGCAAGTCGTTCCTCTAATATATTGTTTTGTCATGAAATTTCTCCTTCTAGGTTGCTTCTCATTTCCATACAGTGTTTCCAGGACGAGCTTCCAGGGTGGACCCGCGGCTCTGCATGGGCCATCGGAGGGAAGCTGGCCGGAGGCTCCAAAAACGTCGCGCTGCTCCGAGGCTTGAACGGAGGGGCACGCGGCGCGGAAGAGAGGAGAGGAATGGAGGAACAGAGCGGAGCCGCGTGGCGCGTTGGAGAGGAGGAGAGGAATGGAAGAACGGAGCGGAGCGGCGCGGAGCAGAGAAGAGGAGGAGAAGAGCGGAGCCGGTATGAGCGGACGAGCAGAGCTAGGACGGTCAGTGGGGGGAGAAGTGACCAGCGCTGGAGTGGACATCTGAGACCAGCGACTGTGAAGGCCTGGGGAGGCCAGACAGAACCGGACCTAGCTAGCCGAGGACCAACTGGACTGGCATGGGCCAGCAGGGTAACATCTAGGCCGCAAGGCCTGGCTGGGCCGGGCCGGGCCCAAGGATATCTGGGCCTGGCAGGCCGAAAGATACCAGGAGCGCTGGAGGCGGAGGGGCCGAAGGAACAGCTATGTGGAGGCCTCAGAACGCCGAAGACGACCGGGCCGAGGCCACAGTTTAGAGATGCCACCGGGGACAAAGGTGGGCAGTGGAGGCCCCAGGCCGAAAAAAAACTGGCCTCAGCTATTAGAACTTTTCAGCTAAGGCCCACAAGACTCGTGGTATTGTGGTACTGGAGGAGACTGAGTAACATCTGGGCTAGGTCCTTAAGGACTACAGGCCGGGACTACTTTACAACTGGAAGGCCAAAGCCACCCTCCACCCCCAGTCTGATATATATATATGAACTAACTCTCCCACCTTCGATGACTAACTATCTATGAACCATGCATGATTTTTACGAACTTTATGAATTTTATGAACTATTTATGAACTTTTTAGAGCCGGTCTAGACGTCTCCTGGGTTTAACTTGTATTATATATATTTTAACATCTATTTATAATAATTAATATTTTAATAACATCTGGAATTTTAATGCCCTGCCTATGCAACTCCTCTGACCTTATATTTTATATCTATATCAAATGTTCTCTAAAGCAGACCTACTACTACTACAGGTTTGGCCCTCCGCTATAACGAGGGCCCGCCTTGATGAGGGATTTATTAATCCGGAGAGGTGGGCGAAGCGCAGTCTCAGGTGTTTTTTAGTTTGTAAATTGTTGTCTATTTTAGGGGGTACCAGGGTGGGGGGAGGGTATAGACAGGTCGAGACGAGTAAGAAGGAAAAGGGCCGGGCCAGCAGATGGCGGGAGGAGGCGGAAGGATCCACTGGGAGGGGGGAAATACGAGTCGCTTCCATTGAGGGCCTACCCATCCAGAGGGTTGCAGGGAGAGGCAGGCCCGAGGGGAGACAAGTTCCATCCTCCCGGTTGGGGGCGCGTGGCTGTTGGTTGCAGACGGTCAGGTGCCACAACCCCCGCAGGCTAGGTGGTCAGGGAGTACAGTGCCAGGGCCCGCGGCTGATGTTTTGCAACGCCAGGTCCGTGGTCAACAAAGCCCCCCTCATCCATGACCTTGTGTCAGAGGGGGAGCCGGACCTGGTGGGAATTGCGGAGACCTGGTTGGGGCACAAGGGAGGACTCCCCCTCGTTGAAATGTGCCCGCCAGGTTACCGCGTTTTTCATCAGCCCCCAGCCCTAGGCAGGGGTGGAGGGGTAGCGGTTATTGTTAGGGAAGGTCTAGAACCGAGAGAGACCATTGTGCCACAGACCACCGGTTGTGAGTCCCTCTGCGTGAAGTGGGGCCTAGGGAGGCAGTTGGGCTTGCTGGTTGTATACCTGGCTCCCCGCTATGTAACAGCAGCCCTGCCCGAGCTCCTCAAGGTGATCGCTAAGATGGCAGTTGAGACTCCCAGACTGATAGTCATGGGGGACTTTAATCTGCCATCGGTGGGCGAATCATCAGAGGCAGCTCGGGAGTTCATGGCTTCCATGACGGCCATGGACCTGACCCAAGTAATTCAGGGCCCCACCCATGAGGGTGGACATACACCGGATCTAATCTTCGTCTCTGGCCAATGGAAGAGTGATCTGGGTATAGAGGATATAGTCATCACACCCCTGTCATGGTCAGACCACTCACTTCTCCGGCTCGACTTTCCAATCGCTACACCCCACCGCAGGGAGGCGGAACCTGAGTCACCTATTTGGTTCCGCCCCAGGCGCCTGATGGACCCTGACAGGTTCCAGACGGCGCTTGGGCCACTTCCTGTATCCCTGACCCGCGCCCCGATGGAGGACCTCGTGACCGCATGGAATACTGCGGCCACGGGAGCCTTGGATCGGGTCGTGCCCTTACGGCCTCTCTTGCGGCGGCGAACCACCTTGGCTCCTTGGTTTACCGAGGAGCTAAGGGTGATGAAACGCCACAAGAGATGCCTAGAGAGGAGATGGAGGTCTACTCGGTCTGAATCTGACCGAACACAGGTGAGAGCCCATTTACGGACTTACCTTGTGGCGCTGAGAGTGGCCAAACATCATCATTGTGCCACTCTCATAGCATCCGCAGATAACTGCCCTGCCGCCCTGTTTAGGGTGACCCGCTCCCTCCTCCAACCCCATTACAGGGTAGAGCAGAGGAATTTGGGATTTATCTGCAGGATAAAATCGCTCAGATTCAGAGCGAGTTAGTCTCCATCGATGGAACAGTGGGATGCCCCAAGGCAGGTCTTGAGACAGTTTTGTGGGAAGAGTTTGACTCTGTTACTTCCGAGGATATGGACAGGTTACGTGGGCGACTGCGAGCCACCACATGTTTATTGGACCCGTGTCCCTCCTGGCTTGTACTGGCATCCTGGGAGGTGACACGAAGCTGGCTCCAGGAGGTTGTCAACGCTTCTCTGAGTGAGGGTTTCTTGCCCGCCTCCCTTAAAGAGGCTATGGCGAGGCCCCTCCTGAAGAAGCCCTCTCTGGACCCAGCATTATTGGTTAATTACCGTCCGGTCTCCAACCTTCACTTTTTGGCGAAGGTTGTAGAGAGTGTGGTGGCACAACAGTTTCCCCGTCACTTGGAGGAAGTTGATTATCTGGACCCGCGCCAGTCCGGCTTCCGGCCCGGGCACAGCACCGAGACGGCATTGGTCGCGTTGGTAGATGATCTCTGGAGGGCCAGAGATGGGGTTGCTCCTCCATCCTGGTCCTATTAGACCTTTCAGCGGCTTTTGATACCATCGACCATGGTATCCTATTGCATCGGCTGGAGGGGTTGGGGGTGAGGGGCACCGTATTACGGTGGTTCTCCTCCTACCTCTCCGGTCGATCACAATTTGTGTTGGCAGGAGAGCAGAGGTCGACCCCGAGACCCCTCACATGTGGGGTGCCTCAGGGGTCGGTCCTCTCTCCTCTCCTGTTCAACACATATATGAAGCCACTGGGCGAGATCATCCGTGGTTTTGGGGTAGAGTACCACCTCTACGCTGACGACACGCAGCTGTATATATCTACCCCAAACCACCCCAACGATGCCGTAGCGGTGATGTGCCGGTGCCTTGAAGCCGTGCGGGCCTGGATGGGAAGTAACAGACTCAGACTCAACCCGTCCAAGACCGAGTGGCTGTGGTTTCCGGCATCCCGGTACAACCAGTTGACTCCATCACTGGCCATAGGGGACGAACACCTTACCCCTGTGGATGGGGCACGCAACTTGGGCGTCCTCCTGGATACCTGGCTGTCCATGGAAGATCAAGTGACAGCCGTGGCCAGGAGGGCGTTTTACCAGGTTCGCCTGGTACGCCAGTTGCGTCCCCTATTGGATCGGGATGCCCTTTGCCCAGTCACTCATGCCCTCGTGACATCCTGACTGGACTACTGCAATTCTCTCTACATGGGGCTCCCCTTGAGGTGCACCCGAAGACTTCAGCTTGTCCAGAATCAGCCGCGTGAGCAATAATGGGAACCTCAAGGTTTACCCACATAACACCGCTCTTGCGCGAGCTGCATTGGCTGCCTGTCGTCTTTCGGGTGCGCTTCAAGGTGTTAGTTACCATCTTTAAAGCGCTCCATGGCACGGGACCTAGTTATCTGCGGGATCGGATCCTGCCTCATACATCCCTGCGGCTGATTCGCTCCCACAGAGAGGGACTTCTCTGGGTGCCGTCCACTAGGCTATGCCAGCGGGCGACGCCCAGGGGAAGGGCCTTCTCTGTGGTGGGCCCAGCCCTCTGGAACGACCTTCCCCCCGAGATCAGAACAACTACGGACCTCCACTCCTTCCGTCAAAAATTAAAAACACACTTTTTCTGCTTGGCCGGCCTAGGTTAGTCTTCCGTCTTTTAATAGGGTTTTTAGGGGATTTTAGTGTATTTTAAGATAGGGTGATTTTAGCGCAGGGATAATTTGGTTTAATTCGTATTTTATCTATCTATTTATGTATTTTATATCGATATTTTTAATTTCTCCCTGTGCACCGCTCCGAGTCCCTTTGGGGAGAGGACGCGGTTTATAAATAAAAATATTATTATTATTAAAAATATTATTCTTGTCCTGCTTTTGGATGCTTTGGAGAATAGCTTGACTCCCTCTGCTTTGTGGCAACCCCTGAGATATTGGACAGATATTGCTATCATGTCTCCCCTAGTCCTTCTTTTCATTAAACTAGACATACCCAGTTCCTGCAACCGTTCTTCATATGTTTTAGCCTCCAGTCCCCTAATCATCTTTGATGCTTTTCTCTGCACTCTTTCTTTTCTACATCGTGGTGACCAAAACTGGATACAGTATTCCAAGTGCTGCCTTACCAAGGCATTATAAAGTGGGTTAACTTTATAATTAACACGTCACGTGATCTTGATTCTATCCCTCTGTTTATGCAGCCTAGAATTGCATTAGCTTTTTTGGCAGCTGCAGCGCACTGCTGGCTCATATTTAAGTGATTGTCCATTAGGACTCCAAGATCCCTTACTTTATACTTTTGAGCCAAGTATCACCTATCCCAGTGATGGCACGCGGAACCATTTCTTAGGGCACGCAAGGCGTTGCCCTGTCAGCTCCAGCGTGCATGTGTGCGCTTGCCAGCTGGTTTAGGCCTTCTTTTGAGGCCATTTGTCACCCTCTGGAGGCTTCAGGGAAGCTCCTGAAGCCTCTGGAAGTGGAGTGGAGGCTGTTTTCACCCTCCCCAGGCTCCAAGAAAGCCTCTGGAACCTGGGGATGGCAAAAAAGGGTGCACCAAAATCAGGAGGTCACGCACATAGCATTATGGGTGTGGCACGCCCATGCATGACCTCCTTGCGCTCCCCCCACTTTTGGCACACGAGCCAAAAAAGGTTAGCCATCACTAGGTCCTATCCTATACCTACCATAGCAATTTTACTCTGGATTCAATCAGATGTATTTCACCAGCCATTTTGGGAGGGAGGGAGGGGGCAAAAGATGGACTCAGCCCCGCATCAGTTAGTTATTTTAGGCTGGTATAGGTACATGTACTTTTTCCTTTCTAGTCTCTCCCAGGGCTATTCTGCTATAGGTAGTGGAAGTTCAGCATAATAGTTGGTAAGGAGACACATTTATCCATTCTCTGCCATTTTATGGCACCACTTCCTAGGCTTTTGATGCTAAAGAAATTATGAAGAAACCCAAGACCAAAACATCCTTGTGCTCAGCTACTGTATGGTAATTCCCAAGTTTTGTTTTTTTAATAGGTTTATGCAGTATTGCCAAAGAAACAATTCCCTCCCCCCCCTTCCCCCATATATTTAAAATGTAAAAACACTCATCATTTGCACTAGGAATTTCCTATTACTCGTTTCACTAAAGCAGAGATACTCAGTCATAGGCTGGATGCAGTTGCAAATTCCTTTTATTTGATTCAGAGTCTTACTGCCCTGATTTGGCAGAAAAACAGAAAATAATGGTAGAGGTTTAAATGCATTTCCCCAAATATTAAAAAATGATTAGGTAATTAAAAACCCAGCTCCACCAAAAGCAAGAATAAAAGAAATACCCAAAGTGTCCTCTGGGAAGTTTACAATGTAATTACCACAATTTCCTTAGTCCTTGGAGACTATTAAAAAGAGTGTGGTTTGTTTTGTTTGTTTGTTTTGTTTGTTTGTTTTGTGGCCATAAAAACTTTTATTTTCCCCCAACAAATGTACCAAGTCTAGAGAAAGACTAAGTATGGTTTGGAAATTATACCCATGTTTTCCCCAAAATAAGACAGGGTCTTATTTTCTTTTGACCCCCCAAATAAGTACTTTTTGAGGTGCAGGAGAAAGCGAGCGTGGTCATCTCATGGCAGCTGCTGTTTTCTGCATTACTGGGCCTGCCACTCATTTTGCGGCAGCCATTAGCATGGCAGAAGACGCAGTGGCTAGGGTTGCAGAAGCTGCTGTTAGGTAAGGGAATGTGGGGTGCATGGGCCATGTTCCCCCTTCCTTTCCCCGCTCTGCCCTTGCCTTCTCACCTCAAGCAACCAGAGGAAATGGCGGCAAGCAACCAGAGGAAATGGCGAGGACTGGCTGCACGTTTAAATATTTTTGGGGAAGGTTTATTTTTGGAGGAGGGCTTATTTTAGTGCATGCATTCAAAAGCCCGACTGGGCTTATTATCCAGGGATAGGTGGGTCTTATTTTCAGGGAAATAGGATATATAATACATAATTTTATATTGGGACAATAGTTTGCTGTGTCACAGTTACTTTCATGGATAGGGCTTTATAGAAGTCTCTGATTACATTGCAGGTAACTGAGTCTTAGAAGAGACTGTTATAAAGCTTACCGTATAGCTTACCATATAGGACACACCTTTTTCACTCAAAAAAGAGGCTGATAATCTGGGTATGTCTTATACACGGAATATAGCATTTTTTCCCTCCCAAAACCCCGCCCCTTCACTAAAATGGCCATGCATAGCCTTTAGGAAGCTTTTAGAGTATTCCTGGGGGCTGGGCAGGGCAGAAATGAGTGAAAAATGGGCCATCTTTTGCTCAATTTTACCCCCCCCCCCCCAGCTCCCAGGAGCACTCTATAAGCAATGGCTATGCATGCCCTTTTTTTGACACAAAACAGACCTATTTTCACAAAAAACAGGCTGTTTTTTTGCTCGTTTTACCCCCCCCCCCCCAGGACTCTACAAGCTTCCTAAAGGTTATTCATGCCTTTTAAAAAAACAGACCCGTTTTTGCAAAAAATGGGCAGGTTTTGGGAGGTCTGCAGAGTGCAAAAACGTGTTTTTTTTTATTTGCCTCTTCAAAATCTTGGCGTATCTTATACTCCGGTGTGTCTTACACTCCGAAAAATATAGTAACTACTCGCCTTAAGCAACTTTGTATTTCTATCAGATTTCAGGAAATACTTAAAAATACTTTCTTCATTCAAATAGTAAAGAAAAATAGTTTAACAAACCAGATCTTAATGGCAAATGTCCAAGGGTGAGAAGGAAAACTCGGCTTATACTAATTGGTATAAAATAAAGTTTAAACTTTTACTAAATATTCAAAATGTCTTACAAATATGAATGTATAAGTTGAATAATTTAACTGGAAAAGTCTTCTCCAACTTGAAAAATAATTTTGAAGTCAGAGGTTATGAAACAAGTTTCAGCAGTTGTTCAAAGTCCTTATTACTGTAATGCATGACATTGTTTATAAAGTTGTAAACAAATGTAATAAAAAAAATCAATTGCAGCAGTATAAAGTGCTCTGTTAGAAACTGAGTGTGAAAACTCTGAAGTGGGCTACTTTTACAATTATTAAAGAGAAATATATTAAACACTCTTGAAGCAAAAAAGCAAGACACATTAAAGCAGGGGTCTCCAACCTTTGCAACTTTAAGTCTGAAGGACTTCAGCTCCCAGACTTTTCCAGCCAGCAAAGCTTTGCTGGCTGGAGAAATCTGGGAGCTGAAGTCCTTCAGACTTAAAGTTGCAAAGGTTTGAGACCCCTGGATTAAAGTACTGAGATAAAAACATATTTTTTTGAATATGTAAATAATTACACAGAACAATTCTCTACAGGTGAAACTCAAAAAATTAGAATAACGTGCAAAAGTTCATTTATTTCAGTAATGCAACTTAAAAGGTGAAACTAATATATGAGATAGTCTCATTACACACAAAGCAAGATAGTTCAAACCGTGATTTGCCATAATTGTGATGATTATGGCTTACAACTCATGAAACTCCCAAATCCACAATCTCAGAAAATTAGAATATTACATGCAATCAATAAAACAAGGATTGTACATAGAACAATATCGGACCTCTGAAAAGTATAAGCATGCATATGTACTCAGTACTTGGTTTGGACCCCTTTTGCAGCAATTACTGCCTCAATGTGGTGTGGCATGGAAGCTATCAGCCTATGGCACTGCTGAGGTGTTATAGAAGACCAGGATGCTTCAATAGCGGCCTTCAGCTCTTCTGCATTGTTTGGTCTCATGTCTCTCATCTTTCCCTTGGCAATGCCCCATGGATTCTCTATGGGGTTCAGATCAGGCAAGTTTTCTGGCCAATCAATAAATGATTGCATGCAATATTCTAATTATCTGAGATTGTGGATTTGGGGTTTTCATGAGTTGTATGCCATAATCATCACAATTATGACAAGTCACGGCTTGAACTATCTTGCTTTGCATGTAGTGAGTCTTATCTCATATTAGTTTCACCTTTTAAGTTGCATTACTGAAATAAATGAACTTTTGCACGATATTCTAATTTTTCGAGTTTCACCTGTATATGAAAAACACCAGAATATAATAACAGATACAAAGTATTATTTTTTAATTGCAGTTCAAGCCTTTTGGCTACAATCTTATATTCGCTTCAATGAAATAAAACTATGTTCAACTTATGACTTATTGAACATTACAAATTGTATAGTAATAAATATTCCAGTTACAAAATAAATCACGTGGCAGCACTTTCAGAATAAATAGCTCATTGAATTTAAATCATGTAGTCTTTTCTAATTACCAGCAAGGTAGAAATTAATGTCAGTGGTACTTCTCAAGGAAAAGTATTAATATAGCACATTATTGCTGAAAAGCACTTATCATAAGGAAGATCAGTCTTGTTTTCACAAATTACCATACCTGCACATATTCTTATATGGAATGAGAGCTAAAGTCCCCTGGTAATGAGCAGACAGGAGAAACTGGACAAATATTAAATTTGTTTCACCTCTTCCATTTTCTGTGACACTGGTTAACTCACTGATTTTTTAATAAGAAAATTATCCCCACTTGTAGTTTAAAACAATGAAATTCCCACTGAAGACGTGAATGCAATTTTATTTCTTTGTAATAAATTATACCTAACAGCTATCACAAGAGAATAAGCTAATATCAAAATCAACTAGTATGACAATAATTCTCAAATATGAATTGGACTAAGTTGCAGATTTGAATAACTGCTTATTGCTTAGAAAGTCAAACCTTATATTTTATTTTTAAAAACTATTGTTTAGATCTCCTATCATCCATTAATGTTCCAAATGTTGGAAATCATGTAATAAATTGATGCACATAAAACCATATAAAATAAATAGCATATAATAAATTGAAATCATTTCTTAAAGTAAGATTTAGAAAAAAGTATTTTTAATTAGTAAACATGTGGAATGTAAGTCTAAGTGCTATTGATATTTCTATCTCCATAACCAACCCTAGTGGGCTTTATCAGAGATTAGCAAATAAAATCCCCCGTCATTCTGCAATTGTTGCACAAATGCTAACAAAACAACTGTAAATAATTCATAGCAAAATATGAATTCAGCAGCATCAAATATCTTAAACGCAAACAAGGTTTACTATATTTTTCAGAGTATAAGACGCACCTTTTTTCCTCTAAAAAGAGGCTGAAAATCTGGGTGCGTCTTATACATTGAATACAGCATTTTCTGCCTCCTGAAACCCCGCCCCTTCACCAAAATGGCTGCGCACATACCCTTATGGAGGGCAGAAATGAGCAAAAAACAGGGCGTTTTTACACCACCACCCCAGCCCCCAGCAGCACTCTATAAGCCTCCATAAGCCTCCAAAATAGCTATGCATGCTATTTTTTTACCAAAACACGGCCCGTTTTCACAAAAAAATACCAGGCTGCTTTTCCTCATTTTGCCCCCCCCCCCAAGCACTCTGCTAGCCCCCCCAAGGCTGTTCATGCCTTTTATTTGAAAAAAACCAGATATTTTCGCAAAAAACGGGCCGTTTTGGGGAGGTTTGCAGAGTGCAAAAACACTTCCCCCCCCCTTTCGGAAAGCTGTTTACTTAGAGTGATTGATGAGAATTACGTTGGTCAAGTACTGTGCCTGCAGAAACCAAGATTTGTTCCAAAGGTAGCCAGTGATTTCCTTCTCCAGCACATGGGTTAATACACCTGGAAACATCTACCTACCTACCTACTCTCTCTCTCTCCCTACCTATCTACTGTATTTCTCTCTCTCTCTCTCTATTTCTCTATTTTTCTCTCTCTATCCCTCTACCTACCTACTGTATTTCTCTCTCTCTCTGTCTCTCTCTCTCTATCCTTCTACCTACTTATCTATCTACACACACACTCTCTCCCTACTTACCTACCTACTGTATTTCTCTCTCTCTCCCTATCCCTTTATCTACCTACCTAACTACACACACTGTCTCCCTACCTACCTACTGTATTTCTCTCTCCCCCCCTCTACCTACCTACCTACCTACCTACCTACTTACTCTCTCTCTCTCCCTACCTACCTACTATATTTCTCTCTTTCTCTCCCTCTCTATCCCTCTATCTACCTACCTACTTAAAAAAAAAGGCCTCTTCAAAACCTGGGTGCGTCTTATACTCCGGTGCGTCTTATACTCCGAAAAATACGGTAGCTTATGTTCTTGAAATAATATATGAAAAACCCAGAGTTTTCATTTGGCTTAGGCCCCCTGTTTGTAGAAAAGGCATCTAGAGCTATATTTGCAAATGATTTTTCAGGCTCTTGAGACTAGAACGAACCACAGGCTTCCTTCCTAAATAAAATGGTTGTAAATAAGTATTGTACAATCTATTCAGTGGACTTCACTGAGAAAATAGGAATGAATCAAAGATCAGATATTATATACACGTAGCCCTCGAGGTATGTCCACTATTAGCCTAAAATTTCTGTTGTTAAATGAGACATTTGTAAGGTACATTTTGCCCCGTTTTGCAATCTTTCTTGCCACAGCTAAGTGAAACACTGCAGTTAAGTTAGTAACGTGGTGATCAAGTGAATTTGATTTCCCCATTGACTAGCTTCTCCAAGGTGAGCAGAAGGTGATCGCATCATCCTGGGACACTGCAACCATCATAAATATGAGTCAGTTGCCAAGCATCTGAATTTTGATTAGATGATGATGGCAATTTGCAATGGTTGAAAGTGTGGAGAATGGTCATGGCTTTTTTTTTTAGTGCTGCTGTAATTTTTTCTTTTTTCTTTTCTCTCTTCTTTGTTTCTGTTATAATTTTCCACCAGTGAAGTTAAAACCAATTTCATTGTAATTTTTACAATGACAATAAAGATTATTATTATTATTATTATTATTATTATTATTATTATTATTATTATTATTATATCGAACGGTCACTAAATGAACTCTAGTAAGTCAAGGACTACTTCTATGCTATCCACCAAAGACCACAGAAGCCATTGCATTTATGCTTATGACTTTCAGAAAATCTTGGAAGGGAGGGATGCCTTGTTAAGTAGCATATCCTTTATCTCAGGGGTCCCCAACCTTTGCAACTTAAGTCTGAAGGACTTCAGCTCCCAGACTTCTCCAGCCAGCTTTGCTTCAGTCCTTCAGACTTAAGCAGTCCTTCAGACTTAAAGTTGCAAAGGTTGGGGACCCCTGCTTTATCTGTATCATATTCAAACAGGAAATATAAACAAGGTTTTGCGCTAGCTAATAATTTGTCTGCATTTTTAGGTGCCAGTTAATCAGCTCAACGTTTATTTTACAGTTCGTTCAAATTGGTTTCTATAGACGCTATCTGACTATTTCATCACATAGACTTTTGGTGTCTTCTCAATAAAGGTTTCTGTTGAAACAGGTAGATAATTTTAGCTGGTAAATGGTATCCTCAGCTAAAGTAATGTTTGAATATAACAAACAATAGGTTTTTTTGTTTGTTTGACAGAAATCACAGCATATTGGAAGTTTTTTCAAAGACCAAGACTATAATACTATGGTTTAGGTGCAACTCAGTACAGGGTATTTGCCCAAAGGTATAGCAAACTACTCCAGACTCGCATTAAAGTAACTGCGCATAAACTGATGATAAAATGTAACTAATATGCAGATAATCCTTATCTAGCAACTACAATCGGAACCCACAACTTGTTCCTCAAGCCACATTGTTAAGTGGAAAAAGCAGGTGTCAACAACTGTGTTTCGGATTTTACTCACTCAGGTGCTGGGATGATTAGAAAAAAAGGAAATAATGATTGTTTTTATATCCATTAAGAGAAAGGGATTACAAGAGAGAGAGGGAGAGGGACAGAGAAACTGATGGTCGTAAATGTAGACATTGGTCATAGAATTATTTTTTTTAGAATTTTTTTTTTTATTACTATCATTACTGTGTGTGATGATCATCACAGAGACCTGGCTTCATCCACTTGTACTGGATGTGTCTGTGGAGCTAACTAACCGCACCACACACCGCTTTGACAGAAACAACAACTCTGGTAAAAGCAAAGGTGGAGGACTGTGTATTTAAACACATAATAACTGGTGTACTAACAGTAGAGTTGCTTATACACACTGTTCTGCAGACGTGGAATTCTCAACTGTCATTTGTCGGCCATTTTATTTACCTGAAGAGATTTCTGTTATAGTTGTCACTGCTGTCTATATTCCACCTGATGCAAATGTTAGCACAACGCTCAAACCAATTTCATTGTAATTTTATTTTATTTTATTACAATGACAATAAAGACTACTACTACTACTACTACGACGACGACGACGACGACGACGACGACGATGATGATGATGATGATGATGATGAAAAAAGCAGGTGTCAACAACTGTGTTTTGGATTTTACTCACTCAGGTGCTGGGATGATTAGAAAAAAAGGAAATAATGCTTGTTTTTATATCCATTAAGAGAAAGGGATTACAAGAGAGGGGGGGAGAGGGACAGAGAAACTGATGGTCGTAAATGTAGACATTGGCCATAGAATTATTTTTTTTAGAATTAGAATTATTTTTTTATTACTATCATTAACTTCAAATGGTTGCTGCCTGAGATAGTTACTAAACAAGGTTACCAATAATCATTAATAATAAATATAATTATATATAATTTATTACAATAACAGACATGTACAAAGCATCCACAAGTGATTGCAAGTGGCTCAGAAGTAAACTAAAACAGCTTATCCATATGCTTTGCTCTTGAATGGTTTGAAATTCTTTCGACCATTCTACTTTAGCTGTTGTAATTGGAAGCTGACTCTTGCAACTGCAGTATTGTCTTTTGAATTTTCCTCTCTAGGCCAGTACAATTATAGTCCTACTGCTATTGCTTAGGCCTTCAGATGACCAACTAAATAAAAGGCCATCTTTTACTCTATGTGCCAAATGCATTAATATGCAGAACCCAATTTTCTCAATAAGCATGCAGTTTTAGAGCCTATTAGAACACTATTTGGTTCACAGATCAACTAAACTGTAATTTATTTTCGTTGATATTGGCTTAGCATGTTGTGTGAATTCAGTCAGAATTGATGTTTTAATTATTCAGAGGTGGTTTACATAAGGCATAGGTTAATTATGGCTTAAATAGTAGTGCATCAACTCAATTGCATATACAATCCAGTCTTTCCTCCAATCTGCAATGGTTGTCAGTCTGCTTTCAGGTCCAATTCAAGATGTTGATTTTAATGTTTATATCCCTTCAAGACATGGGACTGGGCGAGAAACTACTTATTTCAGCCCACCTTATTAGACTGAGCAGAGAAGGCATACTGTGGGTTCTAGCAACTGAGGAGCTGGTGATCCCAGGAGACCTTCTCTGCTGTGGCACTCACCATTAGATTAGCTCCATTCCTTTTGATAGTCCAGAAAGTGGTCACGATCTGGCCATGTCATCAGGCCTGAGCCTCCCAGGGAACCAGTGATATCCTTGGATGTCTCCATCACCGAGAATGGTTGTATCTTCTCTTTGCCTAATGTGTTGTATATATCATGGGTCTGGGCCACGGCCTATTTGCCAGCAGACTGCATGGCCGGGGCCCTAGGCTGATGTTTTGTAACGCCAGGTCCATGGTAAACAAAGCCCCTCTCATTAATGACCTAGTGTCAGAGGGGGACCCGGATCTGGTGGGAATAACGGAAACCTGGTTGGGCCCCGAGGGGGGTTTACCACTCGTGGATATGTGCCCACCAGGCTACCGTGCATTTCATCAGCCTCGGGCCTCTGGCAGGGGTGGTGGAGTGGCGATTATTGTTAGGGAAGGTCTTAAGCCGAGGGAGACCACGGTACCAGAGACCACCGGCTGTGAGTCCCTCTACGTGAGGTGGGGCCTAGAGAGGCAGTTGGGCTTGCTGATTGTATACCTGGCTCCCCGCTATGTAACAGCAGCCCTGCCCGAGCTCCTTGAGGTGATCGCTGAGATGGCGGTTGAGACCCCCAGACTATTAGTCGTGGGGGACTTTAACCTGCCATCGGCGGGCGAGACATCTGAGGTAGCTCGGGAGTTCATGGCTTCCATGACGGCCATGGACCTGACCCAAGTAGTTCAGGGCCCCACCCACAACGGAGGACACACGTTGGATCTGATTTTTGTCTCTGGCCAGTGGAGAAGTGATCTCGGAATCGGGGATTTAGTCATCTCACCCTTGTCATGGACAGATCACTCCTCCTTCGGCTGGACTTTCCAATCGTCACACCCCACCACGGAGAGGCGGAACCGGAGACACCGAGATGGTTCCTTCCCAGGCGCCTGATGGATCCCGAAAGGTTCCAGATGGAGCTTGGGCCAGCACCTGTAGCCTTGACCCGCGACACGACTGAGGACCTAGTGGCCGCATGGTATAGTGCTGCCACAGGGGCCTTGGACCGTGTCGCGCCTTTGCGGCCTCTCACGCGGCATTGCCTCACCTAGGCTCCCTGGTTTACGGAGGAGCTGAGGGAGATGAAGCGCCGCAAGAGATGCCTAGAGAGTAGGTGGAGATCCTCTCGGTCCGAATCTGACTGAACACTAGTGAGAGCCCATTTGAGGACTTACTTAGTGGCAATGAGGGTGGCCAGACGTGAGTATTGTGCCGCCCTCATCGCGTCCGCAGATAACCGCCCGGCAGCCCTGTTTGGGGTGACCCGCTTCCTCCTTCAACAGAGGCCGCAGGAAGCCCCCCTGCAGGGCCGTGCCGAGGAATTTGGTGAATATCTGCTGGATAAAATCGCTCAGATCCGGAGCGGGCTGCCCTTCACAGACAGTAGTCTAGAGGAAGTTCCCGAGGCAGGTCTTGAGACAATTTTATGGGAGGAATTTGACTTTGTTGCTGCCGATGATACGGACAGGTTGGCCAGGAGGCTAAAGGCCACCATATGTTTATTGGACCCGTGTCCCTCCTGGCTTGTACTGGCATCCTGGGAGGTGACATGAGGCTGGCTCCAGGACATAGTGAACGCTTCTTTAAGTGAGGGGTCTTTGCCTACCGCCTTGAAGGAGGCGGTGGTGAGACCTCTCCTCAAGAAGCCTTCCCTGGATCCAGCATTATTGGAGAATTACCATCCGGTCTCCAACCTTCACTTTTTAGCGAAGGTTGTAGAGAGTGTGGTGGCACTGCAGTTTCCTCGCCACCTGTAGGAAATTGATTATCTAGACCCGCACAAGTCCGGCTTTCGACCCGGTCATAGCACCGAAACGGCATTGGTCATGTTGGTGGATGATCACTGGACGGCGCGGGATAGAGGTTGTTCCTCTATCCTCGTCCTGTTAGATCTCTCAGCGGCTTTTGATACCATCGACCATGGTATTCTATTGCGCCGACTGGGGGGGGGGTTGGGGGTGGGAGGCACCGTTTTACGGTGGTTCTCCTCCTACCTCTCTGGTCGGTCGCAATTCGTGTTGACAGGAGGGCAGAGGTCGACTTCTAGGCCCCTCACTTGTGGGGTGCCGCAGGGGTCGGTCCTCTCGCCACTCCTGTTCAACACATATATGAAGCCGCTGGGTGAGATCATCCGTGGGTTTGAGGTAGAATACCATCTGTACGCTGATGACACACAGCTGTACATCTCTACCCCAAACCACCCCAACGATGCCGTTGAGGTGATGTCCGGGTGTTTGGAGGCCGTACGGATCTGGATGGGCAGCAACAAACTCAAACTCAACCCGTCCAAGACCGAGTGGCTGTGGTTTCCAGCCTCCCGGTTTAGCCAGTTGACACCATCACTGGCCATGGGGGGCGAAGTTCTGACCCCTGTGGAGAGGGCGCGCAATTTAGGAGTCCTCCTGGATTCCCGGCTGTCCCTGGAGGATCAGGTGGCGGCCGTGGCCAGGGGGGTGTTTTACCAGGTTCGCCTGGTCCGCCAATTGCGCCCCTTACTTGACCGGGAGGCCCTTCGCACAGTCACTCAAGCGCTCGTGACCTCTCGTCTGGACTATTCACCCATCTATCTATCTATCTATCTATCTATCTATCTATCTATCTATCTATCTATCTATCTCTACCTACCTACCTACCTACCTACCTAATCTATCCATTCATACATCTATCTATCTATCTATCTATCTATCTATCTATCTATCTATCTATCTATCTATCTATCTATCTATCTATCTATCTATCTATCTCTACCTACCTACCTACCTACCTACCTACCTACCTACCTACCTACCTACCTACCTAATTAATCTATCAATTCATCCATCTCTCTCTCTCTCTCTCTCTCTCTCTCTCTCTCTCTCTCTCTCTCTCTCTCTCTCTCTCTCCCTACCTACCTACCTACCTACCTACCTACCTACCTACCTAATTCTATGTGTGTGGTTCTTATCCAATTGCTGTCTTCTGCCCAGAGTTCCTTTTGGTGAGATTGGCAGCTATATAAATTTGATTAATAATAAAAGTATTTTGGAATTGGGTATAAAAAGGACTGGGGGGTGACATGACAGCAGTGTTCTAATATTTGAGGGGCCACTGCAAAGAAGTCAATCTATTTTCCAAAGCATCAGAAGGCAAGAAACAATGGAAGGAAAAATTAATAAAGGAGGGAAGCAAGCTAGACTTAAGGAGAATTTGATTTAACTGTAAGAACAATTAACCAGCTGTCCTTCAGAAGTTGGGGATGCCCCATCACTGGAGGCTTTTAAGATGAGACTTGTCTGGAATGGGTAAGGTTTGAGCAGGGGGTGGGTGGGTTAGAACAAGGGTCTCCAACCTTTGCAACTTTAAGTCTGAAGGACTTCAGCTCCCAGACTTCTCCAGCCAGCTTTGCTGGCTGGAGAATTCTGGGAGCTGAAGTTCTTCAGACTTAAAGTTGCAAAGGTTTCGGGACCCCTGGGTTAGAAGAAATTAAAATTCTAATGCAAACTTCAAAGATAATGAGAAATGTAATTAATCTTGACTTTCAAGCATAGATTGTACTCTAACCTTTCCTACTTTGATTCATTTTGTCTTAAGATATCATGCTCTGGTATTGGTTCAATCTTTATTTGGAGCCCAGAGCCCATGGGTTAACCCAGTGTTTCTCAACCTTGGCTTCTTTAAGTCCTGTGGACTTCAATTCCCAGATTCTGGGAGTTGAAGTCCACAGGACTTAAAGACGCCAAGGTTGAGAAACACTGGGTTAAGCAAACCACGAATGAGTTAAAGACGAGCGAGCCTGCAAAAGTAGCCGGTGAGCTCTACAAATAATTTAGACACCCCCCCCCCCGCCCCCGATATCCCTACAGTCAGCTTCTTCCTTTCTGAAAGCTCGCTCGCTCACGTCCGACCTAGGCTCGAACCGGCGGCCGACCTTAACACCCGAACGCGCAGCTCCAGCGCGCTCTTCCTGGTCTATTCCCTGCGCATGCGTCCTTCTGGCCCTGGGTCACGAGAAGCGGGAGGAACCGAAAGGCGATCGGGATTCGTTTGTTGGCTGGGCGGCCGAGAGGCGGTGTTGAATCCCGGGCTTTTGCTCTCGCCATGGGACGCGGGAGCCGGTGCCGGGCATGGTGCTGGTTCTTAGCGTTGTTGAACGGGGTGGGGGGCCTGGCGGCAGCAAGCGCTAAAAGGCCTCCGCTGCCTTTGGTCCTCAACACCTGGGCGTTTAAGAAGGCTAACGAAATAGGTGCTGCTTCTTTGGGCTTCTGGGTTGGGGAGGCATCAACGTGGGGGTCTCTTTGTCCCCATAATCTGGAAAGTTTTGTATCGTTTCTCTGCTTGCTCCTTCCTACTGCATTTAGGGTCTCTCCAGCCAGGGATCTGCAAAGTTGGCACTTTTAAGACTGGTGGACTTCGACTCCCAGAATTCCCCAGCCAGCCAAAGTTGACTTCTTTAAGACTGGTGAACTTCGACTTCCAGAATTCCCCAGCCAGCCAAAGTTGGTTCTTTTAAAACTGGTGGACTTCAACTCCCAGAATTCCCCAGCCAGCCAAAGTTGGTTCTTTTAAAACTGGTGGACTTCAACTCCCAGAATTCCCCAGCCAGCCAAAGTTGGTTCTTTTAAAACTGGTGGACTTCGACTCCCAGAATTCCCCAGCCAGCCAAAGTTGGCTTCTTTAAGACTGGTGGACTTCGACTCCCAGAATTCCCCAGCCAGCCAAAGTTGGCTCCTTTAAGATTGGTGGACTTCGACTCCCAGAATTCCCCAGCCAGCTAGGGAATTCTGGGAGTTGAAGTCCATCAGTCTTAAAAGAGCCAACTGTGCAGACCTCCGTGTCTAGGCCAGTGATGGCTAACCTTTTATGGCTTGCATGCCAAAAGCGGGGGAAGTTGGGGGGGGGATCGTACTATGTGCACTTGGTACGCTTTTTCCGCCCTCCCCAGGCTCCAGAGGCTTTCTAGGATCCTGGGGAGGGTGGAAACAGCCTCCCCCCCCCACCTCCAGGGGCTTCAGAAGCCTCCAGAGGGTGAATAACAGCCTCAAAAGAAGGCCTCAATCAGCTGGCCAGTCCACACTTGCGTGCTGGAGCTAACAGGGCAGCACCTCGCGTGCCCTAAGAAATGGTTCCACATGCCACCTGTGGCACCCGTGCCATAGGTTCGCCATCACGGGTCTAGGCTGATGCAGTTAATGGTATAATATAACATCTAGCTGCCTTATAAGTGATTACCGTATACTCCAGGGAGAATGTTTTTGTATTGGCATATGTTTGGTTTGCACTGAAAATAGATTTCACGTTTAAGCACCTGCATCTTTACATGCTGAGCAAAATGCTACTGATTATTGCTCTTTTTGGAGCCTGTTTGGTTAGTGGTTAAGATACCTGGCTAGAAACGGGGAGATGGCCAGTTGTAATGCTGCCTTAGGCACAAAGCCACCTTGGGCCAGCCACTTTCTCTTAGCCCTAAGAAAACGGCAGGGGTAAATCACTTCTGAATAGCCTTGCCAAGAAAACTGAAGGAACTTTCAGTCCGAGAATTGGACATGATTGAAAGGGGAAGGGGGGGATTCTTTCTTTATATTATGATTTAAAGACCATCACTGTAATACAGATTAACAACTCTTTGAGATAATGACCCCATTCCTTGGCAGTTGCTAAAACAATGATGTATACACTAACTTGTACATTTGATGTGTAGATCTTTTGGTGAAATAAAATTGATCTTGGTTATTCTCAAAAAGATAAGCAGCAGCATAGAATCTGCTTGACACTTAAAGGGAAAGCTATTAGAAAATCTTATCATTGGCTGGAAGAATTTAAAATCGTACATCCTAGGAGATGATAATGGCAAATCATTCTATATATATATATTGATATATATATATTATTGCCAAGAAATAAAATTGTCAGGAATTGAGCTTCAACAAAACTTCTTAAACAAGATTTTACATTTGATGAATTGAGCATTTTGATTTGCAGTTGTTGCTAATAGTAATTATTAGGGAAAGCATAACTACCTTTGTAAGCCTTAATGAGTATAATGAGACCTACTTTGGGGTGAATATTTCAAGGAATGTGCTGTTCTTAATATAAGTAACGTTGGAATATTCCTGGAATTAAATTTAGTTTAGCATGTGTTCTGTAACAGCTGAAAGAAAAAAAAAGTGATTCCATAAAATCAAATAGCCCTTTTTAATTTTAGTTTACTAAAGGCAGATTTTAAAGAGGATATATAAGTAACCAAGAAGTTACAACATTTAATCTTTCTCCAATTAGGTTACATTTTTTGACACAAGACTGAAGTGCTTTGAATGGTTATTCATTAGATTCAGACTATAAAGTTATACCTTGGAATAGTACTTATAAGAAAAACCCTGTGCATTTCTATTGGCAATTTTTGATGATTTTTGAACATACGATTTTTGACATGCACATATTTATATTGAACCAATTGCATGTTATAAGAATGGGTGCAAAATTTGCCTGTACTTTTCTTGTTAGATAAATGATGTGCATTCAACCAGCTGTAATAAGTGTATACATTCTTTTGATTGCAGCATGGAATACCTTACAAGCAGGAGGTTCGGAACTTGATGCAGTAGAAAAAGGTTGTGGGCAGTGTGAAATAGAACAGTGTGATGGAAGTGTAGGATACGGCGGAAATCCAGATGAACATGGAGAAACAACTTTGGATGCCATGATTATGGATGGGTAAGACACCCTACAAACAGAGATTTTCCCCCCCAAATCCAGTAATTTCTGAAAGGAGGAAAGGTGAGCCTGAGCCTTCTTTTGCATGATGAAGCAATTTCTTGCCATATTAAGATGGAAACACTGGAACATTAATGTTAGGTCCTAAGACAAGCATTTCTCTTTTTTAAAAAAATAATGAAATCATCCATGTCCAATATCCAGAAGAGTGATATGGTCCCACCTAATTTGTGGCCTTGTTAAGCAAATGTTTTGCTCATTCACCAATAGGTTTCCCATTTCTGTTTTACAGTTTTAAAATTGAACTGCAGATATACCGTAATACAGCAACCAATTCTATGTTAATGGCCAACTCCATTAAACAGTATGGTAGTAAATGCTACTGAGATCAGACATTCATGTGTGCATCTAAGAATCAGGATATTGTGCAGCAGCTGCCAAAAAAGCCAACACAGTTCTAGGCTGCATAAACAGAGGGATAGAATCTAGATCACGTGAAGTGTTAATGCCACTGTATAATGCCTTGGTAAGGCCACACTTGGAATACTGCATACAGTTTTGGTCGCCACGATGTAGAAAAGACGTGGAGACTCTGGAAAGAGTGCAGAGAAGAGCAACCAAGATGATTAGGGGACTGGAGGCTAAAACATATGAAGAACGGTTGCAGGAACTGGGTATGTCTAGTTTGATGAAGAGAAGGACCAGGGGAGACATGATAGCAGTGTTCCGATATCTCAGAGGTTGCCACAAAGAAGAGGGAGTCAAACTATTCTCCAAGGCACCTGGGGGCAGGACAAGAAGCAATGGGTGGAAACTAATCAAGGAGAGAAGCAACTTGGAACTGAGGAGAAATTTCCTGACAGAACAATTAACCTCTGGAACAGCTTGCCTCCAGAAGTTGTGAATGTCCCAACCCTGAAAGTCTTTAAGAGGATGTTGGATGGCCATTTGTCTGAAATGGTGTAGGGTTCCTGCCCACGCAGGGGGACTAGAAGACCTACAAGGTCCCTTCCAACTCTGCTATTGTATTGTATTGTATTGTATTATGAAAGTTAAAAGAAAAATAGAGGGCAATTGGATGGCTGAGGCTTGCTGCTATTTATTGACATAGGTCAAAGTATTCTGCTTAAGTGAACATGCCAAGTGAAGTATTTAGATTTTATTTATACTCTATAGTAAACCTCTACTCTTTACCTAAATTTTGATTATGTGCCATCAAATCCAATGTGGAGTCTTAATAACTACATAGATGTTTTTTTCATGACAGTCTGTCCCTAATCTGGTCTTTCCATCAGTGCCCATCAATAAAACTGAGATTGTCTTTGCTACTGGTCATCTTCTTTATCCTTCCACCTTTCCCAGAATTACAGCCTTTTCCAAAGTAGGAATATCCAAAGTAGTATAACATGAGTCAGGTTATTTGTGTTTTGAGTGAGAAATGTATGCTAATTTGTTTGATTATCCTTTTCCCCCCTTAACTATCCATGATGTTATAATGAATTTTCCGCAACACCCAGATTTTAAAAGCATTGTTTTTTCTTTGTCCTGCTTTTTCAAAATCCAAATTTCATTTCCATAGTGTTACAAGGAATATCATTGCTCATAATATTACGATTTTTGTAGATAAAAACACATCACAGTATCTGTATTTTTAAGCCCTTCATGTCTATTGTAATTGCTAGTTTGCAGAATATTTCTGGACTGTTTGTTCCTTTACTGTCAATAGTTCTTCCAAAAACTTAGAGGTTTTGTACCTGCTCAATATCTTTTGTCAATTCTGATTATTCTACCTTTTTGGTCTTTACATTTTAGTCTCATTTATTCATTGTCCTCCTTGACTTTTACGATTCTGCAGATTACCTACAGAGCTTGCAGATTCTTTGTATTTTTGACTACTGGAGTAATGATAATCTAATCAGCAAAGTTTCTTTCTACAACTTTAAAACCATGTTCATATTTTTCCAATCCTGCTTTGCTTAATGTATATGTCTAGTACATAGGTTGAATAAATAAAGGAGACTATATATCAATGACACCTTTTCCAGAATATATCATTGTAATATAGGTCAGGAAGCCCTAGGATGGCCAGACAATAGTGAAGCATGGCCTCCAGATTGGCAAAATTCTCATGGTAAAAAGTATTACACTGATTTATCATTGACTGTCCAAAACTGTATGAATTGATGCCGTTGCGATTATCATTACATGTGATCATCTGCCTCCCTATATTGTTGCTATGTTGTGCTTCAGGTGCCTCCTTCCTTTAACACAGGGGTCTCCAACCTTTGCAACTTTAAGTCTGAAGGACTTCAGCTCCCAGAATTCTCCAGCCAGCAAAGCTGGAGAATTCAGCAAAGCTGGCCGGAGAATTCTGGGAGCTGAAGTCCTTCAGACTTAAAGTTGCAAAGGTTGGAAACCCCTGCTTTAACAGTGCTGCTGGGTTGACTTCATGCCTTGGATAATCCTGCTGGGATTATATATTCTAGGCATGTGCAATTGGCATTCTTCACTCATCCTTCCCAGGAGCAGAGCTGCAATGATAAAGTGGCACAGCAGGACTCTGGGAAGAGAGGTGTCCCAAATTAAATCATTCTTCAAATCTATATTCCCTCATGCTATGCTTTGATCTGTGGAAGTGTAACAAGAATCTTTTTTCTTCTTAAAAAAAATCATACAAAACTATATTGAAGTTATTCTCCTCAGCTTTTGCTATAATAAAGTGATTTGACCATCTTTAACTAGTATCTTTGAAAACTGTTTCCACAAAAAGTTTCCTAGTAACACAAAGTCACACACAAATATTTCTAGCATGTTATGTGGTTATAGATGGTTGTTATACTACGTACTGCGTTCCATCACCATCCATGTTGGAACAAGATGGTTTTTCGCTACAAAATGGTTCCTTCCCAAGTACTGCATTCCATAGTGTAGGTAGTATAATAATCTGAATTCTTGTTTTTTTGACCCAAACATTCTTAAATTCTCTAAGTATTTTAAGAAATTTAAATAGAACCCCACAGGGCAAAAATCTTAAGTATCTTAAGGAGATAATCAACCAATAAGAGTATCTCGTTTAGAGTGCTTTGAAATGGATATTGCATCTTGGGTGGTAAATTTATATGTGAGAATACATGGTGCGCATAGCAAATATTTCTTCCTCTGATATATGTACTGGTGAATTTCTATATAAAGTATTTTAGAGAGGAGAAAGATAAACTTGTTCCATGGATGGCAGCCTTGCAATTTTGAAAAGATCAAAGAAACCTGCTGATATTAGCAAAATACTTTTTAATTTAAAGTTTTCAATCCAATGTGGGCTTTGTATTCTCAGCTTTTAAACCTCTTGGTTTTGCTTTATCCAAACGCTGCCATATGATTAGAGCTAAATGTGTTTTTTAGTTATAGCAGCAGCCTGTAGCATGCAGTTATCCAGATTGCAGCCTACAAGCATAACTTATTAGTTAGCAGACTAGCAGTCTGAAATTGATTATTGAATATCAATGTATCTATATACATTTTTCATTAATACCAACAGTTTGACATAACTGATTTTGTTTTCTGTATCTTGAGGGTAGCACTTTAAATATTTGTTCCTTGTTTTTGTTTATGATCTAGTAACACAATGCAGGTTGGAGCAGTAGCAGATCTCAGACGCATTAAAAATGCTATTGGTGTCGCACGGAAAGTAATAGAACATACTGAGCACACTTTTCTAGTTGGCGAGTCAGGTAATTTTGGTTGTTGTTGTTATCCTATTTGTAAATATTAGTTACCATGAGAAAAGCTCAGAACCGGAGCTAAGAAGGCCTCAGAACCTCAATGGACAAATCAGAGTAATCAGTTTTGCAAAACTGACTACTCCGATTAAAGAAAAGAACATAAGTACTTTTGTTTCCACATTATTATTATTATTATTATTATTATTATTATTTATTATTATTATTATTATTATTATTATTATTATTATTATTATTATTATTATTATTATTATTATTATTATTATTATTATTATTATTATTATTATTATTATTATTATTATTATTATTATTACATGGAAACCGCTTCTGAATTTCATGCTTGATGTGGAAAAGAATGTAACTTTAACTTTGGGTTTTATAGATTAGATTGGTAGATCTTTATAGAAATAACTTGTTCATTTTATTACAGAAAAATAAAAAGCTGTTATTTGATGTTAATGCTCTATTCTACTGCAACAAAGAGAATTGGACGTCAATCTTCTTTTTCTTTTCTTTTCCTACCTTTCCTCACTTCCCTCTCCCCTTTCCCCTCCCCTCTCACTGCTCTTTTATTTACTTTTGCATTTTGCATTTCATAATACTTTATATTCTATCCCGGAGCCATTTGTTAGGGTACGCGAGGCATTGCCCTGTCAGCTCCAGCGCGCATGTGCACATTGGCCAGCTGACTTTGGCCTTCTTTTGAGGCCGCTTTTCGCCTCAGAACACAAAAAACCGGCCCTATGGGTAAACCGGAATTTCAGGAACGAACTTCCGGTTTGCTCGTAGGGATGTTTTTCGCTCTCCGGATCCTTCAGGGAAATTCCTGAAACCTCTGGAGGGCGTCCAGGAGGAGCGGAGGAGGCAGTTTTCGTCCTCCCCAGGCTCCTAGAAAGCCTCTGGAGCCTGGGGAGGTCAGAAAACATGCGCCAAAAGCAGAGGGGAGTTCTGGTCGCTCACGCATGCGCTGGGTCGCACGCATAGCATTATGGGTGTGGCACACCTGCGCTCCCCTCACTTTTGGCATGCGAGCCAAAAAAGGTTCACTGTTACTGTTCTAGGTAAAAGCAAAATAATGAAAAAGAGGCCACAAGCTTCATGTAGCTCAGTTTGGGCTACTAGTAACTTGTTAGCATTTCTGTTTGAATAATTATATGATGATATAATTTGGAGGCGGAGCTAATAATAATAATAATAATCTTTATTGTCATTGTAAAAATTACAATGAAATTGGTTTTAACTTCACTGGTGCAAAATTATAACAGAAACAAAAAAGAGAGAAAAGAAAAAAGAAAAAACTAGCATGTGCCTGGAGTGATTGCGGTTGAATTTAAAAGTCTCACAGCCCATGGATAGAAGCTACCTTTAAACCTGTTCATTCGGCTGGCTATACTTTGATATCTTCTGCCTGATGGTAGAAGGGCAAAGAGATACCAACCAGGGTGTGAATCATCTTTGAGAATCTTCCTTGCTCTGCTAAAGCAGCGAGATCTGGCGATGTTATCCAGTGATGTCAGAGGGCAACCAATGGTTTCTTGTGCCGAATTGATCACTCTCTGTAGTGCCTTCCTCTTCGCAACTGTTAAACCAGCATACCACACTGTGATACAATATGTGAGGACACTTTCTATGATGGACCGATAGAAAGAGGTCATCAGCCGTTGTTCCACCTGATTTTTCCGCAGGACTCTAAGGAAATGAAGTCTCTGTTGAGCTTTTCCAATCACCAGAGACATGTTGTTTTTCCAGGTGAGATCTTGGCTAATAAGCACTCCTAAGAATTTAAAAGAGGAAACCCTCTCCACACAGCCCCCCTCGATATACAGTGGGGCAGGTTCCTCTCTGTGCCTCCGGAAATCTAGCACCATCTCCTTTGTCTTGCTAGTATTTAGATGTAAGTTGTTTCTTGATCACCATGCGGATACCTTCTGGACTTCTTCCCTGTATGCTGATTCGTCCCCTCCAGTTATGAGACCCACCACCGTTGTGTCATCTGCAAATTTTATTATGATGTTGGATGGATCAGAGGATATGCAGTCATATGTATACAGTGAGTAGAGGTAGGGGCTGAGCACACAGCCCTGATGGGAGCCTGTGCTGAGCTTCAGTGTGGAAGATGTAAAGGACCCAACCCTTACTGTTTGTGGACGATCGGTCAGGAAATCTTTGATCCATTCACAAGTAAGGGGAGGGAAATTCAGGTCAGTCAACTTTTCAATGAGAATGCCTGGTAGGATGGTGTTAAAGGCCGAGCTATAATCTATAAAAAGCATTCTGACATAATTCCCAGATTTCTCAAGGTGGCTCAGTGCGATATGGAGAGCAGTGGTGATGGCATCCCCTGTCGACCTGTTGTTTCTATACGCAAACTGGTGTTGATCAAAACTTGGTGGAAGACAGGACCTGAGGTGTTGTAGGACCAGTCTCTCGAAGCACTTCATCACTATAGACGTCAGTGCAATGGGTCTATAGTCATTCAAGCTTTTTATGGCTGCTGTCTTTGGAACTGGGATAATGGTGGCTGCTTTCAAGCATGATGGGACTCTAGCCTGTTTCAGGGAGAGGTTAAAAATCCTTGTCAGAACCCCTGCTAATTGGTCAGCACAGGTTTTTACCACTTTCCCCAACACCCCGTCTGGACCTGCAGCTTTCTTGGGATTTACAGCCTTCAGCTCAGCTCTCACTTGATGTTCATCCAGGGTGAGTGGCTGGATGTTACAGGGCCTTTGGGACAAAGCCACAGAGACTGGTCTTTTAACCTCAAAGCGGGCGAAGAAGCTATTTAGCTCCTCTACTAGCAGGGCATCAGCATTGGCTATTTTTTTTGTATTGCCCTTATAGTTGGTTAGGTGTTGTAGTCCCTGCCACATCTGTCTTGAGTTGTTATCTTCCAGATACTTCTCTACCTTTTGCTTGTATTCCTGTTTAGCTGCCTTAATGCCTCTTCTCAAGTTTGCCCTGGCTTCATTATATTTGTCTTTGTTTCCTGCTTTGAAAGCGGAGTTTCGGGCTCTCAGCAGTGATTGTACCTCTGCTGACATCCAGGGTTTACGATTGCTGTAAACTCTGATAAGTTTATTCACTGTTACATTATCTGTACATGTTTTAATGTATGAGAGTACAGTGTCAGTGAATTCTTGCAGCTCCAAGTGTTCAAATATACTCCACTCGGTAGTCTCAAAGCAGTCCTGTAACTGACAGAGTGCTCCCTCTGGCCAGATTTTGACAGTTTTCAAGACTGGCTGTATCCTTTTCCTGAGGGGAATATACTTTGGGCACAGCAGCAGAGAGATGTGGTCAGACGTACCCAGATGGGAGAGGGGGATTGATCTATATGCCTGTCTTAAGTTTGAGTACATATGGTCTAGAGTATTCTTACCTCTGGTGGTACACTGCACATACTGTACAAATTTAGGGAGAACAGACTTTAGACTGGCTTGATTAAAATCCCCAGCCAGGATAAAAGCACCCTCAGGGTAAGTTTGCTGCTGCCTCTCGATGTCATCATCTAACTTAGAGAGTGCTGTGCTAACATTTGCATCAGGTGGAATATAGACAGCAGTTATAACTGTAACTGAAATCTCTCTAGGTAAATAAAATGGCCGACAAATGACAGTTAAGAATTCCAAGTCTGCAGAGCAGTGTGTATAAGCAACTCTACTGTTGGTACACCAGTTATTATGTGTGTAAATACACAGTCCTCCACCTTTACTTTTACCAGAGTTGTTGTTTCTTTCAAAGCGGTGTGTGGTGCGGTTGGTTAGCTCCACAGACGCATCCGGTACAAGTGGATGAAGCCAGGTCTCTGTGATGATCATCACACAGCAGTCACGAATGAGGTTATTCGCTGCCATCCATAGTTCTAGTTCATCGGTTTTGTGGACAAAGGATCTAGAGTTGGTTAGGAAAATGCTTGGTAATGCTGGTCTGTGAGGCTGCTTTCGTAACCGAACTAGCAAACCTGCTCTGCATCCCCGCTTCTGCTTCCTCTCTCTTCGCTTCCTCCTAGGCCAAACAACGATCCATGGAGAGCCTGGCAGTCTTACTATGTCATTCGGTATATTATGAGACTGCTGGAAGTCGCTGGTAATATCTAGTCGACTAGAAGATCCAATCTTTAATAACTCCCTGCGGGTATAGACTTGTTTTTGCCTAACTCTACTACTGTGACACCAGGAGCTCAAAGCCGCAGTGTCTAAGCGCGCCGCCATCTTGGGGGGAAAAAAGCTAATATATTATTATAATTATAATTATATGATGATATAATTTGGAGGCGGAGCTAACAGAAGAGGCAAGCTTGCCTGTCCTTTGTCGGCAGCTGGATCTGCTCATGTGGATGCTAGTGCTGTGGAGTGTGGCAGTCTGCTGCTGGGATTTTTAGACGATTAACTGACCTTTGGGAGTTTTGAACTGTTTGAACTGCTACTGGTGTCTATGTGCCAGGGACTTCAGGAGACATTGCAGGACTGGACAGTTGCAAGAATACTCCGTGCAGCATAGCCTGTCTTTGGGCTGGTCCTCTGACTATTCCTTGAAATCTTTGGCATGTTTTATAATCTGATCTTGGGAGGCTATTTGGAGGACTCTGGGTAGAACCTCTTGCAGAAGGTTCCTGCCCCATTATGTGGGAATGGTTTGACCCTGCTGCTACTGAGGAAGCAGGCAGCATCCTAAGGAGTATGTGTGCAAGCACTTGTGTTTTAGACCCATGCCCCTCCTGGCTTGTAGAGCTTCCTGGGAGATGACATGTGATTCTGGCAGTGATTAATGTTTCCCTGCAGGAGGGGTTAGTGCCCCAACACTTTGTCCACCCTCTTAAGAAGCCATTGCTGGATTCTATCCTGTTGGGTAGTTTCTGACCTGTTTCCGATATTCCCTTTTTGAGGAAAGGTTGTTGAGATGATGATTGTGTGGCAGCTTCAGAGGTTCCTGGATAAAATGAACTATCTAGACCCGTGATGGCGAACCTATGGCACGGGTGCCACAGGTGGCACGCAAAGCCATATGTCAGGGCATGTGAGGCGTTACCCTGTCAGGTGGCCAGTGCACATGTACACACTGGCCAGCTGACTTCAGCCTTATTTGGAGGCCATTTTTTACCCTACGGAGGCTTCAGGAAGCCTCTGGAGCGTGAAAAACCAGCCCTATGGGCAAATCGGAAATTTGAAAACAGACTTTGTTTGCTCGTAGGGCCGTTTTTCGCGCTCAGGAGGCTTCAGGGAAGCTCCTGAAGCCTCGGGAGGGCCTCTGGGGGAGGGGGGGCGGGGGAGGCTGTTTTCACCCTCCCCAGGCTCCTATAATGCCACTGGAGCCTGGGGAGGGCAAAAAAAACCACGGCAAAAATGGGGGGAGCGTTGGTCGTGCGTGCATGCACACTGGGGTCATGCGCATAGCATTATGGGTGTGGCATGCCTGTGCACGACCCCCCTGCGCTCCCCCCGCTTTTCGCACGAGAGCCAAAAAAGGTTTGCCATCGCTGATCTAGACCCTTATTAAGTCAGGATTCAGGCCTGGATATGGGACGGAAATTGCATTGGTCATGCTTTTTAATGATCTCTGGAGAGAGTGGGATAGGTGTAGTGCATCCATCCTTGGTCTACTTGACCTCTTGGCGGCCTTCAATATCATCGACCATGGTATCCTTCTGGAGCAGCTTCAGGGGTTGAGAATGGAAGGCTCTGTGCTATCTTGATTCACTTCCTCTGTGGCCACTCACAGTCAGTGTTAATAGGAAGCGAGAGGTCCAGCCCTTGTCCATTGCTTTGCAGGGCTCAGTAGTCTCTCCGCTTCTGTTTAACATCTACAGGAAATCATTTGGTGAGATCATCCATTACCTTCGACTGACATGATATCAATAACTCGCCTGTGGTGAGTTAAGCGATGCTGTGACCTTCTTCTCGCAGTGCTAGGGGCTATTAGGGGCTGGATGGGGAGCAACGGGTTGAAACTGAACCCTGGCAGGACTGAATGGCTCTGGGTTTGTGTTTTTGTCCATGGACCCTAACCCAAGTGTGTAATCTGGGGGTTCTCCTGGATTTGCTACTCCTGCTCAAAGAGCAGTTATAGCCAGGATGGTCTTTGTGCAACTGCAGGTTGTGTGCCAGTTATTCCCTTTCCTGGATGAACAATGCCTACTCACGGTTACCCATGCCCTAGTCATCTCTCATTCTGACTATTGCAACATGCTCTACATGGGGCTGTCCTTGAAAAGCACCCAGAAGCTCCAGTTGGTCCAAAATGCAGATGCCATGGTGTGCACATGTGTCACCTCTGCTACGGGAACTGCATTGTTTGCCAATTTGCTTCCTGGTACAATTCAAGGTGCTGGTTGTCATCTTTAAAGCCCTTCATGACTTAAGACCAGTTTATCTCAGGGGCCATCTCTTGCTGGTCACATCCACCTGACTTACTAGAGTGGGAAGGCAAGGAATATTGTGGGTCCCATCCGCTAAACTGGCGGGATCCCGAAGAATGGCCTTTTCTTTGGAACGTCATTTCTGCAGAAATTAGACTCGCCTCACAGTATTTCATAAGGCCCCGAAGATGTGGTTGTGCCAGCAGGCCTGGGGAACCCAAGGTGCAGTGGAACCCATTGATTAGCTTATTGAATCGTGTGCTGTAGCCAGGTGTGTGTGCGTTATTTTTTTGGTATGTTCATTTTTTCTATATTGTGCTTTTATTGTTTGTAAGGCACCTGAAGCTGCTGTGAGTGAGTAGGCATATGTGTGTGTGTGTGTGTTGTGTTTGTGCTGATAAATAAATAACAAGGGAGACTAGTATAGGTCTATTTCAAGCTATTTAGATCTCATCAGCTAGCCAGATCCTCACTGGGATTTGAACCTGGGTCGTTTTACATGTAAGGCAAGTGTAATTGCCACTAGGCCCCAGGTTCTCCTCCTTGATCAGCTGAGCCAGGGGAACAAGTATATGTGACACAGTACACACACACACATACATTTAAATAAGCAATAAATGGTTTTAGTTTTGGCAGCCATAAAATCTCAGGCAGGAACTTGTACGGTCTGGGTCTTTAAAGGGATTGCACATTACATTTCTTTTGTGTCTTTTCTGGGAGATAGAACATGTAATCTCTCAGCATCCATTATAGCAGGGGTTCCCAAACTTGGCAACTTTAGGACTTGTGGATTTCAACTCCCAGAATTCTCCAGCCAGCTATGCTGGCTGGAGAATTCTGGGAGTTGAAGTCCACAAGTCTTAAAGTTGCCAAGTTTGGGAACCCCTGCATTAATAGTCTGTGACCAATAAATGAGAAGAAAAGTGCAACAGTATAACAATTTAAAAGTTCTATACTATAGGTTCATATGCTGTACATTATGATTGCAGTCAAACTTTAACTACCGGAATACTCATACTTGTGGGGTTTTTTTCTATAAAGCTTCACTCTTTGCAGAAAGCATGGGATATCCAAGTGAAGATTTAACGACACCGAACTCTGTTTCAATGTATATAAAATGGCTCAATCAAAACTGCCAGCCAAACTTCTGGAAGGTAAAACATTTAAAAATAAACCTTACTGTTAATTTGCCATTTTAAAAAATCTGCATATTTCATATCTTATGTTCGTCACTTTGAGACAGGGTGACTGACTGCAATGCACTTTGCTGAATATAATATTTCGGAGTCACCAGAAAAGGACATCTTGATGATATAATTTAATATTTAATATTTTGTAGTAGTTTTAAAAACTATTTTGTAGTAGTTTTAAAAATTTCAAACATTGCATATAGCAGTGATGGTGAGTGCCCAAACTGGAAGGTGTGGAACTCGGAAACCTGATGACCAGCACCAGAAACTCGATGACCAGCTGGCAAGCGAGCATTCGCACCTCACCAATGACCAGCTGGCTAAGCTGGGGCAACGGCGCATGTGCCCACCGAGAGGGCTCTGTGTGCCACTTCTGGCGCGCATGCCATAGGGTCACCATCACGGGCATATAGAAAATGAAAAGTCTAAAAGTGAAAGAGAAGCCAGTTCATTTAATATTTCTCAACAGCCATATTGAATTGTATCACTAAGTCTATTTTGTATTTTTTGATGGTCAAGATAAGAGAAGGGGGGCAGGGACAAAAGGTTTATTCACTCAAAGAATTGTGGATATGTCTATTAAACGTTTTCAATAGTTCGTCGTGGTTGGCATTAACCAATCGCATTTCTGTTCTCCCTAGGAGCTTGTGGAAGCGTCCAGGATTGAGTTATTCCCACATCCAATCTGCCCAGAGACTGAGTTAAATGTGAAGCCACGCCTCTTTGCTTCCTGTGCTTGGCTCCACTTTCAACTCATTCTGGCCCGAAAGACACCTTTTTCTGTTGGCTCCCAGTTTGGGTTTGAGAACTTCTTCCTGGACCCCTTCCCTAACCTCCCCTTACTCCTCCTGTCCTTTTTCCTACTTAGTGGCAGTTCATCTAAGCCAGGGGTCTCTAACCTTTGTAACTTTAAGTCTGAAGGACTTCAGCTCCCAGACTTCTCCAGCCAGCAAAGCTGGCTGGAGAAGTCTGGCAGCTGAAGTCCTTCAGACTTAAAGTTGCAAAGGTTGGAGACCCCTGATCTAAGCCATTGGAGCTTAGGGATTGAAGGCACCGGAGGGTGACTTGATTCAGCTCCTTGTGGGTCACCTGGAGTCTGTGGAGTGCAAGTCCTCAGGGAAGAGGGTGGAGAGGGCTGGGCAGTCTCTAATGGCCAGGATTAGCCCTTCTCCACTTCGATCAAGCTGATATTTCCCCCATTGCTGGTCCCTCTAGTAGATCCCCTGGGCATAGTTCTGGCTGGGATGAGGGATCCTTGTCCCCCCCTGTTTCGCCTGGGGACCCAGGGCATGGGACTGGGGACCCCTTTGCTCACATGGTTCAGGTTCAAGCCCCTATCCTTGGGGGTTCTTCCCCTAGCAGTTTTCCTCTGTTGCCTGAGCTTTCAGAATTTACAAACAGCTCATAGTCCAGGCTATAATCCCAGGGCATAGCTACGGGTTTGCAGCAGAGGCCACAAGCTTCTACTGAGCAGTCTCAGCATGGGAGCCCACGAAATGGGATAGACCAACCCAAATCTCAAGGTCTGAGTCAGGATAGGCCAGCCTCCCCTTCCTTGGTCAGTGAGGGTTCTATGGGGTATGTGTGTGTGTGAAGGACCTCAGCCTGATCTAGATTTCTCTAATGAGGTCCCAGACCTGCAATTTCAGGGCTGTTTTCCCCTCACATATTTAGATCCCTTTTATGCAAGGCTAAAGCCACTGCTGATTTGGAGGAGGGATCTCCTGACCCAGTCAACCCCCAGCCCCCAAAGAAGGGGGGAGGGGAGCTCTTTTTTGAGCCTCAGGCTCCTAAGGAGGAGATTCCAGCTCCCCAACTTTTTCTGGACATACTTAAAAACCAATGGGAAAAGCCAGGGGTATTTCCCACCCCAGGGGGAAATGAAAGGAGGTTTTACAATTTGGAACCAGGATTTTCACAGGCATTACAAATGCCTACTATAGACACACACACACACACACCAGTGGCTGCTCTGGCCTCTTCCTCTTCCCTTGTCTCAGAGGATATAGCCCATAATCTCAAAGCTGAGGATAAAAAGGCGGAGCTGGCCCTGCAAAAAACCTTTGACGCCACATCCTGGGCCATTAAGGCAGCTTCATTCTTTAATAGAACCACGTTGCTGTGGCTGCGCCAGATGCAGGAGCAAACAAAGATGATTAAGGGACTGGAGACTAAAACATATGAAGAACGGTTGCAGGAACTGGGTACGTCTAGTTTAATGAAAAGAATTGGGGAGACATGACAGCAGTGTTCCAATATCTCAGGGGTTGCCACAAAGAAGAGGGAGTCAAGGTATTCTCCAAAGCACCTGAGGGCGGAACAAGAAGCAATGTGTGGAAACTAATCAAGGAGAGAAGCAACTTAGAACTGAGGAGAAATTTCCTGACAGTTAGAACAATTAACCAGTGGAACAGAAGTTGCCTCCAGAAGTTGTGAATGCCCCAACACTGCAAGTCTTCAAGAAGATGTTGGATAGCCATTTGTCTGAAATGGTATGGGGCTTCCTGCCTAGGCAGGGAGTTGGACTAGATGACCTCCAAGGTCCCTTCCAACTCTGCTATTGTATTTGTATTAATATTCCCCTGGATGACCAACGGTTGCAGCAGAATTGGAACAAAACAATGGCTGCCACTCAGTTTTCCTCAGATCCCACTCTTCATGCAGTGACATATGGGTCCAGAAGCTTGACGATGTCGGTGACCTCCAGGAGGCTATTATGGCTTCGCAATTGACAAGCGGATGCCAAATCTAAATGGCGCCTGGCGGCATCTCCTTATGCGAGAACCCAATTGGGTGACAGTGGACCCCATTCATGTGGAAGATAAGAATGAAAAGAAGGTTTTGCCCACTGAGGCCAAGCGGTCGAACCAGAAACCTGCTCCATATTACCGTAGACCAGAGGTTCCCAAACTTGGCAACCTTACGACTTGTGGACTTCAACTCGCCGGAATTCTCCAGCTAGCTGAAACAAAAAATGGCCAACAAATGACAGTTGAAACAAAATGGCCAGCAAATGACAGTTGAAACAAGTCCCTTCGGGGAGAGGTGGCGGTATATAAATAAAAATATTATTATTATTATTATTATTTTGATGATGATGATGATGATGATGATGATGATGATGAAAAAAGCAGGTGTCAACAACTGTGTTTTGGATTTTACTCACTCAGGTGCTGGGATGATTAGAAAAAAAGGAAATAATGCTTGTTTTTATATCCATTAAGAGAAAGGGATTACAAGAGAGGGGGGGAGAGGGACAGAGAAACTGATGGTCGTAAATGTAGACATTGGCCATAGAATTATTATTTTTAGAATTAGAATTATTTTTTATTACTATCATTAACTTCAAATGGTTGCTGCCTGAGATAGTTACTAAACAAGGTTACCAATAATCATTAATAATAAATATAATTATATATAATATATTATTAGTTGAAACAAAATGGCCATCAAATGACAGTTGAAACAAAATGGCCATCAAGTGACAGTCGAAACAAATGGCCAGCAAATGACAGTCGAAACAAAATGGCCAGCAAATGACAGTCGAAACAAAAAGGCCATCAAATGACAGTTGAAACTAAATGGCCATCAAATGTGAGTTGAAAAAAATGGCCAACAAATGACAGTTCAAACAAAATGGCCAGCAAATGTGAGTTGAAAAAAATGGCCATCAAATGACAGTTGAAACAAAATGGCCATCAAATGACAGTTGAAACAAAATGGCCATCAAATGACAGTTGAAACAAAATGGCCATCAAATGACAGTTGAAACAAAATGGCCATCAAATGTGAGTTGAAAAAAATGGCCAGCAAATGACAGTTCAAACAAAATGTCCATCAAATGACAGTCGAAACAAAATGGCCAACAAATGACAGTTGAAACAAAATGGCCAGCAAATGACAGTTGAAACAAAATGGCCAGCAAATGACAGTTGAAACAAAATGGCCATCAAATGACATTTGAAACAAAATGGCCATCAAATGACAGTTGAAACAAAATGGCCATCAAATGACAGTTGAAACAAAATGGCCATCAAATGACAGTTGAAACAAAATGGCCATCAAATGACAGTTGAAACAAAATGGCCAACAAATGACAGTTGAAACAAAATGGCCATCAAATGACAGTTGAAACAAAATAGCCAACAAATGACAGTTGAAACAAAATGGCCATCAAGTGACAGTTGAAACAAAATGGCCATCAAATGACAGTCGAAACAAAATGGCCATCAAATGACAGTCGAAACAAAATGGCCATCAAATGTGAGTTGAAAAAAATGGCCATAAATGACAGTTCAAACAAAATGGCCATCAAATGACAGTTGAAACAAAATGGCCAACAAACAACAGTTGAAACAAAATGGCCAGCAAATGACAGTTGAAACAAAATGTCCATCAAATGACAGTTGAAACAAAATGTCCATCAAATGACAGTTGAAACAAAATGGCCAACAAATGACAGTCGAAACAAAATGGCCATCAAATGACAGTCGAAACAATATGGTCAACAAATGACAGTCGAAACAAAAAGGCCATCAAATGACAGTTGAAACAAAAAGGCCAACAAATGACAGTTGAAACAAAATGGCCAACAAATGACAGTTGAAACAAAATGGCCAGCAAATGACAGTTGAAACAAAATTGCCAGCAAATGACAGTTGAAACAAAATGGCCATCAAATGACAGTTGAAACAAAATGGCCAACAAATGACAGTTGAAAAAAATGGCCCACAAATGACAGTTGAAACAAAATGGCCATCAAATGAGAGTTGAAAAAAATGGCCAACAAATGACAGTTCAAACAAAATGGCCATCAAATGTGAGTTGAAAAAAATGGCCATCAAATGACAGTTGAAACAAAATGGCCATCAAATGTGAGTTGAAAAAAATGGCCAACAAATGACAGTTGAAACAAAATGTCCATCAAATGACAGTTGAAACAAAATGTCCATCAAATAACAGTTGAAACAAAATGGCCAACAAATGACAGTTGAAACAAAATGGCAATCAAATGACAGTTGAAACAAAATGGCCATCAAATAACAGTTGAAATAAAATGGCCATCAAATGACAGTTGAAACAAAATGGCCATCAAATGACAGTTGAAACAAAATGGCCATCAAATGACAGTTGAAACAAAATGGCCAACAAATGACAGTCGAAACAAAATGGCCATCAAATGACAGTTGAAACAAAATGTCCATCAAATGACAGTCGAAACAAAATGGCCAACAAATGACAGTTGAAACAAAATGGCCAACAAATGACAGTTGAAACAAAATGGCCACCAAATGACAGTTGAAACAAAATGGCCAACAAATGACAGTTGAAACAAAATGGCCATCAAGTGACAGTTGAAACAAAATGGCCATCAAATGACAGTTGAAACAAAATGGCGATCAAATGACAGTTGAAACAAAATGCCCATCAAATGACAGTTCAAACAAAATGGCCAACAAATGACAGTTGAAACAAAATGGCCATCAAATGACAGTTGAAACAAAATGGCCATCAAATGTGAGTTGAAAAAAATGGCCAACAAATGACAGTTGAAACAAAATGTCCATCAAATGACAGTTGAAACAAAATGTCCATCAAATAACAGTTGAAACAAAATGGCCAACAAATGACAGTTGAAACAAAATGGCAATCAAATGACAGTTGAAACAAAATGGCCATCAAATAACAGTTGAAATAAAATGGCCATCAAATGACAGTTGAAACAAAATGGCCATCAAATGACAGTTGAAACAAAATGGCCATCAAATGACAGTTGAAACAAAATGTCCATCAAATGACAGTCGAAACAAAATGGCCAACAAATGACAGTTGAAACAAAATGGCCAACAAATGACAGTTGAAACAAAATCGCCAACAAATGACAGTTGAAACGAAATGGCCAGCAAATGACAGTTGAAACGAAATGGCCAGCAAATGACAGTCGAAAAAAAATGGCCATCAAATGTGAGTTGAAACAAAATGGCCAACAAATGACAGTTGAAACAAAATGGCCATCAAATGACCATTTTGTTTCAACTGTCATTTGATGGCCATTTTGTTTCAACTGTCAGTTGTTTTGTTTCAACTGTCCCTTTTCTGCCCCGTCGTCTGCCAGAGCCAGCCTTGTTTTACAGCAAACCAAAATTTCAACAATGTTGCAGAAAGAGGCTGCTGGAGAGGATATTCAAGAACCAACACTACATACAATAGCAGAGTTGGAAGGGACCTTGTAGGTCTTCTAGTCCAACCCCCTGCGTGGGCAGGAACCTTATACCATTTCAGACAAATGGCTATCTAACATCTTTTTAAAGACTTCCAGGGTTGGGGCATTCACAACTGCTGGAGGCAAGCTGTTCCAGAGGTTAATTGTTCTGACTGTCAGGAAATTTCTCCTTAGTTCTAAGTTGCTTCTCTCCTTGATTAGTTTCTACCCATTGCTTCTTGTCCTGGTGCCTTGGAGAATAGTTTGACTCCTTCTTCTTTGTGGCACCCACTGAGATATCGGAACACTGCTATCATGTCTCCCCTGGTCCTTCTCTTCATCAAACTAGACATACCCAGTTCCTGCAACCGTTCTTCATATGTTTTAGCCTCCAGTCCCCCAATCATCTTGGTTGCTCTTCTCTGCACTCTTTCCAGAGTCTCCACGTCTTTTCTACATCGTGGCGACCAAAACTGTATGCAGTATTCCAGGTGTGGCCTTACCAAGGCACTATACAGTGGCATTAACACTTCACGTGATCTAGATTCTATTCCTCTGTTTATGCAGCCTAGAACTGTGTTGGCTTTTTTGGCAGCTGCTGCACACTGCTGGCTCATATTTAAATGGTTGTCCACTGGGATTCCAAGATCCCTCTCACAGTTGCTACTATTGAGCAAGGTACCACCTATACTGTACCTGTGCATTTTATTTATTTATTTATTTAAATTTATATCCCGCCCTTCTCCAAGAAGGACCCAGGGCGGCGCACAGGAAAATTTAAAAACATACAAAATACAATTTTGTTTTTCTTGCCTAAATGTAGAACCTTACTTTTTTAACAATTGAATTTCATTTTGTTAGATAGTGTACATGATATACTGAAAGAAATACAAGAAATGTGTAAAGACCTTATGAACAGAAGAATAGAATTGATGGGGACACAAAGATCTATAACAACTCATGACCAACAAATTGGAGAGTTGAAGGAGGGGGCTGCCGAGATGAAAGGGGAGATAAAGAAATCAGCAGAACTTTCTGGACATATGTCTAAATTTGAATTTGAAAGAATGTCTTCCTTCCTTAGGTTTCAGAATGTCCCTGAGAGAGAAGGGGAAAATATCAGAGATTTGATGAGTGAGATTTTAGCAGACTATATTAAAAAAGTAAAGAATACCTTTGGGGGGGAGATAGATTTAATTTACAGAATTAATTCAGCATATGCTAGAATAAATGAAGTACCCAGAGAGATTCATATTAAATTCTTGAGAAGATCCATAAGGGATGAGATACTGAGGGTGCAACAAGAGAGGCCTTTGAAATATGAACAAAAAGACATTTTCATATTGAAGCAGATTCCAAAGAAAATAAGAGAAGCGAGAAGGAAGTATTCTTTCTTGTCCAAAAAATTATATAAAAACGGATTCTGGTTCAAATGGTTAATGCCTTGAAGGAATGTTGGTATTCTGGGATGGAGGCACGATTAGAATTAAAACAACAGAAGAGGCGGATGCCTTTCTTAAAAAACATTCCTCAATCCTGGGAGACGAAGAAGAAGGAACGGGAGGAGCCATGGCGCAGCCCACTGGGGGGAGGGAGGAGGAGGATATAATAGCAAAGAGACTCAGATCTCAAAAATAATTAATTTTGACATTACTGTAATTCCTGTAACGGATGTTATTGCAAATAGATTGAATGTATGAATTTTTTTAAAAAGTGATATATACCTATCTCTTACCACTAGCTATTCAACAATGTGATGTATGAAGACCCGGATGTAACCACCTTTTCTGACATGGAAGCTCTAAAATGTATAACTATACCCTATATACCCTTTTCCCTATTATAATTTGTAAAAACCAATAAAATTCTTTGGGAAAAAAAGAACGGAGGGGTGGATGCTTTTAATATTTGAATGGGAAACCAAGAGGCAGCTACAGCAGGGGTTTCCAACCTTTGCAACTTTAAGTCTGAAAGAATCCCAGAATTCTTCAGCCAGCTTTGCTGAATTCTCCAGCTTTGCTGGCTGGAGAAGTCTGGGAGCTGAAGTCCTTCAGACTTAAAGTTGCAAAGGTTGGAGACCCCTGAGCTAGAGGGTTTTTAAAAGTCCAGAACAGATCAAGAAAATGCACCTGTACTGCTCCCAAGAAAATAATATGAACATGTATATGAAATCAGTTTTAAAAAGTGAGCATTTCTGACTTTTTCTCTCTCTACCCCTACCCATCTCTTTTGTTCTGCATGGCTGTTGCAGCAGAGCCAGCTTTATTAGGCCCTATAATTTGAACTCAGATTGGGTGGTATCGGTATGTGCTATGCTGTGCATGTACCCTGTATGTTATAACTGTGTTTAGTGGATTAATTTTGACATACCCTTACGATCCTAGATATTACTAGGATAGTCAATACCCTGGGGCCTTTTATGATTTCGAATTGGATGCCTTGCATCTAATCAGCTCCATAGGTAGTCTTAGCCAATATTGTTGAGCGTAACAAATGTCACATTCAGGCCGTGTTCTGTAAGTTACCTTTCAAAGAGCAGAAAGCAGTGCTGTAAAGTGGAGATCTAGGACATATACTAAGGACGTTAAGACACAAGAGCTTATAAATGTTGCAAGAGAACTTTGTGATTAAGCTAACCTCTTCATTACCTTCTTTATGAAAGCAGGAAAGTGGGGTATTGTATTTTGCATTTAGTACCTGAATTGCATGCAAAGTGGGAATAAAATATGCTGAATTATGACGTTTAAATCTTACAGAAACTAGCACTGTAGTTATATATGAAGTTGTCTCATCCCAATCAGTAGGGATGCTCATAAGGTCTGGGAGGAACTCATCTTAAATTACAGTTGTAGGGGCAAGACATATTATGCTGAGGGGTTTTTTTGCACATAGAATCTTGATATATTTCATTTCTCTTCTGGGTATTCGTCTTAGGACAGATTTGCAAATCACAAAGCAACATGAGATCTGAACATTTTTGTAACTGAAGTGTTTTTAGTACGTACTGAGTTCCTCCAATAGAGATATATGCTTTATCTGTTCTTTGTTTAATGCCTCTGAACTGCAATAATTTGCTTTAGATGAAAGTTCTTTGTCCTTGGCATATACAAGCCTATATTTTTCTTTCAGCAAGGTAATTTAGTTCTTTTCTCTTTTTCAAAGTCTAGGAAAAATACCATAGGTTTCTTTGAAATACCTCTTCATTAAAGATTTTAATGTGAATAAAACTTTGATTACAGAATGTTACACCAGATGCTTCAAAATCATGTGGTCCCTACAAACAGACTGCAGAGTTCAGTAAAAAAGAACAAAGCACATCAGTCAGAAGAATTGAAGTTCATAACCACGATACTATTGGTATAGCAACTATTCAAACTTTTATACTTATGTTTGTTGCAGCTAAAATCCCATGCACAATTAAATATCAATTGTGTATAAAGTAATGGGCATAATACAAAGGACATCTACCAGGAAATGAATAGGGTTACTGATTTTGCAATTTATGTGTTGAAATCTGCTTGATGCTTATCGTAGGCATCTGGCATATTCTCCTCTAATTAGTTTTAGAGTATTATATCTGGTTTTCAACCCTTAGCATTCCCTCCTCAAATATAGTGATAATGGACTTTATATCCACTTATTGGGGTATACAGATGCACACAGCCTAAAGAGGAGTTTTTATTAGCAAAGCTGAGTTGTGATCTTGAAATGTGAATTGTAGGTTCATTTTAAAGAGCATTTTTTTGTGTTTTTGCGTGCTTAAAACATTCAACAAGAGTATCCTTTAAAACAAAATGAAAGATTTCTTGTTGGATGTTCTGAAACTATGCAGCCAAATGAAACTTGGGGATTTGGATAGAATTCACTTCACATTTTAAAAAAAAATCACTCAAACTATTTGGATTTAGTCTTTGCCATCTGCGTAGCAATTAAATATGGAATTTACAAAAGCACTGAAGTGACTTGGGAGTGTACATCTCATTGCCAGACACTTAAGGCAACACTTCAAGTGTGATGATTGCATTCGTCATCATTTAGCAATTAGCATTTTTTAAATGTCAAATGCTATGTTTCTTACCAAGCAAAAGGTATGACCTTGTAAGCACTTCCACTTTGGCAGATTACCTGAACCAGACATATTTTTCACTAGGCACAGTGGTGTGCAGGAAATGTAGCTGAAATAGGGTGTGCTGGTGTATCTTAAATTAGATATTTTGTCTACTCTAGGTAAGTTGCCCACTTGGCAGATAGGATGAGATTAGATTCTTGTATTCATTCAGTAGTAAGACATGATGCTCTCACTGCTTGTTATATGAGCAACATAGCAATATTAGTAGAAATGAAGTAAGTTTCTTAAACTCTCTATTTTCACAAAGAGGTAAAGCAAATTTATAATTAAAATCAAGATTTCAATCTACTATAGGGATATTGGCCACAATGTGATTTTAAGTTGTCTGTTAGAGGGGAAAATCATCTTGTGTGTACTTAAAAACTAAGTCTAGAACAGAAATAAGAAATATCAAATGTATTTGAATGTATAGAAACACCATTAGACACATTAAAAACCTAAGTGCTTCTATCTATAGGGGGAAAGCAAATTAGCAATCACTTTACAACAAAAATAAGTTGGACCCTTCAAAGCTTAAATATATATCACAAAATTATGCAATATAAATCAAAGAAATCCATCATCTGGATGACACTAGAAATTATAAATCCCAATTCACTTTATTAAAATTTAATAATTATTTAAACCTTTATCCCACTCCACCCCTGGATAGTTTCTAGAGCCACCTCCAACATTTCCCAATTATTGGAGCAGAATATATTAGGTGATTTATTTAGAGAATGTAGAATCATCTAATCATTCAATTGTACCATAATAAAATATTGTGAGCATAAATCTATGTTCAGATAATCTTGATGGAGCTAAATGTTTCTAATTAATTGGGCAGAATTTGAAAATGGAACAATCTTAATGATCATGTGTCTTCTCTGATGGAAGATTCCTTTTGGCTAGTGCAGTGGTAGTCAACCTGGTCCCTACCGCCCACTAGTGAGCGTTCCAGCTTTCATAGTGGGCGGTAGGGGTTTTGTCCGATACTGAAGCACTTTCCTTTTTTTTATTTAATTGACTTCCCTACAATCACCATTACTGTGGAACCGGTTGGCGGTTAGAAAATGTTACTACTATCAGAGATACAAAAGTGGGTGGTAGGTATAAAAAGGTTGACTACCCTGGGCTAGTGGAATGTCCCTTGAGCAAACCTATTTCAAAAGTAAAACGTCTTCTGCCTTATTTTTCTGAGAGGCCTCTGGACAAAAGATAATTTCCAAGCCTGATCGATCCAATCAAGCATGTTGGGGGGAAATTGCAGCTGCCATCTAATGTTCTGTTGTCTAGACTTGTAAAATAATGGAAGCCCTGTCCATTTTGAAGGCTGGACAGCTTAGTATCCTCATTAAATAAGGAAAAGCTTTATCAAAATGCTTCTTATCAATTCTTTTTCATTTGTAGGTATGATTGTAATTGGTCAGAATGGAAGTGTTGCTGTAGGGACATCTACAAATGGTGCAAATCACAAAATCCAGGGGTTTGTATAATTGTCTATAAATCTTGGCTCTATGTGTGAAGTATGTTTTATTTAGTGTGATGCAAATATTTTCCATCAATGTGTTTATCAACTATTTTTGTAACAGGGATCACTTTTATTTGATAATCTGAACTAGAGGTGGTTTTTTTCCCTATGTTGTCATCTTTTATTTACTTCTTAGTAACATTTATTTTAATAGTGAGTGTTTTGAATAAAACTGCTACTACCTAATGATGAATAAGTACTTGAGATAAACATCTCCAGTTCTCAAGCCTTGACATTTGTAGCTCAGCATGACCATAGAAATGTTACAATGTTTTTAACCATAGATCACCTCAATATCCTTGAGGTGGGATCGGTTATTAATCAACCATCTCCATTGTGCTGTTCCCTCACTGGGGCCCCAAGTCGACTGATATTGCCACATCTTGAGGCCCTTATGAAAAGATAGGAGGGTTGGGGCCAATCTCATATCAGGGAGTAAGATATTCTACACCAGACATTTCAAGCTCAAGGCCCATGGGCCACATCCAGACCGTGATACATTTAGATCTGGCCCACCCCAACCCAGCAGGGTGCTCCCCCTAGGCCTCTACAACCCACCCCTTCCTCAACAGCCCCCTCCCCCAAATAAGCTTGGAACCATATTTTCCCCATGAAGCTGTCCTGTGCCTCTCCTGCTGTCGCCTCCATGGGGCAGGCAGATACATTGACAGCCCTGATCACTGCCAGCCTGCCGGCCTGCTTCTTTACCATCTCCCTCAGGCTGGGCCAAGGCTGCTGGGGGTGGCTTGAAGAGGAGGAATAGGAGGAACGGCTGGCCGAGGCATGTGAACCCCGCTCCTGCAGGACCAGTGACACTGATGCTGGCGCTGCTGCTGGGGCCCAAAAAGGGCAGTGGGAAAAATTGAAGTCACCATAATTTTTACCCCTTCCCCATCTACCCGCGTCTTGGGATGGTGGCAGCTGGGGAGTGTTATGACTGGTAGCCAGAGAGAGACGGAGGGGAGGCCAAAAGAGTGCTACTGCCATCTCTTATCCTCTTCCACTCTTCCTCCAGGGAACACTTGGCTGTCTAGATGGCCCTTGTTTAGTTTAATTTTATTAGATTTCTATCCCGCCCTATGTCCCGAATGGGACCCAGGGCAGCGCACAGGAACTTAAAAATCTAAAAATACAAACAAAACAAAATTCTACGAAAGTTAAAACTAAAATTAAACAATTTAGCCCGTGCTAAAAACAATTAATTTAAAAATCCAACTCTAAAAATAGAAACCCTTAAAAATCCAATGTTAAAATCTAACCCGAAATATAGGCATACACTAACTCTAAGCCAAGCCAGCGAGATGGAACAAATGCGTTTTTAATGAGCGGCGGAAAAGGCAAAGGTCCATGATGGTACGAAGTTCGGGGGGTAGGTCATTACACAGGGTTGGACCCGCCACAGAGAAGGCTCTTCCCCTGGGCGTCACCAGCCGGCATTGACCAGCTGACGGCACCCTGAGGAGGCCCACTCTTTGGGAGCGGACCGGACGAAGGGAGGTATGTGGTAGGAGACGGTCCTGCAAATAACTAGGCCCTATGCCATGGAGCGTCTTAAAGATGGTCACCAACACCTTAAAACGCACCCGAAAGGCCACCGGCAACCAGTGCAGCTCGCGCAGGAGAGGTGTTATGTGGGAGCACCATGAAGCTCCCCAAATCCCCCGCGCGGCCGCGTTCTGGACCAGCTGGAGCCTCCGAGTGCACCTCAAGGGGAGCCCCATGTAGAGAGCATTACAATAGTCTAGGCAGGACGTAACGAGTGCTTGAGTGACTGTGCAGAGGGCGTCCCGGTCAAGGAAAGGGCGCAACTGGCGGACCAGGCGAACCTGGTAAAACGCCCCCTGGTCACAGCCGTCACATGGTCATCCAAGGAGAGCCATGAGTCCAGGAGGACGCCTAAGTTGCGAGCCCTCTCCACGGGGGCTAATGACTCGCCCCCGATGGCCAGCGTTGGAGTCAGCTGGCTATGCCGGGGCGCCGGAAACCACAGCCACTCGGTCTTGGACGGGTTGAGTCTGAGTTTGTTACTCCCCATCCAGACCCGCACGGCCTCCAAACACCGGGTCATCACTTCAACGGCATCACTGGGATGGTTGGGGTTGGATATGTATAGCTGAATATCATCAGCATACAGATGGTACTCCACCCCACAACCGCGAATGATCTCGCCCAGCGGCTTCATATAGGTGTTAAATAGGAGGGGCGAGAGGACTGACCCCTGGGGCACCCCACAAGTGAGGGGCTTCGACGTCGACCTCTGCCCCCCTGCCAACACAAATTGCGACCGACTGGAGAGGAAGGAGGAGAACCACCGCAACACGGTGCCTCCCACTCCTAACCCTTCCAGTCGCGCAATAGGATACCATGGTCGATGGTATCAAAAGCCGCTGAGAGATCTAACAGGACCAGGATAGAGGAGCAACCTCTATCCCGAGCCCTCCAGAGATCATCCACCAGCGCGACCAATGCCGTCTCCGTGCTGTGCCCGGGCCGGAAGCCGGACTGGTGCGGGTCCAGATAGACAGATTCCTCCAGGTGTCGAGGGAACTCGAGTGCTACCACACTCTCTACAACCTTCGCCAAAAAGTGAAGGTTGGAGACCGGACGATAATTTAATAACAATGCTGGGTCCAGGGAAGGCTTATTGAGGAGGGGTCTCACGACCGCCTCCTTCAAGGCGGCCGGCAGAAACCCCTCACTCAAGGAAGCATTCACTATCGCCTGGAGCCAGCCACGTGTCACCTCCCAGGAGGCCAGTACCAACCAGGAGGGACACGGGTCCAATAAACATGTGGTAGCATTCAGCCGCCTCAACAACCTGTCCATGTCATCAGGAGCAACAAAGTCAAACTCGTCCCATAATATGGTCTCAAGACCTGCCTCGGACGATCCGCCCAGATCTATCTCATCGGAGGCCAACCCGTCCTGGATCCGAGCGACTTTATCCTGCAGATACTCTCCAAATTCCTCTGCTCTACCCTGCAAAAGAGCTTCCCGCGGCCTCTGTTGAAGGAGGGAGCGGGTCACTCTAAACAGGACAGCACGGCAGTTATCCGCGGATGCGATAAGAGTAGCTAGCAACTCTGGGTTCAGAACCAGTGTTACAACTCTGGTCCTGTAACCAGTGTTTGGAAATAAATAAAGAGATATGTTGTTGTAACCACAAACAAACTCTAAAACAGTGATAGTAAGAAAATAAATAGTCTTTACTTTGTAGCAACTAAAAATGCTTCTTCCAACCAGTGATATTAACTTCTCAAAATAATAACAGTCCTTCACCAAACACAGAGTTATCTTACGGTGATGCAAAACAGTCTTCAATCTTCTCAGCAGCAAACAGTAAGAACAGGAATGGAATCGAAAAAGGAATGGACTGAGTTCCTGAGCTTCCTTATATAGTTGAGCTGGGAAGCACAGCCAATCAGATTATACTTCTTAAAGATATTTAAAAATACATACTCCTGGATTATATATATTGGCAACCCAACTTAAGGATGAATATCCTAACAGCCCTGCTATGGGTGTTCAACCGGCACACTGTGCTTGCAGCAGAGACGTCAAAAGGGAGTGTAGGCAGGGCATGTGTGCACTTTCTAGACCACATTCCAGCCTACATTCACCAGCTGTCTCCATCTGCCAGCCTGTCCCAGACCAGTCCTCTCCAAATGTGCTCTGTTGGGCTACGGATTTCTCTCCCCACCCCCTGTCCAGCAGGAAAGCTGGCTTTCGCATGTAGGTATTCTTAAAACGCTTTCCATGTTTATATTGCAAAATAAAATGCTCTCCAGGTAGCTGGTTCAGCTCCTTCCTTCTTTCCCTCCCTCCCTCTCTCCTTTTCTTCCTTTTCCTTCTTTCCTTTCTGTCCTTTTCCTCCTTTTTTCTTTCCTTTCTTCTTTCCTCCCTTATTGCCTTCTCCCGATAACTCTTTTTTTTTGGCTGCTGCAGAGGAAGGCCCCAACACACTCCTCCAGCTCAGGAAGCCCTCATACGGTCACACATGCACCCACATTCCAAGCTTGGAGACTTTTATCCACATCTGAGCTTGCAAACTGCCAATCATGCCTGGGACTTGGGGAGAAGATCCTACTTCCTCTGTGGATAAAAGTCCCCCAATCTTGGAATGTGATGTGCGTATGTGTGCATGCACGCATGTGCTTGACTACCAGCAGTTTGGGTAGGCAAGGAATTGCTCCCACATTGAGTTGGAGTTAGCCGGTGAGACATGTTCCATCTTGACCCCGCAGTCGCAAGTGCCCAGTGAAGCCATGCCCACTCCAGCCATACCCACCTAGTTGCAGCCACGCCTGCCCAGCCACTGTGTGTTGTCCTAATCTTATGGTTGCCTTTGAGGGCAACCATAAAGCTGATGTAACCCTCAGTGAAATTCAGTTTGACACCCCTGTTCTACACAAACGATCCCTTATACCTCTGAAATCCCAGGATCACATATGCTGCTCTGGTTCACTTCATGAATCATAGGAGCCTGCTGTGACCACACTTGCTAAGTGATTAGATATTTATAGATTTGGAACATGAAACGTCTTCGTATTTTAGAATACTGTACATTCTAAAATGGGTTGGAATAATATAAATATCCCCAAATGCTTTCCAAAATCTTTTCCTCATGGCCCCACCTCTGTGATTTTTCAATACACTGGTTGTTCCTTTGCTCAGAATAAAGCTGCTCTTATATTTTAAAAATGAATTTATTGCATGTTATTTTCTTCCTTAGTCGTGTAGGAGACTCTCCAATAGTTGGAGCAGGGGCATATGCTGATAGTACAGCTGGAGCTGCAGCTGCCACTGGTAATGGAGATATCATGATGCGCTTCTTGCCCAGGTTTTTATACATTATTAACCTTTGAATATGGTTGAATACTTTATTTTTTTACACAGGTAGTCAAATGCAAAAGTGGAGAGGAATCAATCACTTTAAATAATAAACTTAGAACATTTCAATTAAAAATTTATTTTTTTTAAAATGGCATTCCTTGTTGATCACATTTATATCCTGCCACAATCTAAATTGACTTTGGGGTATGTTTTAAAGTAAAGCCAACCTCAATGGGCTTGTTATAGTGCTGTCTCTGCGCTGAAGATCTAATTCACTATTCTACAGTATCTTACTTTGGAAAGAGGCATATTTAATAGCAATAGCACTTAGACTTATATACCTCTTCACAGTGCTTTACAGTCCTCTCTAAGCGGTTTACAGAGTCAACCTATTGCCCCCAACAATCTGGGTCCTCATTTAATATTTGTGATAGTTACAGCATCATTGTTTTTCATATTGCATTGAATTATCCCTTCATTGTCAGATGGGAAGTAGGGAAACAAGATTAGATTAAATTGTAGGAAAACTGAATTGCTGTCATCATTAAACATCAGTCAATTTAGAAATATTGGGTGCAGCACAGGGGTGAAATCCTCCCAGTTTGGCCAAACTGGTAGGGGCGATTGTCCTTGGTTCTGCAAACCGGTAGTAAGAAAAAGCTTCTGCGGATCATCGGAACCTCTTTTTTTTTCACTTTTTGAAACATTTTTTTCCTACCTCTTCACCTGAACTGGCAGACAAAAATGCTTCAAAAAGTGAAAAAAAGTTGGCCAAGCCCATCCAGTCACATGACACTCCCCCACCAAGCCACACCCAGAGAACCAGTGGCAAAAAAAAAAATAAGATTTCACCACTGGCGCAGTAGTTACTCTTAATGGGGCCCCATTAATAGAGTTGGCTTAGGGTTTGAAGAAAACTGCTGCAGCAGGTAGCAAGACCAAAGGTCCCTTGCCCAGCTTTTGCTGGTGTTCCAATGATCCTACCTGGACTAGTCTGGCAGTAGTATTTAATGCCATGATTGCCACTCAGGTGCAGTACTGTAAAAGTTGCTCTGTATAAAATTGCTTTGACTTGGAACAAGCAACTAATACAGAATATGACAATGGATACCAGGTTCTCACCAAGCAATGAAAAAAGAAAATGCATTATAAATACTAAATTCGATATTACAACAATTCCAATGATTAAAAACAGGGCAGATAATTTGAATACTACTCACAATAAGATGTTAGTTTATTTAAAAAAAATAGTTTTAAAAGATTTCTTTGATGCCAAAATGGGTGGGTTCCAAGGATAGAATATCCATGCAAATTTAGTTGTAGTTCTGGTTGCTATTGCTTCATATCTCAAAAGAGGAGAGGATTGGAAAAAGAATCTCCTTGTTGTAAGGAAAAATTCTCAAGGAAGAAACATTTGAAAACATTGCAGCCGCGCTGGTTATAATGGGGGTACCTAGGTGCTCCCATGTTACACCCCTTTTAGGTGGCCTGCACTGGTTGCCAGTTGTTTTCCAAGTGCGATTCAAGGTATTAATTATGACCTTCAAACCGCTCCATGGCTAAGGCCAAGGTTACTTGCGAGATCACCTACTGCCACCGGTAGCCTCCCATCGTCCAGTACGATCCCACAGAGTTGGCCTCCTCAGGATGCCATCAGCCAGACAGTGTCGGCTGGCGATCCCCAGGGGGAGAGCCTTCTCTGTGGGAGCGCCTTCCCTTTGGAATGAGCTACCCCCGGAGCTTTGCATAATTCCCGACCTCCCGTCCATCCGGCACGCCCTAAAAAGCTGGCTTTTCCAGCAAGCTGGCCTGGCCTGAATAAAATAAACTATTAATTTTAACTGTTAATTTTTAATTTAATTTTAAATTTAATTGTAAATTGTCAATTGGTTATTGGATTTACTATTTAATCTTTTTTTAACTTTTGTAATATGTGTTTTTATGTTGTACGCCGCCCTGAGTCCTTTGGGAGAAGGGCAGCATATAAATCCAATAAATCCTAATCCTAATTCTTCTCAGATAAGAGACTTATTTGGACACTGAAGGATGTGGATTGCCAGTTGATTTTTCTGTCTTTGTAGTTATCAGGCGGTGGAATATATGCGACTGGGACTAGACCCGACGATGGCATGTCAGAAGGTTATTTCTAGAATCCAGAAATATCACCCCTATTTCTTTGGTGCTGTTATTTGTGCTAACACAAGTGGAAGCTATGGTACTTCTTTTAGTTTTTTCTTGGCATAGAACAGGGGTCTGCAAAGTCGGCTCTTTTAAGACTGGTGGACTTCAGCTGCCAGAATCCCCCAGCCAGCCATGCTGGCTGGGGAATTCTGGGAGTTGAAGTCCACCAGTCTTAAAAGAGCCGACTTTGCAGACCCCTGGCATAGAACAATTTCTAAGTTCATATAGGTATGGTTGTGTTTACAATATCTATTGGTCATGCGAGCATTGATATGAATAAGTTTTATATGAAAGTGGCTAAAGGAAATGTTCACGTTCTTTTTTGGAAAGTAGCATCAAACCGAGGCCCACTTCAAAGCAATCAAAGATCAGTCATGCTGGGTGCCTCATTAGTAAACCCTTGGATCACTGAGAAGTGTAATTTTGCTAATCAGTATGGCCTGTTGGGCTAGGTTGCTTAGTGCAGTTCTTTTATCTCTGATTTCCCGCAGTTCATATTTGAAAGATTAAATATACAAAGGTTCATTAAATTCACCAATATTAAGATGTAAATTGAAATAAAGTTGCAATTATACTTGCAAGAGATATGAAGTCTATCGAACTGCTTTGAGGCGGATTTCTTTTTAAAAGTGAAAAGATTTATGAAGGAAAATTCAATAATGGTATAACTAAGTCTATAAAGAAATCATTACATCACAATAGAAAAGTAGAATCCATAAATGTTAAAAGTACCAGGAGGCAGATTAATGCAGTAGCCATTGTTTATTCTCTCAACTTTTCTTTTTTCTGCCACAGGCGCCGCCTGCAATAGAGTCCCAGGATTCACACAGTTCCACTTTATGGCTTCTAACCCTATTCTGAAGCAGCCATCTGAGCAAATAATAGACTGCATTTAACTTTTTTCCCATGCCTTCTTCTCTTAATGGAAGTCCCTAAACTCAACCCAGTGGAAGAAATGAAGATCACAATTTCATCCTAATATACTCTTGAAATTAAACTGCACTGCATTCGGTAGAAATTATTTCTATCTAAGTTTGTTATACAAATAAATGAGTAGATTAGGTTCAGTCAAGTTGAACAAAAGCATAAAACAACTTTTGTCAATGACTTTCTGAGCTACTTTTTGTAATAACATTCATTTTTAAAGTTGTTTTGCAAAATTAGAGAGCTTAATGATTTTTCACTTAAGTCTCTATTCTCTATTTTGCATAATATTCTAATATAAGAGAAACTAATCCTCAAATAGACAAAGTGTAGCCATTGCTTAAATTTTTTATCATTTTACCCTTAAAATAAATTTTTGTGTAGACTTCAAAAAACAAGATTCAATAAATTCCATTTTTCTTTACAATACAGTATGAAATATTTTTTCTGCTATTAAAATTGAACCATGAACCCCATAGCATTCTACCTCATTCCCACTCCTCTCAAATAACTGCCAGTGCTTTCTTGAAACATGGTCTTGCCACAATCTATTTAATTACCATAATTTGTGTTGAGTCACTAAGATTATTGCTCAGCCTGACCTACATTGCAGTATTAGGGCAAAATCAAGGAGGTTGGCTTTTGGCTTTCAAAAGAAAAGTATGGTCTAATTGTGAGAGATTGTGGGGAAACCAGAAAATCTGGGAGAATTGAGGGATTATATCCTAAATGGTAAAATTACTAGAAGATGTCTGAAAAACAACACTTGAAGAAATGCAACCATAATTCCAGGTTGACTCTCATCCAGATGAGAAGGCCAAAGTACTAGCTTTTCTGTCACTCACTGATTATGAGCTGAACCTCAAGTATTGTCCTCACCCCCTTTCTGCTTGTCCAACTAGCATGCTGCTGTTCCGCCAGCCAAAGAATGTCAGGCTGATTGGGACTAGAACACCAGCTTTTTCTGTGGAACATTTTCTGTGGAACAACATACTCTATGGCAGGTGTCCCCAACCTTTGCAACTTTAAGTCTGAAGGACTTCAGCTCCTTCAGACTTAAAGTTGCAAAGATTGGATACCCCTGCTCTATGGAACATCCTCCCTCTGAAGATTAGAATAGCTCCAACCTGTTAACTTTTTGTAAAAATTTAAAAACCTGGCTCAGGTTCATGTAATGGGCCAGATATTTGGCTCTTTTATACATTTTGAATTAGATCTTTAAAAGTTCTCTCCTGTTTTTTTACTATTATTGTTTTTTAATTAATTTTTAATAGTAATATATGTTTTGAATTGTAAGCTGCCCAGAGTAACTTACTGAGACAGATGTAGCAAGTAGCAATCAAATCAATAAAAATGTTAAATACACTAGTGGTTTGTTCTGTTTTGGTGGTGTTGTTTTTTATGGGGGGGGGGGGTGTCAATCAGTTGAATTATAAGAATTATGAAACCAAAAAGAATAGAAGAGAGAACCGCATAAGTGTCTTGTAGCATTTTTTTCTCTTCAGCTCCTCAAATCAATCTTTTAAGAATAGGCCCACTAATATTTCCATAGAAAAAACATTATTCAAAGGTCTTTGGGGATTACCAACGCAGACACTTAGTAGAAACATACCTGCTAAAAGACAACAAGATTTTGGCCCAGGGTGCAACTATATATCAGAGGTTCCCAAACTTGGCAACTTTAAGACTTGTGGACTTCAACTCCCAGATTTCTGGGAGTTGAAGTCCACAAGTCTTAAAGTTGCCAAGTTTGGGAACCTCTGAACTATATCAATGAGATAATTATTTTGATTGTTTTAAAAGTAGACTCACATGTTTATAAATAATTGTTAAACATTGAATGAGATTATAAAGTATAAATAAACTTCATGTTGCTTTTTTCGTTCTTTCCCATTAGTTGTGTTTATTGGAGCTGATATGGTTTAAGTGAAATACCTGGATGATACCCAGGTACTTTCTATCTTGAAGACTACTGGTTTGGAGTTGGAAAGGTGGCTTCTATGGCCCAGCTTTATCTCTAAATGATTCCCACTAGCCTTCAACATTAAAAATGTATTAAATGTTCCCTTTAAAATGACAAAAAAATCACTTTATACAATTTTAAAGAAAAGGTTTAGGTAATTTTTGTGGTTTCTCTTTCATCAGTATTCTTTTTCAATGATACCAATAATTTTAACCACAGTTTTTCTACCAGGCTTCAAGTGAGTGATTCTATATAGCTGATACGTGAGTCTTAAAACAAATTATGTTCTATTATTCACAAAGAAAGCAGTATAATAAATTGTAAAGAATAGAGAATTTTACTCCACATATTTAGCTACTAAAACAAAATCATGAAACAAATTTAATTTTAAAAAAACTCAACCATACTAAACCATGAAGGATACACCCAGATTTAAAAAAGAAAAAACACTATGATTCAAAATATGTATATTAATACTAAATGTTTACAATAATACAATAGCAGAGTTGGAAGGGACCTTGTAGGTCTTCTAGTCCAACCCCCTGCATGGGCAGGAACCTTATACCATTTCAGACAAATGGCTGTCTAACATCTTTTTAAAGACTTCCAGGGTTGGGGCATTCACAACTGCTGGAGGCAAGCTGTTCCAGAGGTTAATTGTTCTTACTGTTAGGAAATTTCTCCTTAGTTCTAAGTTGCTTCTCTCCTTGGTTAGTTTCCACCCATTGCTCCTTGTCCTGCCCCCAGGTGCCTTGGAGAAAAGTTTGACTCCCTCTTCTTTGTGGCACCCTCTGAGATATCGGAACACTGCTATCATGTCTCCCCTGGTCCTTCTCTTCATCAAACTAGACATACCCAGCTCCTGCAGCCGTTCATCATATGTCTTAGTCTCCAGTCCTCTAATCATCTTGGTTGCTCTTCTCTGCACTCTTTCCAGAGTCTCCACGTCTTCTACATCGTGGCGACCAAAACTGTATGCAGTATTCCAAGTGTGGCCTTACCAAGGCACTATACAGTGGCATTAACACTTCACGCGATCTAGATTCTATCCCTCTGTTGATGCAGCCTAGAACTGTTTTTTCTTTTTTGGCAGCTGCTGCACACTGCTGGCTCATATTTAGATGGTTGTCCACTAGGATTCCGAGATCCCTCTCACAGTTGCTACTATCGAGCAAGGTACCACCTATACTGTACTTGTGCATTTGGTTTTTCTTGCCTATATGTAGGACCTTACTTTTTTCACAATTGGATTTCATTTTATTAGACAGTGCCCAATGTTCAAGTTTGTCTAGATCCTTCTGTATCTTAAGCCTATCTTCTGGAGTGTTGGCTATTCCTGCCAGCTTGGTGTCGTCTGCGAATTTGATGAGTTCCCCATTTATCCCCTCATCCAAATCGTTGATGAAGATGTTAAAGAGTACTGGGCCTAAAACAGAGCCTTGGGGGACTCCACTGCATACTTCCTTCCATGTAGATGCAGTTCCATTGAGGACTACACGTTGAGTGCGGTTGGTCAGCCAGTTGCGAATCCATTTGGTGGTGCTGCTGTCTAACCCACAATTTTCTACTTTATCTAATAGTAGGTTATGGTCTACTTTATCAAATGCCTTACTGAAGTCCAGGTAAATTATATCAACAGCATTCCTCTGGTCCACTGATTTTGTTACTTTGTCAAAGAATGCAATTAGATTCGTCTGGCATGATCTGTTCTTGACAAACCCATGTTGGCTTTTGGCTATTACTTTGTTTGCTTCTAGGTGTTCACTTATTTGTTGTTTAATTATCTTTTCCAGAATCTTTCCTGGTATTGAGGTCAGGCTGATGGGTCTATAGTTTCCTGGATCTGTTTTTTTTCCTTTTTTGAAGATGGGAACCACATCTGCTCTTTTCCAGTCTTCTGGCAGTTCCCCGGTGCTCCAGGATCTCTGAAAGATATAGTTCAGTGGTTCTGAGATCTCGTCTGCCAGTTCCTTCAGAACCCTGGGGTGTAATCCATCCGGTCCTGGTGATTTGAACTCGTCCAGGGCAGACAGGTGCTCACTTACCATTTTCTTCCCTATTTCAACTTGTGTTCCTAATCTGATATTTGTGGTGCTGTTTTTGATTGATTGGACTGTTTTATCCCTTTGTGTAAAGACAGATGCAAAAAAAGAGTTAAATAGTTCTGCTTTCTCCCTGTTGCTTATCATCTTCTTGCCATTTTCTCCCAGCAGTGGACCAATTGTTTCCTTAACTTTTTTCTTATTTTTAACATGTTGGAAGAAGCTTTTTTTGTTATTTTTTACTTTTTTGGCAAGCCTTTCTTCATTGTGAGCCTTAGCTTTCCTCACTTCGTCTTTACAGGCTCGGGCTATTTGCTGATATTTTGCCTTGGTTATGTCCCCCTTTTTCCACTTTTTATATTTATCCTTTTTGTCTTTCAATTTGTCAGAGAGTTCTTTATGCAGCCATGCTGGTTTCTTTTGGGAACTGTTATTTTTCTTCTTCATTGGTATTGCGCTGGTCTGGGCTTTTATAATCTCATTTTTCAAAATTTCCCAAGCTTCTTGAGTTGTTTTCCCCTTGAGGATTCTCATCCATGGAATCCTTCCCAAGCTCTCTCTGAGTTTATTGAAATTAGCTCTCTTGAAGTCTAAGACTCTAGTTTGACTTTGTTCAACTACTTTTGTTTGCATAATGTTGAATTCCAGTATTTCATGATCGCTTGCCCCCAAAGTTCCTGTAGCTTCTACACCTTCTATCATTTCCTCTCTGTTAGTGAGAATTAAGTCCAATATTGCTGATCCCCTTGTTCCCTTCTCTACCTTTTGGGAAACAAAGTTGTCTGCTAGGTTTGTTAGGAACCTGTTGGATCTTCCACTTGGTGCAGAGTTTGTTTCCCAATTGATGTCAGGGTAGTTAAAATCTCCCATTACTATTGCAGTGTGCTTCCTACATACCTTAGTTAGCTGGTTAGCAAAAAGTACATCCACTTCCTCTGCTTGGTTGGGTGGCCTGTAGTATAGACCTATGACAATATCATTCCCCCCCCAACCTTTAATATTGACCCAAATACATTCAAGATAGTTCTCATCATTGTTGTGCTCTATTTCTGTAGAGATGTAATTATTTCTTATATATAGTGCAACTCCACCTCCTCTTTTATTTGGTCTATTTCTTTTAAATAATTTAAATCCTTCTAGCTGTATGTTCCATTTGTGGGTTTCATCCCACCAAGTTTCTGTAATGGCAACAATATCGTATCTGCCCTCATTTACTTGAATTTCTAATTCACCCTGTTTATTCCTCATACTCTGTGCATTGGTGTATAGACATTTGAGTCCATTTTGATTGACCCTGTGTTTTCTGTCTACGAAACCTGTGCTATGCCTGACTATGGTTCTCTTTGCCCCTATTTCTTTGCCACTTGTTTGGTTCATGTACATGGTATGGCACCCACTGTTAATTGTTTGGTTTTGCTTGACAGCAGTGTTGATAATATTACCTGCACAATTATCTATGTTACACGCACTGATAACCCTATGAATTTTAGTTTGCTGGGGACAGAAATATTCTTTATCTATTGATTCTCTGTCCCCACTATTCAGTTTAAATGTTTAGCCAGGAAATCTGTGAATTTAGTGCCAAGTAACTCAGTCCCTTTCTTGGATGGGTGCAAACCATCTCTTTTGTACAGTTTATCATTGGACCAGCTGCAGGCATCATGACTAATAAGACCAAAGCCTTCCTTTTTACACCACTCCTTTAGCCACACATTAAACTCTGCTATGCGCTGGCCCTTTCCTTTTTGTTCCTTGTATACTGGTATAACCTCTGAGAAGATAAGCCTACAACCTGTACTACTACAGGTAGTACAGGTAATGTAATCTTTCCCAGCCTGGCATTTTCCAGAAGTATTGAGACCACAACTTCCATTGTGTTAGCCTTTTGACCATGACCTGATAAATCCATCATTTTCAATGATTTTAGACAGCATTATCTTAGCTTGTTCTAAATAAGGTTCTGTATTTTTGTTTTTTTGTTTGTTTCGGTTTTATAGTACTTTGAAGCCTTGGGGGGGATCAAAAAGGTAATTTTGAAATAATTTTTAATCACTATAACCATGTATTGACTAGCGAGATTTGGTGAATGTTAGCACTTTAATAGACATTGTAGAAATAGATCATAATAGCCTTTATACGTTTCTTGGAATTTTTCCTTTATGCCACTTATGAACAGCAAACCTATTTGTAATTGTAGGTAAGCACATTCTTTTAAATTCACTATGGATTTGCCCTAAGGAGCCAATTATGTCAGTTACTTTGAATCTCCATTTTTATCTATTGTGGAATGGAAAAGGTTTAGGTTCTCTTGCATTAAGAAAAAGAACAAAATTGCCCTGTGTAAAATAGTGAAGAAAATTATTGTTCATAGAGGCTTTTAAGGATGAGAAACTACCAACTCTATTATTACCTTATTCCTTTTAACCTTCCTGAAATAAGTACTTTTCAAGTAGTACTTCATATTGTGGAACAATACAAATTTCTGTATCTCTTAATGGACTTTATGCCACAACTTTCACAATACTACATTCAGTGACAATTTTGTCTTTGCGCCATAATTAATTACGTTAGAATTTTGCTTCAGTGTGCTTTAGGGAACCAATTAAAGGAGAATAAGAATGGCTAGGGAAGTTATAATTTGTTTTTAATACTAAAGAAAAGCAAAAGTTTTATAACTCAGTAGTAGAATAGTTTGTATAAAAGAAATGCCGCCCTCAATTTCTGTTATTCCCATACTGGACTGGAAAAAACCCCAGAAAGGAACTTATTTAGTGTTGCCAAGAAAACTTAAGGGACTTGTCCAGATAATCATCAGGAGTCAAACCTGACTCAAAGATACAATCAATTATTCAATGTCACTTATTGTACAAATTGGTCTAACTTAGTGTGATGTTGATTTTCATAGTGAAAATATATGTAACAAGATTGTAGTGTACCTGCATGCATATATAGTTAATTTATAAATACATGCTTAACATGTTCTTCCTTCAGACTTAAAGTTGCAAAGTTTGCCCACCCCTGACAGAACCCATGCTTTCTTAGATTTTTTGTTTGTTTGTTTCATTGAACCTTTAAATTGGTGTTGACTCCAGACAACAGCTTGGCTAAGTCTTTGCAGGTTTTTTTTAAGAAAGATTTTGGAAGTTTCTTGCCATTGCCTCCTCCTTGGGGCTCAGAGAAACTAGCCTAAGTTCACCCAGCTGGCTTTGTTACAAAGCAGGACTCACACTATCCTGACTAATGTATTTTAACAAGTCCACCAAACTGTCTTACTTATATTTCTGGAGACCCTGAATGGCTAGATATTATGAAATGCACTTGTATATATACTATTGAGAGATCTGAGATAATGATGCCATCCCTTCTTCAATTTAAAGGCATAGTCTTGGGATGGAAGAACCATTGTGTATTTTAATTCCCTTGTACCTTTCAATATGGAAACAAAATAGATGTTTTGTCAATTGTAACTTCTATGTCTTTACCAGTGATTCTATTCTATGTGGCCCTTAAAATTGGGGGGGAAAGTGTTTTAACAAGCAGCCTCTATAAGCTATGATTCATTAAAAAAAATAAGTTACATCACTGGATAAAATCTGTACTGCTTCCTACCTCTACTTTTGGGTAGCTTTTCTAAATTATTTAGCTCCAAAATGAACTTGAAATTAATACAACCTTTACTGGCATGGTTGTCCTTTATTAGGCATAATATATAGACCTATAGTACAAACTATAGAAGCTTAAATTCAACTTGTTCCTAGAAAATTGTAAGGGACTTCACATTTGTTTCCTGGTTAGTATAACTGCACTTATGGATGATGGCATGCTTAGTAGCATGTCTTATTCATATTTTTAATAACACTTGCTGAGTGTTTTTCATTTACAATATTTTTATCACATTTAAAATAGCAATTGAGGGAGACAAGCTTAATTTTCTTGGCAATAGTTTCCTTCACAGGGAAAAAAACTAAATGAAGGAAAAGGCTTGAAATACTCTAAACTATAATTGAATCAATCATTTTACATAGCTCAACAGGCATTTTAAGCACAAAAGAGAATGGTTGTATCACATGCCAAGGATTTCATTTCTAGCAATGATTCCTACTATTTGGGTGGCCAAGGTTAAAATCATACAGGTATTTTAAGATGCTCCATGGTGGACAATGCACAAGTTGATTGTATAAAAATATGATACTGTTCTCCTTAAAAATAAAAGAGCTCCACCTAAAATATATATTTGTAAAATTCTGATATTTGTTTTAAATTCAAGTCATTTACAGTAATTGAAATTAAAAAACCTCAAGGCTATAATCTGGAAATTTAAGAATTGATAGACTCAATTTATGGCCATTTAATAGTTTAAAATTATGATCCCTTGGAAAAAGTGACTTATGATCTATACTTGCACTTAATTACCACTACACCACCTGCTAAGCACCAATTTGGGTGCTTAGCAACCAATTTGCATTACAACAAGCTACAATATTTTGCTATCAGCTGATTTGTAACCTATTTTGCCTTTTTCTGACCAAAAACAGCACAAACCACTCATTTTCCATCGATTCGGTCTTGGGGAGGGGCAGGGGCGGAGGGAGACGAAATGGTCATCATCGGTTGGAAGACCGTGGCCGCTGGATTCAGGCGGTCACGTGCTCCAACTCTCCGCTCTCCCATCGCAGACTAGGTGGGCAGGAATCACAGGCCCGGGGCCCGAGGCTGATGTTATGCAACGCCAGGTCCGTGGTTCAAAAAGCCCCCCTCATCCGTGACCTTGTGTCAGAGGGGGACCCGGACCTGGTGGGTATAACGGAAACCTGGTTGGGCCACGAAGGGGGTATGCCCCTCGTGGACATGTGCCCACCAGGTTACCGTGCCTTCCATCAGCCAAGGGCCCTAGGGAGGGGTGGGGGGGTGGCGATTATCGTAAAGGAAGGTCTTGAACCAAAGGAGACCACAGTCCCTCAGACAACCGGGTGTGAATCTCTCTGCGTGAGATGGGGCCTAGGGAGGCAGTTGGGCGTGTTAGTTGTATACCTGGCTCCTCGCTATGCAACAACAGCCCAGACAGAGCACCTAGAGGTGATAGCCGAGGCGGCAGTTGAGACACCCAGACTGGTAGTCATGGGGGACTTTAACTTGCCGTCGGCAGGCGAAGCCTCTGGAGCAGCTCGGGAGTTCATGGCCTCCATGACGGCCATGGACCTGACCCAGGTAGTTTTAGGCCCCACTCACGAGGGAGGAAACACACTGGATTTCATCTTTGTCTCGGGACAGTGGAGTTGTGATCTGGGAATAGGGGACCTAGCCATCACTCCCTTGTCATGGACAGATCACGCTCTCCTTCGGCTGGACTTTCCAATCGCTACACCTCACTGCGGGGAGGCGGAACCGGATATTCCTATATGGTTCCCCCCCAGGCTTCTAATGGACCCGGAAAGGTTCCAGAGGGAGCTTGGGCCAATTCCTGTGACCCTGCCCCGCGACTCGACTGAGGACCTAGTGGCCGCATGGTTAAGTGCGGCCGCAGGGGCCTTGGACCGAGTCGCGCCCTTGCGGCCTCTCTTGCGGCGGCGAATCACCCAGGCTCCTTGGTTTACCGAGGAGCTTCGGGGGATGAAACGCCACAAGAGATGCCTAGAGAGCAGATGGAGATCCTCTCGCTCCGAAGCCGACCGAACACTAGTGAGAACCCATATTAGGGCTTACTTAGTGGCGATAAGGGTGGCCAAACGTGAGTATTGTGCCACTCTTATTGCATCCGCAGATAACCGCCCTGCCGCCCTGTTTGGGGTGACCCGCTCCCTCCTTCATCAGAGGCCGCGGGAAGCCCCTCTGCAAGGGCGAGCAGAGGAATTTGGGATTTATCTGCAGGAGAAAATCACTCGGATTCGGAATGAGCTACCCTCCATCGACAGTGGTCCTGTGGGACTGTCCGAGACTAGTCTTGAGGTTCCTTCTTGGGAGGAGTTTGACTTTGTTACCACCGAGGATATGGACAGGTTGTCAAGGAAACTTAGGGCGACCACATGTTTATTGGACCCGTGTCCCTCCTGGCTTGTACTGGCATCCTGGGAGACGACACGAGGCTGGCTCCAGGGCATTGTCAACGCATCTTTGAGTGAGGGGTCCTTGCCTGCCGTCTTGAAAGAGGCGGTAGTGAGGCCCCTCCTCAAGAAGCCATCCCTGGACCCAGCTTTATTAGAGAACTATCGTCTGGTCTCCAACCTTCACTTTTTGGTGAAGGTTGTCGAGAGTGTGGTAGCCCAACAGTTTCCGCGACACCCGGAGGAAGTTGATTATCTAGACCCGCGCCAGTCCGGCTTCCGACCCGGTCACAGCACCGAGACGGCATTGGTCGCGTTGGTTGATGATCTCTGGAGGGCGCGGGATAGAGGTTATTCCTCTATCCTAGTCCTATTAGACCTCTCGGCGGCTTTTGATACCATCGACCATGGTATCCTATTGCACCGACTGGGGGGGTTGGGGCTGGGAGGCACCGTTTTGCGGTGGTTCTCATCCTACCTCTCTGGTCGGTCACAATATGTGTTGACGGGAGGGCAGAGGTCGACCTCGAGGCCTCTCTTATGTGGGGTTCCTCAGGGGTCGGTCCTCTCGCCCCTCCTTTTCAACACATATATGAAGCCGCTGGGTGAGATCATCCGTGGTTTTGGGGTGGAGTATCACCTGTACGCTGATGACACCCAGCTGTACATATCCACCCCAAACCACCCCAACGATGCCGCCGAAGTGCTGTCCCGGTGTTTGGAGGCCGTACGGATCTGGATGGGTGGTAACAAACTCAGGCTCAACCCTGCCAAGACTGAGTGGCTGTGGTTTCCGGCACCCCGGTTCAGCCAGATTACACCAACTCTGGCCATTGGGGGCGAAACACTGGCCCCCGTGGAGAGGGCGCGCAATTTGGGTGTCCTCCTGGATTCCCGGCTGTCCATGGAGGACCATGTGGCGGCCGTGGCCAGGGGGGCGTTTCATCAGGTACGCCTGATGCGCCAATTGCGCCCCTTACTGGACCGGGCTGCCCTTCGCACAGTCACTCAAGCTCTCGTGACGTCCCGACTCGACTACTGTAATGCTCTCTACATGGGGCTTCCCTTGAGGTGCACTCGAAAGCTACAGCTAGTCCAAAACGCAGCCGCGCGGGTGATTATGGGAGCCACTAGATGCTCCCACATAACACCGATCCTGCGCGAGCTGCATTGGCTTCCTGTGGTTTTTCGAGTGCGCTTCAAGGTTTTGACAACTATCTTTAAAGCGCTCCATGGCTCGGGGCCTAGTTATATGCGAGACCGCCTCCTGCCCCATACATCCCTTAGACCGATACGCTCCCACAGAGAGGGCCTTCTCAGGGTGCCGTCGGCCGGACAATGCCGACTGGCGACACCCAGGGGAAGAGCCTTCTCTGTGGCGGGCCCAGCCCTTTGGAATGACCTACCCCCTGAATTACGTACCATCACCGACCTCCGCCTCTTCCGCCAATGTCTTAAGACATATTTGTTCCAACAAGCCGGCCTAGCCTAACCTCCCATGGGGACTTTTAGGTAGTTTTAAATTGGGTTTTTAAATTTTGGTTTTAGCGCAAGATAGGTTTATTTAATAGTTTTTTAAATTATATTTATTGTATTTTGTATGTTTTTAAATTTCCCTGTGCGCCGCCCTGGGTCCTTTGTGGAGAAGGGTGGGATATAAATTTAAATAAATAAAATAAATAAATTGAGAAGAAGCTGGATTGGCTTAATGACAAAGGTGATTTGCTTAATTGCCACTATCAATTTTGTAAAATCAGATCTGGCTTAATTTACAACTGCAACAAATTATGATGGAAATTCTAATGCCAATAGTGGTTGTAAATAGATGATCACCTGTACATAGACCAGGGGTCTCCAACCTTTGCAACTTTAAGTCTTTGCTGGCTGGAGAAGTCTGGGAGCTGAAGTCCTTCAGACTTAAAGTTGCAAAGGTTGGAGACCCCTGTTGTAAACTGAAGATCATGGTGTAAGTTGATTATTTCAGACATGATTAGACATAAAGTTGCAAAGGTTGGAGACCCCTGCGATAGACAAATATGAGCATTTAAGATTCTTTAACAATTTCTGAAGTTTGTTTGATACAAAGACAATACTCAGGGATTCATGTTTATTTTAAATTCTTTTGTCAACTGACAAAAATGATTTACAATAATGTCAAGGATTTTTGCAAATTTGGTCTGTAAGCATTTGAGTTCTGCATAAAACAAATAGTAAAATGAATGTGCAAGTAAAATGAAAGCCAGTTCCTACCCTGGAGAAAAAAGTTGTTAAAGCAAATTGATTTGGCTTCAAGGTGTGCTGTATATGTATTATTACCCCTCTTAGATTTTCCTTCCTAAAAGAAAATGTGTCTAAAACAATTTGAATGTAAGAAAATACTCTTGTTTGCAACCTGCTTTTCCACCAATAGAGTTTAAAAATGCCTAACATGCATTTTTCTGCCTTTAAGCCACAATACATAACCCAAATACCACCAGGACTCCATGAGCCTTGAAAAACTTTGAAGTTTGCTCCCAATTCTTCTTAAATTGTTATAGAATTTATTTTAATAATATAGAAATAATGAATTAATGGAACATAATATTTGTTTTATTAACTTTATTCAGTCTAAATCATAAGTTTATTTTACATAGTTTTTGGCAGGCCACTATATTGCAAATGAGGCTATTCACCCGCAAATATCGTGCAAATGCCTCAAAATATTAAAAAAAATCTTTCAAATGCATTTATGTACAGCTACCATACAAGGACAAATTATGCAGTGAAAAGATCACTTAGATGTGGAAGATACTTCCAATATAATCTACAGGATCCCCTGCATGAGTTGTCCTTGTGACTATGTAGGACAGATGGACAGGAAGTTAACCGCCAGACTGCAAGAACACCAATGAGCTATCAGACGAGACTCAAACTCATTGGGAGCCTCGCATTTCCACATCCTACTATGAATTTCCTCTACTATGCTGAGGAATAATCCAAAATCAGAAGAAGGATCAAATATATCAGTTACTACTACACCTAAATATATCAGTTACTACTACACCTACACCACCACCATGCCCAGTTGTCTCCCAGCACAACTTTTATAGCTAACATTGTCATGCTGGTTGGAGAAAGGGATTAAAAAAACAGGACAACTGCACAGGTGTTGGCCATCTTCTAAGCAAACCTATCTCACAATATTGTGTATGAAGTGCATAAAAAGAAATAAAGTTCTCTTTGGCAGACATTGAAGCTTTGTATCATCCCAATATTGTCACCTATAATGTGCAGTTGATGGTATTGGACACCCAGCTTAAATAGTTTAAAACTTGACTGTCTCCAGGACCACTTTTGCTGTTTTTAATCTGCTAATTTAGATAGCAGAAAAAGAGAGAGATCAGGGATTTTCTATGCTAGGAAGATCGCTTATTTTATGTATTTCTCTGTAAGGAATACTTTCCCTGGGGACCTGTGGCTGGCCTTCTCTTCCAGTAATTAGAATAGTTTGTAGAGTATATGTAAAAGCTGCTCTAAAATTATTTCCTCTACTAATTCCCCCCCCCCTCGTTTTATCTGGCTTCAACCATTTCTTAAGTACTTCAATCTTTCCACAATACACAAATCCCCCCCATGTTTGTCATATATGTAAATTCCTGAGCCTAAAAGCTCTCCAAGCCTTTCACATTAAACATGGGGTTATTCCAGCTACTCACTCCCTTTCATGCCATTTACAAGTGGTAGCAACTATTTCAAACATAATTCCATGTCTCTGATAATTTAAGGTTTTTTGTTTTTGGAGCCACCGTTCCTCTCTATATAGTCTGAAATTTTAGAGCGTGCCTTCTGGGTGACTGGACCCCCTTAAGTGGTCTATCAACCCTTCAAACTGTTCTCTTTCACTCTTTCTCCATTCCAGCCTATCTTTCCTTTCTGGCACCCTCCAAAGCCAATTTTTCCTCTTTATTTAAAGCCTTTTGTCCCACTGTTCTTTTAAAAAAAATGTAATGTTATTGGTCCCAGTATCTGAATCTAGCCCCTTTTCTGGCTGGTCTGTTATTTTCTTTGGTTTAACCAGAGGCATAGGGTAGGTAGCTGTGTCTCTTTTAAGGGAGAATGTCTTATCTGCCTTTTTCATGTCTGATTGGTGTAGACCAGGGGTGGGCAAACTTTGCAACTTTAAGTCTGAAGGACTTCAGCTCCCAGAAGTCTGGGAGCTGAAGTCCTTCAGACTTAAAGTTGCAAAGTTTGCCCACCCCTGATGTATATTCTCTTGAGATCTGGTCTTTGCAGCCAAATGCTGGCTATTTGCTGCAAAGTCTGAGCTCTGAGGCCAAACTCAGTTCCCTCGGCAACTAGGGTTTGTTTTCTTTTCATGGAGTGTTTGATGAACTCCTTGAGTTTAAGGCTTGTGCACTTTCCACCCTATATTGGATGTCCCACTATTGCCAGGTTCTTTCCTCACAGATTCTTTTACCTATGAATTACCCAATTCAGTAGGCTCAAGATGCAATAGAGCCAACAGAAGTATTCACAAGCTATTACTCACCGCTCACTACTATACTACACTTCCCCACTGCCACTCCAACTGCTGCTACTCCTGGTGGATCTTACTAGTTCTATTCCTTGTAAGTATTGCTGTATAGAAAATCATCTCTTTCTATCTGCTTCAGGCTGCTTTATTTTCACCCACCACCACACCCAGCTCTCTCTCTCAGCATAACTTTTATAGCTAACATTGTCATGGCTTTAAGAGGTCTTAAAGAGACAGGACAACAGCACAGGTGCTGGTCATTTTCTGGGCACCCAGTTCTCTCACAATATTCTGCATGACATACATAAAAAGAAATACATTTCTCTTTGATAGACATTGAAGTTTTTTATAATTCTAATATAGGTTTCCTGCATAACATGCAGGTGGTAATATTACACATTAAGCTTTAAACAACTTAAAGCTTGACTCTCTCAAAGACTACTTTTGCTGTTTTGCATCTGTTAATTTAGACCAGGGGTCTCCAACCTTTTCAACTTTAAGTCTGAAGGACTTCAGGTCCTAGACTTCTCCAGCCAGCTTTGCTGGCTGGAGAAATCTGGGAGCTGAAGTCCTTCAGACTTAAAGTTGAAAAGGTTGGGGACCCCTGATTTAGACGAACAGGAAAAGGAAACATTATTACTGCGATGATGAACCTATGGCATGCATGCCAGAAGTGGCATGCAGAGCCCTCTTTGTGTGCATGCGTGTGCCAGCTGGTCTTCAGGTTTATGGTGCTCCAGCATGTGCATGCACGCTTGGACACTTGGTGCTGAAAAGGTTTGCCATTACTACCTTAGATATTCAAGGCTAGGAAGATGGCTTCTCTTATGTACTTCCCTATAAAATACTTTTCGTGCAAACCTGTGTTTGACCTATTCTCCTTCATTAAAAGAATAGCAAAATGTATTTTTTTCACCAGCCTTTAGCTGTTACTGACTTGGTCTTTCTCATTGAGTTTTCTTTTGAACAGTTGGCAAGAAGCATCATAAATTCCTCTCCCTCTTCCACTTCCCCTCCCTCCCTTCCATCCATCCATCCATCCATCCATCCATCCATCATCTCATGTTGAATTCCATCATTGTTGAGTATGCTCATTCTCTCTTCTACTCTGTCTTGGGAATCCATGAAGTAAATTTGAATACATTTGGCATGCTGGTTGGTGTCTGGTATTAAATGTCTAGTTGAATCATGTATTTGACCTTGAATAAACACCAAAGGATTCCATCTGACTCTCATCGAAAGGACTTCTTTGGCACCAAAGGATGTCATAAGGGGGGACATTGACCTGGCTTATAGAATAAATTCAGCATATGCCAGGATAAATGAACTACCCAGAGAGATACATATTAAATTTGTTAGAAGGTCTACCAGGGAGGGAATATTGAGGGCGCAGAGAGAGGGTCCGTTAACATACCAACAAAAGGAAGTCACTATCTTGAAGCAGATCCTGAAAAAGATTAGAGAGGTGAGGAGGAAGTATTCCTTCTTATCTAAAAAATTGTTTAACCAGGGGATTTGGTTCAAGTGGGTGATGCCAGAAGGGATGTTGGTGTTCTGGGAAGGAGGAAGAGTAAGGATTAAAACAGTTGCTGAGGTGGAAGCCTTTCTTAAAAAATATTCCTCTATCCTGGGGGATAAAACTGGAGGAGCGGAGGGGGCCACGGCCCCGCCCACTGGGGGTCGGAGGAGAACAAGAAGACACAATTGCCAAGAGACTTAGATCTAAAAAATGACTTTTTTAATACAGTATAACTTTTGTTTGGATGCTTGTACACGATTGCTAGCATAGAATTTGAAATTTACAATGATGTATGCACTTCTCTTCACCTTGTAGTACCATTGAAATATGTATTATCTATGTTTTGTTAAGAAGCCCCGGAGGGGGCCAACGATCTCGACGTGAAAGTTCTCAAAATATTTTCTCAATTCACCTTACCCTACCCTACTTAAAAATTTGTAAAACTCAATAAAACTTTTTCAATATAAAAGAAGAGACAGTTGTAGTGTCTAATGTTTATCCTGAACTTGTTTCCAATGGATCCCTAATGTTTATATAAATTGAGTTCATTAAGTAGAGGTTGCAAATTACCTGTCCTAACCTTCTCCTTAATGCAGCAGAAATAGTCAGTTTCTCCAGGGAACAGCCATGCATGTGCAGACTTTGACCCTGGCACCAACATCAGTTGAAATCGTGCATCATGCAAGTCATGCATTTTGCCGCACTCTTTCTCTATTGAGGTCTTGTTGAAGGCAGGAATTGTATTGAGAAATTCTCACAGTAATTACTGCTTGCCACATATTCTCAAGTTGATCTTCCTTTTTTTCTGTCCTCTTTACTTGTATCTTCTTTTTCTATTGTTCCTTGTGATTCTGGAGATGTGCAGATCTTTCATCGTCCATTTGTTCATATCTCTTCCTTGTGCCACATTCTGATGATGTTTGGGGTCATCTCTTGACTATCCCATTTTCCTGTCTCTTTCAATGTGACATAATTATGCTGATGATAATTTAAATATTTTTTTTACTGGGTAAATTTCTGCCAGTTTCTCCATTGAATTTTATGATGCTGTCAATTTTAAAATAGCAATAGCACTGTGAGTTATATGCTGTTTCATAGTGCTTTACAGTACTCTCTAAACCAGAGGTCTCCAACCTTTGCAACTTTAAGTCTGAAGGACTTCAGCTCCCAGACTTCTCCAGCCAGCTGTAAATAGTTTACAGAGGCCCTAAATTTCCCCCCACAATTTAGGGCCTCATTTTACCAAAGTCAGAAGGATGGAAGGCTGAGTCAACCTTAAGCCAGTCAGGATCAAACTCCTGACAGTGGGCAGAATTAGCCTGCAATACTGCATTCTCACCACTGAGCCACCATGGCTCCTGGTGTGGATCCCATGACTTTCTGAGGGCTAGGGGAGGACCAGTCCACCTGATCTCTAGGAAGGACCAGTCTGCACTCAGTTTCAGAGTAGCAGTTGAAAAATGAAATAGATGGGCAACGACAAAGGTGTAGTGGCTGATGAATTTGACTGACTCCAGAGAGATCCAGTTTTTATTCCATTTTCAGCCACAGCAACTCCCTTGGTGGCTTTCAGCCCAGCTTATTTTGCACAGTTGATGTGAAGAAATATAGGTGGATAAAGCACTAGGTGTTTGCTTTGAGTTCCTGAACAAAGATGGGGTATAGATACATGTGCATGTTTGTGTGCCAGAGGAGTGCATAAAGCATTAAACATTTCTTCATGCACCTTAAAGTTGTTGCTTCTTTAAGAGCCACATGATGAGTGGCAGAGAAAGGGATTATGAGAGTGGCAGGGAAACTATCACATGTCCATAGTAGCAGCCCGACCACAGCAACAGCCTGAAGCAGCCACAACTTCCCCAAATTTCATTCCTTCGGAAGTCATGGATTCTTGATTTTGTACATATTAGATACATTAGACCATTGGATATATCTTGTATATATATACCCTCTGATCCACTATTTGTCCAGTTAATGATAATGTCAGGAGTGTTAATACAGTAGTATATAGATGGATGTGATAATGTATTTGTCCTCCCTGTGACAAAGACTTTAATTGCTGAGTTTTTATTATGGAGAAGTCCTAGGGTGGTGGTTGTTTTTTAAAGTCAATGTTAGGCCTGTTTTAGGGCTTACATTGCAAGTATTCTACCCTTAAACTGTACTTGTTCACTGACTTAGGCAAATGTGGTTGGTAGGGTACCAGGGTCAACAAGCTGAGTAATAAAGTTTGCATGTCACCCTCTATAAAGTTAATGTCCATATTAATTAGAAGTGTATTGCAAAATTTTCAGCCAGGAGCCTTAAAACTGGGATATTCTGTGTATACCATATACTATTTTCCTGTAATAGTTGCTCAGTTCAACAGGAAAATACAATACAATGTTTGAAGTAATTTAGAAAGGAATATTTAAGAAGAGAGAGAGAGAGAGAGAGAGAGAGAGAGAGAGAGAGAGAGAGAGAGAGAGAGAGAGAGAGAGAGAGAGAGAGAGAGAGAGAGATTAGTAGTATGCAAAGAAATCTTTCAAAGTTCTCCTTTCATACTGAACTATTAAAATAGATCCTCACTTATTTTGAGCTTGGCAACTTTGTAGATGTTTGGCCTAAAAACATCTAATGAAACCTTCCAGTAAATGAGATGAATAAGAGGTGTAACCAAACCCTTTAAAACTGGCAGTGGTACATGCTAATCACAACAAAAAGCTTTTTAAACACATGTTTTCCTCAATCTTAAGTGCCTTTTCTTTTTTCAGAGCAAACCACAATTGACTATTAATATGCTATAGTCATTATATTCACCTCTTTCCCCCCCAATCATCTCCTAGAAGCCCAAACAAGATGAATGGATATATCATCCAGCTAAAAGGCTTTTGTGGTTTTAGCCATAAATGCTTCCATCTCACAACTGTTAACATCCTGAAATCTAATGCTTACCATTGTTGCCTAAGTTGCACTTATGCCTTTCTCATTCCAACACTTGGTCATTGTCTCTTTTAAACTGCCAATGCATGCTTGTTTTTTTTTAAAATCCTGTTGATTTTTTTAAATTCCAGTTTTTATTATAGAGTGGAATTGGAGAGTTCAAAAATATGAAGATAGACCAGCATGACTGTATGCCATAAGCAAATTCATTTAAATACAAAAAAGCTAAAAGTTAAAGATGCTCCTCATGGAGTTTACTGCATATGAGATTATAGAAAGTCATAAACTCAGTTTGCTATGGTTGTATATAACCTTTATACTTACTTGCAGAGACCCATTGAAAGGTTATGTAAAGACTTAAGAGTTGTATGCTGTATACATTCTACTATGCATGTATTGTTACAATTATGTTAACATTGGAAATAGTTTCTTGTTGCTTTATTAAGGTCTAATCACAAAATTAACATAATTGGCTACCTGCCCAAGTCTTTTCCCATTAAGCAGACTCACTTTTTGATATGTTGATAACTCAGGGATTAGGCTATTTGATTCTCTAGAAAGGTATTAAACTACAATTCACAATCTCTTGACATTGGCCTCACCACCTTGCTGGGCTAGGCAAGGCTTCGGGTTCCATATCCATTTCTAAACTTAAAGTAGAACTTTTAGACCCTTAGTTGGAAGAAATTATTTAGAAAACAAAGTCACTCCCTGCTATGAATTGTCTTCAAATCACATACTGAAAAGGATCCACCACTTATATAGGTAATTGGTTCTTCTATATTCTTCTTATGGATAGGAAGTTTTTCTTACTCTCAGTCAGAAAAACTTTCTATCAGTTTGTCTGGTGAAATGGAGCATAATGGTCTTTATAAGTCAATACTTTGAGAGCAGATATTAAAAGATACTGACCATATTACTAGAAAAAAGGACAAATGATGACAATATTATGTTTAGATTCCAAGTGGCCACCAGAAGAAATCTAAAGCAACCAAATTCAATACAAAATAGACAATGTGTTATTTTCAACAGTTGACTGTTCAGCTATAGCATGGATTTTTTTTCCGTTGGTTTATTAGAATTCCAATTATTATTGTTTGTGTATGTTTGCAATATTTTTCCCTGGTTCCACAGGGGTCCATAGTGATGAATACTCTAACTGATTGTAAACCTGTCCCCTCTTACGTACATGGGATGTGTCTAACGCACAGTAAAGAGAGGTGAGGCTTTTATCTCCCAGATATGTTAAACATTTCAGTGGATGATCATTGTTACAGATGCCCTGGTTGGTTTTAAACCATTCAGCAGTTTGTTCTTGGTTCATCTGAATTCTTTTATTTGTTAACTAGCTATACCCGGCCACGCATTGCTGTGGCCCATTCTGGTTCAATGGCCAACCAATCTGTGTGTAGATCTACACCTGCAGACATACACACAACCACCGTATAACCCCCAATCTACCTACCTACCTACCGTATTTCTCCCTCTCTTTCTATCCCTCTACCTACCTACCTACCGTATTTCTTCCTTTCTCCCTCTATCTACCTACCTACCTACATGCTGTATTTCTCCCTATCTATCCCTCTACCTACCTGTATTTCTTCCTTTCTCCCTCTACCTACCTACCTACCTACGTTTCTCCCTATCTATCCCTCTATCTACCTACCTATCTATTGCATTTCTCCCTCTCTATCTATTCTCCTATTTACCTACCTACTGTAATACAATAATACAATAGCAGAGTTGGAAGGTACCTTGGAGGTCATCTAGTCCAACCCCCTGCCTAGACAGGAAACCCCATACCATTTCAGACAAATGGCTATCCAGCATCTTCTTAAAGACTTCCAGTGTTGGGGCATTCACAACTTCTGGAGGCAAATTGTTCCACTGACTAATTGTTCTAACTGTCAGGAAATTCCTCCTCAGTTCTAAGTTGCTTCTCTCCTTGATTAGTTTCCACCCATTGCTTCTTGTTCTGCCCTCAGGTGCCCTGGAGAATAGCTTCTTTGTGGCAACCCCTGAGATATTGGAACACTGCTATCATGTCTCCCCTAGTCCTTCTTTTATTAAACTGTATTTCTCCCTCTCTCTCTCTATGGGCCACCTGGGAGTTTGCTATCCTCTGTGTTTTGGCACTTTTAGGCTTCCATACGTTGCTGAGGAAATGACAGTTGAAAAGCAGCCTGATGGGCAGGGCTACAGGGAGGTGAAAACCTGATCAGTGGGTACATTTTACGTTTGTGTACCTTGCACATGACACACATGTGCTAGGCACAAAATGAGTACGTATTCTATTATCGGAAGTCCTTGGGAACATTGTGTCAAAATTCGCTGTAAATCGGTGCAGTAGTTTTTGAGATTAGCTGCTTCGTACAAACTATTTTACATTTTTATTTATATAGATATGTGGCAACTGCAGACAGTGATGTCAAGGTGGCTTTCATTTGTCGTATAGGTAATTCTTAACAGCCTTTTACAAATGTCTCTAGAACAAACTCTGGAACGAAGAATATCTTTACAGGAACATCGTAGGAGTTTTTTTCAAAACACCTTTTTAAATAACAAGCCTAATAAGATTTATGTCCTAGCATGATTGACTATATAAATATTAACGGTGCCGTGCGTGTGAATGCCTCTTGAATGCTTTTCTTCTGTACTCTTTTGGAAAGGATGCCCAAGAACAATGTAATTGTTCTTACACAACAATTGTGTTTCAGTGTATCACTTGCCAGGGTTCAAATAATGCTGAGAGACAATATTTTATACTTTTTAGCTTTTAAAACTATTTTCATGCTCCTCTTATCTTGGTCAATGACCATAATAAATATTTGATTGATTGATTGATTGATTGCTGAGAGAGAAGAAACCTTTTCTGCATGCTTTTTCAGGAAAAATAAGTGTCTAATTTCATATTTGGAGAATATTAAAATGAACAGTTCTTCAATGTAATCCAAGATTCATAGGTCTTTGTCACTTTATATCTACCTTAAGTCTTTCTGTCATGTTTATCATATTTACTTTATCCCTTTCAAATTGATTGCAGAAAAACAAATCTAAATGTGGCGTGATTGTTAATCTGTTTTTCTTTTTCAAATACCGTATGTCCTCTAGATAACCTAATGTTCCCAGTCTTTTGATGTTCTGATATCCTTACTAAAACTACAAAGGCATTATGATTTTGAGTCATTCTGTGCTATAAAATACAATAAAAATTTAGCATAGATATAATGTAAAAGCATAGAGCATTGTATTTTTTGGTAAGCACAGCTGTCAACAAGCTGTTTTGATCTATGACTTTTCTCTATTTTCTAGTTAGCCAGGGGACATTTATATTTATCAATTTAATGATTCTGATTATTGTATATTTTGCTTGCTTTGCTTCATATAATATAAAAATGAACTTGTTCTTCGTTAATAATATCTGAGAATTTTGGTCGCAATAATTTACTTATGTAAACAACTCTAGAAATCTGCAGGTCAATACTTATCTATTAGATATAATCATCAGTAATTTTAATTCAGATTTATCTCAGCTAACTATGTAATCCACTAGATGTACTAGACAAGAAAAATAAACTACAGAAAGGCTAAAACCTTTATTGTGATTGGCTTTAAAAACAGAATCCTGGGAGAGGACGTCCAGTTTTGGTGGGTGATGGACGTGTTTGATACACGTCCGCCGCTTGCTGTCCTGGTGAAACCTTTGGTATCTCTCCCAATGCGTGGACATCCAGATTGATTTTGATAACACAATTCTTTCTTCTTGGTTTCCTTGGCTTTCTTGGTTTTATGTGCTACCCGGACTGAACTTTTATTCGGGTTGTCCCGACACCTTGGACTTCATCGGCTGCTTGCTTTTCTGACGCCATTTTTCCTACAAATTAGAACTTATAATCGGGACAATGGCTTCTAAAAAAACCACCTATTGGAAAGTCCTTTTCTGCTCCATCATCAGCTTGTTCCAGTCCAGTTATGCAGCAGACAAAGATCACCGCATTGTTGCAAAAAGAAGGGACTGGCGAGAGCACTCAGGAATTGTCAACAAAGGAGATGCTCCAGGACATAATGAAAAATGTACATGAAATCCGAAATGACCTGACAAATTTAAAATTAGAGCTGTTGGAGACACACAAAAATACAATGGATAATAAACAAAAAATTGAGGCGTTGGAGGGGGGATCAGCTGAGATGATGGAAGAGGTAAAGGAAATTCGGAAGGAAAGCGCAGAACTGGGAGGTCATATGACCAAGATAGAATTCAAAAGAATGTCTTTTTTTCTCAGGTTCCAGAACGTTCCAGAGATAGAAGGAGAAGATCTTAAAGATCTTATGAGTACAATTTTAGCAGATTATATTAAAAGGAATAAAGAAAAACTCTGGTGGGATATGGACCTGGCTTATAGAATTAATTCAGCATATGCTAGAATAAATGATGTACCAAGAGACGTGCATATTAAATTTTTAAAGAGGTCCACAAGGGATGAAATATTGAAGGCCCAGCGAGGAGGACCCCTGAAATATCAGGAAAAAGAAGTTGCTATTTTGAAACAAATTCCAAAAAAAATTAGATAAGAAGGAAATATTCCTTCTTGTCCAAAAAATTAAATAAAAAAGGAGTTTGCCATACTGCCAGAAGGAATGTTGGTCTTCTGGGAGGGAGGTAGAATTAGAGTTAAAACATTAAGAGAGGCGGAGGCCTTTCTCCAAAAGCATTCCTCACTCCTAGGAGACGAAGAAGAGGGAACAGGGGGGGCCGTGGCCACGCCCATCGATGGGAAGGGAGAAGAAGAATCAATAGCAAAAAGACTTAGATCCCAAAAATGACTTTATTTGAAATTTCACTGTGATAGTTGAATTAGATGGCAATGAAAAACATGATTGAACATATGAAATATACAATGTAACATATGTATGCTTGCCCTTTGTTTTTCTTTAAAAAATATTGTATTTGTATGAAGTTTTCGGAGGACCCCCACCTCCGGCATGGAAGCCACTAAAATGTTACTTTAACCCTATAACCTTTTTCCCATATATACTGTAAAACCAATAAAAATTGTTTTATCGAAAAACAGAATCCTAGTATTGTTCTGTACTTCTCTCTTCTTACACTTCAGTGAATCAGGAAGGTGACTGTCTGAGTTACTCTGAATGTTATCACGCTTCTGGACTTTCAAAAATCCTTCAGTCCCTTTTGCTTAAGCACAGTTTCTACACATCTCAGCCAGTCATCTTGCCTGCAAATTTACATAAAACTTTGAAAAATACAAATATTCAGCAAATTTGGATAAAGCAATAAATCCATCGTATTTTCCAGATTAATTATTGCTTAATCTAAACTGCACTCATTGCACTCAATCATGCACTCCTTTATGACTTGCCCTGGCTGGTTCACGAATTCTAAGAGTTGAAGTCCACAAGTCATAAAAGGGCCAGTTCCTCGCCCCTGTGCTAAATGGATGGGTTCCGATTGAAGAAAGCGGTCCCGAAGATATTGAATGAGCAATCTTATACAGGTAGTCCTCAGCCAGCAATGGTCTGAAGTTACAGTGGTGATGAAAAAGTAACTTTACAACCAGTTGTCACATTTATAGCTTTTGCAGGTCTGTAAAGCAAAGCTGAAATAAGATCAAAAGTGCAGTGGGGGTTTCACTTCGTGATCATTTCACTTAATGACTGACTTGCTAGTTCCAATTGTGATTGATAAAACAAGGACTACCCCTATATGGAAACACATTATCAGTATTGCATACAGAGGCTTTTGAAAACAGAAATTTCTATAGTAATTGTCTGCTTATCAGCATAATAATTTTCAGTGTTATCTTCATTTTGCTAAAGTTACAAAATGAATCTTTTGATTCTATAACCACAATCTTTAGCACAAATTATAAGGAAAAAAATAAAATAGAGAGCAGATAATGTGGGTTCCCCAAAGCTTCCATCTTTCCTTTACAGCAGGGGTCTCAAACCTTTGCAACTTTAAGTCTGAAGGACTTCAGCTCCCAGACTTCTCCAGCCAGCTTTGCTTAAATTTGCAGACTTAAAGTTGCAAAGGTTGGAGATCCCTGCTTTACTGGATATATATTTAATGTAACGCTGTGCAAAAACAGGGCTTGCAGTTTTTCAAACGTAGTCTTTCTATGCAAAAGAAGATTCTATATTTCTAATTTTCAGGATATCTAAGAATCTCAAAATTCTCTTCAGGTTGTTTTCTGTTCGAAATGGTGCAGAGCAAGCTATTCCTACTTGTTTCCTGTTATACATCTTTCCATCAATGCTTTCTGCTGACATGCTTCTTGTCTAAAGAAATACGTGGGAAGAGTTCCCACAGGAGTTGATTGAAATGTGAGATTCCAGGAAGCTGAAGATATTAATGTTTAAAGATAGGTATTCATATACAGCACATGACCGCATTGTAACATCATAAGAACATCACACTTTAACTTGGGAAATTCACTTAATTTCTCTTGTCCTTTAAAAGAAATCAAGAAAACAAATTCTTTTTAGGTAAAACAAATGTAATTGATAGTGAAACGTGTATATATATTTTTTGGAAAAGCCCTATAACCTATTTTGAGAGCAGCATGCTTAGAATTGCTTAGAACATCTTGAACCTTGATTCAGATTGCATAAAATGCACTTAAAACAATGAATGCAGACATAACACTTCAAGGATATTCAAGAACTTGAACCCATTAAGTGCTGTAAGCAGAGAAGTGAGCTTACAATTAAAAATTAAAGTTATATAAGCAGTACTCAACAAATGACAATTGCAAACAGAATTTGGGTTGCTAAGCAATACAATCATTAAGAATCATCATGTGACCAGACCTGATATTATGGAAATGGAAAAGTGCAGAGGAGGGCAACCAGAATGATTAGGGGGCTGGAATACCTTCCTTACCATCTGAGGCTGCAACGGCTGGGCCTCTTCACTCTAGAACAATGGCGCCTGAGAGGTGACCTGATTGAAGTCTATAAAATCATACACGGTGTGGACAAAGTAGAAAAGGAAAAACTGTTTTCCCTATCGCACAACACTAGAACAAGGGGGCACTCCATGAAACTTTTGATAGCTAGACCTCAAACAAATAAGAGGAAGTACTTTTTCACCCAGAGGATCACTGGTCTATGGAACTCCCTGCTAGAAGAAGTGGTGACAGCTGTCAGCCTCGACACCTTTAAGAAAGGATGAGAGGAGTTCATGGGGAACAAGGGTATCAATGGCTATCATTATGCATGCCTAAGGACACCCTCCGGGTTGGAGAGATAGGCAGGATATTTCTCAATGCCATTTGCAGGGAATCATAAGCAGGTGAAGACATCTACCACACACCTCCCTCCGTCCTGTCCACTCGCACAGGGAGAGCCTCCTCAGGGTGCCGTCTGCTGACCATTGCCGGCTGGCGAACCCCAGGGGAAGGGCCTTCTCTGTGGCGGGTCCGGCTCTCTGGAACGACCTACCCCCCAACATTTGCACCATCACGGACCTGCGCCTCTTCCGTCGGGAGCTTAAAACTCACCTTTTTCATCTGGCCGGCCTGGCTTAGACTTTATTAATAAATTGTGGGGATTTTATTAAGGGTTTTTAGATGGTTTTAAGATGTTTTTAGCACGGGGTTTAAATTTAATATATTTTTACTGTAACTATATTGTATTTTGTATTGTTTGTATTGTTTTAATATCTGCCTGTGCGCCGCCCTGAGTCCCTCCGGGGAGATAGGGCGGGATACAAATCCAAAATAAATAAATAAATAAATCTGCTTGGGAAGACTCTGAAGCGAATGGGGAGCCACTGTGGGAGACAGAATGCTGGAGGCTATTCTTATGTTCTTATGTCCTTATGTCCTAACTTTATGACCATTTTTTCCATGATTATTAAGCGAATAGAATAGAATAGCATTCTTTAGTGGCCAAGTATGATTGGTCACACAAGGAATTTGTCTTTGGTGCAGATGCTCTCAGTGTACATAAAAAGACAAGATACATTCGTCAAGAATCATAAGGTACAGCACTTAATGATAGTAATGGGGTACAAATAAGCAATCAGGGAACAATCAATATCAATATAAAGCGTAAGGATACAAGCAACAAAGTTACAGTCCTGCAGTCATAAATCGGAGATTAGTTAAGGAAATCTGGCTTCTACAGTTGATTACATGTTGGAAGCCGTCTGGGAACGTCTCAAATCATGATCCCGAATATGTGAGACTGCAGCACTGTATATGTGAGCCAATTGCCAAGCACCTAAATTGCAATCACCTGACCATGGGTGGGGTGGGGGGGTGGGGTGGGGGTGATACAAGTCATAACTTCAAAAATGGTTCATAAATCTTTTCCTGAAACAGTCATAATTTCAAACCACAAACAAGCAGCCATAAGGATTACTTGTAATTTAAATATGGCAAAAGAAGTTCATGCTAACAAACTGTAAAGAAGAGGATCAAAGAAACTAAAAGTTGAAAATTACATTCTGTCTCTCCTTGATCAGCAACAAAAAAGTAGTAGATATTCCAGGGCCAGATATAATATACCCTCGCAATAGTTGCATATAAAACTCACTGAGGATAATTTCAGAATATCCCATCCTTGAACAATGAATTTTGTATTTCTGTACACAATAACATTAAATGATTAGTCACCGTACTAAGCTATGAGCCAGGTCACAATGTCTTATCAGTTTTATTTGCAAAGGAAGCACACAAAGCTCAAAAACATTTTTGTAAAAGGATGAGGGGGAGAGAAATTTTATCCTTGGCTTTTTATTATTCCAGGTTTTATTTTGCTTTTAATTAGACATATTCAGTAAGAATGAAAAGGTAAGGCAGGAGCTGCAAGAATGTCAAGAGTAGTATTCATAGGTGCCAGTTACTAAGCCTAGTTGTTTTTTCCTCAACTAGGAAGGAGGAAAAAACTTTTTGAATTAATTAGTACACCAGTGAAATGATGATTCATGTAATTTAGATAAAATCTACCTCATTTAAAAAAAACAAAATATCAGCTTTATGACAATTTAGGTGATGTAATCATACTGAAATTAATAATTTTATTTTCTAATAAAATTAACTTGCTTAAAACTGAATTTGATTTAACATGATCTAAAATGGATTTCACTTGTATTACTTTTGGTAGATTCCAATTTATTTTTAATATTACGTATTAATGTCTATTATTTTCAAATCGATTTTATAAGCACCATCAACATAAATTCACCCACTGATGAATCAGTCCTCCCAGAATCTAGGAGGCCCACAATCATTTGGGCTTTCACATGATATTAAAGATCTGGATGTTCCCTCAGATATTTGGATCAGAAGGCTAACCTAGCCCTTTTGGTGGTCTCCCCACCAAATTTTTGGTCTACACTGTTTGAAAATGAGTTGATTTTTTAGACTCAGGACATATGTTATGCTAGTATTACTGTTATTTCTTATTAGTTCTCAAGATGTTTATGTTGCATATGAAATTGCTTTTTTCTTTTTTTTGTTTAAATGTCTGTATACCACATAGTCACAACTGTGGCATGGGCAGCTATGTAAATAAATAGATATAAACTATTTTTCTGTTCTGACAACAATCTCATACTGTTTATTCTTAAAAACAAACAAACACTCATCATTGTTTGGAACATTTTATTAAAATATTAATCTTTCATAACTGATTAAAAATGTAATACAATCTGTTCATATTAAATGCATTGAAATAAAAATTTTATGTAAAGACAAAGAGGAAAACGTTGAAGGGCAAATGGCATGAACAAACAATGATATGTGTGTGTGTGTGTGGGAAGGAGGAAACAACTAAGATAAGAAAAAGACTACCTATTGTTCAGATATTGTCTGACATTTTCTAGTATTAGATAAAATGCAACAAATAATGAACAGAAAATAGCTGAAATACAAAGAGGGGTATGAGAAGGGATGTTCAAATATATAACACAAATGGATTTGTAATCACAAAATGCCACTTGATCATAACCCTCCTAAAATATCTCCTACAGAAGAGCAGTATAGCACACACAGTTTGAGAAGATTAGTACCAGATAGTCCAGTGCAGATGAATAGCTCAGCATCCTGGGATAATCTTCATTCCTAGACCATTTTCAGCCCATTGAAAGAAGTCACACTGTTTATCCTTCCCAAGAGGACACACAAAGAAATGCTTTCCATTATTAGGGCCAATCTTCAGCACTGTCCTCATAATGCAGCGATTCCCATGATTGCAGAAAGGAAAATGCAGGTCTGCCCACTGCAGAGAGAAATCATTTTCTGTTAACACCAGATGCTGAAGCCAAATTCCTGTTTCAGATGGGAAGCAACATACTCCCTGTTAATTCTACAAGGTAGGTGGTGACTAACAGTAATCAAGCTAAGTAACTTTCTCTAAAATTCAGTTTGCTCCACTACCTGAACTCTACTTGTTTGACTTTGTAGGAGGACAGTTGTAAAAAGCCTTATCTGACTTTTGGAGGAAACACAGATTTAATTTATCCAAGTAAAACTCTTGATAGCTTGTGGCTTCAAAGCAATAGATCTCACTTCCCCAAGCTCTAATGTCTCTCTCCCTTGGAAAATCTGAAGGTCAAAATGACACTGCATTGCATTAGTTACCATATGGTGGAACAGAATCTATTATCAAAGCTGAGCTGAAGAGAACAAATACAAGAAAAACACCAGCACTCATTTTATGTTGTCAAGGTCATTAGAGAAAATATGAACTCAGATTCAGTTGTGCTGTTTTATTACATTAATTTTGCCCTAGAATCTTTGCACACTTGATTAAGCATTCTTACACTAGAATTGTGTCTCCTTTGAAGGTTCTTGCTTTATGTTGCCTAACAGTCTTATTCCTTCTAGCTGATAGAAGATTAAAGGAAGTATGAACATATGAGCTTGATTCACTCACACTGAGTTTGAATCATTTTGATTATGGTAAATGTATTCATAGTGTTTGGCTAATGCTGCAATTTCCATTGCTCTTTTTCCTCGTCTTTGCTTACTGTACTATTGTTAAGTTACTACCTGACAACAGTAATCTAAAAAGCACCTAAAAAGAAGGAAGAAAACATAACAATATGATTTAGATGAAATGTTCAGAATAAACCAGCTAGGCAAGGAAAAAAGTTTTGCTTAGAGGATAGTGTGCATCAATAGAATAAAGACAAAGTATCTTGTTTTTAGAACTTCTATTATTTTTAAAAGAATATGAAAATGAAACACAATAATTATTTCCCAAAATCCCCTTTTAATCACTCAAATACAGCTGGGGAGGTACAGCAGTAAGAAAGAAATCCAAGATAGAAATGGATTAATAAAACAATATTATTATAAAGAACACTGTAAAATAATTTTGTAAAGACCAGAAAAGCCATTTATTCTTCCCAAAATGCACTGAGAACCTCTTTAGACAAAGCTATCATCACAGCAATTCATTTCCCACTATGCTAAAATTAAAGAATGAGTGAAATCCATAAGTAATCACAGTTGTTTGAGAAACCAATTTATCTTTTTCAAGGATATATGGTACTATACAAGCTCACATACTTCAAAATAGTTACACCGGGCTTCTCTTGGCAAAGGACAAGCATAAAATTGCCTGCCCTTGTTTTCTCCGTCCTTCCTCACGATGCGAAGAACACAGAAGCGACTGTGTTTACTACAGCGAGGACTGCCAGCATTTAATGTGCAAGAGCCATCTGTCATATTATCTGGAGGTGCTCTGTAATGACAGGTAACAAGGTAAAAACCTGCATAAAGTTAAGGAGATTAGTTACAGCAAAACCAGCATCTTCAGTGTCAATACCACATCTCCAAAGTCCATATAAACTCTTCTGCTTCAAGGATACATCTGATCAAACATAGCACTTAGCAATTTTATCTGCTTTACTTTCTCTTTAAAATGAAATTGAAGGACTCAGTGTCAAAAATCCATTCTATTGAAATGAAATGGAAGCAGCAAATTTTTAAAAAGTTCTCTTGCTGCTTTTTTAAAGTAAGTAAACTGTACCATTCTGGCATTGCTAGCATAAATTTTGTACTTTCATGTAGTTTAAAAGGCATCCTGAATTGGCAACAGCAAGATGTACTAGAAAACCAATTCCTTCTAATTATATTCTTCCCCTCTGGAAAGTTATTACACGTGTCTTAGACCAGACCATGGGGATATCTATCTACTTGTCTGCTTCAAGACAATTTTCCATGCTCTTTGATCAAAGCTACTTTAATGATCCCCATCATATACCAGAGAGGAGGAAGTCTGACTGGCAGAGCAGAAAAGTGTACAGTATTTCATGAAGGTGATAGGAAAGCTTTGCTCTCCTCTGATGTTAGCCTCACCAGAGTAGCTAGATAGTGTCTGTTTACAATGCACAAGGGCATCTGCCTTGACTGTTAATGTTTAAACAAGGTTAGATTGCTTCTTGTTTCTCAGGTTTAGCAGCAGCCAGGGTTTTTGGCAAACATGTTACTAGTCAAGCTCAAAAGGCATTAGGTAATTCCACTCTAGGGTACATTCATATGTAAGCAGCATTTCTCCGCAGTATTACTGTGGCCAGATGATTTTTTATGTAGTTTCCTCTCTAGACCAAGCTTGGCAGAAGCTTCTTGAGTACTGCCTATATGCTATTAGAAGGCCTGCAGTATACACTGTTAACAAATGCAATAAAATACAGCCTCCATTCATTATACTATAGCATCTAGCAGCTGTCTCTTATAAGACTGCCTCTAATCATTGTAGTAGTGTAAAGTACAATTATTATTTTTACAGTATCTCTTTTATCTTTCGTCATTCTTAGGAAACTGAAGCTCATACTAAACAGTTGAATCTGACATTCTCCCATCTCTCATCTGCAGTGATACCATTAAGGACTGAATCATCTGTCCATTCCCCAACATGATTTATGCTACCTGGCAGCATGGTCCTTCTGCCATTTACATATGGCCAGACAGGTCAATGAGACTTCACAAGGAATGGACACAAATCACAGATTAAAAATGATCCTATTCAGAAATCAAATACTCCAATCCTAACCTAATGTTCTGTATAAGATCTAAAGGTCACCATACCTAACCAAATAATATTTCAGAAGCAACCTCTTTGTACTCCATTACTGAACCAAAACATGAGCAAATTGTATACTGTAAAACTTGGGAGGGAATTTGGAACCTTCTTTAGATAGCTTGTGAAAACTACAACAGTGCAAGCAATTCTGGCCCTCTTCACCCAGATTCTGAATTTTTGCATAATGAATTACAAGAATTCTACTGATGTTGCCTGTGTAAAATGTCCCTGCTTTCTCTGACATTCTGGGATCTGAGGGGAAGTCCAGCTGTGAACAGATCCACCAGCTGTCTAGAATATTCCTCTATGGAGCTATCTAGAGGTTCCTCTAGTTTCTTTCTCCATGAGGGACCAAATTACCTTAAATAAAGACTGCTGGCCAACAGAATGCAAATATAAAAATGTATTATGCCATATGAGGGTGGTTATTATTGGAAGCCTGAAAATTTCAATTTGTTTAAACAGGTTATAGAAATGCATTTTAAAAAATACTATTTCATTCCAAGGATTCTTGTGTGGCATTTCCTGTCAGTTTGCCAGAACTATTCTACATTTTAAGAAGGAAGTGAGGTTGCAACTCCTATTCATCTTTCCACTATGCAAACCAACTCTGCTCTCCCTTGCTGCTTCTTTATTGAGTGGTTGGTGACTGCAGACTTTTTTCAAATATTTTTCAAATGTTTCCATTCTACAAGTGCATCTCAGATATATACTGTATATGCTGTAATCTTTCTGCACCTGGCAAACAACCATTTCTAACCATTTCTTTGGATCTAGTAAGCTGCTTCGGCCACAAGCCTATAGCACTTTAGGACACAGCTGCAGACAAAGTTGTTTCATGGACCAATATCTGCCAAAATATAAGTAACATTGCACATTTCAAAGCAAAAATAAATACAAACAGTTTTTCATATGAACAATTTTACTCCTCAATATGTAGTTGAAATTAACAAACCTGTTTACAAATTTCTCAGTAAGGCTTCCAACAGATGAAATTGAACAATCCATTTTCTGTTTCTTTGATGCTGGCTTTAAAGAATTATGTTGATGGGGAAAAGGTATTGATGAATTTACTTCATAGTGGTTGGTACTGTTAAAATCGTTTCTTGAAGGATCATGCAGAGAGCCTCCATCTGGAGTTCGACTTTCACTTCTGTTATGTTTCGGTAGAATGTCTTTACCAGCAAAATCTGTCAATACTAAAGTTGCTGTCCCAAATGCCGTCTTCCTATTTATCTTAATTTCCATTCTTGATTTTCCAAAATTGTTACATGTATATTTGACTAAGGAGCTATTATCTGTTGTTAAACTTCCATTTTTTTCTATTTTTCAAAGTTGAAATAGATAAAAAAATATCCTGGTTAGTATTAATGAATCAACTCTTTCCATGTCTCTCTAAATTGTGTAACTCCAGCAATAAAACACTACATAGTGCTTCAATTTATGATCCTGATAGTCCAAGTAATCTACTGTAGCAATACAGAAATAGTTATAGTCATAATTCTGCATAGAAATGCTTATTCCCATTTATATAAAGATATACATTAAAGTAGTACAACGGGTCTCAGAAGAGCACTCCACTATTATGGTCATGAACATTCCCATAGACATTAATTGAACTGAAGACATGAGAAATATGATATTAATCTTAGTGGCAGATTCTTTTGGTCTTTTCTTGTACAAAGCTGATTTTAAACAACTTCTAATCAGCTAAGAAGCAATAGAAATATTTGTAAGAATAAAAATAAGATGGTGTTAATTTTAAGCACTGAGCAACATGTTTGACATGCAATACCTCCAAAAATACTGAATGCTATTTGGTAGTGAAGAAGGGGATAACGTTGCTTTATTGAAACACTGTAAAGAAGTATTCAGATTACAACTAAAATGCAAGAATGAAAAGAGCATTATTGTGATTTTGTTCTAAAGCCCTAAGCCAGGCATGTCCAAAGTCCGGCCCGGGGGCCATTTGCGGCCCGGGGGTCGGTTTAATACGGCCCTCCAACAGCCCTCACTGCTCGGTGTAAATGTGGCCCTCCCTTCCTCCCTCTGTCTCTGGGACTGTGTGGCTGGGAGGGAGGTGGACGGAGGTTACGGATGCCTCCTCCCGCAGCGGGCGAGGGAGCAGGCGGGGTGAGCACCCAAGGCTACCGTCATCTTAAGCACCACCGAGGCTGTCGCCCGGCAGGGGCGTCAGGTAGGGAAGCCGGTCGCGCCTCCATCGCTGCACGTTCTGGGGCTGCGAAGCTGGGAGGGAGGCGAACGCGCGGCCCCAGAACGTCCGCTTGGCGCGTTCACCTCCCTCCCAGCCACACAGCTCCAGAACGTGCAGCTCCCGCCGCACAAGGTCGCCTGGCAGGGGCGTCAGGCAGGGAAGACGGACGCGCGGCCTCAGAACGTAAGCCGTGGTGCCTGCCGGAGGGAGCCACAATGGAGACGCGACCGGTTTCCCTGCTTGACGCCCCTGCCGGGCGACAGCCTCGGTGGTGCTTAAGATGACGGTAGCCTTGGGTGCTCACCCCGCCTGCTCCCTCGCCCGCTGTGAGTGGCGAGGGAGTGACTGACAGACACACAGAGAGACAGAAGGGGAGGGAGGGAAAGACAGAGAGACAGACAGAGACAGAGCGAAAGAGAGGGAAGGAGAGAGACGGAGAGAGATAGAGATAGAGAATGAATCGGAATCGGATTGAATCGAAGACGGGGAAAGAGGGAGAGACAGACATACAGAGAGAGGGAGGGAGGGAGAGAATCAGAGAGTGACACACACAGAGACAGGGAGAGAGAGACAGATAAATAGAGACTGATTAAGTGAGTGAGAGACAGACAGACACACACAGAGTGACAGAGAGAAAGAGAGAAAGAGAAAGAAAAAGAGAGAGAGAAAGAGAGAAAGAGAAAGAAAGAGAAAGAAAGAAAGAGAGAGAGAGACAGAAAGAAAGAGACAGAAAGAAAGAGAAAAAGAGAGAGAGAGAAAGAGAGAAAGAGCGAGAGAAATGGAGAGAGAGAGAGGGAGAAAGAGAGAAAGAGGTAGATAAGTTTTTTTTAAATTTATTTTCAATACATTGTGAAAACTCAACTGTCGGTTGATCTTAATGTTATGAAATGAAAAGTATGTCATTTGCAATTAACTTGGCATAAAATAATTTATTTGCATTTAATTGTAATGGTTCAAAGAATGTTCGGAAAAATGTTCGGCCCTCTACCATGTTCACTTCATCCAATCTGGCCCTCTTTGAAAAAAGTTTGGACACCACTGCATTAAGGAAATGATCTCAGGGTACAATGGTTTTCTTCTCTCCTGTTTCTGCCTCCTTTAACTCAAACATGTATTTTTCCATGTCTGCAAAATAAAGCTGCTGTGAGGCAGGGGCAAAAATGCAGATTCTTTCTAAATGGTATTTACGGATGTGGGAGGTGTAAGCCAAACACCTAATATTTTTTCTACTCTGGATTCATATTCCTAGATAATACGAAGCATTGGGAGTCAGTCATGAGAAATGGCTTCACAATTTCCCCAAAGGTGTTTGTGAATAGTATGTGTCTGATGAATAGGCTACCTTATGACATATTCTCAATATTCTAAATGTGCCCCAGAATCCCATCCAATTATCCCTGATTTAAGCCATTGCATAAATAACAACAATGTCATTACTGGTTTAATTATTACATTGAAGTTACTGTATTTCATAGAATCCGTTGTTCAAAAATGTAATGAAATGCTCCTGGTTTACATATATAATATTTAAAGATATTACAGAAGACATCCACAACTGAATTTATAAAATCCAATGACTGGCATGAGAAAAAATGCTGATATAGTCTTTGTAGTCAATACAGTGTTGGGCCTAAGAGCGTGAAGGACTTATCCACTCTGTATTTGTATCAGCTGCAAAGTATGTTCTTGATTATCTTTTCTTAGCTGATTCTTAAGACAACCTCAGGAATCTAAAGATTGTAGTTCCTTCAGAAAACCAAATTCATCAATTAAATTATCCCCTTATGTGCCCAGCTGGTTATCTAGAAGCTGAAGTAAATTCTGTGCAATGAAGACAGTAGAGCTTAGGGCAGTGGTGTCCAAACTTTTTTCAAAGAGGGCCAGATTGGATGAAGTGAACATGGTAGAGGGCCGAACATTTTTCCGAACATTCTTTGAACCATTACAATTAAATGCAAATAAATTATTTTATGCCAAGTTAATTGCAAATGACATACTTTTCATTTCATAACATTAAGATCAACCGACAGTTGAGTTTTCACAATGTATTGAAAATAAAATTTTAAAAAACTTACCTACCTCTTTCTCTCTTTCTCCCTCTCTCTCTCTCCATTTCTCTCGCTCTTTCTCTCTTTCTCTCTCTCTCTTTTTCTCTTTCTTTCTGTCTCTTTCTTTCTCTCTCTCTCTCTCTTCCTCTCTCTCTCTCTCCATTTCTCTCGCTCTTTCTCTCTTTCTTTCACTCTCTCTCTTTTTCTTTCTTTCTGTCTCCCTTTCTCTCTCACTCTCTCTCTCTCTTTCTTCCTCTCTCTCTCTATATTTCTCTCTCTTTCTCTCTTTCTTTCTCTCTCTCTCTTTCTGTCTTTCTTTCTCTCTCTCTCTCTTTCGCTCTTTCTTTCTTTCTTTCTTTCTTTCTCTTTTTCTCTTTCTTTCTGTCTCTTTCTTTCAGTCTCTCTCTCTCTTTCTTTCTCTTTCTTTCTCTTTCTCTCTCTCTTTTTCTTTCTCTCTTTCTCTCTGTCACTCTGTGTGTGTCTGTCTGTCTCTCACTCACTTAATCAGTCTCTATTTATCTGTCTCTCCCTCCCTCTCTCTGTCTCTCCCTGTCTCTGTGTGTGTCACTCTCTCTGATTCTCTCCCTCCCTCCCTCTCTCTGTATGTCTGTCTCTCCCTCTTTCCCCGTCTTCGATTCAATCCGATTCCGATTCATTCTCTATCTGTGTCTCTCTCCTTCCCTCTCTTTCGCTCTGTCTCTGTCTGTCTCTCTGTCTTTCCCTCCCTCCCCTTCTGTCTCTCTGTGTGTCTGTCAGTCACTCCCTCGCCACTCATAGCGGGCGAGGGAGCAGGCGGGGTGAGCACCCAAGGCTACCGTCATCTTAAGCACCACCGAGGCTGTCGCCCGGCAGGGGCGTCAGGCAGGGAAACCGGTCGCGTCTCCATTGCGGCTCCCTCCGGCAGGCACCACGGCTTACGTTCTGAGGCCGCGCGTCCGTCTTCCCTGCCTGACGCCCCTGCCGGGCGACCTTGTGCGGCGGGAGCTGCACGTTCTGGAGCTGCGTGGCTGGGAGGGAGGTGAACGTGCCAAGCGGACGTTCTGGGGCCGCGCGTTCGCCTCCCTCCCAGCTTCGCAGCCCCAGAACGTGCAGCGATGGAGGCGCGACCGGCTTCCCTACCTGACGCCCCTGCCGGGCGACAGCCTCGGTGGTGCTTAAGATGACGGTAGCCTTGGGTGCTCACCCCGCCTGCTCCCTCGCCCGCTGCGGGAGGAGGCATCCGTAACCTCCGTCCACCTCCCTCCCAGCCACACAGTCCCAGAGACAGAGGGAGGAAGGGAGGGCCACATTTACACCGAGCAGTGAGGGCTGTTGGAGGGCCGTATTAAACCGACCCCCGGGCCGCAAATGGCCCCCGGGCCGGACTTTGGACATGCCTGCCTTAATGTCTCCTTATCTCCAACACATATTCCCATGGGGCTATCTGGCTGCATTGCAAGCCCAGGAAAATAATACAATACAATAGCAGAGTTGGAAGGGACCTTGTAGGTCTTCTAGTCCAACCCCCTGCGTGGGCAGGAACCTTATACCATTTCAGACAAATGGCTATCTAACATCTTTTTAAAGACTTCCAGGGTTGGGGCATTCACAACTTCTGGAGGCAAGCTGTTCCAGAGGTTAATTGTTCTGACTGTCAGGAAATTTCTCCTTAGTTCTAAGTTGCTTCTCTCCTTGATTAGTTTCCACCCATTGATTCTTCTCCTGCCCCCAGGTGCCTTGGAGAATAGTTTGACTCCCTCTTCTTTGTGGCACCCTCTGAGATATCGGAACACTGCTATCATGTCTCCCCTGGTCCTTCTCTTCATCAAACTAGACATACCCAGTTCCTGCAACCGTTCTTCATATGTTTTAGTCTCCAGTCCCCTAATCATCTTGGTTGCTCTTCTCTGCACTCTTTCCAGAGTCTCCACGTCTTTTCTACATCGTGGCGACCAAAACTGTATGCAGTATTCCAAGTGTGGCCTTACCAAGGCACTATACAATGGCATTAACACTTCACGTGATCTAGATTCTATCCCTCTGTTTATGCAGCCTAGAATTGTGTTGGCTTTTTTGGCAGCTGCTGCACACTGCTGGCTCATATTTAAATGGTTGTCCACTAGGACTCCAAGATCCCTTTCCAAGACTCCAAGATCCCTCTCACAGTTGCTACTATTGAGCAAGGTACCACCTATACTGTACCTGTGCATTTTGTTTTTTTTGCCTAAATGTAGAACCTTACTTTTTTCACAATTGAATTTCATTTTATTAGATAGTGCCCAATGTTCAAGTTTGTCAAGATCTTTCTGTATCTTAAGCCTATCTTCTGGAGTGTTGGCTATTCCTGCCAGCTTGGTGTCCTCTGCAAATTTGATGAGTTCCCCATTTTTCCCCTCCTCCAAATCATTGATGAAGATGTTGAAGAGTACTGGGCCTAAAACAGAGCCTTGGGGGACTCCACTGCATACTTCCTTCCATGTAGATGCAGTTCCATTGAGGGCTACACGTTGAGTGCGGTTGGTCAGCCAGTTGCGAATCCATTTGGTGGTGATGCTGTCTAACCCACATTTTTCTACTTTATCTAATAGTGGTCTACTTTATGGTCTACTTTATCAAATGCCTTACTGAAGTCCAAGTAAATTATATCGACAGCGTTCCTCTGGTCCACTAATTTTGTCACACCTAAAAGACACACCTTCTTCAAAAGAAGTATTGGCAAGTACATCAAGTGTGCCCACAGCACTTTCAAAGATATTTTACATTCCAGGGTTGTACATTACCTATACCAGGGGTCTGCAAAGTTGGCTCTTTTAAGACGGATGGACTTCAACTCCCAGAATCCCCCAGCCAGCTATGCTATGCCAGCTGGCTTGGGATTCTGGGAGTTGAAGTCCACCCGTCTTAAAAGAGCCAACTTTGCAGACCCCTGACCTATACCATCCAACATGACCTGCTTTTGATTAGCCACTATTATATTCAAAAAATGCCAATTTTGAGTTGTTCTTTAAGATAAACATGATAGACTGCTTGTGCTTCACAGCATGCCAACTTCCTATTTATAATTTTTAAATAATTTTAAAAATTAACTTAGGGGTTTCTTTGCAGATATTTCTGAGGAGGTATTTCTAATGGACTGATGACCACAAACACAAAGTTGCTTATTCCTTATCAAATGCTTTCCCAACAGCATTCATCATTAGAGGCATTCTTCTAGAAGTCCACAGACTATTTCAGCACCACTAAGGCAGAAAGAAAGTCACCTACAGTCGTAAGAAAAAGCTGGAAATAATTTAATTGGAAATACACAAGTAAAAAAGGGCAACGTGTTTTAAACAAAAGATCTTAAAGCATATGACTTGGCATTTAAAACTTTGGAAAGAGAAGAAGAAACAAAAAAAAAAAAACGAATGGAGAAAACTATTAGAAGAAAGTAGACGAAGCAAAATCAGAGTAAAAAAAGAGTGTGCTTTGAAGATTAGAAGCTTAAGACTACTGCTGAATACTGCCCCAGGTAGTGGAAGTCAATATTGGACATAGCTATTGCAAAGAGAGTGGGATATACTACAAATGGCAGACAGCCTGAACTTATCTCCACTCAGAATCTCAATGCTTCAGAATCTCAGTGCTCCAGAATCTTAAGCATTTTATGGATTGAAATTTAAAATCTCAAATATTTTATTGCTAGGATTAAAGATGTCTTGGTGTACAGATTCCAGTATCCCAGAAATATCAATAAAGTGAAATACAGTTATGGCCCCTTCTAGCTAAAAGGAAAGATTTTCTCCCTTCCTGCAAATGTATTCCTTTTCAAATGTATGAAACATTTGGTTTGGCAATTCAGAAAGTGCTGAGACACACAAAAAGTACAGAAGGTTCAAGTGAATAATTCATTCAGCAGAGGATCATAGAACAGCTGTGAAAGTATAGATTTGAGTTACAAAAAGAACATACCATTTTAATGCAAACAATTGTTCCCTAAAGTGACTAGTAACTGGGTTTATAATTCAGACTTTAATCACAAGTCTCCACTCAAGATACCTTATTTTTCCCCATCATGGTTTGTTTTGAAGAGAATTTCTTCTAAATTTTCTTCATTGAGAAACAAGATTATACCCCTATGCTGCTCTTTTACAAGATCCATAAGCAGACATTTGCTGTTTTATTGTTAATTAAAAGTAATATTAGGAACTTCATGCTGCTAATGGCATGTAGAATAGCAGTAATATTGGGCCAAAGTTTATTGTAATAAAAATACAAAATGCAGTATATACATATTAGAAAGCATTTGCAGCAAAAAGAAACACCATATATCAACAATAAATCATATGGAGCTGCAAACACAGCAAATTAATGATATATGTGTCCATTTATGTAAGATTTCAGACCGAACTATCAGATAAAACAACACAATCACAATGTAGAACTGAAATCCTAATGTGTTAATTCATATTGCACACATTACATGTGAGAATAAAAATAATATTCAGGTTATTGATGCAGGGGTGGGTTCCTGCCAGTTCTAGCCTCTTCTATAGAAGAGGTTCCACAAATCTACAGGGCCATTTAGAATCGGTTCCAGCTCCCTCCCCCCGCCCGTCCACACAGCATCAAGATGAAGAGCGAGAGGAGGAATTCTGGGAGTTGAAGTCCACAAGTCTTAAAGCTGTCAAGTTTGAACATCCCTGGGAGTTTTTTTCTAAAGGGTTAGGATTGCAAGGGTCTGGTAACTTGACAGCTTTAAGACTTGCGTGCTTCAAATGCCAGAGTTTCTGAGCCAATATTTTGGTTGCTAAGTAAAAGCGTTGTTAAGTGAGTTTCACCACATTTTACAAGTTGGCCACGCCCACCCAGTCACATGACTCCCAAGCCACTCTCACCCGGTCACATGGCTGGCAAGCCACTCCCACTCAGTCGCATGGCTGGCAAGCCACTCCCACATGGTCACATGGTTGGCACAAAGCAGGCCGCACCAACAGAAGAGGTTCTCAAAATTTTTGAAACCCACCACTGTATTGGTGTTATATTACATAGACACAAACAGGCAATCATAAAGCCCATAATCACCTTCAGGCCGTGTTGTCAGGCATGCATCACATATATTCACAGACGACTTGTTTATTAGAGTACAGAATGTGCAGGCCCACTCCTCTTCTGACTTCTGAACAACTTCTCTAGAACAAGACTCCCTGTTGAATAGCCAGCCACTTAAACTATTTCTTGGCTGTCTGCTGTGGGATGAAGGAAGGATAAATTTACTGCCAGATAGATACAGTTGATTGAACAACCATATTCAGTGAATAGTCCTTAATGGTTTAATGCTACATGGAAAGAAATATGCAATGTACTTGAGGTTCTGTCCTGAGTCTGGTGATGATCACCATTTTTATAATTACTTATATGAGTGATTATAAGTGATGACTAACATCTCAAGGAAAGACTCAAAGTGCGGAAGGATTTTGATAGCCTTGAACAACAGGACTTTCCCAATAAATACCATTAGATTTTGTTCTATGTTTAATTTGGCCATTTGTAAGAAAAATGATCTGCTGCTAAGTTCACCAGCTTGGATATTCAATGAAAGGAACTGGACTTGTATTATTCTTGAGCTTACTTGATTTTCTTTAAGGAAAAAAATTTACATTATCAAAATTATGGCTGAATTTCCAATATCTTGGAAAATGGAGAATTGTCTACTGGTCTACAGATTATGCACTGGAAACAAATTCCTTGTGTGTCCAATCACACTTGGCCAATATAGAATTCTATTATATTCTGTTCTATTCCATTCCATTCTGTTCCATTCCTATTCCATCCAGTTGTAATGGTTCTATAAAGCTGCTGTTTCACTGGTTGAGCAGATAACTCAAGTAATATGGGAAGAGGGAGAAGAACAAGAAAAAAAAATCCGCCTTAAAATTCAAATATTAAATTGCACTGAGATAAATTGTGAAGTGCTTTTAAAAGTAATAAGGTAGTCCTTGATGTAGGACCACAATTGAAACCCCAAATTTTGGTTGCTAAGCAAACAATTAAGTTTTCCCCATTTTATGAACTTCCTTGCCATAGTTGTTAGGTGAATCACTGCAGTTGTTAAGTTAGTAACACAGTAACGTGATTCGGTTGCCCCCCGACTTTGCTTGACTGAAGGTTGCAAAAGGTGATCACATGACCCAGGAACAATGGAACCATCATAAATATGAGTCAGTTGCCAAGAGTTTGAATTTTGATCACGTGAACATGGGGATGCTTTAACACAGGGGTCTCCAACCTTTGCAACTTTAAGTCTGAAGGACTTCAGCTCCCAGAATTCCCCAGCCAGCAAAGCTGGCTGGAGAATTCTGGAAGCTGAAGTCCTTCAGACTTAAAGTTGCAAAGGTTGGAGACCCCTGCTTTAACAGTGTGAAAAATAGTTATAAGACTTTTTTTTTTCAGTCCCATTGAAACTTTGAGTGAACTACCTATAAAGACTTACCACAAATCTCCAGGCTGAGGTTTGTCATTTTGGCACTGTGAGCAGAAATAGGTCATTCTGTTGTTCTCTCCTAATCGACATACTGTGATCTTTCCGCTGCATTGGCGGCAAGCGGGGCGTTTATACACTCTGTAGTGTTTATTTATTGCTAATCCCATCTTGCAACACTGGAACAGACAATTATGATTTATGTGTCTTCAAAAGCCAAAGATGCACTTCACCTCAAATCATATTTATCTTGTAAAAACTGGAAAGAACTTACAAATAAATTGAAAAACTTTCTTTTATATTTAGGTGTATTGGACAAAATAAAGAAATTATTTATTATTTTCTTTTCCTCTATCAGGGGAAGAGGTTCTCTAGTGATATCTCTCAGCTGCATTAAAATTCTGCAAACATTGTCCAGGAGATGATGGGTTAAGGAGCATTTCTCCAATCACCAAATTTAATAGAGTACAACATATGCAGCCTGCAAAGATTTTTAAAAATTACATGTCTCTGCTCTAATAAAAGTTCAAACATAAAACATCATATTTCAGACTAGGTTGCTCTTCATCTTCAAGTACAAACTTTCTTCATAAACGTAATTTTTGATGATTTGGAATATTACGTTATAGGATTCTTCTCTTTAGTATCCAAAGACATAGTTCAAAAAAGGCTACTTTCACTATTTTTTAATGTATAAGTTCAAATATTTTTTAAACTGCATTGTATTTAACAACATACAAGGACAAAAAATCATTTTATCAGTTGGTGGAATAATACTAAAAATTTTAAGTAGCAGTTACTTTTAGGTTGCATATTCAGCTTGTATTTTTTTTCTTTTTGCCAAACTCTTAGAGAAGAATTTTTCCCTACCTTATAGAAGAGAAGTGAGAAATCCCGAGTCATTTTCACCAAATGGTGTATTTGCTCATCTGTTAATTGACAAACCTGTAATTTGGAACATTGGTTTTAAAAAAGTATAGTAAAGTCTGGGTTCTTTGCTATAGAACAGTGTCTTTCATTAAAGAGATTTTGATGATCAGATGATGACCTAGAACTAAGGAGAAATTTCCTGACATTTAGAACAATTAATCAGAGGAACAACTTGTTTCCAGAAGTTGTGAATGCCCCAACACTGGAAATTTTTAAGAAGAGATTGGATAACTATTTGTGGTGTGGTGTTTCTGGCCTAGGCAGGGGCTGGACTAGAAGACCTCCAAGGTCCCTTCCAATTGTTATTCTGTATACTGATACACAAATCTAACGTATCAATACAGCTAACCCTGACAATAACAAGCCTACTTGGATTTTAATACAGCAATCTTATATATGAAGCTAACTTTTGAATCACTATGTATAGAATTGCTCTATTAATATGATTAAGGCTTCATTTATAGAAGACATTTTTTGCAGCTATGCAGTAGTTACTAGACATTCACAATGGACTCATGATTACGGAAAATGTAACTGACTTTCTCGTATGATACTCACATTTGTTTGTATTTTAACATTTTGTTATGAAATTGGTAATCACTGGTCAAAGACCATATGATTTTGAGTCTGAATATAAATGATCTATTGGGATTATCTATGGAAAGGAAGGTTTCAATTAATTCCTTATGGAAACATTTTATTTGCAATGTAACGGAACAGCCATTGCGCACTTTGCAATTTTCTTTTAGAAGCTCAGGACCTAAATCATCACAAGTAAAATCTAAAATACATCTGAAAGCAGCTAGAAATCTTTTACATACTTTAACAATTGGGTGCAGACCACTGTCATAAAGTGCTTCATTCTTTATGATATTTCCCACTCCAGGTAGGATTGCCTGATCAAGCAATACATCACATAACATACGGCCCTTTTGCTTCTTAATCTCACTTTCTGCTCTTCGGAAGCTAAATTTTGAACTACAGACATCTAAATCTCCCAGAATTCTAATTTTTTCTTCACATTCAACTGTGTTTCTGTAGGAATAAAAATAAAAATGATTGTCAGATCATAACTGCCCAGAAGGCAGAAACTCTGCCTAAAATAAAATATCCTATGGCGACTAATCACCGCTTTTCCTGAAGGCCTCAGAGAAGAGCCAAATTTTCACTGATTTTCTTAATGTTATCAGATAATACCTGCACGGGTCTTTGGATGGATGCCATTCCAGAAGTCAGGATTGCAACAATGAAGACAGGTTTCCTGAATGCTAATAAATGATTCTGAAGCATACTTACTCTGCCCAACTTACTCTGGCCAGGCATAAACAGTGGTTGCTCAATTGCACCACATGTATACCCATCACTGCCTGCAGCACTGCATTCTGGACTAGCTGTAGCTTCCAAGAAGTCTTCATGGGCAATCTATGCAAAGCACATTGCAAGAGCCCATTGTAAGGTGACTAGAGAATAAGTGTCTGTCTGAAGAATCTTAACAGGTAGACCAAGGGTGTCCAACCTTTGCAACTTTAAGTCTGAAGGACTTCAGCTCCCAGAATTCTCCAGCCAGCTTTGCTGAAGTCCTTCAGACTTAAAGTTGCAAAGGTTGGACACCCCTGAGGTAGACTATATAAGTTTCTGTGGTGTTTCAGACACAATATCAAGCTGGAGATATGAATCCAAAATGACTCCATGGGATTAATACCAGGTCCAAGTGGAGAGGTATAAACCAATTCAAGATTTAAAAAAGTCCCTGGAAACATGGGCACAAATTGCTATAGCCACTCAGCATTGGCAGAACCCAAATTGACAGATAACATTCCTTTGTGGTTTTATGAAAATATTAAAGAATTAAGAACTAGGTATGGGAATTGTAAAAATGATTAAAACTATCAAAACCAAGCTGAATTGAGCAGAAAACAGCAAGGATCTTAAACTAAAATTGGAGGTGGGTGGCAGGAAATGGTTATTTTTTGTTTGTTTTAGCTATTACCTTCTGGACCAGAAAATGAAAAATGGGTCAAGAGGGCAAGAGTTAGCAAAGGCTTAGGTGTTCTCAGAACAACAGATCTCTCAATCATAGAATAGCTAAGTTCAAAGATAATTCAACAAACAACCAGTAACAATACGATTATCTGAGTCTTGGATTCTCACTGCTTTCCTATTTTTCCTCCTTTGTTGGGAACACAGAAATCAGTTTTAGCTCTTGTTTTCAATTAACCATAATGCCTAAAGCAGAAATCATGTCATATGTAAATATATAAGCTGTGGTAAATTAAAAATAATTAACCCCATAAAACATAACAGGATATAAGTGAATGGGACTTACTCCCATGTATGCTTGCAAAGAACTCAGTAGGAATGATTTCTTAACAAGCATGATCAAGAGCAAGCTGTTAATCAACATATAGAGGATTTAGAGAGAAACAGAAGTAAGGCATGCATCTATAAAGAATCTTTGCCACCTGCTCATTTTTATAATACTCATGCTAAATATTAATAGCTTAAACAAAACCTCTGCTGGCTGAGTTTTAGGTGCATTTTTAATCAAACATGTTTTAAAAATCAATTACTCCAACTTTTTATGAATACAATACTAGAGCTTAATACATACAAACATTTATGAGTAAAAGGGGATTGTAACTTATGATAGAGATTGCCAAGTATGAATCAAGGGAGTAGCTTTTTGTCATTAAATATACAATTTAAGCATGCACTGGGATTTTAAAAACCTCTTTTCTCCATACAGTCACTATCAATCTATATAAAGCAAATGAAGTGAACTACTAGAATTAAGCATATTTTCAGTAGATTTAAGCAAGCTCCCCACTGTTGACTTAGAATGGCAATATTTTCCTTCCTGCATGAAAGATATTCCAGTAAAACATATGTTGCTTTACCTAAGCTCTGCAGTTGCAGCGTAGAAACAAATCAAATCAGTAGTAAATTGTATTTCTAAGGCTGTTAGTGCTACGCTTCTGTTTTGGCTTCCATCTGGATTTATACGCAAAAAACCATTCATGCCAAAGTGGATCCTAGAAGAGAAATGTATTTTAAAATATATTTGATTCAGAACTACCTCTAGCTTTATGACTACTCCAATGCAATGATAATCATAAATTATCGGGGTTGTGATTAATAGCATGCTATAATTGTTGCTCTAATTTCATGTGGCTTTCAGTCTAATACCACCACAGCCACTAGCCCCTCTCTCTCTCTCTCTCTCTCTCTCTCTCTCTCTCTCTCTCTCTCTCTCTCTCTCTCTCTCTCTCTCTTTCTTCCTCCCTCCCAAACAAAACAAAAAAAGTCCCAGTAACTGCCTGAACTACCTTACTTGGCAAGATTTCAGAAATAGTTTGCTCTTGTGTTCTTCCTTTGGCTGAGGAACTGATCAGGCGAAGCCTAGGCTTCATTCCTAAGGAAGAACTAGAACTCATGGTCTCCTGGTTTCTAGTTTAACCAGTCCATCAAACTGATCCAGGCCTTTTACAAATGATAAAACCAGAGTCTTTAAAAAGACCTCTTGTCTTCTCAGCTGTGTGCTATTAATTGAGGAAAACGTAAAGTACTAAGAGAGTGATAGTACGGAAATAAATGTGCCCATTAGGTCCCAAACACTAAAGTACCCTCAATATTGGCATGTGATTCAACAAATTGAGGCACTCTTTAAAGCGCTCCATGGCTTAGGACCAGGGTACTTACGAGATCACCTTCTGCCACTGAGAGCCTCCCACCGACCAGTACGCTCCCATAGAGAGGGTCTCCTCATGGTGCCGTTGGCTAGACAATGTCGACTGGCGACACCCAGGGGGAGAGCCTTCTCCGTGGGAGCACCTGCCCTCTGGAACGAATTGCCCCCGGAATTAAGAACTATCCCTGACTTACGCACCTTCCGCCGTGCTCTAAAAACCTTTTTCTTCCAACAATCCGGGCTGGCATAAAAAATGATTTTTAAATTACAAATTTTTATTAATTTTAATCAGGGTTGGTTGGGTTTTGTTTTTCCACTTTTCGGCCAAAGTTTAATATGTTTTTTAAAAGCTTTTTTAATCTTTTATATATTTATTTTTATTCTGGCTGTACACCGCCCTGAGTCCTTTCGGAGTAGGGCGATATAGAAAACCAATTAAAAAAAACAAAACCTCAAACCATGCCTGCAAGAATGTGTCTGAAAAGTCACTTCGTGTGAGATGTGTGACCCTTATACATTTGAGACATAAATTTAAAAAGAATGTAACTGTTCTTAATGTCAACCTCATCTTAGCTCTAGAAATTGTTTGTTTACTTTAAGCTAATTCATATAAATATCTAAGTGTGGGACAACTAAACTAAACATTTATTTAATGGAAGATTTTAACATTCACAAATGATTTTAGTGGGGTCTAAAATACTATGGGTTTGTTTGGCTCATGACCCAAAAAATGGCGGAGGAGGCATCTATTTGCTTAACTGTAGAACTACAATTTTATTCTAAGTCGTGTTCATACTTATGAAGTTCATAGTTTTTAGTATAGCTGGTATAATCAAATGTTTACTTTGTATCTGGGTAAGAAGAAAATAGTTTTCTGAGAAGGATAAATAAGTCACGATAATTCCTTTGAGTTATGCAAATTTAGAATAGATCTTTCTCACCTTAAGGCTTTCTCTCCAAAGTACATGAAAAGTTCCTTTCCCAAAGTTTTCACGCCACAGTACACACATCCATTAAGCACCTTTAAGAAACTTTGGCACACATTTTTATTTCTGGTAATCTAAACAGTTTGAAAATATTAACAAAATAAATGTTAGTAAAGAAGTTGAAACTTTGGTTTCACATTTATCCATTTATGAGACATAATTAATTACAGGTAGCTCTCAATATACGACAACAATTACAATAATAATACAATAGCAGAGTTGGAAGGGACTTTGGAGGTCATCTAGTCCAACCTCGAGTCCCTAATAATAATTATTATTATTAACCCCCTGCCTAGGCAGGAAGCCCTATACCATTTCAGACAAATGGCTATCCAACATCTTCTTGAAGACTTGCAGTGTTGGGACATTCACAACTTCTGGAGGCAACTTCTGTTCCACTGATTAATTGTCCTGTCAGGAAATTCCTCCTCAGTTCTAAATTGCTTCTCTCCTTGATTAGTTTCCACCCATTGCTTCTTGTTCTGCCCTCAGGTGCCTTGGAGAATAGCGCGACCCTCTTCTTTATGGCAGCCCCTGAGATATTGGAACACTGCTATCATGTCTCCCCTAGTCCTTCTTTTTATTAAACTAGAATTGAACCTAATTTTTTGTTGCTAAGCAAGGAAGTGGTTAAGTGAGTTTTGCCTTATTTCATGACCTTTTTCATCACAATTGTTAAGTAAATCACTGCACTTAAGTGAATCATGCGGCTACTAAGTGATTTTTCTTGTCAGACGTTGACTAGAAGGTTAGAAATACTGATCCCATGAACTCAGGACAGTGCAACTGTCATATACATGCCAGTTGCCAAGCACCCAAAGTTTGATCACATGACCATGGGGATGCTGCAACAGTTGTGTGAAAAAATGGTCATAAATGGTAACTTTTTTCAGTGGCGTTGTAACTTTGAACCGTCACTGAATGGTTGCCTAAGTCTAGTTTCCTCACCGCTGAGTTTAAGTATAATTTACCCATTATTGAATCAGTACAAAACAATGCTGACAAAATAGTTGATCTTTTCCTTGTCAATTCGTATTCCACCTTGGCTGCATCTGTTCTAAATCATTGCCCAAATAACTGGTTTGCTTGTCTGGTTTTGCTGCCATTACTTTTCAATACATCACAGTTGTTGTGGAAAACGCCATCCAGCAGGAATCCAAAAGATCTCACTGAAACTCTGCTGAAGCTCCACTGGGCTGGCATGTATCCCAAGTTGAAATAATTAACATTATACTTTCCGACCGCTGCTCCCCTCCGCGGGGAGGCGGAACCGGAGTTACCAATCTGGTTCCGCCCCAGGCGCCTGATGGACCCGGATGGGTTCCAGAAGGCGCTTGGGCCACTTCCTGTACCCCTGACCCGTGCCCCGATGGAGGACCTCACGGCCGCATGGAATAGTGCGGCCGTGGGAGCCTTGGATCGGGTCGCGCCCTTGCGGCCTCTCTTGCGGCGGCGAACCACCCTGGCTCCTTGGTTTACCGAGGAGCTGCGGGTGATGAAACGCCGCAAGAGATGCCTAGAGAGAAGATGGAGGTCCACCCGATCTGAATCTGACCGGACACAGGTAAGAGCCCATTTACGGACTTACATTGTGGCGCTGAGAGTGGCCAAACGCCATCATTGTGCTACTCTCATAGCATCCGCAGAAAACTGCCCTGCCGCCCTGTTTAGGGTGACCCGCTCCCTACTTCAACAGGGGGTGCGGGAAGCCCCGCTACAGGGTAGAGCAGAGGAATTTGTGATTTTTCTGCAGAGGAAAACCGCTCAGATACAGAACGGGCTACCCTCCATTGATGGCCCAGTGGGATGCCACGAGACAGATCTTGTTTGGGAGGAGTTTGACTCCGTTACTTCCGAAGATATGGACAGGTTACGTGGGCGACTGCGAGCCATCACATGTTTATTGGACCCGTGTCCCTCCTGGCTTGTACTGGCATCCTGGGAGGTGACACGAGGCTGGCTCCAAGAGGTTGTCAACGCATACTTAAGTGAGGGTTCCTTGCCTGCTTCCCTAAAAGAAGCGATGGTGAGGCCCCTCCTTAAGAAGCCCTCTTTGGATCCAGCTCTATTAAACAACTATCGTCCAGTCTCCAACCTTCCCTTTCTGGCGAAGGTTGTTGAGAGTGTGGTGGCACAACAGTTTCCCCATCACCTGGAGGAAGTTGACTATCTAGATCCGTGCCAGTCCGGCTTTCGGCCCGGGCATAGCACCGAGACGGCATTGGTCGCGTTGGTTGATGATCTCTGGAGGGCCAGAGATGGGGGTTGTTCCTCCATCCTGGTCCTATTAGACCTCTCGGCGGCTTTCGATACCATCGACCATGGTATCCTATTGCATCGGCTGGGGGGGTTGGGGGTGGGAGGCACCGTTTTACGGTGGTTCTCCTCCTACCTCTCTGGCCGATCGCAATTTGTGTTGGCAGGAGAGCAGAGGTCGACCTCGAGACCCCTCACATGTGGGGTGCCTCAGGGGTCGGTCCTCTCGCCTCTCCTGTTTAACACATACATGAAGCCGCTGGGTGAGATCATCCGTGGTTTTGGGGTAGAGTACCACCTTTACGCTGATGACACTCAGCTGTATATATCTACCCCAAACCACTCCAACGATGCCGTAGCGGTGATGTGCCAGTGCCTGGAAGCCGTGCGGATCTGGATGGGAAGTAACGGACTCAGGCTCAACCCGACCAAGACCGAGTGGCTGTGGTTTCCGGCTGCCCGATTCAACCAGCTCACTCCATCGCTGGCCATAGGGGGCGAACATCTTGCCCCTGTGGATGGGGCGCGCAATTTGGGTGTCCTCCTGGATGCCCGGCTGTCCATGGAAGATCAAGTGACAGCCGTGGCCAGGAGGGCGTTTTACAAGGTTCGCCTGATTCGCCAATTGCGCCCCCTATTGGATCGGGACGCCCTTCGCACAGTCACTCATGCGCTCGTGACATCCCGACTGGACTATTGTAACTCTCTCTACATGGGGCTCCCCTTGAGGTGCACCCGGAGACTTCAGCTAGTCCAGAACGCAGCCGCGCGAGCAATTATGGGAACCGCCAGGTTTACCCATGTAACACCGCTCTTGCGCGAGCTGCACTGGCTACCTGTCGTCTTCTGGGTGCGCTTCAAGGTGTTAATTATCATCTTTAAAGCGCTCCATGGCTCGGGACCTAGCTATCTGCGGGATCGGATCCTGCCTCATACATCCTCACGGCCGATTCGCTCCCACAGAGAGGGACTTCTCCGGGTGCCGTCCACTAGACTTTGTCAGCGGGCGACACCCAGGGGAAGGGCTCTCTCTGTGGCGGGCCCGGCCCTCTGGAACGACCTTCCCCCCGACATTAGGACGACCACGGACCTCCGCTCCTTCCGTCTTAAATTAAAAACACATCTTTTCTGTCTGGCCGGCCTAGGATAGTCTCTCTGTCTCTGGGGTTTTATTGGGAAGTTTTTTAGTATAGCTTAGTTTTAATGGGGAATTTTAGCACAGGTTTAGGTTTAATTTGTTTTTTAAAGAAATGTTTGTATATATTTATTGTTTTTTATTCTTCCTGTGCACCGCCCCGAGTCCCTATGGGGAGAGGGAGCGGTTTACAAATATTAAATATTATTATTATTATTATTATTATTATTATAATAATAATCAAGAACTACAAAACATATGGAAAGACCTCAGAGCAGAATAGGCCCAATGGAGCTAAAAACAGACCTCATTATGGCTGTATAATTATTGCTATCCAGGAAAGCAGGGATAACTGAAGCTGGCTAGCTTTTGAGGAATAGGAGTTCATGCTTGGCAAGAGAGGCAGTGACTGAATAGAGAGACTCATACAATAATACAATAGCAGAGTTGGAAGGGACCTTGGAGGTCATCTAGTCCAACTCCCTGCCTAGGCAGGAAACCCTATACCATTTCAGAAAAATGGCTATCCAACAACTTGCAGACTTGCAGTGTTGGGGCATTCACAACCTCTGGAGGCAAGCTGTTCCACTGATTAATTGTTCTCACTGTCAAGAAACGTCTCAGTTCTAAGTTGCTCCTCTCCTTGATTAGTTTCCACCCATTGCTTCTTGTTTTGCCCTCAGGTGCTTTGGAGAATAGTTTGACTCCCTCTTCTTTGGGGCAACCCCTGAGATATTGGAACACTGCTATCATGTGTCACCTAGTCCTTCTTTTCATTAAAGTAGACATACCCAGTTCCTGCAACTGTTCTTCATGTTTTAGTCTCCAGTCCCCTAATCATCTTTGTTGCTCTTCTCTGCTCTCTTTCTAGAGTCTCCACATCTTTTCTACATCGTGGCGACCAAAACTGGATGCCGTATTCCAAGTGTGGCCTTACCAAGGCATTATAAAGTGGTATTAACACTTCACGTGATCTTGATTCTATCCCTCTGTTTATGCAGCCTAGAACTGTGTTGGCTTTTTTGGCCGCTGCTGCACACTGCTGGCTCATATTTAAATGGTTGTCTACTAGGACTCCAAGATCCCTTTCACAGTTACTTCTATTGAGCAAGGTACCACCTATACTGTACCTGTGCATTTCATTTTTGTTGCCTTTTGTTGACTTGGCAAACAAGTGCAAATTTGTCCCTTCTTTTTTTAAAAATACAGTTGTGGGTCTGCTGACCTGTCATCTACCTATAGTTGGAAGCCTGGAAACATGTTGATGTCAATATTATGTCATCATAGGAATTGCTGAGGTCAAAGCATGATTGTGTCGTAGGTAAGTGCAAGTAATGAAAGAGCCATGAATCATTCAATATAGATCCTATAACCGTGATCGTGAACTTTCTAGGACCCTGGAGAGGGCGGAAAATGGCCCAAAACGTGAAACAGACGTTGGGCTTTTTTTCACGTTGGGCTGTATTTCGCCCTCCGGAGGCTTCAGGGAAGGGGAAAAACAGCCCAATGGGCAACCCGGAAGTCTGTTCCCAAACTTCCTGTTTGCGTTTTGGGCCATTTTTAGCCCTCTCCAGGCTCCTAGAAAGTGTCTGACGCCTGAAGAGGGCGAAAAATGGACCTACTGTTCCCACCCAAAGTCCGAAAATGGGCCATTTCTGGCCTCCAGAGGGCTTCTGGGGGGTGGGGGAGGCCGTTTTCACCCTCCCCAGACTACAAGAAAGCCGTGCACGCATGCACAGGTGGGGTCACACACATATGTACAGGGATCATGGCATGGGGGGACATTAAATTATGGGGTAGGCATGCGAGCGCACGTGTGCTTTTGGCACCCGAGCCGAAAGAGGTTCACCATCACTGTCGTATAATATCGATTAGTCCTGTGATGGCGAACCTATGGCATACATGCCACAGGTGGCACGTGGAGCCATTTGTTAGCTGACGGGAGGCATTGCCCTGTCAGCTCCAGCATGCTTGGGCACGCTGGCCAGCTGACTTCGGTGTTTTTTGAGGCCGTTTTTCGCCCTTCGAAGCCTTCAGGCGCCTTCCCTGAAGCCTCCAGAGGGATAAAACAGCCCTATGAACAAACAGGAACTCCATTCCTGAACTTCTGGTTTGAACATAGGGCTGGTTTTTCATACTCCGGAGGCTTCAGGGAAGCTCCTGAAGCCTCCGTAGGGCCACCAGCGGGGGCAAGGGTGGCTGTTTTCGCCTTCCCCAGGCTCCTAGAAAGCCTCTGGAGCCTGGGGAGGGCGAAAAAAGCACACCAAATGCGGGGGGGAGTGTCGCCCTGGTCGCACATGCATTCACGCAGGGGGAGGTCGTGCATGCACGCACACTGGGATTGCCCACATAATATTATGGTTATTTGCATGTATTTGTATTTATTAAATTTATATACCGCCCTTCTCCCTACTGGGACTCAGGGCGGTGTACAGGCATGGTAAAATCGATGATATAAAACATAAAATACATTAAAATACATTAAATAGTTAGCCTGTCCTAAAACCCTTACTAAAACCCCTGCTAAAACACATTAAAAACTACGACAGGCCGGGCGCATAAATAGGCCTTCAAGGCCCGACGGAAAAGGCGTAGGTTGGTGGTCGTCCGTAGGTCAGGGGGTAGGTCATTCCAGAGGGCAGGAGCTGCCACAAAGAAGGCTCTCCCCCTGGTGGTCGCCAGCTGACATTGCCTGGCCAACGGCACCCTGAGGAGGCCCTCTCTGTGGGAGCGGACTGGACGGTTGGAGGTATTTGGTAGCAGGAGGCGGTCTTGCAGATAACCAGGTCCCTTGCCATGGAGCGCTTTAAAGGTGGTTACTAGTACCCTGAAGCGCACCCGGAAAGCCACAGGAAGCCAGTGCAGCTCGTGCAGGAGAGGTGTCACGTGGGAGCATCTAGAAGCTCCCAGAATCCCCCGCGCGGCCGCATTCTGAACTAACTGGAGCCTCCGGGTGCACCTCAAGGGAAGCACACCTGTGCATGAACCCGTATGCTCCCCCCTGCTTTTGGCATGTGAGCCAAAAAAGGTCTTCCTATGCCAGGACTATCCAGAATGTTATTTTCATGTGCTCTAAGAAAGACCTTTTCCAGAGATGCCCACTCTGTGGAAAATGTTCATGTGGCAACCCACACTCAAATTATGAAGAATCTGAAAATTAATGTCCTACTTATAAACACTGGCTATTGTTTTATATTTGACTACTCTGTAGAAGATACATATTTAATATTGTATCCTATAGATATATATATGGCTTGAAAGGTGATTCATTAATACTTTAATTAATAACAAGTTTCGATAAAAGTGCTAACATAAATGCTATATGCAGCTATACTCGTATCAGTGTTGAAGCTGGATATCAATGAATCAAGCAGTTCTGGAATTATTAAAGCAACCATATTTAAATATTGTTCTCAAGTGTTGTAGTTCTATATCTGAGACAAAGAGGGAGGGGAATCTTTTCCCCAAACAATTCAGACAAAAAACTCCAGAAAAAATATATGAAATTTGAGGATATTTTCAGATGCAATACAAATTCTACCTTATTATTTCATAATCTATTTTTATAATTGAATATCTATATAAATATGTAAACATAGCTTGGTAGTGAACTATATTAATATTTATTTGCTAATTGTCTATGAAACTCATAAACATAGGAGAAATGAAAGGAAATTTATCTATTCACTCAGAGCAATTACCACTGCTGACAGAAAGTCTGAAAAATATCTAAATAATACTGCCTATGTTGTGTCCTCGACCTGCGACCGGTCTCGACTTGCGACCGGCCGCGGGTCTTCCAGGCTGCCGCTTGAAGCCATGGAGACAGGCTGTAGCAAGCCGGCGAACCACCAGTCGCGCCTGATTGGCTAAGGCACGACGGGCGGGAAGCTGGCTCTTGCCGCGGCCTGATTGGCTCCCCGTTTGACAGCTCCGTATAAATAGCTGTCAAACGCGGGAGCCCCTGTCTACCGCGCTTTTCTTTTACTGTGAATAGTTTTCCTGTCTGCCTGCCTTTTTGCCAATAAACGGCACGTTGTTTGAGCAAACCTGGTCTGGACTCCCTCCTTTTCTCAACATCTAACACTGGCGATGAGGGCTGGGGCCAGGCAGAGCTCAGATCATTGGGGGAAAATAATTTCCTCACGAAAATTCTCTTCTCCTCTATTTTGTGTTAGCGGTACGATCAACCATGGGATCGGTCCCTCCCTTCGCTCCTTTTGATTCCGCAAAGGAGACCTGGGTTTCGTTCATGGCACGTTTTGAATGCTTCATCCTGGCCAACGATTACGGGGCGCTGCCTTCGGCCAGGAAATTGGGACATTTTCTGGGTTGCGGCGGCCCGGAGCTCTTCGCAACCGCCCGCACCATGGCCGCGCCGACAGCTGTGTACGACGTCCCGTGGGATACCCTGATCGAGCGGCTCCGGGCCCACTACGCCCCGGTGCCGTCGCGGATGACCCATCGGTTCGCCTTCCGGAGGTGCCTTCAAAAGCCGACCCAGTCGGTGGCCGACTTCCTTCAGGCACTCCGAGTAGCTTCCTCCCCTGTCTCCAAGGTGTTGGAAGATTTTGCCGACGTTTTCGACGGACGGCTGGGTTCCTATGTGGGCACCCCGGTGTCTCTCAACCTCGACCCCCAGGTTGCACCCATTAGGCTCAAGGCCCGCAGGCCGAACTTGACCGTTTAGTGGCGCAGGGCGTGCTTGAGCCCATTGACCAGGCGAGATGGGAGACCCCCATAGTGGTCCCCATCAAGCCCGACGGGTCGGTACGCGTCTGCGCCGACTACAAGTCGACCATCAACCGTGGGCTCCAGGCGAACCCATATCCAGTCCCAGTAGTTCAGGACCTGCTCCACTCCCTGGGGCAAGGTCGCATATTTGCAAAGCTGGATATGGCCCAGGCCTATCAACAGCTCCCGGTGGATGACGCTGCTGCGGAGGCGCAGACCATCGTCACCCACCGAGGGGCTTTTTGGTGTCGCCGACTGCAATTCGGTGTGTCCATCGCCCCGGGGATCTTCCAGAGCCTTATGGAGCGCTTGCTCCATGGGCTCCCAGGCGTGGTCCCGTACTTTGACGACGTTCTGATAGCTGCTTCCAGCGTCTCAGAACTCGCCAAAGTCTTCAGGAAGGTCCTCAGTGTTTTCAGGGGCGCGGGATTAAAATTGAAGCGCAGCAAATGTGTTTTTGCTGCGCCGGAGGTGGAGTTCCTGGGCTTCATGATTGATGCCCGGGGCATACACCCCACCCCCAAGAAGGTTGAGGCCATCAGGAACGCCCCCACGCCAGCCTCCAAGACGGAGCTGCAGGCATTCCTCGGCCTCTTAAACTTTTACGCGCCTTTTCTTCCCCATAAGGCAACGCTAGCCGAGCCGCTGCATCGATTGCTCGATCGATCTGCGGCCTGGCGCTGGGGCAACCGCGAAGCGCATGCGTTCGCAGCTGTCAAAGCCACGCTTACGTCAGAGGCAGTCCTGGTCCAATATAATGACAGGCTGCCCTTGACATTAGCGTGCGATGCCTCCCCTTTCGGCCTGGGGGCCGTCCTGAGCCATTCCTTCCCAGATGGCTCGGAAGCCCCCATTGGTTTTTGGTCCCGGACAATGTCTCTCACGGAGAGAAACTATAGCCAGATAGACAAGGAGGCTCTGGCTATAGTGTCCGGGATAAAAAAGTTCCACCAATACAAGCCTCTCCTTGGGCTTCTGGCCAGTGACCGTACGACCCCCCCATCCTCTCTCCCAGGATGACCAGGTGGACGGAGTTCCTGGCCGCGTATAATTATACGCTGTACTACCGTCCTGGCAAGCATCTCGGGCACGCCGATGCCCTGAGCAGATGCCCCCTCCCCAAGACGGATGAGGAGCCGGTGCCGGCTCTGTCCGTCTTGTCCGTGGCAGACTCCGGCCTGCCGTTGACGTCCTCGGATGTCGCTGCCCGGACGAAGGCCGACCCTGTCCTGTCCCAGGTCTCCACCTGGGTCCTGCGAGGGTGGCCTCAGGGCAGCGTGGCCGAAGAGTTTCGGCCGTACAAGACACGCCAGCTGGAGCTCTCGCTCCACTGCGGCTGCTTGTGCTGGGGGGACCGGGTCATCATACCCCCCCTCTCCGACACCAGGTGCTCCGGACGCTCCATGCGGACCACCCCGGCATAGCTCAGATGAAGGCGCTCGCCCGCATCTATGTGTGGTGGCCCAGCATGGATGCGGAAGTAGCGGCCTGGGTCGGGGGCTGTGTCCCTTGCCAGTCCTCCTGCCCCGCCCCCCCGGTCGCGCCTCCCAGGGAATGGGACTTGCCCCGGAGCCCGTGGTCCAGGCTCCATGTAGACTTCGCCGGCCCCTTCCGAGGCCAGACGTTCCTGGTGGTGGTGGACGCCTACTCCCGCTGGGTGGAGGTCATCTTGATGGCTTCCACGACAGCGGAGAGTACGGTCAGGGCCTTGCGCTGCCTCTTCGCGACGCACGGGTTGCCGGACATCGTGGTGTCCGACAACGGGCCCCAATTCCAGTCCGCCACCTTCCAGGAGTTCCTGGCCTCCCAAGGGATCCGCCACGCGCCGGTGGCCCCTTATCATCCGGCCTCCAATGGCCGGGCGGAGAGGGCCGTCCGCTCGGCCAAGGAGGCCTTGGGGCGGATGACCAAGGGGGACTGGCCTGCAAGGGTAGCTGCTTACCTCCTAGGTCAGCATTCCACTCCTTGTCCGGTCACCCCGAAAAGCCCCGCTGAGCTCTTGATGGGCTGCCGCCTGCGGACCACCTTGGACAGGCTGCACCCCTCCTACAATGAAGTGCAGCCTTGCAACCTGGGGACCCCCCCTGCCCGCCTGTTCCACCCCGGGGACCTGGTGTACGCTAGAAATTACGCGGGGGATCCCAAGTGGGTGCCTGCCACCGTCACAGAGATAACAGGTCCCTGCTCTTTCAGGGTCACCCTCCCTGATGGATCCGAGTGGCGGCGCCACTTGGATCAACTGAGGCGCCGATTCCCGACACCGCCAGCACCAGCGCCGGAGCCATCCTGCCCAGTTGCCCTCGTTGGGCCGCTTGAGAACTTTTCTGCTTCTCCGCAACAACCGCATTGGGCCTTCGCCAGTTCAGGCCCCCCTGACTCCGACGCCGCCTTCCGGCAAACTTTACAATTCCTGGCTCAAGCCGATAGAGACATGCGGGCCTTTGTGCCTAAAGGCCCGCCCTATACCGAGGGCCAGCCTTGATGAGGGACTTATTGATCCGGAGAGGTGGAAGAAACGTGGTCTTAGGGGTTTTTTAAGTCGTAGGTTGTTGTCTATTTTAGGGGGTACCAGGGAGGGGGGTGGGTATTATAGACAGGTAGAGACAGAGGGAGAAAGAGAGGGCCAGGCCAGCAGGCGACGGAGGGAGGCGGATGGTGCCGTTAGTAGGGGGGAATTAAGAGTCGTCCCGGTGGAGGGCATACCTATCAATAGGGTCGTGGGGAGAGGCAGGTCTGAGGGGAGACAAGTTCCATCCTCCCGGTTGGGGGCACGTGGCCGTTGGTTGCAAACGGTCAGGTGCCACAACCCCTGCAGGCTAGGTGGTCAGGGAGTACAGAGCCAGGGCCTGCGGCTGATGTTTTGCAATGCCAGGTCCATTGTCAACAAAGCCCCCCTCATCCATGACCTTGTGTCAGAGGGGGAGCCGGACCTGGTAGGAATTGCGGAGACCTGGTTGGGCCATGAGGGAGGACTCCCCCTCGTTGAAATGTGCCCACCAGGTTACCGCGCTTTTCATCAGCCCCGGGCCCTAGGTAGGGGTGGTGGGGTAGCGGTTGTCATTAGGGAAGGTCTTGAGCCGAGAGAGACCATTGTGCCACAGACCACCGGTTGTGAGTCCCTCTGCGTGAAGTGGGGCCTAGGGAGGCAGCTGGGCTTGCTGGTTGTATACCTGGCTCCCCGCTATGTAGCAGCAGCCCTGCCCGAGCTCCTCGAGGTGATCGCTACGATGGCAGTTGAGACCCCCAGACTTTTAGTCATGGGGGACTTTAACCTGCCACCGGTGGGCAAATCATCCGAGGTAGCTCGGGAGTTCATGGCTTCCATGACGGCCATGGACCTGACCCAATTAATTCAAGGCCCCACCCACGAGGGTGGACACACACCGGATCTCATCTTTGTCTCTGGCCAATGGAAGAGTGATCTGGGTATAGGGGATATAGTCATCACACCCTTGTCATGGTCAGACCACTCACTTCTCCGGCTCGACTTTCCAAACGCCACTCCCCACCGCGGGGAGGCGGAACCTGAGTCATCTATCTGGCTCCGCCCCAGGCGCCTGATGGACCCTGATGGGTTCCAGGCGGCGCTTGGGCCACTTCCTGTACCCCTGACCCGCGCCCCGATGGAGGACCTCGTGGCCGCATGGAATACTGCGACCGCGGGAGCCTTGGATCAGGTCGCGCCCTTGCGGCCTCTCTTGCGGCGGCGAGCTACCCTGGCTCCTTGGTTTACCGAGGAGCTAAGGGTGATGAAACGCCACAAGAGATGCCTAGAGAGAAGATGGAGGTCTACTCGATTTGAATCTGACCGGACACAGGTAAGAGCCCATTTACGGACTTACATTGTGGCGCTGAGAGTGGCCAAACGTCATCATTGTGCCACTCTCATCGCATCCGCAGAAAACCTCCCTGCCGCCCTGTTTAGGGTGACCCGCTCCCTCCTTCAACAGAGGGTGCAGGAAGCCCCGCTACAGGGTAGAGCAGAGGAATTTGTGATTTTTCTGCAGGAGAAAATCGCTCAGATACAGAACGAGCTAGCCCCCATTGATGGCCCAGTGGGATGCCACGAGACAGATCTTGTTTGGGAGGAGTTTGACTCCGTTACTTCCGAGGATATGGACAGGTTACGTGGGCGACTGCGAGCCACCACATGTTTATTGGACCCGTGTCCCTCCTGGCTTGTACTGGCATCCTGGGAGGTGACACGAGGCTGGCTCCAAGAGGTTGTCAACGCTTCCTTAAGTGAGGGTTCCTTGCCTGCTTCCCTAAAAGAGGCTATGGTGAGGCCCCTCCTTAAGAAGCCCTCTTTGGATCCAGCTTTATTAACCAACTATCGTCCAGTCTCCAACCTTCCCTTTTTGGCGAAGGTTGTTGAGAGTGTGGTGGCACAACAATTTCCCCGTCACCTGGAGGAAGTTGATTATCTAGACCCGCGCCAGTCCGGCTTTCGGCCCGGGCATAGCACCGAGACGGCATTGGTCGCATTGGTTGATGATCTCTGGAGGGCCAGAGATGGGGGTTGTTCCTCCATCCTGGTCCTATTAGACCTCTCGGCGGCTTTTGATACCATCGACCATGGTATCCTATTGCATCGGCTGGGGGGGTTGGGGGTGGGAGGCACCGTTTTACGGTGGTTCTCCTCCTACCTCTCTGGCCGATCGCAATTTGTGTTGACAGGAGAGCAGAGGTCGACCTCGAGACCCCTCACATGTGGGGTGCCTCAGGGGTCGGTCCTCTCGCCTCTCCTGTTTAACACATATATGAAGCCGCTGGGTGAGATCATCCGTGGTTTTGGGGTAGAGTACCATCTCTACGCTGATGACACTCAGCTGTATATATCTACCCCAAACCACCCCAACGATGCCGTAGCGGTGATGTGCCAGTGCCTGGAAGCCATACGGGTCTGGATGGGAAGAAATGGACTCAAGCTCAACCCGACCAAGACCGAGTGGCTGTGGTTTCCGGCTGCCCGATTCAACCAGCTGATTCCATCGCTGGCCATTGGGGGCGAACATCTTGCCCCAGTGGATGGGGCGCGCAACTTGGGTGTCCTCCTGGATGCCCGGCTGTCCATGGAAGATCAAGTGACAGCCGTGGCCAGGAGGGCGTTCTACCAGGTTCGCCTGGTTCGCCAGTTGCGCCCCCTATTGGATCGGGACGCCCTTCGCACAGTCACTCATGCTCTCGTGACATCCCGACTGGACTATTGTAACTCTCTCTACATGGGGCTCCCCTTGAGGTGCACTCGGAGACTTCAGCTAGTCCAGAATGCAGCCGCGCGAGCAATTATGGGAACCTTAAGGTTTACCCATGTAACACCGCTCTTGCGCGAGCTGCACTGGCTGCCTGTTGTCTTCCGGGTGCGCTTCAAGGTTTTAGTTATCATCTTCAAAGCGCTCCATGGCTCGGGACCTAGCTATTTGCAGGATCGGATCCTGCCTCATACATCCACACGGCCAATTCGCTCCCACAGAGAGGGACTTCTCCGGGTGCCGTTCACTAGACTTTGTCAGTGGCCGACGCCCAGGGGAAGGGCTCTCTCTGTGGCGGGCCCAGCCCTCTGGAACGACCTTCCCCCCGACATTAGAACAACTACGGACCTCCGCTCCTTCCGTCTAAAATTAAAAACATATTTGTTCTGCTTGGCCGGCCTAGGGTAGTCTCTCGTCTATGGGATTGTTAATAATTTTAGATAGGGAGTTTAGTATTTTAATTGGTAATTTTTAGCGCAGGGATATATTTAATTTGTTTTTATCATGTGTATGTGTATTTATTGTTTTATTTGCCCTGTGCACCGCTCCGAGTCCCTCTGGGGAGAGGGAGCGGTCAACAAATTAAATTATTGATTTATTGATTGATACCGCCGCAGCCAACTGGCAATCACCATCGGACTATGCCCTGACCGCCACGCCCCCTCGCCCCGACTTACCGGTCCATCCGGCGGCGCCTCCTCGGGTAGGCCCCTCTGACGCCTCGGCCTGGCACTCCACTCCCCGAAGGGAGGAGCCTCTACAGACCCAACTCACCTCGCCGAGCTCTCCGCAGACACTGAGACGATCTGGGCGGGCCCGGCGCCGCCCCGCCTACTTGGCGGACTACGCATGCACCACTCACCTGGATTGACAGTTCTTCAAGCATGCACAGACCGAGGGGGGAAAGGGGTGTTGTGTCCTCGACCTGCGACCGGTCTCGACTTGCGACCGGCCGCGGGTCTTCCAGGCTGCCGCTTGAAGCCATGGAGACAGGCTGTAGCAAGCCGGCGAACCACCAGTCGCGCCTGATTGGCTAAGGCGCGACTGGCGGGAAGCCGGCTCTTGCCGCGGCCTGATTGGCTCCCCGTTTGACAGCTCCGTATAAATAGCTGTCAAACGCGGGAGCCCCTGTCTACCGCGCTTTTCTTTTACTGTGAATAGTTTTCCTGCCTGCCTGCCTTTTTGCCAATAAACGGCACGTTGTTTGAGCAAACCTGGTCTGGACTCCCTCCTTTTCTCAACATCTAACAGCCTATTTAAGTTTTAAGTTCATTTTAATGGAATATAGGGAAACTTTGTTTTCTAATATCAAAATTGCAATTGTGAGATAAGAGGGTTAAGGAAAGATTCCATATATACAAAATGCAGATATATTTTTCGTAATCCTTCAGAAATTATTTAGAGGAAAAAAACATTTGAAAATGTATTTTAAAAGCTGAACCCAAATTTCATGACATTTAGCAACTCATTTAGCAATATTTTAGCAGTATTTGCCATTCTACTATAATATGCTGACATTCTTTATGAAGTATCTTCCCAGCTACATACACAATAGTAAATAATTAAAAGACTCAAGATTGCTGTTTTCGCAGTTGCTAATTTTCTTTTGAATTTTTAAATGCTTTTGTGAAATAAACATGTTGCAAACTGAAGGTCATGGTGTAAGTTGATTATTTCAGACATGATTAGACATTGGCATTGAGTTCATGAAAGCATAAAATGAATAGGGATAATTTTAAGCTTTCTTGAATATAATTTTTCAGTTCCAGAATCAGCTGTGAGTAGCTAGATGTAAATCAATGGAATGTCGCAAGAATAGTATGATAGATCACTGCTTTCTTTTTCTAGTTGCAGCCACTTCCACAGCTTCTTTGATCCCTTTAAGAGCTTCCCTTCCCAGCAAGTGGTGATCAGGTGGGAACACATCTCACAACTGACTTAACCATGAATATTCAGGCACTCAATAAAGCAGACTAGGAAAATATGACAGGGCTTTCTTGCTGTGAATGTTACGTATGAGTGAAGCTCACTTTTAAACAAACAGTAGATTGATGATATAAAAATGTTCCTGAACTATATATTTCTACAGAGTGAAAAATGGTAGAATTTCATGCTTTCTTGCTGCTACAATAAGGAAAAACCACCCAATCCACCAAAAAAATGAAAGTTTATAATCCACCCTTTGTTGAACCATACTCTTAACCATGACCAGAATACCGTAGGCACTCATACCGAATATTAAGGAAGGATTTTAAGTGGACCAGGAAGAATTTTACTGGACAAGCTGCTATATGTGATCTCTGGTTAAACCCAGTCATCTAGATAAATATCCAGTATTCTAGGAGTTTGATATCTAGCATTGGACCCAGTCATCGGACTATCGGTGAGGCAAGATAGCAATACCAGGACACATTTAATGTAAACATATTTGTAAATTATCTACAAAGTAGAGCACTGAGATGTTTAAAATGGATGCCAAACATGACCTTCAGCTACAATCAACAAACCAAAATTTAGAATCTACCAAGTATTTTCCCCTAGTTAAAAACCCATGAACACTTTGTGGATCAGGCTCCCGCTAATGACACTTCTTTGCCTGCATTCAAACAAAGACAGAGGCAGCAATTCTCTTGGTATATTCATCCCACCAACCAGAATTCAGGCTTAGCTCTTCACAGCTCATTAATCCAAGCTTCTCATTTATATTCCAACATCTTTTCCCCTATAAAGTTCCACAAGCCCCAACAGGGTAATTTTATGCTGGCAACACTAGTGATCAAAACTTGCAGAGAAGTGGCATGCTGTGTACAACAGAAGCAAAGAAAAAACATTCTTCTTGTCCTAACCCTTTATACCAATAGTATTCCTCATTAGCACATTTTTAAACAAATAAACAAGTCCACCGACCCAATTTATATACATAATATAGCTATAGATATATGCCAATTTCTGAATGTGATCTTTCCGCATGCTAACGACAGTTAACTATAGTGGATGTTGTGTAACTGACTTCTTTATAATAAACAAATATAATAAAATTGCCATCTTTCTAATTAGACTGAGTGACTGGAGGACACTTTCCTCATTATTTCTTACATGTGTTCAATGTTTGCCGGAGTTCTTCCAACTCTTCATATTAATCAGACTTGTTATGGTTAATTTATTATGTTAATGGCAGGAATATATTACAGATGTTGGTTATTTCTTTTTAAGTGTTTTGTGGAAGGAGAGAATAAAGCCACACACAAAAAAACCCTGTCAGAAAAACTCCGATAGGCAAAACGTATGATTACTGAGAATGAGATGACTGTGCCACTTATGTTAAACTTGTATCAATCAGTTACATCTTTTGCAATTCTAATATGCAAAGAGCTCTTGTGATAAAGGATTATTTAGTAACTGGGCAGCTTCCATATTCTTAATCTTTAGGAACGAGACACTAGCATAGAGGCTGTCAAACTCCATAGTAGCCTGCACAATATTCCCAATCAGATGTAGATGAAATTCAGGCCAGGCTTGCCATGCAATTATTAATGAAAGTACTAAGCGGAATGCCTAAATCAAAGTTACTTGAACCATGCATGTACTCCTTTTCCACTTTATAAGTTGCAAGGTAGCTTGGATTCAATAATTAATAGGTTTAATCCAACCATCAAACAAATACTAAGGATTAGACCTAGCTATTTAAGTGGGTTACCTATTGTCTATTGAATGGCACTGGTGTCTTGGCAGAAATGATTCAGGCAGTTAACAGTCTATTTCTGCTACTCTGGATTTTAGTCATTAACAGCATTGGTGAACAGGTACTTGTATCTGAATGGTATGGGAACCAACCTGCTACTTATGAATATTTTCTACTGTCCAGACTTCATCCCAGGGCCTGAACCCAAACTCTGGAAGGTCCAATACCAGAGCATGATTGCCACAACCAGATCCCCTCATGTAAATAATGAGTTATGCCCTAACTCATAGTTTAATTAGGGCAATTAAACAACGTGGATTCTTGGTCCTAGCTAATGCTATTAATTTCATATTTACAATTCCACACCAAAAAAAAGAGCATGCTTTGAAAGATACCATCATTCAACCGGCAGTCTATGTGGTTTACTGCCCTTGTCTCGGGGAAGAGCGCAGAAAGGGAAGTTGCCCCCATCCAGCTGGGGCCGAATTGCAACCCAAGAAGCTCGCGGGGTGCAACGTGAAGTTCTTGCCCGCCCCTCCGTGGAAGAACCTCGGGCGCTACTACTAACCCCATTGGAGACGCCGTCAGCGGCTCTTCGCTTCAAGACGCCAACTTGCGGCGCAGAAGGGACCGGCGCAGTTCCCCGCACGCACCTCACGGTTTGACCCGGGACAATTCGGCTACTGATTTTCTCCCCGTTCAGCTTGCAACCGGGACCTTCCACCATACTGGCAGAAAAAGGAGGGGGGGAAAACGTCCGGCGAAGCTTGGTTCAAATTTCGCGCCGCCGCTCCTGCGTGGCTGTGCCGCCTAAGCCCGAGGCTCTTTCGTAATTGCTTTTGGTAAGCTCACCAAACGCCAGCAGAGAGTGCGTGGGAGTCCTGGCTGAAAAGAGCTTTTGAACTGCAGGCTCCGGATGTGAGTCTTTCTTCTTCTTCAATACAATACAATACCAGAGTTGGAAGGGACCTTGGAGGTCATCTAATCCAAGGGTCTCCAACCTTTGCAACTTTAAGTCTGAAGGACTTCAGCTCCCAGAATTCTCCAGCCAGCTTTGCTTTAAAGCAGGGGTCTCCAACCTTTGCAACTTTAAGTCTGAAGGACTTTAAGCTTTGCTGGCTGGAGAAGTCTAACTCCTTCAGACTTAAAGTTGCAAAGCTTGGAGACCCCTGATCTAGTCCAACTCCCTGCCTAGGCAGGAAGCCTCATACTATTTCAGACAAATGGCTATCCAATATCTTAAAGACTTGCAGTGTTGGGGCATTCACAATCCGGAGCCTGAAGGCAACTTCTGTTCCACTGATTAATTGTTCTAACTGTCAGGAAATTTCTCCTCAGTTCTAAGTTGCTTCTCTCCTTGATTAGTTTCCACCCATTGCTTCTTGTCCTGCCCCCAGGTGCTTTGGAGAATAGCTTGACTCCCTCTTCTTTGTGCCAACCCCTGAGATATTGGAACACTGCTATCATGTCTCCCCTAGTCCTTCTTTTCATTAAACTAGACATACACAGTTCCTGCAACCATCTTTTAGCCTCCATAGGACACAAGAGTTGGAAGGGACCTTGGAGGTCTTCTAGTCCAACCTCCTGCCTAGGCAGGAGACCCTACACAATCTCAGACAAATGGCTATCCAACATCCTCTTAAAGACTTGCAGTGTTGGGGCATTCACAACTTCTGGAGGCAAGCTGTTCCACTGATTAATTATTTTAACTGTCAGGAAATTTCTCCTCAGTTCTAAGTTTACAGTTTACGGTTTATTAAATTTGTATAGCGCCCTTCTCCCTTGCGGGCTTCTTTCCTTGATTAGTTTCCACCCAATGCTCCTTGTTCTGCTCTCAGGTGCTTTGGATAATAGTTTGACTCCCTCTTCCTTGTGGCAACCCCTGAGATATCTGAAGACTGCTATCATGTCTCCCCTAATCCTTCTTTTTATTAAACTAGACATACCCAGTTCCTGCAACCATTCTTCATATGTTTTAGTCTCCAGATCCCTAATCATCTTTGTTGCTCTTCTCTGCACTCTTTCTAGAGTTTCCACATCTTTTCTACATCGTGGTGACCAAAATTGAATGCATGATTCCAAGTGTGGCCTTACCAAGGCATTATAAAGTGGTATTAACACTTCACCTGATCTTGATTCTATCCCTCTGTTGATGCAGCCTAGAACTGTGTTGGCTTTTTTGGCAGCTGCTGCACACAGCTGGCTCATATTTAAATGGTTGTCTACTAGGACTCCAAGATCCCTTTCCAAGACTCCAAGATCCCTTTCCTTTCTGAAGCGTAATATGTGCTCCTTCTCATTTGAAGTTCGTGGGCAACTTAACAGTCCAATTTCTTTTCTGCCAGTAAGAAAACGAAAATAACTTCTCCCTACATCCAAGTTTTGGATTGCTTCAAAGGTTTCAACTTAAATTAAATACCTTGTTGCACACCGTTTCCACCGTTTTTTTTGTAATTGTAAAAGATATTGAGAATTTTTTTTTCCAGTAAAGGTCATCTCTATCTTAACAAGATTGTTGTAAGAAAAAGGAAATGTGGCTTATAGTCGGAGGAAAGGTGAACATTTTTTTTTTAAAGGACATTTTTAAAAGGGGAGCAATTGAAGCTGGCTATTTTAATTGGGATCTGATTGTAGGGAAAAGAAGTCCAAACTTTACAGTTTGTAAAACGTTCAATTTCATTGCTCTTTTGCATTTGTTAGATCAGTCTCCCCAACCTACTTCTTTTAAAGTACTCTGAATCAGGCTTTCTGGTCATACTAATGTATCCTCCTATCTCAAGGCCATAGGAGGGGACAAAAAATGGGAGAAAGTTTCCAGATAAATTGTTAACACAGCATATTCCATATTTTATTTTTAGTCCTCAATTTACAATCATTCATTACCTTTCAAAGTTACCTTTCAAAGTTACAATGGCACTGAAAAGTTATTTATGACCGTTTTTCACACAATTGTTGCAACAGCACCATGATTTAAGTGATCAAAATTCAGAGGCTTCACTCATATTTCTGATAATTTCAGTGTCTCCAGTCATGTGATCACCTTTTGTGATTTTTTTTTTGGACAAGCAAAGTCAATGGAGAAGCCAGATTCAATTAACCATGTTACTAAAAATCTGCAGTGATTCACTTAACTTGGCAAGAAAGTACATAAAATGGGGCATAAAACTTGCTTAGCAACAGAAATTTTGGGCTCAGTTGTGGTCATAAATGGAGGACTATCTGTATTTTGGTAGTTTTAATTTATGTCATAATGCAATTCATTGTATATGTAAGTATAATTTATGTTGCACTGTTTTGATCACGCTTCTTATTGTTTCTGAAATAAGATCATAAAATCCCTTTCCTAGATATTATATACATACGGTGGAATATTAAAATATTCTATTTTTTACAGATTTATTATATTGGAATGTTTGAAGCAAAGAGATCTCAAGTTGCCCCAAAGAAACTTGGCTGTCACCAGCAATATTCCAATAGGCCGTGGATGTAAGAAGGAGCATTTGTAGAAATAGTACTGTAATCTCATCCCATCAAATGTGATTCTACTTTGGTCAAACGTGCACTAAATCTAGTCTTAGAATAATTGAAGAGCTGTCCTTCTCTGCATGCCTATCATGATGCTCTTCAAGAAAATTTAGACTGTATGCTTCCTCACAACAAATAGTTGCTACATGGACAAAGAAAAAGTGCCTCTGCTTTTCCAGAACATACGAAAAAAATGTATGGATGCCTCCAAATTGATAGCATGTAGTGCTATCAGTTATAATGTGCTTTACAATTGAGATGTGTGTGAAATGTAAAAGGTAGGATAATTTATTTATTTATTTATTTTATTACACTTATATCCCGCCCTTCTCCGCAAAGGACCCAGGGCGGCGCACAGGAAATTTAAAAAACATACAAAAATAGAACATAAATAATTTAAAATATATATTAAATCCCAAACCTGTGCTAAAACCAATTATTAATTAAAACCCAATTTAAAACTTTTCTACAGTCCTCATGGGAGGTTAGGCTAGGCCGGCTTGATGAAAAAAGTATGTCTTTAGACATTGGCGGAAGAGGCGGAGGTCGGTGATGGTCCGGAGTTCAGGGGGTAGGTCGTTCCAAAGGGCAGGGCCCGCCACAGAGAAGGCTCTTCCCCTGGGTGTCGCCAGTCGGCATTGTCCGGCCGACGGCACCCTGAGAAGGCCCTCTCTGTGGGAGCGTATCAGTCTAAGGCAGTGGTTCTCAATTATTTTCTGTCAGGCCCCCCCTAGGAAGAAGAAAACATTTCGCGCCCCCCGCGCGACTGTAAATAGTATTATTTGTCTATAAAATTGTTAGTACACCTCTGCATAACACTGTATCCTTATTAACGTATAAGAGAATAAAAAAAAGAAAGAAATGTGGATCAATTTACAACAAAGAATAGCTTTATTAACTGTAGCAGAAAAGATTTAAAGTGCATTAAATCCTTAATTAAACTATAAACATTTTTTGATTGGACATGTCAAACCATGTGACCGAGTGGGTGTGGCCAATTTGGAAAATGTGAAACTCACTTAACAATGGTCTTGGTTAGCAACCAAACTTTTGGGCTTAATTGTGGTCATAAGTTCTCTCTCTCTTTCTTTCTTTCTTTTTCTTTCTTTCCTTCTGTCTTTCTTTCTCTCTTTCTCTCTGTCTCTTTCTTTCCTTCCCTCTTTCTTTCTCTCTCTTTATTTCTTTCTCTTTCTCTTTCTTTCTTTCTCTTTCTCTCTTTCTTTCTCTTTCTCTCTTTCTTTCTCTCTCATTTTTTCTTTCTTTCCCTCTTTCCCTCTCTATTTCTTTCTCTTTCTTTCTTTCCCTCTTTCTCTCTCCCTCTCTTTCTCTCTCTCTCTTTCTGTCGCTTTCTTTCTTTCCCTCTCTCTCTTTCTTTTTTTCTCTTTCTTTCCTTTGTCTCTTTCTTTCTCTCTTTCTCTGTCTGTCTTTCTTTCTCTCTCTCCCACTTTCTTTTTCTTTCTTTCTCTTTCTCTCTCTCTCTTTCTTTCTTTCTTTCTTTTTCTTTTTCTTTCTCTTTCTTTCCCTCTTTCCCCCCTCTCTTTCCCTATTTCTCTTTCTCTCTCTCTCTCTTTCTTTCTTTCCCTTTCTCTCTCCTTTTCTTTCTTTCTTTCTCTCTTTCTCTTTCTTTCTCTTTCTTTCTGTCTCTTTTCTTTCTCTCTTTCTCTCTCTTTTTTCTCTTTCTTTCCTTTCTGACTCTCTTTCTTTTTTCTCTCTTTCTCTCTGTCTGTCTTTCTTTCTCTCTTTCTTTCTTTCTCTCCCACCTTCTTTTTTTTCTTTCTCTCTCTGTCTCTCTCTCCTTTGTTTGCCCATCTGTTACTCTGTGTGTGTGTGTGTGTGTGTGTGTCTGTCTCGCATTCAGGCACTTAAATCACTCATTCTGTGTCTCTGTCTATCTTTCTCTCCCTCCCTCCCACTCTCTGTCTCTCTGTGTGTGTCTGTCACTCTCTGGTTCCCCCCTCCCTCCCTGTCTCTCTGTGTGTCTGTGCCTCTCTCTGTCTGTCTGTCTCCCCCCCCCCCCCAAACCTCCTCAGCTCCTGGAAGTAGCCTGACCGGCCCGCCAGCCCGCTGGCTGTATTTATTCGCTCGCTCTCTCACCCATCCACCGGACGAAGGAACCTGGCGTCCGATGGGTGAGCAAGCGAGCGAGCAACCGCGGCCAGCGGGCCAGCGGATTGTTGGGCGCTGCCGCAACTTTCCTTACCCGCCCGCCGGCCAGTCGGCCACAGTTACTCACTCGCTCGCTCACCCACCGGACGCCAGCTTCCTTCGTCCGGTGGGTAGGTGAGCGAGCGAGTAACCGCAGGCGGTGGGCAGGCAGGTTGTTGGGCGCTGCTGCAACAAGTTTCCTTGCCCGCCCGCGCTTGCTTGTTCCGCGCTCTGCCAGGGGGCTGCCCCCTCCTCCTTCGACCTCACCTTTCCACGCTGATTGCCCCGAAGCGCATCCCCTTCCTTATCCCCGCGTCCGCTTTCGGCCTCGTCCAGCCTAGTGGTGCTCAAGAGGCACGGCTTCCGGCTGCTCCTTCTCTGACGCCTTTCTCAGTCGCCTTCGGGCTTTACCTACAGCCGCTGCCGCCGCCGCCGCACAGTGGGCCTGGGATGCCAAGGCGGCGGTGGCGGCAGTATCGGTCTTTCCGGGTGTGCGGCTCCTGACTATCAAACGCGCCCCCCTTTACGGAGCCTCGCGCCCCCCTGGGGGGGCGCGCCCCACTATTTGAGAAACGCTGGTCTAAGGGATGTATGGGGCACGAGACGGTCTCGCATATAACTAGGCCCCGAGCCATGGAGCGCTTTAAAGATGGTCGTCAAGACCTTGAAGCGCACCCGAAAGACCACAGGAAGCCAATGCAGCTCGCGCAGGATTGGTGTTATATGGGAGCTTCTGGTAGCTCCCGTAATTACCCGCGCGGCTGCGTTTTGGACTAGCTGTAGCTTTCGAGTGCACCTCAAGGGAAGCCCCATGTAGAGAGCATTACAGTAGTCGAGACGGGACGTGGAAACATGGAAAGCTTACAGACAAAATATCATGTTGCCTGTGTCCCTTTCACATTTCATGAATGACGTGAGGCATTTTGCACAATAAAATGAATCAATATTTAGGATGTCTGTCATCCATTGTTTTGCTGCAGGAGATGAACAAGACTGTCCTCCAAAAATTGCTGCAATAAATATTTTTGTATTAATAAATGTCCCAGAAGGACGAAGGTCACTTTATAGCACTATTATTATCTTTTACTGATGTCACTGTTATACATATATCAAAACAGTTAAAACAGCAATGAAAAATAACTTTGCAATCAATATTCACAGGTCTGTAAAGCAAAGAAAAGCTGAAATATGATCAGAAGCATAGTTGCGGTTTCACTTAGCAACCACTTCACTTAATGACCACTGGTACAATTGTGGCTGCTAAATGGGGACTACCTGTAGTAGAATATATAACACAATAAAATAGCAGAGCTGGAAAGGACCTTGGAGGTCTTCTAGTCTAACCCCCTGCCTAGGCCTATACCGTTTCAGACAGATGGCTATCCAACATCTTGAAGACTTGCAGTGTTGGGGCATTAACAACTTCTGGAGACAAGCTGTTCCACTGATTAATTGTTCTGTCAGGAAATTTCTCCTCAGTTCTAAGTTGCTTCTCTCCTTGATTAGTTTCCACCCTTTGCTTCTTATTCTATCCTCAGGTGCTTTGGAGAATAGTTTGACTCCCTCTTCTTTGTGGCAACCCCTGAGATATTGGAACACTGCTATCATGTCTCCCCTAGGCCTTCTTTTCATTAAAGTAGACATACCCAGTTCCTGCAACCGTTCTTCATATATTTTAGTCTCCAGTCCCCTAATCATCTTTGTTGCTCTTCTCTGCACTCTTTCTAGAGTCTCCACATCTTTTCTACATCGTGGAGACCAAAACTGAATGCAGTATTCCAAGTGTGGCCTTCCCAAGGCCTTGTAAAGTGGCATTAACCCTTCACGTGATCTTGATTCTATCCTTCTGTTTATGCAGCCTAGAACTGTGTTGGCTTTTTTGGCAGCTGCTGCACACAGCTGGCTCATATTTAAATGGTTGTCTGCTAGGACTCCAAGATCCCTCTCACACTTACTACTATTGAGCAAGGTACCACCTATACCCGGGATGGTGAACCTATGACACGTGTGCCACAGGTGGCATGCGGAGCCATTTATCAGGGCATGCAAGGCGTTGCCCTGTCAGCTGGCCAGTGTGCATGTGCGCACTGACCAGCTGAGTTCAGCCTTTTTTAAAGCCATTTTTTGCCCTCCCCAGGCTCCAGAGGCTTTATATACTGAGTCACACCAGGGAGAAATCGAAATAACAAATAAATAAATAAATAATAGAGCCTGGGGAGGGTGAAAAGAGCCTCCACCACCTCCCAGAGGCCCTCTGGAGGCTTCATGAGCTTCCCTGAAACCTCCATAGCACAAAATACCGGCCCTATGGGCAAACCGGAAGTTCGGGAACAAACTTCCTGTTTGCTCGTAGGGTTGTTTTAACCCCTCTGGAGGCTTCTGAAGGTCCCTGAAGCCTCTGGAGGGCCTCAGGGAGGGGGGGGGAGGGGGCTGCTGTTTTCGCCCTCCCAAGCCTCCTATAAAGCCTCTGGAACCTGGGGAGGGCTAAAAATGCATGCAAAAAATGGGGGGTTGCGCCTGCCATGCGTGGATGTGTACTGAGTGTGTTTGTCGCGCATTGCATTATGGGTGGAGCACACCCGCGCATGCTTGTGGCACGCGAGCCAAAAAAGGTTCGCCATCGCTGATACTGTACCTGTGCATTTTGTTTTTCTTACCTAAATGTAGAACCTTACTTTTTTCCCCATTGAATTTCATTTTGTTAGACAGTGCCCAATGTTCAAGTTTGTCAAGATCCTTCTGTATCTTAAGCCTATCTTCTGGAGTGTTGGCTATTCCTGCCAGCTTGGTGTCCTCTGCAAATTTGATGAGTTCCCCATTTATTCCCTCATCCAAATCATTGATGAAGATGTTGAAGAGTACTGGGCCTAAAACAGAGCCTTGGGGGCCTCTACTGCATACTTCCCTCCAGGTAGATGCAGTTCCATTGAGGACTATAAATTGAGTGTGGTTGGTCAGCCAGTTACGAATCCATCTGGTGGTGATGCTGTCTAACTCACATTTTTCTACTTTATTTAGTAGTAAGTTATGGTCTACTTTATCAAATGCCTTACTGAAATCCAAGTAAATTATATCGACAGCATTCCTCTGGTTCATCAATTTTGTCACTTTGTCAAAGAATGCAATAAGATTAGTCTGGCATGATCTGTTTTTGACAAACCCATGTTGGCTTTCATATATTCTTATGAAAATCAGAGGCAAACCATTACCAGAAAAGCAATCATCCCAGTCTGAAACTAGTGATAGAAACCTTCCATGCATGATGGCTTACTGCCTGTTTTCTTTACATTGTTGCTCAGCAATATATTTTCTCTCTCTTTTTGTTTTCTGATGCCATCCAAATGCTTAGATTCCAGGTGCCAGGTTGCAACACTTTTATCAGCTGCTTGCATATGTGCAACACTTCATTTTAATTAGCCTCAAGATCTAAGTCTCAGATGGAATAGCAGGGGTCTCTAATTATCATCACAAATTAGTGATCTGCCCAGAAAATGAGGAATGCATAAAGCATTAAGCTGTCAGAGGCCAGTGGTACAATTAAGAAGAATAGCTGAGAAAGTGAGAGATAAGGAAATCATTTTTTAAAAAAACAACTTCCCCCAGATCTCAAATTAGTTTTAGTGGTTTGTGTTTATAAAACGTTTTGACTGATTTTACACACTGTAAGTCTATTCTGTCTTTCAAATATATATCTGATATCATACATGTAACATATCGATTAGAATTATGAGAATTAGAATTATTCATATTTCTGAAACAAGTTTGTTAATCATCAGTAATTTTTAATTATCGTGTATAAAAGTGAATCACAAACCGCTGCTTTTTTAAAAAGTGTTGCCTAGTTGTGAATGGGCTCAAAAGATGGAGACATTATCTATCTTTACAAGCTGGACTGCAATGGGCAGGAGAATATCTTACACAACCCTGCTGCCTCAGTAGTCTAACCCAGGGGTCCCCAACCTTTGCAACTTTAAGTCTGAAGGACTTCAGCTTTGCTGGCTGGAGAAGTCTGGGAGCTGAAGTCCTTCAGACTTAAAGTTGCAAAGGTTGGAGACCCCTGGTCTAACCAACATAACTGACAATCTGTCATGCCGCCTGTAATACTCAATACATTATGACCATGTAGCCAATCACATATCAGCAACCTCCCCAACAGCGTTGCTGTGTGAAGACATCTTCACTCTCCACTTCCGGTTGGCGTAGCTCTTCTAATATGTGGTTTGTTACTCTATGACAGGAATGTCTCCTTGAAAGAACGTAAGTATGGAATGTGCACATTTTGACATCGGATGCTATAAACAAGTCCATACTTTTCACTTGTGAACTTTCACCTGTGGTTTAAAATTGGAGAGGCAATGTTTTGCATCTTGCTAATAGGGCAGAATGTCCATCAAAATCTGTAAATATTTTATTTTTTTACAAATCTCTGTTTTAGAACCAGTGTCTGTGGATTATTTAGAACTTTGTATAAACTGTTCAGTTTGCTCCTTATACATTGCTAATATTTTCTAATCTAGAGGAGCACGGAAGCCAATAGTATTTTTGTGAGACGTGCAAGCTAAAATGAAATATGTGATCATCATGGAAAACATGAGATAGTATACAAGAAAACTTTTCCTTTTCTTTTAGGGTAGTTTATGGTGATAGCTCAGTCCTCAACATTCTTACCTGGAAGTAAATCTCATTGGAATCAGTAGTATTTATTCCGGGTAAGTGTACCTGAAAGTCTATATCTTAAACTACTTATGCCAACCTGGTTACAAACATAGCATCTATTTTTCACATAAGTTAAAGTACTTAAAATGACATAAATGAAAGAACAATCCATTTTTCTACTTTTAGTGGCAGGGTAAGGAAATGAACTCATTCATTCTTTTAGCAAGTGTGCCAGTGAGAGAGAACTGTGGCTAAATTAAACAGTAAAAAATTAATTATTTTTTCAAAGCTTTGAGAAATTGAGTATTAAAGCCCCTGCCCATGTGATAGTGATTTATTATAAGTAGATCTCATTTTCAAATAAAGGACATGCCATAATTTTAATTATAGATGCAAAGGCTGGACTTGACATAGGGTCTTGAAAGATCTTGGAAGCAAATAAGAATTGAAGTGATGTAATTGATAATGAATCTCTAAACCGTTAGCCATTGTTAATACTTTGAAGAAAAATCCTCTGTAGGTCTTAAAACTTGCAAGTGTGAATAGTAATGAAGATGTGAACGCTAATCTTTCCTTATTCCTATATTTTGTTTGTGGAAAAGATCTGATTTTAATCCCATCTAATTTATTTCAGGGATATCTGATTATGCAAAGCAGTGTATCCATATTTGGTCAAATGTGATTGTCCAGTCACTTTAATCCATTTCTATTATGATGGGAAAGTCCAATGTAATCCCATCATGTAATTAATGAGATTACAGTAAATGCAATCCCATTGCATTTAAAATATTTTAAAAACTATTTAGGCCCAGCTTTTCATAAGAAAAATGTCAGAGATTTGGAAATATTTTATTATTTCAGAAACTATATGTAGTCGTTGTAAAATAAACTATTGAAGCACATTTCTATAGGTAATTTTAATTTATCTTCATTTTTATTAGCAATTTAAAATGTAAAGCAGCATGAATGATGTTAGTATTATCTAGTAGCCATATTGCCAAGAGGTGCACCATAGTGAAAATATTTACTGGGCCATAAATACATCAAATTAAACATACATTGTGTAAATGGAGGAAACAAGGTTTGCTAATGATCTAATCAGTACTGGTGGTATCATATAGAGTCTTCTATTTAATTTATCACAGCCCATATATCCTCATCATGCAGAAAAACGTAAAGATGAACTCAGCTTTTGAATATTTGACTTCGGAATTGTGTTTACATTTAAATCCCCATTGCACTGAGATGGATGGAATGTGAGTGCCGATCCAATAAGACTTCCATACAAACTTCCTGATTGACAACACTATAGTCCATAGCCATAGGATTGCTAATTCAGGAGTATCTGGAGAGTTGTAGGATTCTTGGCCATGCATTATTGACTGATCGTAGACAGATGACAAAACCAATATTCTTTCCTTCGACCTCTGCTTCCTTCCATTCTATTTTCATTAGTGCGCTTTTCTCAAAATTTTGCTTCTTCAACTTTTCTTTTTTTGTCGTTTTTATCCTAAACTTTATCTGACTGGTGCTTCTATCTTTTCTTCCAGAACATCAGCCTTCTCTTATATTGTATTGTATTTGCTTTGATACTAAAATACCACTACATTCATTTATCCTGCCTTAATGAATACTTTCTCTACTCTGAATCTATGTGCAATAGGAAAAGAAGCTAATACTCAGCTCTGTACACAGGGATCATACATTGACTGACAGAAATATGCAATATCTGTAATAGATTGCCTGTTAGAAAGCATGTGTTGAATATCAATATTTAATAGGAGTAAGTTTTCAAGAATTCCTCCATTAAGATATGTAGCTCTCTAACAATAAAAATAATGAGTAGCCTGGCTTGTATTCAAGTCATGCATTTCTGATTAGTCCAGCTGAAGCTTATCTGAAACTGTAATTAAAGCCTTTTGTTCGTGTGCTGCCATAAAAGACAATAGTATCAAATGCACAGAATTAATTAAGGAGATCTTTCTTTCTTTCTTTCTTTCTTTCTTTCTTTCTTTCTTTCTTTCTTTCTTTCTTTCTTTCTTTCTTTCTTTCTTTCTCTTCTCATTTTTGTATTGCTTATCTTTGTATGAGATTCCTGACTACAGTACACAGTTAGTACTCAAGTTTCAACCACAATTGAGCCAAAATGTATGTTGCTAAGTGAAACATTTATTGAGTTTAGCCCCACTTTACGACCTTTCTGCCACAGTTGTTAAGTGAACCACTGCAGATGTTAGGTTAGTAACATGGTTGTTGTGTGAATCTGACTTCCCCGTTGACTGCTTGTCAGGTTGCAAACGTTGATCACATGACCCTGGGGCAGTGCAACTGTCACAAATCAGTTGCCAATCATCTGAATTTTGATAACATGATTGTAGAGGTACTGCAGTGGTCATAAATTTGAAAAACGGTCATAAGTCACTTTTTTCAGGGCCATTGTAGCTTTGAACGGTCACTAAATGAATTGTAAGTTGAGGATTATCTGTATTTTAAAAATCATCATCTCTTCCTTTTTAATGGAGCAAAATAAAAATTTAAGACTATTTCCATCCATTTTTCTCAGCAACCTTCAGTTTTTAGATGAAGTGAGAGCAGTGGTGGGATTCAGCCAGTTCGCACCTATTCGGGAGAACCGGTTGTTAACTTTCTAAACAGTTCGGAGAACCGGTTGTTGGAAGAAATCGCCTTTTGTTTCCCCCCCCACTTTACAGGGCTAATCCTATAAGGAAGGCAGGAAGGAAACATTCTGATGTTGTTTCTAGCCTCATTATTGCCATGCTTACAGAAACTGCCTCTCTGGTTAACCCTTATTCCATTGTCACAGAAGCGCCCATTGACCTGAGTGACGTTGAGCTGGCCACGCCCACCCAGTCACATGACCACCGAGCCACACCTACCCAGGTGGCCATTAGGTCATAGAACCAGTTGTTAAATTATTTGAATCCCACCACTGAGTGAGAGGTATTGCTAAACAAAGCATGATAGGAAATTGCAAGGACTGCCAAAGACAGAGAGAAACCACATGGCTATTACTCTTGTTGCCTAATGTAAGATAATTCAAAGTTGCTAGAATTAAAGTGTTCAGTTTTTCTTTTTCTTCCAGTAATGCCTGACATTCCATCTCATACTGCTCAGAACAGTTATTGAAACTCTAGGTTTCGACTTCCTTCCGGTCTTCCGGAGGCGACGGTCGGACTTTTGCGTTCGTCCGCCGCTTGGTTGCCTCCGCGGCCCCCCACGGGGCAGGGGGCTCTTTTAAAGAGTCCCTGCTGTACGGGCGGCTTGCGGGGAATCCCCCCATCCCGACGGCGGTCGGGGGGTGGCCCCCCGCTTTGACCTAGGCGCGGAGGAATGAGTCGCGGGGGGGCGTCGTCCCCTTTGCCGATGGAGAGCCGGAACAGCTATTTGCTTTAAAGAAGAGCTGAAATGCCGGGGCTGGAGGCAATTCCGAGGCTCCTGGCTGCAAAGTGGATCGTGAGTGACCTTATTTTATTGCTCTCAACTCTAAGTTTGAAAGAAGAAGGAGGGGGGAGTTTGTAATACCCCCCCTCGGAAGGAAAAAAAGGCGGCATTTAGAAATGCTCCCCAGGCTTGGGGAAGCAGAGAAATCAACATCCGATTTCTTTTAAACAATAAGTGAAAGTCTTTCCTGTACAATCTTGATACTTTGTATCGAAGTCTGGCTACAATTGAACTGTTTTTTAACAACTCTCAGTGGCTGACAGTGGAGCGGGGGAAGATGGCGTTCCTTTGTTCCCAGGAGATATATCTTCGTGGAAAATTGCTGGCACTCCCTTACGTATGGGACTGTTTTTCTCTCTTTAGTAATGGAACAATGTAATTGACCAACTGGACCTTTCCCTGCTGTGCCTTCTTTGTTCTTTTTTATGTGACTGTTTTTAAGAATTTGTTTTCTCTCTGGACTATAATTAAATGGAACTATGAGTTTGGTCACTGGCTTTGTTCTCTCCTTGCTTCGCGGACCACCTCTCCAACAGACGCCATATTAATGACAAAGACTTAAAACTTTCATTAGTGCTTTTTAAAAATACAGCTACATCAACTCAAGATTATTTTAACCTAAAGAAACAGAGATGGAAGATACGCAGTTTTCAATAATAGAAGGACATCTTCAAGATATTATGAAAGAACTTAAGGAAATCCGGAAAGATAATGTTAGCTCAAAATCAGAACTTTTGGAGATACAGAAAGCGCTAATGGAAAATAAACAAAGAATTGATGGTTTGGAGGGGGAGTTGCCTGTGACAAGGGAAGAGTTTTTTAAAAATTCTAGAAATAACTCAGTATATGCCAGGATAAATGAAATACCCAGAGAGATTCGCATTGAATTTGTGAGAGGGTCCACGGGGGGGGGGGGGACATTGAGAGCACAGAGAGACAGTCCCTTAATTTATCAACAGAAAGTGGTTGCCACCTTGACTCAGATCCCGAAAAAGATTATAAAGATGGGGGGGAATTATTCCTTCTTATTTAAAAAATTATTTAAAAAGGGGGTCTGTTTCTGGTGGGTGATGCTCGAGGGAATGTTGGCGTTAAGGGAGGGGGGAAGAGTAAAAATTAAAACAATTGCAGAGGCGGATGCCTTTGTCAAGAAAAAAAATATTCCCCTCTCCTGGAGGATGAAAATGGGGGAACGGAGGGGGCCACGGCTCCGCCCACTGGAGGTCAGGGAGAAGATGATACAATTGCCATAAGACTTAGATTTCATAAGTGACTTTTTTTATTGTAATAGTATAAAACTTATTTGGATGTTTATAAATGATTGATTGCATAGATCTTAAAATTGAAATATTTGTATATCTTTCCACTTTGTAGAAAAATGAAAAATTACTGTATCTGCTATTTCTTTTTATGAAGTCTCGGAGAGGGTCCACATCTCTGATATAGAGATTCTCAATATGTCTTTCTAACTCCTTACTATCCCTTATCCTATTTTTATAAAAATCTGTAAAACCCAATAAAACTTTTTCAAAATGAAACTCTAGGTTTCATCCACATGCCACCAGAAGTTGTATGGACTTTAACTCCCAGTTTTTTCAGCAATGGCCACACTAAGAATTCTGGCAGTTGAAGGATAACAAATCCATCTAGTAGTGTTCTAGAAATGCTTTAAGAGAGACATTAATGCTATAGCAAAGGTGTGCACTAGGACAGAATCGCTGAATCATAGAATTGGAAAGGTTCATTGAGATAATTAAACCCAACCTCTGCTCAGTGTGGGATCTCCCTTCTATAAATATATTTAAATAATTGTAGCAGGACCAAAAGCTACATGTGTGACTCTTAAATCTGAAGAAAATTATGATATGTGGGAATGACCTTGGAGGATAGGAGGAAGATCTGCAGATTGGACAACAGTCAGATAAGAGGAAGCTGAATCTGCAGAAAGAATGGAAGATTCAAAGTCTCATCTGGTACCCCCCTTAGTTTCTTGGACTACAAAGGGGGAATCTTACAGACCTGCAAGATTCTTTTAAGGTAGAGCTAGTTCTTCTGGGTGCACTTCTTGTCTGGACTACTTTGTAAGGTTGACAAAAGTGTTCTAAATATGGATTAACCATAATCAGTTTTGTTTTATTAAATTTCATATAAACATATGTCTAGCTTGAAAATGCTTCTACTTTTGGTTCATAGAAATGTTTTATGTTCTTTTTTAGACATAGAAGGGGTGCTTATTTATCTGCTATCTAACAAAAAAAAAGCTAAATGTAACCATTTAAATAATTAGGAGATAAAAATCCTATCTCTCCTAAAACAGGATTCATTGTTATCAATCCAAGTAGTCTGAATTGTAGCCTTCAAGAAATAAAAATTTGTGGCAATTTTTAAATAAATGGTATGATATGGCACCTGCAGCTAAGCAAGTGAGTTGGCTGGCTTGCTGTGTATCAACTGTACTAAATGATAGGATAATCATCCTGATGTTGGGTTGACAATATATATAAGCCAGGATTCTTAAAGAGTATATGTAACTTTAAGGACTATGTGGAATCTGATTGGCTGTGCTTCCCAGCTCAACCATAAAAGGAAGCTGGAAACACAGTTCATTCCCTTTTGCTTTCCTTTGCTTCCTGAATGCCACTGAGGGAGGAGCTGAAACTGAAGACGGAAGAAGAGTATCATTGTTTTGAATTACTGTAAGATAACTGTGGTTCTGGTGAAGGACTGTTTATTGTTAGAGGAGTTAGTATCACTGTTTGGAAGAAGTAATTTAGTTACTACAAAAGTAAAGACTATTTATTTTTCTACTATCAGTGTTTGATAGTTATTGTGTGCTTTAAGCAACGTATCTCTTGCTGTATTGCACTATTCCGCCTGTTTATTTTCCAACGGAGGTGTTTTTTACCCCTAACACTAAACAATAATTTTGAAACAAGGAGTGGTGATAAGTTAGTCTTTGTTTCCTGATAGAAAGATGTCTAGTAAAAGTTCAAGAGGTATCATTATTAATGGTAGTCTTGCTTAACCAGATTCATTAACAGTCTAAAAGAGAGATTAGGTCCCGTAAGATCTGTTAAATTGGTATAGTCTTCGTGAAGTAAGGCCCAAATTCCAGAGGAACAGGATGAATACAAAATACGTTTTTGTAGTATTAAATATTGTTCTCTTAAACATCATGTATGTCCAAATATTACTACTACCCAGCAATTCAAATATATTTGCCATTCAGAAAAGTATAAGATCTAGTGCACCAACCCTATACAGCAGGGGTCTCCAACCTTTGCAACTTTAAGTCTGAAGGACTTCAGCTCCCAGAGTTCTCCAGCCAGCTTTGCTGGCTGGAGAAGTCTGGGAGCTGAAGTCCTTCAGACTTAAAGTTGCAAAGGTTGGAGATCCCTGCTATACAGGTAGTCATGTAGCTCATTTAATGACTGTTCAAAGTTACAAAGGCACTGAAAAAAGTGAGCCATGACCATTTTTCACACTTATGACCATTGCAGCATCTCAAGGATCATGTGATTTACACTTGGATACTTGAAAGCTGACTCACATTTATAATGGTTGCAGTCATGTGATCTTCTTTTACAACCTTCCTTCTGACAAGGTCAATGGGAAACTAGATTCACTGTGTTACTAATTTAAGAACTGCAGTGATTCAATTAACAAATGTGAGAAAACTTGTAAAATGGGGCAAAAGTCACTTAACAGATTTCTCACTTAGCAACACATTTTGGGGCTCAATTGTGGTTGTAAGATGAAGACTACCTGCATTATCTGTTGTGTACATTTGGAGCTCTTTGATTTCCCCCCTTTTATTTCACAGCAGAAATATATAGTTCCCCTTATGAAATAATTGGAGATAAACCTGTGGACAAAAACGTTTTTCTTGTGCACAGAAACAAGCGAAGTGCTGAACATCTGAGAATATGAGATGCTATGAATTGCTATCTCTTCCTCCACCACTCCAAAAAATGTTTATTGAAACAATAATGGCATATTGAATCTCTTAAATGGCATAGCTATAAGGCAAAAGGGATATAGCACCAGAGCGTTTGCAGTCGATCTGGTTGTTACGATATTGCGTTTTTGGTTTGGAATATCTGTTGGAAGAAGTTTATATTATATTTTATAGATGGTATCTACATTCCAAGAAATTATCATCATCTATGTAATGAAGTAGAAATTTTCTTGCAATTTACTGTATCCTTCCTGTGATAGGGATATATGGTTTAAGTTTTATAAGTGTTAGGTTATATGACACGGTATTTAGATCTTAAGAATTATTTTCTATGTATTTTAATGTTTAACTATAAGGTTAAAGGTGTGGGTGTTTATGTTGAGTTTGTTATAAGGTTTCTAATGGATTGATTATATACAGAATAAATATCAGATTAGGAAGTACTATGTAGCTTTTAGGTAAGAATGCTTAGATTGATAGGTGAATAGAGTAAATAATATTTGGGATGCTGGGAATTATTAGAGTGGTGTATAGCGGAAGTCAGGGGGGTGGGTTTGAATGGGAGGTGGGGGAGGGTTAGGGTGGAGGGTGGGGTAATATATATGTATGATTAATTTAGAGAGGGGAATAATGGGATAGGGTTTTTTTTTAAAGAGAAATTTATATTATGTTTTTTATATCTTTAATTAACTTAGAAGATGGTGTTAATGGGATATTGATATACTAAGAGAAACTTATATTGTGTCTGCTGGGAGGCGAGGGGGTATAATATCTGAATGAGAAACTCATTTTAAGATGGGGTGAGGGGGGGTATAGTATTTGTATGTGATTTATATTATATGTCGGGGGGGGGTAAAAAGGGGGAAAATCTGTGTGAATAAAACTTTTTCAATTAAAAAAAAAAGAAACAATAATGGCATACACAATTTATGTTATATCATTAAATTCTTTTTGGCATCTGTCTATAGCTAGCTAACTAACTAGCTATACAGGTAGCTATATCTAACTATCTAATTATAAATGCCCTTTACCTAAAGGGAAAATGCCCTGTTCATTCAATTCAGCCAAGTGATTATTCCTAGGTTGTGCAATTAAGGCCTTAATTATTTAATGTCAAAAAAGCAGAATGTCAAAGAGCACTAAATATGAACTCTATTGGGAAGCTTTTAAGAAACAAATGCAGAGTGGAGATTTTTATTTTTTCACTTTCTTTGAGCTCCTGGTGTCACAGCAGACTTTTCCATCAAAAACTCGCTTTGAACCTACTGTGAATTATTGAGAAACAAACATATCAACTGGTTGTGACACATCAGTTAAAGAAAGAAAGGATTACTCGGATTTTTTTAGGACAAGTAAGAAAAACAAGTTTCAGGCAGAGAAATCCTCAAGATGACGCCTAGATCTGGGTAGTGGAGAATTTTTAAAACCTAGGTTGTATCATAAACAAAGCCTTGATGAAACAATGATCGCAGATTCTTCACGAAGTTTATGTTCTGTAACGGTGGCACCATCATTATCTCTTGGGAATATACAAGGGCAACTGCAAGAATTGAAATGAAGAAGCGGAGAGCACCACCCCTACCAGTTATTCCATCCTTTTCTATTGGGAAAGCTGAGAGAGAAGAAAAAATGCCAAGTGTGATTCCTCAAAGTTCATTGCAACAAGAAACAAAAAGAAAAAGAGACGTGCTCCTCTTCCACCAACTCCTAAAATGCCAAACAGATTTGAAGAAATGGATAATAAAAGACAAAGTACAATTGATCCTTTTCAACTGTCATTTGTCGGCCATTTTATTTCAACTGTCATTTGTCGGCCTTTTCATTTGCCTGGAGAGAGATTCCTATTGTGGCTATCACTGCTTTCTGTATTCCACCTGGCGCTCAAACCAATTTCATTGTAATTTTATTATTACAATGACAATAAAGATTATTATTATTATTATTATTATTATTATTATTATTATTATTATTATTATTATTATTATTATTATTATTATTAACTAGAGTTGTAAATTTTTGGCGGCCGTGAAATTCAGACTCATGCATTCTTTAAGTTACAATTGAAAGCTTTCTGACTGCTTCATATTCACGATTATATAAAATATGGAAGACTCAGATTCACAATGACTGATAATGTGACAGTGAAGATTTTGTCTCTCTGTATTTATGTTTGTGTGTTTAACATTCATTATATAATATTCTTATTTTTAAAATAGATTCTTTGCAAGGGAAAAATCATGGCACCAAACTGGTATATTGTTGTTATACAGTAATGTGCAATGTCTGTCTTTTGTTCAGATAACAAATATCTACATTCGCCAGAGTGAACTAACATTCAAGCATGCATGTGTGATAAACTTGGAAGCAAACTGTGGCCTTTATTTTTATTTTTTTAAACACAAGCACAAAATAATGCAGCAGCACCCTCAAGAGGAAATTAATATTATAGCATGGCTTAGGGAAAAAACTATGGGAAAGTGAAAATACTATGATATTTAGTAACCAAGATATCATCAAAAAGGGGAAAACTGTAAAAAACAAACAAAGTGTCAGTGATCATGCCAAGAGAAATGGCATAATGTAAACTGAGTTAATGATGCCAGCAAGTATTGATTGTTAAATCAGACGGACACCAAATGAATTATATACAGAATTGGTGTAATTTGTGTAGTTTAAGACTTTTTGAGAAGCTGACAAACTAGATAATGGTAGTGGCGCAGCAGTTCTGTTAGTTTCACCTTCCTCAAATACTAATTTCTTACTTTTTATTTAAATTCCAGATATTTATCAAATTATAAATATTATATAAATGTCTATCCAAATTATACAGATACTGTACTTTCAGAAAACTGAACCTATACGATTATAGTGTATACTGTGCATTCATTTCATACAATGTACCAGCACTGAAGTTCTACAAATTCAATATAATCATGGAATCATAGAACTGGAACAGGTTATTATGCAGTGAATCAAATTACTTACTCCATGAAGGATATCAGATTAAATTATCCTTGGGTATAGATTAAATTATCCTTGGGAAATGTCTGTCCAGCCTCTGCTTTAAACACATCTAGCAGAAGAATGGCCCCTTCTGCTCTAAATAATTGATTCTGCTTTCAGATTGTTCTGGATAGTCCACCAGAATATGCTTTTCTGAAATTTAAGATCACGGTTCTTTGTTTTCTATTTTAGGAGAAGTCCATATCTGTTAACTTGAATCAGGCAGTAAATCTAACTGTAGCGTTCTAAACTAAGTCATAACACAATCTAAAATTTCCAATTCTTTTTTTTTTAATTGCAAAAGTTTTATTGAGTTTTACAAATTTTTTAGGTAGGGTAGGGTAAGGTGAAGTAAAAAAATATTTTGAGAACTTTCACGTCGAGATCGTTGGCCCCTCCAGGGCTTCTTAACAAAACATTGATAATACATATTTCAATAGTACTACAAGGTGAAGAAAAATGCATACATCATTATAAATTCTCAATTCTATGCTGGCAATCGTGTACAAACATCCAGATAAAAGTTATACTGTATTAATTAAAAAAGTCATTTTTTAGATCTAAGTCTCTTGGCAATTGTGTCTTCTTGTTCTCCTCTCTGACCCCCAGTGGGCGGAGCCGTGGCCCCCTCCGCTCCTCCTGTTTCTTCCCCCAGGATGGAGGAATGTTTTTTAAGAAAGGCTTCCGCCTCAGCAACTGTTTTAATCCTTACTCTTCCTCCTTCCCAGAAGACCAACATCCCTTCTGGCATCACCCACCTGAACCAAATCCCCTGGTTAAACAATTTTTTAGATAAGAAGGAATATTTCCTCCTCACCTCTCTAATCTTTTTCGGGATCTGCTTCAGGATGGCGACTTCCTTTTGTTGGTACATTAACGGACCCTCTCTCTGTGCCCTCAATATTCCCTCCCTGGTAGACCTTCTAACAAATTTAATATGTATCTCTCTGGGTAGTTCATTTATCCTGGCATATGCTGAATTTATTTTACAAACCAGGTCGATGTCCCCCCTGATCTCTTCCTTGGGTTTGTGTAAATAGTCTGCTAAAATTGTGCTCATGAGATCAGGAAAAAAAATCCTCCATTGGTAGAGAGAGACAGTCCAGATCACAAAGGAATGTTGGAAATTTTCCATAAAGAATAGTCATTTAGAAACAAAGGGAAGCCATCTTCCCCGCCAGCAGGAGAAAGCAACAGAGAAAATTGTTCCAATAAAGCCGGACTTAGATACATTGTAACTAGAAACAAGCCGCAGGGACTTTCACTTCTTCAGCAAAGTCCGGATGAGAAATATCCGCTTCCTTGCATTCGAGGAGCCATTTCCGAACGGCGCTGCTGTAAATCCGAGGGGGGGTTAACAAACACCCCACTCCACCGTTTCTTTCAGTCAAAGCTGTTAGCAAAAAAGTCAAAGTCACTTACTCGCCGCCAAAGCCCCGGCAAAGCCATCCGGCTCAAACGCTCCCGCTCTCTCCGAATCGGTTATTTGTTACAGTCCTCCGTTGGCGAAGGGAACCAAGCCCCCCGCAGCATGTCTTCTTTCTTCTAGACCGAAGACAAGGGTGCCCCCGGCCGCCGCCAGGCTGGAAAGGTCCAGGCAAGCCGATCCTACAGGGGGTCCCCAAAAAGAAGGGGCACCCCGCCCCGTTTGGGGCCGAAAAAAGAACAAAACGGCAGACGAGTCCCAGGACTCGTCCGTCGCCGCCAGAAGCCGGAACAGGAAGTCCAAATTTCCAATTCTTAAATACTTGCATTAGTACTGATGGATTTCATAATAGTAAAGAATGATCAGTATGATTTTCCAATAGCTGTTCCTAATTGTAGCTGCTAGCTATAATAGTAACTAAACAGTACTTTTCATCCAATTAAAAGTAAGTTTTAATAGTCTCACTTCTCCACAGCATACTGACCACAAGGGGAAATGTTGCATAGGTAATGAATTAAGAATTTTCTTTTCTGATTCCTCTTTAAATCTTAGGCTGCTTGCTCTTTTTCTGTGAGACTCCTTGCTTTTTGACTACTTTATCTGTTGGTTGTATCATTAGCTCCTCTATGCTCAAGCTAAAAACTTACTGATCTGGAACATACTTGGAACATTTTCCAGTATTAATGTTATTAAGTAAAATATTAAAAAGGAAATATCAGATCTAAAAACCAGATTAGCCTGATGGATGCATGACAGAAGAGTGCTTTAGTATTTTATGAAACATGTAAAATTATTGTCTGTTTGCTTTATTTATTTATGATGTATCATTCTTACCTTTTCCTTATTTACAGAGATCTTTCTGTCTGTTCCAGCACTTTGGGGACTAGCAGTCATTTAAAAATGGAAAATTGTGCTATACATATCTGTAAAGGGAACAGTAATTGTGATATTTCAAATGTTAAACTCCAACTCACATCTGATCCTGTCAAGCCTCAGATAGCTATCAGCATCCTATCCAAATTTGGTCTTCCTCATGCCTTTTTGGAACACCACACATTTTCCAAATTTGCAGTTTTGCTAATGGGAAAACCCTTCAAAGAGAAGCTGTGTGTTTTAAGTATAGAAAAGGTGGACTGACTTCAGATGACATATAGATTCCCTTTAAGCAAATTTGCTTTATGAAAATTCAATATGGCAATTGATTATTTCATTCAATAATTCTGTGTGGGTGTGCATGCACACAGGTGCAAAACAGTCTGGAAACATGTCAAGATTTCTTCCAGAAAAAATCACTTGAATTTGTTGAGTATTTTTCTTACAAAATCACTTTTCTTCCCTCACTATCCTTATTTACTGTCATTGTGCCAATTGTGTATCTTTTCCATATCTGAACCTGCCATGGTATCAAAATGGGCATCAACATTTTGCATAACCCCCATACTTAAAAAGAAAAGGATCTCTCTACTCATGACTTTGGTGCAGGAACCTCACCCTAGGATGAGCTTCTATTGAAAACTGAGCAAAAAATCAGTGTGTTATGATGTATTCTAACTACCTATCTGTCATGATAACCATGCATGTTGGATATGAAGAAAATATAGATAAAATAATTTCACTCATAGAACCTACAACATGAAAGAAATATATTTGAAGAACATAAATCTTTGGAATTTACAAGCACATTTGTCGGTGTATTTTCCATAATCTTCTCTTTTTCTACCAGTTCAGTGTCTTGCTTTATGCAAATTCATTTTATGAAAGTAAAAACATAGCTCTAGTATAAAGCAAGGAAACTTTGATAATTTCCTAATTTAAAAAAATAAGATACATATATTAGATTAATAATGAGCTTTTCATGACAGACCACTGAATGTAATAATTAAGCCAAATGAAATGACAGTCATTGACCAAATGTAACACTGTTCTACACAGTTAGCCATGGGCACTTCCCTAATTCATGTATTATAGGAGAATCATTTCTAAGTTCACATCCAAATATGTGAAGTATTTGTGCAATTTTAAAAAGTGTTAAGCCATTATTCATAATTTTTTCCTTGGTTTTATATTTTTAATATAGAAGGATTTGAGAGATCTGAACTATGAGTGCAAGTACGAGTGAGCAACATACACTTTCATTTCCCATCCAACTTATTCATCATTCTTGGTTCCAAAACAAAAATATAGCCTCAATGTTGTTATTTGTAATTCAATCCATACTATTGCTCAACTGAGAAATTTTTAGCTTTGGTACTGCAGGAAATCTTTATGGCATGCAGAAGTTGAAAGGAGATTTGTTGGTCCTTTATTAATATTGAATGGAACTTTCCAATATGTAGAATATCCATGAAATAACACCTTATATATAATAAACTTTTATCCAATACTCTCCAATGGATTTGCATTTTTGTTGAAAGTGCAAAATTAAAACTCTATATTAGAGCATATAAATTAATACTATCTTCACATAGAGGTACTCATCTATCAAGAGTATCTCATATTAAAGTATCCCAAACTGTAATAAATACAATTCCACTTCTTGTCTAATAAAATAAGTGTGAAAATCATTTGTCATAAATCATTGCAACTGGGTATATAGAAAATTATTTACAATGGCTTTTGGCCACTTCAACAAAATTGGCTTTCTCAGTGACAAAAAATGTGATAGTATCTCTGAAGCATTTACAGAGATATCATCATCCACTTAATTACAGTTTAGTGTCTGAATACAAGAATTCTGCAATGTAGTTTCACTAAAAGATCTACAATATGGGCAAATTTCAACTATTTATAAAAAAAAAATCAGAAGTGTTGCATTCTTTTTAATGTAACAGTCACAGTATCAAATTTAATCAGAAATTCTAAAGATCAGTATAATTAGACTAGACAAAGTATATATTTGCTTGCAGAAACATCTGTTGAAGAATCTCTCCTGTGTACTATCAGTTAGGTGCCAAGTATTTATCACTCCATATTTTCTTTCTAGATGAAAGTATGTGACATTCTACATTATTTCACTTTGATTCTCAATTTCCAAAAAGTGTATCAGCCTAGTTGTATACTAATCATGCTATAATCTGTTCAGTATCTTTATGATGATGGACAGTTCAAATGATTTATTGTTGAATGATAATATACTGTGTGCCTAATGGATTTCTGCCAATTCTAGTGTGTCTTGTTATCTTAAATGTCTATTGGAGGCCAATAATTTCTGAATGAAAGAAATGTTTACATTACTTAATATACATGCCAATCTGGATTCCAAAACTGATAGTTTCAGTAGATATAACTTTGGTGTCTATATTTACCTATTTTCCGTAGTCAGAAAGTGGGTAGCCTCCTTGGTATGGTGAGACCTGCTATATCTTTTTTACTTGCCCTTTCTGGCTTCTAGATGTAAACACAAAAGGAGTGGCAGAATGCATAAGAACAATGATGAATGCATCTTTACTGAACATCAAGGGACCTGGTTACCTGCAAGACCGCCTCCTGCTGCCAAATACCTCCCGCCAACCAGTTCGATGCCACAGAGAGGGCCTCCTCAGGGTGTCGTCGGCCAGACAATGTCGGCTGGCGACCCTCAGGGGGAGAGCCTTCTCTGTGGCAGCTCCTGTCCTCTGGAATGACCTCCCCACTGAACTACGTACCATCACAGACCTACGTCTCTTCCGTCGGGCCCTGAAGACACATTTATTTCGTGCTGCCGGCCTCTCATAGTTTTTAATTGATTTTAGTACGGGGTTTTAACTGTAGGCCAACACATTTAATACATTTTAATATATCATTTTAGCTTTTGTACTACCCATTTTTACTATGGCTGTGCACCGCCCTGAGTCCCGGAGGGGAGAAGGGCGGTATATAAATTGAATAAATTGAGTTGAATTGAATCAGCATACTGTTAATCAATGTCCCGACTTCATTATTGGGAAGTAATAATAAGGGAACAACGGACAGCATCTTAGCTCTAGGAGTTTTTAAATGATGAAGATATTTTAATATCTATTTCAGTTCAGCTTCAAATCTGGCTTTCGTTATCTTGAAGGTTCATTTTGCTTGCAATGTGGCTAGAGGGAGATCTTGACTTCTTCATAGTTCGTGTAAATATGGTATTCCTGCAAACACCATAATACTAGGCACCTGTTGGGGAGAGAGTGGTCTAAGAAGGATGAATGATTCCAGCTGCTTTCGATGTGCACGTTTACAAGATATTGAAAATAGTAGAGACTGCATCTTCTTCCTGATCATTTGGAAGTGAAGGGGAAAATGGCATTAATTAATTAATGTAATTAATATAATAAATTACACCATTCCAAATTTAGCTCTCCCCACCAAAATAAGTTGTCAGCTCCAGGATAGCGCTTTTAAACATATGGATGTTGATTAGGGAACTCTAAGAAGGAACCCTCAGAACCCTGAGAAGGAAAGTCACAGGGAGTTAATATAGAAACCAATATTTGTTTGTTTGTCAAACGTACAAGATAACAAGTATAGGTATGAACATAAACATAAACGAAGGAAGTAAATGCAGATAAATAGGGACAGTAAGACAGGGATGGTAGGAATGCTGGTTCTCTTATGCATGCCCCCTTTATGGACCTCTTAACAATGGGGTGAGGTCCATGGTAGGCAGTTTGAGATTGAAGCTGTAAATACTATATAAAATAATATTTTTTTTATTTTAAAAACCACTATCTTTGTCAATATTTCTTTGTAGTTCCACCTTAATTACTGTCTTTTCATTATTAGCAGGCATATCCAATCAACCTATGTTGCTATATTCAACCATTAGTTTTGCTCTACTTAATCAATGCGTATTTTAGTTGCCTTAAGTCTATAAAGAAGTTTTAACCTTTTTAGGTTTGCTTCATCTGCCTCCCACACCATAACAAACAATTTTTGCTAAATTGAAAAAGTGTGTCTCATTCCCATTATTATTAAAATTCCATGATCAAGTTTCTCCAATCAAAGACTTGTGGGCTTCCTTTTTACCAATTTAAAGTAATTTTCTGTCTCTTGAAGGTAGAAGATATTATAATATCTAGTGGTTAAAAACACCAGGCTAGAAACCAGGAGACTGAGTTCAAGTCCTGCCTTAGCCATGAAAAGTAACTGGATGACTTTGGGCCAGTGAGTCTCTCTCAGCCCAACCCACTTCACAAGGTTGTTGTGGGGGAAAATAGGAGAAGAAAGATGAAGATTTTTCTTCAGCGCTGGCTCTTGGGGGCCTTCCATCCTGTAACTTTGTGGTGTCCCAAAATCAGTTCTGGAGTTGTATGGTTTGGTATCAGTGAATTTACTTCTGACTCAGCTGAATAATATCTGAAATTATGTTTCCATTTTAAATGCTGCAGAACTGGTGGCTTGTGCAACATTTCTAGCAATCTTAGGAACAAGCGTTTAGAGCAGGGGTAGGCAAACTTTGCAACTTTAAGTCTGAAGGACTTCAGCTCCCAGACTTCTCCAGCCAGCTGTTGCAAAGTTGCAAAGTTTGCCCACCCCTGGTTTAGAGCGTGGAGTTGCCTCCAAAATATGAATATATTAAGGAAAATATAATCTTAACATGGGCATAGTAGTCTCTAAGTGATTTTCTACAAAGCAAATGAAATGACAGAGCTTGCATATAACTCTTTTAAATTTTTATTCGCATTTAGGATCACTTTTGGCCCACGATTCCTATACCCGATTCCAACTTGCACTTGCTGGTTCATTTCCTTTATTAAGTTAATTGTTTGGGTCATTAATCTGTGTCAAGGAAGCTTTCCGAGTACTTGATGAGATTTTCAGGCATCAAGCTGTGAGGCATTAAAAATGATAAATTTACATCTAGGTAAAACGATGCCCTTCAGCTTCAATAATGAATCACCATTTTGTTTACAAATGACTATTCTGCTCAAGGCATGGCAGACAGATATAATTTTAAAGGGAAAATGGCATTACTTTTGGAGATGATCTATAGAACTGAAGGAATAACATGACTGAGAGATAAAAGATCTGGTGCAATTAATTTTTTATGTATGAATTTATAGATGCACATTTGAACTGATTCTGTCTGATCCATGTTTTATAAAGAGGAAGCTTCCTTATGAAATGTCTTGAGTGGAAAATTTATATGAGTTGCATTATAAGTGTTCATTATTACTTAGGACCTAATTAAAATAAGCTTTACAACCTACTATTAATATTTACAATATTCTGATATTTATGCTGTCTTCAGTGGCTAAAAACTTCTGAAACCATAATCACATCTTGATCCATATCTGAATTGCAAAGCTAAAACTTTTCAAACTCATTTATTAGAATTTTATCCATAGTGTTATGCTATCACTTATATTAATTTTTCAAGTGAACAATTTTATATCATCAATAGCAGTACACAACCATTGTTCAAATAGGGCCTTTTTATTTGAATTAAGTTAAACTTCCGATGTAGGTGAACCCAACAGAACTGTATTAGTTGGATGAGGCTGCACATGGGGGAATCCTATATTCTCAAATTTTCTATGGGATTGTATATGTGATCCTGAGTTTGAAAAAAAATCCATTAATACTAGTCTTTTATAACTAGTGTAACTTGAATGTGTATTATAAGAGACCTGAAAGAGCAGCTGACATATGGACAGGTGTTATTCAGAGAGATAATGGGATCCTTTCGTTTGATGCATTCAAGTGAAGGCTACAGAGCCATCTGTCTGAGACACTTTAATCTAGATTTGTTCACTGAGTGGAGAATTAGCCTAACTGATCTTTCCAAAATTATAATTCTGTGGTATTCCTTCAGGGCAGCTAGGAATTTTAGTGGCCTTGTATTCCTAAACAATGATAAAACTGTTCTTTTTCATTTCAAATCATATAGTTGGGTATCTGCTGAAACTGTTCAGTGCATATATTCGTGAGGCAGTTATGAGCAAAATAGATCTGGTCACTAAACGCATTTAAATAGGAAAGCACCTATCAAGAAACACAACTGCCTTGTTAATCAGTGCAATTGCTCAATAAATTTTATGTCAGCTCACTCTTTAGAAAACCTGGCAGCCCCCCAAAATATTGGAATTCTATGAATTACAATAAAACCCAGCAGAAAACTAAACCACTATAGGATACACAGTCTATGATCCAAGTTGCTTAAGACTCAGTGAAATCAATAAGAGCTGATGTGTGCAATACTTGTACTGTCTTAAGTTCTTATGTTAATTATTTTAGCTGAATAAAGACAATGTGTTGAAATGTTTTTTATTTAATAATTATATTAAATTGAAAATACAGTCATTTTTTTTGAAAGGGGCCATTCAGGGCAGCTGAGTCCAAGCAACTAAAAATAGGATTCCAAAATATTAGAAGTATAAATTCCAAACCATTATAAATGTAAGGAAAAATATAGAATATTCTGCTTTGTTTGTTTGTTGTAGTCACCAGTCATTGTAACAGCAATAAATATGTCAATAACATTTTGTTATTCACCCTAAGACACAGAACAGAAAAATATGCATTAGATATGACATGAATGAGATATTTATCATTACTGAAAAATAATGTACACAGGTATATTTTGGCATATGCTTATTTTTCCTAATAACTTCCTTCTCTGATCAACTGTTATAATTATCTGTATCTTAAACCCACAGTATTTAGATAAGTATATTTATCAGAACAATTGTGGGCATTTGCCATTTTAACTGATTGAGATTTTAACTTTATATTTAATTCATGCAAATACATTTAACTTATTTTCTATATCAGCCACATTTATGTATGATCAAAATATAATAATAGATTAGCAGAATTAATTGAAGTTTTATTTTTTCATATATTTGTTTATCTATATAAATAAAAATGTAAAATAGTTTGTACGAATCCACTAATCTCAAAAACTACTGGACCGATTTACACCAAACTTACACACTATGTAGCCAAGGACTTCCGATAATAGAATAGCTACTCATTTTGTGCCTAGCACGCGTGTGTCATGTGTAAGATAAACACAAATAAAAGGTACTAACTGAAAAATGTTTTTACTCCTGTAACTCCGCCCACCAACAGTCATTAACTACGGAGGCCTCTTAGGGCCAAAAAGGCACTGGAATCAAACTATTCTCCAAAGTACCTGAGGGCAGAACAAGAAGCAATGGGTGGAAACTAATCAAGGAGACAAGCAACTTAGAACTAAGGAGAAATTTCCTGACAGTTAGAACAATTAACCAGTGGAAGAGAAATTGCCTCCAGAAGTTGTGAATGCCCCAACACTGCAAGTCTTCAAGAAGATATTGGATAGCCATTTGTCTGAAATGGTATAGGGCTTCCTGCCTAGGCAGGGAGTTGGACTAGATGACCTCCGAGGTCCCTTCCAACTCTGCTATTGTATTATTGTATTACAGTAGGTAGGTAGATAGGGGAATAGAGAGAGAGGATTGCCACAAAGAAGAGGGAGTCAAACTATTCTCCAAAGTACCTGAGGGCAGAACAAGAAGCAATGGGTGGAAACTAATCAAGGAGAGAAGCAACTTAGAACTGAGGAGAAATTTCCTGACAGTTAGAACAATTAACCAGTGGAAGAGAAATTGCCTCCAGAAGTTGTGAATGCCCCAACACAAAGTCTTCAAGAAGATGTTGGATAGCCATTTGTCGGAAATAGTATAGGGCTTCCTGCCTAGGCAGGGAGTTGGACTAGATGACCTCCAAGGTCCCTTCCAACTCTGCTATTGTATTATTGTATTATAGTAGGTAGGTAGATAGGGGAATATATAGATAGGGAGAAATACAGTAGGTAGGTAGGTATGTAGATAGAGGGATAGATAGGGAGAAATACGGTAGGTAGGTTGGTAGGTAGGGAGATAGATAGATAGGGAACAGCACAGTAGGTATGTATGTAGGTAGGTAGGTAGTTAGATAGGGGGATAGATAGAGAGGAAGAAATACAGTAGGTTTGTAGGTAGGTAGGTGTATAGATAGATAGGGAGAAATACAGTAGGTAGGTAGGTAGAGGGATAGAGAGGGGGAAATACAGTATGTAGGTAGGTAGGTAGGTGGATAGATAGATAGATAGATAGATAGATAGATAGATAGATAGATAGATAGATAGATAGATAGATAGATAGATAGATAGATAGATAGATGCAAATGCCCCATACAGAGATAGGGGCATTCCGAAAGCCGCCACTGCCATCTTTAAACACTGAAAGGATTCTGAGGGGGCCGGGCCTCCACAATAACAATCCTCCACCAGCGCCTCCAGACCATGGCGCAAGGCAGCATTGGCGGCGGGACTCGCACTCTCAGGCTGCCTCATGCCGCAGGCTGGAGGCGCTGGTGGAGGATTGTTATTGTGGTGGCCCGCCCCCCTCAGACTCCTCTCAGCATTTAAAGATGGCGGCGGCGGGAGGAGGCGGTAGCGGTGGCGGCTCAACATCATCATCATGTTGGCGGTGGGCGTCAGATGCGGCATGGCCCTTTTGACATAGAGGGCGACCCTTGGCGCCAGCAAGCCCGCTCCCTTCCTGGCCTGACAGAGTGGCCCATGCACGCGGGTCCTCAATGCTGGGTCCTCAATGCTGGGCTCCTGGACTTTGGCGCCCGCCTCTTTTCCCCTTGATCTGGATGGATGGGGAAAGCCCCCAGATGCCCCCAACCAACGACACCCCCCCACCACACATTCTCTCCAGCCATGTAGAGGTAGAGGCATTCCGAAGACGCCAAGCCGTGGGAGCTGGAGGGGAGTGAACAGGTGGTCCTGCGACTTGGCGCTTTTGGAATACCGCTAGGTCGGTGAGTGGTGCTCTGCCTGGCTGGAGGGGGGCATTGTCCAGGAGGCTTATTTTTTGGGGGGGCTAATATTTTTGCCTACCCGAAATATGTGGCACGGCCTTAGTTTCAGGCCATGTTGTATTTTTGGGGAAACACGGTAATCCCTGTTTTTCTAGAGATACATACTAAATAAAATCACATAGGACAACTGTAGCAACGTTTGAATTCTTATTTATTTAAACTTTCAATACTATAATCTGATCCACAAAGTAATAAATGGCTTAATATACAATAATATTGATTTAATGACAGAAAGTGCAGATAAGCATTTACAATTACATTATCAGAGAATCTTTAATGTGGCAAACAGGTGTATAGTCTGAAAATATGCTAATAGATATAGGCACAAAAGATTATGAAAACAGTGGGAAAACAAATTTGATGTACTCTGTAAAGTCTTCATTATGTAGAAATGAAATGGAAATTGATAGACGAAAGAAAATATCAGTCAATTATGGTAATTTATCTCTGCTCATTTGCTTACAGCTGTTGCCCACTACAGACCCCTATACAAGAAAGTGAAAAGAGTAAGGTTCTACATTTAGGCAAGAAAAATGAAATGCACAGTTACAGTATAGGTGGTACCTTGCTCAATAGCAGTAACTATGAAAGGGATCTTGGAGTCCTAGTAGACAACCATTTAAATATGAGCAGCAGTGTGCAGCAGCTGCCAAAAAAGCCAACACAGTTCTAGGCTACATAAACAGAGGGATAGAATCAAGATCACGTGAAGTGTTAATACCACGTTATAATGCCTTGGTAAGGCCACACTTGGAATACTGCATTCAGTTTTGGTCACCACGGTGTAGAAAAGATGTGGAGACTCTAGAAAGAGTGTGGAGAAGAGCAACAAAGATGATTAGGGGACTGGGGACTAAAACATGAAGAATGGTTGCAGGAACTGGGTACGTCTAGTTTAATGAAAAAAAGGACTAGGGGAGACATGATAGCTGCGTTCCAATATCTCAGAGGCTGCCACAAAGAAGAGGGAGTCAAACTATTCTCCAAAGCACCTGAGTGTAGAATAAGAAGCAATGGGTGGAAACTAATCAAGGAGAGAAGCAACTTAGAACTGAGGAGAAATTTCCTGACAGAACAATTAATCAGTGGAACAGAAATTGCCTCCAGAAGTTGTGAATGCCGCAACACTGGAAGTGTTTAAGAAGATGTTGGATAGTCATTTGTCTGAAATGGTATAGGGCTTCCTGCCTAGGCAGGGAGTTGGACTAGTGACCTCCAAGGTCCCTTCCAACTCTGCTATTGCATTGTAAGAAGCTTCTTCAGCTCTAACTGACTGGTGGGGAATCAAAGGGTTTAAAAAAAAAAACCAAGAAAATCCAGTTGCTATTTGGAAAAGCACCTTTGGGACAAAATGACCTGGATGATTGAGAATCTCTTTCTTGATCATAATAAGAATATATATGTTACTACCATTTCTAGACTTCATGTGGCAATAAGCTCAACTCCTCCAAAATTTATGATACTGACTTTCTAATTCCAATGAAACCTAGAGCAGGGGTCCCCAACTTTTGCATCTTTAATTCTGAAGGACTTAAAGTCTGAAGGACTTAAAGCTCCCAGAGAATTCTGGGAGCCGAAGTCCTTCAGACTTAAAGTTGCAAAGATTGGAGACCCCTGACATAGAAGAAGAAGCCTCACCTACTGGGCATCTTTTAGTTTGCAGAGATTATTGGTATTTGTGATGTAATACAATTATGAAGCTGATCATCTCTAAAGTCAGAGTTTATTTTCAGAAAATTGTAGTCTGAATTCATGAAGTTAGCAGATATAATAAATTCCTTTTTATGTGGTCCAGTCATTCAGACAATTGGGACACCAAGGAATACAGCTCTTAAATTATAGGAAGGCAGATTCTCCATATTAGAACAGGCTGACAATAGAATCAGTTCCTGTTGTCTGGAGAGGCTGGACTGCCATCTATAGGGAATTATTATTTTTTTATTCATGTACTGAACAGGAAATAAATTCAATGTCCTAAACAAACCATCCCAACTCTGTAAGTCTAAGAATCTTCATTTTAAATCATTTCCATGGCACCAGCTCTTGTGAACAGTCTTTATAATTGGTTTTTGAAACATTTTCAACTTACTCAAGAATTTTAACATCTTTTTGTTTCAGGATTTAAATATAGTTTTTCCAGGACTTCAATATCACTCCGCTGCCCTAAAATTATAAAGTTTAAAAGAATCACAAATAATTTTTAAAATACAAATATCTACAAAAAGCCCTATGAAATATTAAACATTTCTTGCCATCTTTAAAAGCAGACCATTGGAACCTGTTCAGTTCAAAAGCAAAGCAGTCCAAGTCATAAGAACTATGAACATATTGCAGTCAAAAGTAGAATGCATGGAAGAAAATATGTCTGTGGTAACTTCTATGTTGCTTCCAAGAAGCTAAGTTTAACTGGAAGGAGTTTGGTTTTTATTGTATAGTAAACACTAAAAAAGGAACAGTTGAGTTGATAAGCAGTCTTTATGTTATTTCATTTGTAAAGAGTTTTCTTTTGAAAGTTGTTTTTTAGAATATAATTAATATATTTAATACAACTAATGGAATAATTATTCCATTAGTTATATTTCTTCTTGAAGTAACCAAACCAATAAATATGTTTACTATGATCATAGATCAGAAAATTAAAGTTTAAAATATAAATAATAGAGCAAAATTAAAATTAGTTGAAGGAGTCATCTGATAATGTTGTCTCTACCACCACCCAACTAGAATCTTCTAATATGTTGTTTGTGTCACCTGGGAATTACTGGAGGATTAATGCTTTATGTACTTTTGGAAATCTCTAAGCAAATACATTAAAGGAAGACATGTTTAACTATTTGTATTTCTTAGGAATCACATATATAAGCTTTCATTTATAGGTGTTTTAGTATATTTTCCATTAAGAAGGGGGAGAAGGTGTTTCCAGGTGCTTAGGGTGATTGTTATGGCCAAGGCTCAGACCTTAAATTCTGAGTCTGAATCTGATGCCGAAAAAGAAGATCCAATTGAACCTGAGGAACGTCAGCCTCAGGAGAAATCATATGATGATGATTAAATGCAGGCAACACCTGAGCAGCTGTAAGAGTCAGAAGAACATGATGTAAGACCTCCAACCCACATGATTAGAAAGGAAAACAAAACAGGAAAGATCTTTTAGGCTTCTCGCCAAGCAAAGGAGTAAACATTCTGGTTAGTGACAGCTGGTTGCAGCTTATATAAGAATCTGCCCTGTGTCTGTACCTTTTAGCTGGGAACATTTGACATGCAGGACCTTCAAATGTAGATTCTTCCTTTGGACTGACTGACAACTTTGACCCGCTCTAAAACCTTGGATTGACTTTGGACCTTGCCATGTTCCAATTCTCCAAGGCAAATCTTATAGACAAGCATCAGCTTCGTTTATATCCTATGTTTACTTTACATCCCTTTGTTTCACTATAGATCAGGGGTGGGCAAACTTTGCAACTTTAAGTCTGAAGGACTTCTGGAGAATTCTGGGAGCTGAAGTCCTTCAGACTTAAAGTTGCAAAGTTTGCCCACCCCTGGGCTAGTATGTGCCAAGAATTTAGCTATAATTCCAAACCTGTATACTCTGAGTGTCAGCCCTGGTCTCATCTGAACTCATGGGCCCATTTATTGTATTCACTGGATGTAACTGAGGAGGGCGTTTTACCAGGTTCGCCTGGTATGCCAGTTGCGCCCCCTATTGGATCGGGATGCCCTTTGCACAGTCACTCATGCCCTCGTGACATCTCGACTGGACTACTGTAATTCTCTCTACATGGGGCTCCCCTTGAGGTGCACCCGAAGACTTCAGCTTGTCCAGAATGCAGCCGCGCGAGCAATAATGGGAACCTCTAGGTTTACCCACATAACACCGCTCTTGTGCGAGCTGCACTGGCTGCCTGTCGTCTTTCGGGTACGCTTCAAGGTGTTAGTTATCATCTTTAAAGCGTTCCATGGCACGGGACCTAGCTATCTGCGGGATCGGATCCTGCCCCATACATCCCTGCGGCCGATTCGCTCCCACAGAGAGGGACTTCTCCGGGTGCCGTCCACTAGGCTATGCCAGCGGGCGACGCCCAGGGGAAGGGCCTTCTCTGTGGCCGGCCCAGCCCTCTGGAACGACCTTCCCTCCGAAATTAGAACAACTACGGACCTCCGCTCCTTCCGTCAAAAACTTAAAACACACTTTTTCTGCTTGGCCGGCCTAGGTTAGTCTCCCGTCTTTTAATAATAATAATAATAATAATAATAATAATAATAATAATAATAATAATAATAATAATAATAATAATAATAATAATAATAATAATAATAATAACAATAATAATAACAATAATAATAATCTTTATTGTCATTGTAAAAATTACAATGAAATTGGTTTTAACTTCACTAGTGCAAAATTATAACAGAAACAAAAAAGAGAGAAAAGAAAAAAGAAAAAACTAGCATGTGCATGGAGTGATTGCGGTTGAATTTAAAAGTCTCACAACCCATGGATAGAAGCTACCTTTAAACCTGTTCGTTCGGCTGGCTATATTTTTATATCTTCTGCCTGATGGTAGAAGGGCAAAGAGATACCAACCAGGGTGTGAATCATCTTTGAGAATCTTCCTTGCTCTGCTAAAGCAGCGAGATCTGGCGATGTTATCCAGTGATGTCAGAGGGCAACCAATGGTTTCTTGTGCCGAATTGATCACTCTCTGTAGTGCCTTCCTCTCCGTAACTGTTAAACCAGCATACCACACTGTGATACAATATGTGAGGACACTTTCTATGATGGACCGATAGAAAGAGGTCATCAGCCGTTGTTCCACCTGATTTTTCCTCAGGACTCTAAGGAAATGAAGTCTCTGTTGAGCTTTTCCAATCACCAGAGACGTGTTGTTTTTCCAGGTGAGATCTTGGCTAATAAGCACTCCTAAGAATTTAAAAGAGGAAACCCTCTCCACACAGCCTCCCTCGATATACAGTGGGGCAGGTTCCTCTCTGTGCCTCCGGAAATCTAGCACCATCTCCTTTGTGTTGCTAGTATTTAGATGTAAGTTGTTTCTTGAGCACCATGCGGATACCTTCTGGACTTCTTCCCTGTATGTATAATAGGGTTTTAGGGGATTTTAGTTAATTTAAAATTGGGATTTTAGCGCAGGGATAATTTTAGTTTAATTTGTTTTTACCTATTCTATTCTATTTATGTATTTTGTACTGGTATTTTTAATTTCCCCTGTGCACCACTCCGAGTCCCTTTGGGGAGAGGACGCAGTTTACAAATAAAATTATTATTATTATTATTATTGAGAACCTGGAAAACCAACTCTCTCAAACTAGTTTGAATCAGCCTAGTGGTAGGCCATAGATAGCTTTTGGCCAGATTGATCGAAACCACCTGGCCTCGCAGGGTCAACCTGGTAATGTCTAAGTCCCTTGGGGCACCACTTACAGAAGAGGAGTGTAGCAACAGGTCGTCAAGGCTGCCTTGGATTTGCACATGTACCTGTCTCAGGAATGCTGCCAATGCCACCATCACCTACCTGAAGACTTGAGGTGCAGAAGACAACCCGATGGGTAAGGCTCGGTACTGGAAGTGGTGCCCAAGGTAACAAAACCTGAGAAACTGTCAGTATTCAGGGGCTATAGGTACTGTATGTGCAGGTAGGCCTCAGTAAGGTTGATGGATGTGAGGACATCTCCCTGCCTAATACCCTCTAATATTGAGTGCAGTGAACGCATCTTAAACCTGCGATAACGCACATAGCGGTCAAACTATTTAAAATAAAAAATAGTTCTCCAGCCGCCCCAAGCCTTTGGGATCCCAGAGAGAATGGAATAATAACCCTGATCCTGTTAAACTGGAGGCACCAGTTGGATAGCCCTAATGTCCAATAGATGTTGAATGGATTCCTGCATAAGTCGCCTCTGAGTCGGGTTATCTGAGACCTGATGGTTGATTGTACCCATGCATCGGAGGTAGAGAAGTCCCAACAATCTGCAAAATATGCCAAGCATCCCCCGATGAGGGGAGAGCTGGGCCCAGAATTAATTCTTGCGGAAGAAGAGTGCCGCCTCCTTCGCCCCCGTGAAAGGGCTGTTTCTGCTGTCTACCCCTCTGCTGCCTATCCAGTTGATATCTCTGGCTGGGGGCATGGCCTCCCTGGTACAGCCTGAAACCTGACTGACTGAAATCAGACCCCTTAAAAGAAGATCTGTAGTCCTGACCCCATAATAAAGGACTGTAGTCCTGACCACAGAAATCGGAGCAACAGGGCTAGGGCACAGAAATTGCCCTTCCTAGGAGCTGTGAGAAGCACCTTCCATTTGCCCTGATTCTCAATTAAGAAAAGGTCAATAGACGCCCCAAAGAAGAACCCTCCAGCAAAGGGGGATGACGCCAGGCATCATATGTGGCGCGCATCAGCTTGCCACAGCTGCAGCCTATGGATGAAGCAACTGCCCTGAAGGCAAACCTGGCTGTGGCTAAAGTGATGCCCGAAGAAAATTGGATGGCTGCCACCAGTTTGTTGATGTCCTGATGTGACCTGAAATCTGCTATTGGCGTTTGCTGCTGAAGATCCTGCAATCAAAGCAAAGAAGACTGGTTAACAAAGGAGGCAGTGGTAGCTGCTCTCATTGCCCAGGCAGCAGCCTGATGACCCCTTTGTAAGGTGAGGTCAGCCCTTTTTGTCAATTTCATTGTAATTTTAGTAAAAAGACAATAAAGATTATTACTATTATTATTATCATCATCCTCTGGCTTCAGAGGGTCCTCTGGTTCTCTGGCCATGTTTGCAGATGCATGCAGGGTCGTGACAGGTACATCAATAGTGGGTTGCAACAGCACCTGAACCATGTCCTTGTCCACATTAATGAACGTTTTGCCAGTGGAAGTGGGCATAGAGCCAGATGCTGGAGATGCCCACTGGCACTTGACCAGGTCAAGAAAGGACTTGGGGGTGGGAACGTGTCAGCCTCAATAGCCTTTTCCTCAAATATAGTCTCGGCAAAAAAGGCCTGCGGTTGCACCAGGGGTTCGGATGGCTTTTTGCCAAATTTGGCCGATGCCTTAGGTTGAAAGAGCAGACACTTAAACAATGAGGCTGAAACAAACTGAGAAGGAAGGCTTAGAAGGGCGTATGCCCTCATCCCCTGAAAGTTTCTCCTCTCTGATGTTGCCCTCTTCAGATTCAGACTCACTATTGTCATGGGGAGAAACAGGGGAGACTCCTGACCATCTATCCCCACAGGAGCTGCAGATGGAGGAGCAACCTGTGGCTGAATCTGTTGGAAAGCAGCAATGCTGCACTGCTGGAAAGCCCTGAACATTAGGTCCTGAAATGCCCCCCCCCCAAGTGGGGTAATTGAGCAGCATCAACCCCTGCGGATGTAGAGGGAAGAGGATGAGGTGAAGCCCCCATGGGGCAGTGCGTGGGGGCGACTGCCAACCTTGGCTAGAAATCGCTCCATGGCTCGGGGCCTAGCTATATACGAGACCGCCTCCTGCCCCATACATCCCTTCGTCCGATCTGCTCCCACAGAGAAGGTCTTCTCCGGGTGCCGTCAGCGGGGCAATGCCGGTTGGCGACACCCAGGGGAAGGGCCTTCTCTGTGGCGGGCCCGGCCCTCTGGAACGACCTACCCCCCGACCTTCGCACTATCTCGGCCCTCCGCCTCTTCCGCCAACGTCTTAAGACGTATCTATTCCAACAAGCCGACCTAGGATAGCCCCCACTTCTGACTTTTTAAAAAATAAATTAATTTGGTACGGTTTTAACATGGGTTTTAGCACGGGTCTAACTAATTTAATATATTTTAACTGATATTGTATTTTGTGGTTTTAATAATGCCTGTGCGCCGCCCTGGGTCCTAACAAGGAGAAGGGCGGGGTATAAATTTAATAAAATAAAATAAATAAATAAGAACCCCAGAGGCCTGAGGAGTCAATGGGGATCCTCACATGGAGGGAGGGATCCTCCTCTGCAGCTCTCCCAGGCGAAGAGAGTGCAGACTGTCTCACCTTAGTGCTCAGGACAAGAGAAGACTTCTGGCTGCTGGTACTTTTATAAATACTTTCTAGTGCCTCATGCCTCTGCTTTTCATACTTAAAGGCAGGCTTAGGGGATTTTGAACCCCAATTTGGCCCCTTTTGAGGCTTGTGGTTCCACATGCTCTTTCTTCCCCTTTGCCTTGTGGCCATGGGGGCAATTACCACTGCAGGAGCCTCTGTTCCATCCGTGGGGCCACTGGTCGTAGTCGCGAGGACCTGACTCCAATCATTGTCCTCTGAAGCTGAGGCGGCAGCTATTTTGGTTCTTGATTCAGGCAGGTGTCAAAATGGCCATTCATGCCAAAGGCCACTGACAGAGGCTTGAATATAAAGTGAAAGAGCGACTTTGCTGCAAAGAGCTGCCGCACGGCTGTCCCCTTCTCCAAAACAGCCTTCAGAAGCTGACTGGACTCTGTTATTTTCCAAAAGGGGTAATAAGGAGGCACAATTTATTTAGGCAAAGTCCTCACAGTTGACAGAGGCCTGTCAGTTGTGGGAAAGCCTGCACGCCACCCCTGAGGGTTAATATTTTTCGCCCGAACAAGGCCTAACAGCCGAGGCTGTGGGAGCGGCCCGCCTCCTGAGCGCCAGAAATCTTCCCTCCCCCACACCTGGCTTGACAGCAGCAGCTTTGGAAGACAGAAGACGTGGCGCGGGCAATAGAAGGACTCAGGCAGGAGGCTAGAGGGGTGGCTGACAACCGAAGGCCTGGGCCCATGGCTGCCAATGACAGGAAACTCTGAGTCCCGGCTGCTGCTGAGGTGTGGGGGGCCCTGTCTACTCACAATGCCACCAATCCTGACAGAAATAAGCACAGAAGGCCGAACACCAAGAGTTGGAACACCGAACAGTCCCAGAGCTGGACTGAGTCGGAAACTGGGTGTGGCTACTCCGTAGGGGGTTATATACCATGCCTAATTAATTAATTATTTAATATTATGACTCAGTCCAATCAGAGTGTGGATAGGTTTAACCCATACATGGATGCTATCTCCACCCTTATTGAGAAATACCTTTGTGGAGCTATTAACTAATAGGCCAATTGTGATGCATATAATGTATGTATGGCTGAATGTTTTGGATTTAAATATGATAGTGGTTAATATTTAGTTGTGAATGTCTTAGAAGCATGTAATAGCACTCAATGTTCTTAATCCAGTTTGAGAACAGGAATGGGGTGAAGTAATAGGGAGGTAGAAATTGAAAAAGTTAATAAAATAAATATGCAATTTGCGAAGTTAACAAATGCACCAAAGGATATTCTTGTGCATTTTGTCAGAAAGAAAACTAGAGATCAAGATTTGCAGCAGCATTACCAGATGATTAATAAACAAATTAATACTTAATAAATAATTCTTCAAGCTGCTATTTGACATATTAGGTAAAACTGTATAGAACAGGGGTGTCAAACTCGCGGCCCGTGAGCCAGATGTGTCACAGGCTGACCACACCCACCTCCATTTTAGCAAAAGGGGGGACGTTTGATATGTCAGATGGCGTGGCATCGCGAGTTTGACACCCATGATATAGAAGATAACTCAGGGGTCTCAAACTCAATTTACCTGGGGGCCGCTGGAGGCAGAGGCTGGGTGAGGCTGGGCCTCAAAAGGGATTCCACAGAGGTCCACTCCCCCTGCGGGCCGCACTAATATTATACTTTCATATCATGGTGGGGGCCACAAGATACCGTCCTGTGGGCTGCAATTGGCCCACGGGCCGCAAGAATGAGACCTCTGAGATAACTGAACTATCAACAAATGTGTCTCAGTTTGGTGGGAAAGAAACCAGGAAACTGAGTAAATGTCAGTTGGGTAACTTTAGTTCGGTCACTCTCAGCCCAACTCACTTCACTAGATTGTGTTTCAAGATGCTTGTGTTTTGGACTCTTAAAGTTCTATAAAAGATCTTTTTTCCAAAATCTCAACTTGATGCCAGTGGTTCTTGCTATATTTAAATCCAAACATATTATTTGTTGCTTGTCCTCCAATTACTTGATATTCATATTTTTATATAATGCAGACTAGTGATGTGATCCCTTAGAAACTTAACTTTGCTAGAACTTTTTGAATTCTTCATTAACTTCAAGCAGTTAGGGATACCAGCAGCTGCCATTCAAAAATATTCTGAATTGTCTCTTTCTTCCTATGTCTACTTTCCACCAGGTTCAATGGAATTGTTCTGTGTAATACCTTTACCATGCTTGTCTTTAGACCATTTAGTTAGATGCAAGACACATAGATACATTAGATACATTAACATTTTAAAGAATATTAACCTATATCTTCATGCTTTCCTAGAATTATTTGAAAAGGCAGCAGAATAAAGACAGAGGGAGCTCTTGTTTCAGATTTGAAAATGTCGTCTTTTTTTTTTTTTGCAAAGCAATTGTCTCAATAAGCATCCCTGATTTCAAACAACCATCCTAAAATAGCATACACAATAGCATAAAACTAATCTTGGCAAACAAAGTTTTCCTTCCTTCATTCCCTCCCTCCCTACCTCAATTCCAGAAATATTATAGAGATTGCTGTAATACTGCAAAAAAACTAATTTATGCTTAGGAATATGCTGTTTTGCATATTCTTTTATCACCTGTGTGTGTGTGTATGCATGTGTGTGTGGGTGTATGTATGTATGTATGTATGTATGTATGTATGTATGTATGTATATACGTATATGCTTTCGTAGATTTTCACGGGTGTAGGTATGCTGGTATTGCTGTCTTCGGGTATTTTCCCGTATATATAGCAGATGTTTCTGTTTCCAGATGTCTGGTAGATCTGTTTCCAGATGTCTGGTACAGCACTGACCAACAGACGAGCCCCACCCTCCACCCAAGCCGTTGAAATTCAAAATAAGGAGAAACATACAAATAAGACCAATCAGCATCAATCTACCAATCATGATACAGCTGCACAGCCAATCAACCCACTCACAACAACAGTCAGCACTCCCCCCACAAGATTTAAGGAAGGGCAACACCTTCGTAACCACACACCCAAGCCTGAAGATGGCAAGTGAGATCTTGCCGAAACGTTGCAATAACAATTTCATGCTTACACGGAAAAACACCCGAAGACAGCAATACCAGCATACCTACACCCATGAAAATCTACGAAAGCAAATATATATTTTTGAGCTAATCAATAAATAAATCAGGGAGACTAGGTTAGATCTATTTCGAGCTTATTAGCTCTCATCAGCTAGCCATACCCTTACTGGGATTCGAACCAGGGCTGTATTACTCAGTAAGGGTAAATCCCAGTAAGGGTATGGCTAGCTGATAAGAGCTAATAAGCTCGAAATAGATCTATCCTAGTCTCCCTGACTTATTTATTGATCAGCTCAAAAACGTAACACACATATAAAAAAAATTACACAACGGAATTCATGGCTTTCTGTCTAGATGGTCTCTGGTGATGAGCCGAAAGACAAAAAAGAAAAAGCAGTGTGCTTCCTCCCTTAATTGGGGCCCTAACAGGGTGTTGTGGAAACTATTATATATAACTATCCTCCTGTCTCACCTGACAAGAACAGAACCTAGCTGGCTTAATGGCTAGGCTCTCGCCTGGCATGTAATACAGCCCTGGTTCGAATCCCAGTAAGGGTATGGCTAGTTGATGAGAGCTAATAAGCTTGAAATACATCTATCCTAGTCTCCCTGACTTATTTATTGATCAGCTCAAATATATATATTTGCTTTCGTAGATTTTCATGGGTGTAGGTATGCTGGTATTGCTGTCTTCGGGTGTTTTCCCGTGTAAGCATGAAATTGTTATTGCAACATTTCGGCAAGATCTCACTTGCCATCTTATTTATTGATCAGCTCAAAAACGTAACATAGATAGATAGATAGATAGATAGATAGATAGATAGATAGATAGATAGATAGATAGATAGATTATTGATTATATAACAGCTGTGTATTTAATCTCATGAAGACCTCTGCTTTACCAGTGTTTTTTTTCTTCAACTCTCAGTAAAAAATACAGCATATTAGTCATTCTGGCAAAGTACTATATAAATTTCTTACAGGATTCAAATCGGCAAAATAATATTCCAGGCTTTCTTGAAAATGGATATAATGCTCATTCTATTTATTGGAATATAGTCTCTATTCCAGTATCAATAGACCTTCATATAGGCTATATTTAAGAGAAAGTACCACATATTGGGCATTTTTAGCATGAATTAATAATAATTGAAAACAACGTACAGCTGGCTCTCTGAAGAACTGATCGTTTGGGCGACGTTCTCAAAATGCTAAGCAGCTTTTTTGAATTCTAGTCGATACTATTAACATAAACAGGAGTAAATTGATACATAATGAATAATAGATGTTGGGGGAAGCACATGCATACTGCATGATAATCACTTAGGCATTAATTGTGCCATATGTTAATAGAAAGTAGAAACACTGCCACATAATCATGACAGCTTGTTCTTGTAGGATCCAAGACAGCTGGAGAAGACTTGCATTTGGGAGCTTTTTGTGGGCATCAGTTTGGCCACTGAGTGCTAGAAGAATGGGCAATCAGGCTTTCTATGGCAAAACACTGAGCATTTTTTCCCTTTTTTGGGGGGGAGGAGGGCAGGAACTACTCTAGAAATTGCAGGGCATCTGGCAGTGACATTCATTTTTAGCCCTACATTTTCATAATCTGGATACGGGTTGTTAGGGGCTTTTGAAAGAAGAAAATAATGTTGAACCTCCTTTTGAAAAGCATTTTTAAACTTCACAACACTGATTTTCTACATTTTACTATTGAATTTCAAGAGTGTAATCTCAGGGGTGTGTGGTCTAGAGCCATAAATGGCTTATCAACAGTGAATTGCCAACGGATGACATAGGCTTTAGCCCAGGGGTGGGCAAACTTTGCAACTTTAAGTCTGAAGGACTTCAGCTCCCAGACTTCTCCCAGCTTTGCTGGCTGGAGAATTCTGGGAGCTGAAATCCTTCAGACTTAAAGTTGCAAAGTTTGCCCACCCCTGCTTTAGCCTGATCCAGCTGAGATGCTTTTATATTTTTCTGTTTAATGAACCATTTTCATCTATGCTGCTCTGTTGGATTACAAGTCCCCAAATTTTCTGCTTGGGGAAAAAAAAGGTCCATGCTGTTTATTGCTATATGCTTTTTATAGTTGTGTTTTATCAGCTCTTAAATTCTGTATTGCTACATAGTTTATTGATTAATTTTAGATGCTTAATGCATTTGCATCTAATCATAGTTTCAGAAGGATGGAATCATTTTCTCATTGATATGTTGTTCTTTGAAAAGAGAATCCACCATTATCTCAATGCCACAAAACTAAATTATTCCAAAGTGAACAATGACTGGCGTACACCCAAACTTCAAACATGTTCCTGGTAGAGGCATGCTGTCAGGAGAAAACTTTGCAAAAATACCACATCCCTAAGGGAGTGGTGACCCTTTCCCTGAGCTAACGGCTCTTTCTTGCTTTTGAGCTGCCTAGAATAGATTTTGTAACCCTTCAGATGTTAAAGATAATTTTAATTCTGCTTTTCCAATGTGATGCTTGTACATAAATCTCTCACAGTACTCTCCTTGGTTGGGAACTTCCTACATAAATATTCATCTTCAATCATTCTGGAAGTTTTCCTTAGAGTCCTTCTTCCTTTCTTCTTATATTCCTGTTGTATTTCAATCAATAAGCCTATTAATTAAATTCATTATTACCCTGAACTGCTATCCACAACTGCACAATGAATAAAACTTTGCAAGTGTATTTTTGTATATTTATTGTCAATCTTACTGTCCATTTCACAATACATGGGACTGTGAGTCCCACGTATAAGGCTAAAAAACAATATATACAAAAATATTATGGTTGGTCTCACACCCAGATGTTTAGACTGTATTTGGCATTTTTATCCACCTATTGAGTCCTTCTCAAGGACTTTGGATAGCAGATGTTGTGTGATAGTGTTAAAGGTATTGTCACAGCATGTAAGCTGTTCCAAGTAAAGCTGCCTTTTGCAATTGTCTGGGGTAATTTTGTCAATGCTGATATGTTCAAGTAGTGCTTCAATTATTTTGGGATTGCACCTAATCTGCCTATTACAATTGATATTACACTATACTGTTAGTATAATAGAATATTAATACATTACGGTTCATCACCATGTTAGCTAGATGTTTAGACTAGATTTTGCATTATTATCAACCTATCAACTACTTTCCAAGGTTCTGGAATAGGTAAATGCTGATGTTTGATGGTGTTAAAGGTACCGTTGTAGGATCTTACTATTATTAAAAACATTAGGGGAACTTTTTAAAAACACATATATAAAAATGGAACAAATAGTAGGCGAACAGCAGAAATTAATAACAATGGAGCCACCTTAATATCTCAACAGATCCATGGGGTCCCCAGGCCTGATGGTACAAAAAACCAACAGGAATATGGCCAGCCCCACTTCAAGAGAGGAGATGTTGTATACACCATAGCATGAATGGCCTGCTACCTAGGACCTACCAAATGCAGTTCCCTAGCCAATGACATCTGTAGGATGCTTTTTCTGCTTGATCTAATGCAGATATAAATGGAGAGAGGCAGTCCCTCAGATAACCTGGCTCCATGTCATGTAAGGCTTTAAAGGTCAAAAACAGCATCGTGAACGTGACCCAGAAACAGACTGGTAGCTAATGAAGCTTGTTACCAGCTTGTAATAAAGCCAAGGGGTAATGAGTGTTGTTTTAGAAACACACATAACTGCCTATGCCACTGCATTTGCACCATCTGAAGTTTCTAGATAGTTTTCAAGGGAAGCCTCATGTAGATCATATTACACTAGTTCAACCAGAGGTGACTACTGCATGAGTGACTGTGAGTGAACTCCCTGATCTGGTTCAACTTGAAACTATTGCAAAAGCTCTTCTAGCTGTGGCTTCTCCCTGTTGTTGAGTAGCAGTTGTGAGTCAAGGAGAGCCTTTAGGTTGCATATCAGATCTATTTGGGGCAATACAGCCCTATCCAGCCTCAAAGATGGCATAGTCATAGAACCAACAGAGTCCCAAACTCAAAGCTACTCAGTCTTATCAGGATTCAGACCTTCCTGATTCCAAGCACCAGGATTAGATGCTGTCAGCATTGCTTAATTTGCCACAGGCTTAGATATAGTATTAGGACTCATGAGCCTACTGCTGAAACCTTACACCAGGGGTCTCCAACCTTTGCAACTTTGCTTTGCTGGCTGGAGAATTCTGGGAACTGAAGTCCTTCAGACTTAAAGTTGCAAAGGTTGGAGATCCCTGCCTTACACCATGGTGATGGATGACTTCAGAGCAATCAAATACATTTTTAATTCAGGTTAGTGCCAATCAAACTAAAAAGAATCCATTCATGGTTTTTCTTTTTTACACCAGGGGTATCAAACGTCACAGTGGCATCATGTGATGTATTGGGATTTCCCCCCCTTTGCTAAACCGGCCAGGGGTGTGGCCAGCACAGGACGCATCCAGCCCATGGGATGGGAGTTTGACGGTCCTGCTCTACACCATCTTAACATAAATTATCTTAGAAAGGCTATGTCAGTATCTGTGATTAGCCACTTCCAGTACAAAAACACAGACAAACTTTAAAAAAAAAGGGCTAGGCTATTTTTTATTCCTGAAAGTGTTATTATTTGAGCAGCAATAAGATACAAGAAAGGATGAAAGAGAAAAATATCTTAAGACAAGCTGTTGCAACAAAACATCTGTGTTTTAAGTAAAGTGATTCAAGATATCCTGTATGTTGCTACCTATGCTTTTATAAAAGAAATATAAGGTGGAATAGAGTCAAATTATGGATAATACTTGTATATGGTGCAGTATTCCAGACATACAATCTGATTCCATGTAAAGCGGGGGAGAGGGAAATGTGTCCTTTCAGCATTCAAGGCATAAAAACCTACTATATTATGTTCATTATACTCAGCTCTTGCCTACAGAGCTGAGTGGACACATTAGATCTAAGCTTTTATCTTGGAAATAGTACCAAACCACATTTATTATACTTAAGGGTACCAAACCATGCTTATTATACCAAGTTTATTATATTTAAATTTCATCTTTGATTTATCTTATTTCTTATTTCTTCATCCGCAGATAACCGCCCTGCCGCCCTGTTTGGGGTGACCTGCTCCCTCCTTCACCAGAGGCCGCGGGAAGCCCCTCTACAGGGTCGAGCAGAGGAATTTGGGATTTACATGCAGGAGAAAATCACTCGGATTCGGAATGAGCTACCCTCCATCGAGTGGTCCAGTCGGACTGTCCGAGGTTGGTCTTGAGGCACCATTCTGGGAGGAGTTCAACTTTGTTACTACCGAGGATATGGACAGGTTGTCAAAGAGACTTAAGGCTACCACATGTTTATTGGACCCGTGTCCCTCCTGGCTTGTACTGGCATCCTGGGAGACGACACGAGGCTGGCTCCAGGGCATTGTCAACGCATCTTTGAGTGAGGGGTCCTTGCCTACCGTCTTGAAAGAGGCGGTAGTAAGGCCCCTCCTCAAGAAGCCGTCCCTGGACCCAGCATTATTAGAGAACTTTCGTCCAGTCTCCAACCTTCAATTTTTAGCGAAGGTTGTTGAGAGTGTGGTGGCCCAACAGTTTCTGCGACACCTGGAGGAAATTGATTATCTAGACCCGTGCCAGTCCGGCTTCTGACCCGGTCACAGCACCGAGACGGCATTGGTCACGTTGGTGGATGATCTCTGGAGGGCGCGGGATAGAGGATATTCCTCTATCCTAGTCCTGTTAGACCTCTCAGTGGCTTTTGATACCATCGACCATGGTATCTTATTGCACCGACTGGGGGGGGGTTGGGGCTGGGAGGCACCGTTTTACGGTGGTTCTCGTCCTACCTCTCTGGTCGGTCGCAATATGTGTTGGCAGGGGGGCAGAGGTCGGCCTCGAGGCCCCTCTTATGCGGGGTTCCTCAGGGGTCGGTCCTCTCGCCCCTCCTATTCAACACATAAATGAAGCCGCTGGGTGAGATCATCCGTGGTTTTGGGGTGGGATATCATCTGTAGGCTGATGATACTCAGCTGTACATATCCACCCCAGACCACCCCAACGATGCCGTTGAGGTGATGTCCCGGTGTTTGGAAGCCGTACGGATCTGGATGGGTAGTAACAAACTCAAGCTCAACCCGTCCAAGACTGAGTGGCTGTGGTTTCCGGCACCCAGTTCAGCCAGATTACTCCAACTCTGGCCATTGGGGGCGAAACACCGGCCCCCGTGGAGAGGGCGCGCAATTTGGGTGTCCTCCTGGATTCCCGGCTGTCCATGGAAGACCATGTGGCGGCCGTGGCCAGGGGGGCGTTTCATCAGGTACGCCTGATGCGCCAACTGCGCCCCTTACTGGACTGGGCTGCCCTTCGCACAGTCACTCAGGCCCTCGTGACATCCCGACTCGACTACTGCAATGCTCTCTACTTGGGGCTTCCCTTGAGGTGCACTCGAAAGCTACAGTTAGTGCAGAATGCAGCCGCGCAGGTGATTACGGGAGCCTCTAGATGCTCCCATATAACACCGATCCTGCGCGAGCTGCACTGGCTTCCTGTGGTCTTTCGGGTGAGCTTCAAGGTCTTGACGACCATCTTCAAAGCGCTCCATGGCTCGGGACCTAGTTACATGCGAGACCGTCTCCTGCCCCATACATCCCTTAGACCGATCCGGTCCCACAGAGAGGGCCTTCTCAGGGTGCCGTCGGCCGGACAATGCCGACTGGCGACACCCAGGGGGAGAGCCTTCTCTGTGGCGGGCCCTGCCCTGTGGAACGACCTACCCCCTGAACTCCGCACCATCACCGACCTCCGCCTCTTCCGCCAGTGTTTAAAAACACACCTGTTTCATCAAGCCGGCCTAACATAGCCTCCGCTGTGACTAGTATTAGATAGTTTTAAAATGGGGATTTTAATTGGTTTTAGCGCAGGTCTGAATATTTAATAGCTTTTTAAATTTTGTATTTTGTATATTTATATGTTATTTTAAATTCCTGTGCGCCGCCCTGGGTCCTTTTGGAGAAGGGCGGGATATAAATCAAACTAAATAAATACACTACTTAGAAGAGTTTGGGTAGCATATATCATGCCTGCCTGCCTTCCTAGTGGATGAGAGTGTTAGCATCAGGTGTTTAATGATCAATGTTCTGGGAAGGTTGGCTTATCATCTCACTTATTTCAGTAGAATTATATTATATAGACACTAGACAGCTTTATCACAGAGTAACATTATAGACAAGCCTACAGAGTAACTGTAAGCTTCTCCCATCAGAGATAACTGATGAGAAAGGTAATTCTAAGATATGCATCCACATTATTCTTTGATCTTACACGTACATTAATATTCACAAAAGAATAAGTAGAAGTTTACTAGTTTTACAGCTTGTGTGAGGCATCTCAGCCCATTGAAATCAATTGGATTAAGCATGCCTGAACTGTATAGCAAAGCAGGTTTAGAGAGCTCTATGACAAATTAGTATCTGGCTGACTTCGTCTGTTTTTTTATTTGCAAAGATGGATCTGAATAGGCTGTTTATTTTAATGATGATAAGTACAAAAGGGAAATGAGACACTGTAACAAGCCACCAATTCATTATTTCTGGGACATGAAGAATCAGATGGAGCGAATGTTTTGGCTGCCCAGAAGCATCATTTAGACATGTTGGTTACATTAACAGAGTTAATTGGTGGATGTGACCCAGAGTCTCTCTAGCATAATTATGCTAACCCTTGAGTTCTGTAAAAAAAGTAGCATCTACTTGGTTCACAGCTGGAAGGAAGATCATTCATATGCAGTTAACTTGCTCGTTTTAACCAAGGATTAAAAACATTTTATTTAGGAAATGATTATAATGAGCAGAACCTTTCCCCTCATGTAATGATTGGGATGATCTGCTTACTCTCTCTGTCTCAAGAGTGTTTAGAGAGAATGCAAATATGTAAATCTTAAACGTTTAAAAGGAGATGTGAGAGAAGAGATTGTCATTAATAGGAGGAAATGACTTTGAGTCTGATTCTACTATCAGTTACTGGAGACAGTGTCCCAGGGCTACTTCAGGTTTACACAAAGTGTGAGATATTTAGAACCACTTCTTTAAACTAATGTTTATACCTACTGACTTTCCATTAATTATGTAAAGAAAGGAGGAAGGAATTGTAAAAACATGTTTAAGTTTGGCTTAAGTCATTGATCCATTGATCTTGTACACACCAAGAAATAAATAAACTGCACTTTGTTAGAAATAAATTTCTCCTTTTGGACCTTAATTTTCAGGACGTGGTTGGAATTTGATTTTCAGGAAGTCCTTTTCCCAATAATTTCTAAACTTGGGAATTGACGATTGAAGGTGTATTTTTATTGGAGAAATTCCAATGTATGTCTAGCTTAGTGAGGTGCCATTGAGTTGGATTTGATCTCTAGCTGTCCGCATGTACAAAAGCTTGCCATAACAATGTTATGTATATTCACACAATATGAAGTCATTGGTCCCCTACAATGAATCTTATCCAATTTAGTGGACTTTCTTATACTTTTTTTCCAACATTGCCAACATTGTTTTTATTCCTTATCATTTTGCATTACAACCCCAGTGCTTGCATGTTTTTCTTTGTTACTCATCCCTTCAAAGGCACAATAAGCTTTTACTTAGTACTATTACAGTCCATAATATTCTAAATGTCAATCTTCAGATTTATAATACACAAAATATACTGGTCTATTATCATCATAAAGGTTTAATTTGATTTGATAATACAAATAATTTGACAATCTTTGACTTATGTCTTCAAAACACCTATGTCTAAGTAGGGCATTTATGGCAGAACATGTAACACACACAAAAATAGGGATTTTCTTTTCCTGCACTTCCATGCATTGATTACATTTATGCATAAAGTTAAGCTAGGATTTTTAAACCCCTGTTTGCATAACAAACTATGTGGTATGTTTGGTACATGATTCTACTCTAATGAGTGGATCCACATATCGCACCTACTCAGAAAATCAATCAAATCAAATCAAACCTTTATTGTCAATGCACATGTGTACAGTGAAATTGAATGAGCCTCCCTTGGTGCATCCCCCCAAAAACACAAATAAATAAATAAACAAATACATAAGAAATTCCTAGTTCCCTTTTCTTTTGCAAAAAGTTTTATTGGTTTTAACAATTTATGTTAGGAAAAGGGGTAAATAAGGTAATGAATAATATTTGGAGCTTCCACATCGGATCTGATGACCGCCTCCGAGTCTTCATACATATTCAATTAAAAAGAAATTATCAAGGGGAAGGGGTACATACATTTTAAAATCATAAGTTTTCATATTATTTTATACATTCAATTACTTTGTACTATTGACGTCCGTACAGGAATTACTAAAAAAAAATATAACAAATTATTTTTGCGATCTGAGCCTCTTTGCTATAGTCTCTTCCTCCTCCCCCCCACCAGCAGGCGGACCCGTGGCTCCTCCCATTCCCATCTCATCGGTTTCCAGGATTGAGGAATGTTTTTTTAAAAAATTATGCGCCTCTTCAATTGTTTTAATTCTAACTCTTCCTCCCTCCCAGAATACCAGCATCCCTTCCGGCATCAACCACTTGAACCACACCCCCTTTTTGAATAATTTTTTAGTTAAGAAGGAATAATTCCTTCTTATATCTCTTATTTTCTTTGGGATCTGCTTCAATATGGCCACCTCGTTTTGCTGATACATCAAAGGGCCCCCTCTCTGCGCTCTCAGTATCTCCTCTCTCGTTGACCTTCTTAAAAATTTAATATGTATCTCTCTGGGTACCTCATTTATTCTGGCAAATGCTGAGTTAATTCTATAAATCAAATCAATGTCCCCCCAAATAAATTCCTTATCTTTCTTAATATAATCCGCTAACATAGTAGCCATCAGCTCTCTCAGATTCTCATTGGGTAATTCAGGAACATTCTGGAATCTTAAAAAAAAAGACATGCGTTCAAAATCAATTTTAGATATTTGACCAGTAATATCTGTAAGCTCTTTCTTAGTCTTTTATCTCTTCCTTCACCTCAACCACCCCTCCTTCCAGCCCCACAATTTTTTGTTTATTATTTGTTATTTCTCTTTGCGCCTCCAGCAATTCCAGTCTTGTGCTTAAATTGTCTTCCCGGATTTGTTGCATTTCATTCATTATTCTTTGAAACATCTCCTCTACGTTTAATGGCTGAGGGCTTGATGACTTAGGATCCTCTACCTCTGTTTCCTTCTGTAACATTGCTGAGATCTTTGGTTGTGAGGATGGGCTGGGTCTTGTAGATGCTGGAGCAGAACTTGGTTTCTCAGATGGAGGTTTCCTCGATGCCATAATTAAAGTTTTTGGTATTAATGCGTAAAGGAAGAAAGGGGAAAAAATGGCGCTGTTGGGCGGGCAGTCTGTGAAGTCCGAAACAAAAGCAGCTGGAGTTCAAATTGAGTTTACAATGTCCAAAGAGAGAAAAGAAAAAAAAAAGAAATTTTTTCCAAAATTCCTAGTTCCAAATAGGTAATAACTAGCACAAATTCCCACAAACATACAATAAATTACTGATTCTTCCTCTTCTAAGTTTTCAACACAACTTTGGTGCATTTGTTAACTTGCAAATTAAAAGTAGTCCTCGACTTATGGCTGCACTTGAGCCCAAAATTTCTGCTGTTGAGGAGAGCAGTTGTTATATGAGTTTTGCTCTACTTTACAACATTTTGCTATTGTTGTTAAGCAAATTACTGCAGTTGGTAAGTGAATCACATTGTTAAATGAATCCAGTTTCTCTCATTTGCTTGTTAAAAGTTGGCTTAAAAGGTTATAAATGGGGATCACATGATCCCTGAACCATGCAACTATAGTAAATACATGCCAGTTGCCAAGTGCCAGAATTTTGATCACGACTATGGAGATGCTGCAAAAGCTGGGTGAAAAACAATTGTAAGTCTTTTTTTCAATGTTATTGTAACTTCAAATGATCTAAACCAGGCCTCTTAAACTGGTGGCCTGTGGGCCGGATATACCACCTGCAGGCCACACCCACCCTGGCTCCGCAAAGACAAAAAATGTCATGTTTTGGCCCATGACATGATTGAATTTGACACCCCTAGTCTAAATGAATGATTATAAATTGTGGACTACCTGTATATAATCACCTGAAGTAGGATGAAGCTACAGAATTACAATTTGAACTATGAATATTGTGTCATTATTTGAAAACCAGATGTTTTTTCTGACATGTCTAACCATGATAACAATTAACAGTAGCTGAAGGGAGGGAAGACATTGCAACAGGTCTAAGCAAATATATAGCTACTGGAACTGGAATTGCTACACCACTGGAATTCTGCTTTTTCCGCTACACTGGAAACCCCCAAATTCCCTCAATCACCAATCTGCAAAAAAAAAGTGAAATAATAACAATGCTGGTCTGGTCTGATGCATACCAATTATCCTCTGTTGAAAAAAAGAGGGAAACAACTTTTTTCCAATTGTATCCTGCTGAGTCAAGGCAGAATCCCACTTATAAGATGCTAGAGTGACTGAAGCTCAACAGCTGGGAAGAGGTGCGAGACAAGATTTTCCTCAAGAGAGGAATAAACTGTCTGCAAACTCTACAAAAATACTATTTTGTCTACCTTAGTTGAGCTAGAAGTTGCATAGTTGCCAAAGTTAGTCAAGCTGTAGGATTACGAAGATCAAGAGATGCATTTGAACTGAGAGAGAATGCATTTTTAGGAGTGTTACTAGAGATTTCATATAATTGTATGCAGTAGGATCAGTGATCTTGCTTGCCACTCTCTTATTTTGTTTCTTGCTGTGAAACAGAGCAGTGTTTGTCCTGTTTCTAAAGGTACAGTTGGATGGAAAGACAGCAAGCAGTTATGCGGACTACCTTGATGTCCCAGCAGCAAGAAAAGAAAGAATCAAAAAATAAAAATCTCGAATAACCTACTTATTTTTAAGCAGTTTGGTACCCTTCAACTTTCTTCTGTATTTGAGAGCCCTTGACCTGCTGTCATCCTCTTCCATTCAAATATAAACTTTTTTATTTGGAACAGGGGAAAAATAGCAGGCAGCAAAGCCTTTTGGAATATAAGTTGAATGAAAGTGGAGGATCTGCTCTTGATGTATTTTATTTGCCCTGATTTTTACATACGCTGTCTTGATTTCTAACTTCAACCCTAAGTGATAAATTGTGAATGAATATACATAAAATGTACATAAAACAGGCAATTCTAATGATTTATAGAAGACATTTAGATGCGACATCATTCATTTTAACTTTTTATAATAACAAAGAAACATTAACCAGATGCAATGCACAAAAATGACCCACTCTTTCTCAATTTGACAGAGCAAAATGAAAGACTTGTCATTTAGAATTTCCTTAAATCACTGGAGAAGAAAACCTCTTCATCTTTATAGAACGCAGCAAAGAAAATGTAGCCAACAAAGAACCTATGGTGACTGTTGCAGCTTGTGTGACTTTTTGCCTTGGCATTTTGCTACACTAGTAGAAAAACCCTGTTGAATTATGTTGACAAATGCTCAAGCACCTAGAGAGTATTCTTTACCAAAGAAAAATACTAGTTGCAAAATACACATATTTCTTTAGGAGGAACAGATGATTTAAGAAATGTTATATTTGAGCAACTTGCAACCATGTGTGAAGTTGTTAATATGGACAAATGGATGAAATTACATATTATTATAAGCTGTACATCAACACTCTTCACTTGGAGTACAGTGGGACTCTACAATGACCCTTTGAGAATTGATAAACATAACCCAAATCTTAAAACATAATAGTTCAGGAAATGCCTGGGAATTTTGGAATTTAGATACAAGGGAAGCAAAGACTGTAATCATATACTTATCTGGGACAAATTTCCATTGAATTAAATGAGAGATGCATCTAATTAGAGATGGCAGTATGAGATTGCAATCCTATATATATATATAGGATTGCACACTTTATATATATAATATATAATGGAACTACAGCCATTAAACTCAGTGAGGTATTATAGCTTTTTAAATGTCGGTTCATTAAAAGATCTACCATGTTTCCCCAAAAATAAGACAGGGTCTTATTTTTTTTGACTCCCGAAATAAGCACTTGGCCTTATTTTCGGGGAGGTTTTATTATTTTTGAGCTGAAGGAGGCAGTGAGCATGGTCACCCTATGGTTGCTGCTGTGTTGCAATATTTTCAGGGAGGGTTTATTTGGGGGGGAGGGCTTACGTTAGCACATGTACCCAAAAGCCTGATTGGGCTTATTATCTGGGGAGGTCTTATTTTTGGGGAAACAGGGTACTATGAAATAAAGTAGAAAAGAGATGCTGAGGTGCCAGTATAAACAAAAAGTTAAATTCACCTTGCTATATGGAACTAAAATATCAATATGTCAGGGGAAAACTAAAAATCAAGTGGAAAACAGTGACACTAGATTAGATGTATATAGTCAAAACAGAAAAGGTAAGATCAAGAATATAATAACAAAATGAATATGCATTGAATGCAAAGGGTAGTTACCAATTATTTAAGAATTTGGTCATGTATACCGTAGATAATACATAAAAATCCAATCATTAAACAAATATATAATGAGTGAATACGTCGAGAGGTAAAATAAAACTGAAAAAGTGATAGTTAGCTGGAATTGATAGAGAGGTACATGATTTAAAGGAGAAAATGTTTGAAGTGATACATACAATAAATGTAATGGAAGGAAGGATAATTTGCAACTATAGAAAAATATAGAGAAATATAATTAATAATTTTGTTCTAGATTTAGTTTGATTTCTTCATCTTCTTCTATCCCTTTGGGACTTCTCCTTGTTCTCATTAGTCTGATGGCAAATTCAAATTTAAGAGCCTACTTTTTAAATAAAAAACCCTAATATTTCAATATCTATAACAACATGACAATAGTGTAAGTGAATAAGGAAATCAGAATGGAATCCACTAGGACCTATTTCTATATTAGCCTTAATAGGGATGCAGCTTTATCCATTTTTGCGTGTTTGACATTTGCTCTATTAGCTTCTTTCACATATTACACTAATGTACAAATTTTGTGCTTTGGGATTTCAAGTGAACCAAGTTCTATGATTTATTAAATAAATCTAGATTAGGATAGCCTGATTTAACTTTATTATTTATTAAATTTGTATGCCATCCAATTTCCAATAACTGTGTGAATGCAACTAGTGGCTATACAAAATATGTTGTCACTTTTTATAATTTGGCTTGGTATTTAATTAGGTACATTATTAAGGGGAAGGGGAAGGGCCTTCTCTGTGGCGGGTCCAGCCCTCTGGAACGACCTTCCCCCCGACATTAGAACAACTACGGACCTCCGCTCCTTCCGTCAGAAATTAAAAACACACTTTTTCTGCTTGGCCGGCCTAGGTTAGTCTCTACCTCAGGGGTTAGGGAATGTTAATTTTAAAAATGGGGATTTTAGTGCAGGGACAATTAGATTTAATCTGTTTTTACTGTATTTATTTATGTATATATTTTATGTTGTTTTAATTTTTCCCTGTGCACCGCTCCGAGTCCCCCTGGGGAGAGGACGCGGTATAGAAAAATAAAACTATTATTATTATTATTATTATTATTATTATTATTATTATTATTATTATTATTATTATTATTATTATTATTATTATTATTATTATTATTATTATTATTATTATTATTCAAAGCGTCCACTCTTCTTCCTTTTGCCTTTTTCAGAGTCCGGGTTTCACAGCCAGAATTTTACTCACATGTGATATCAAGGGTGTAGTTCAGTGGTTGGAACAGTCTTTTGTATCACCTTTCTTTGGTATTGGGATAAATATTGGCCTTTTCCATTCTTTTGGCCATTGACCAGCCTTCTATAAACTTTGGCGAACTGTATGCAGCGTACTGACAAGTTAAAGTTACAAGGGATCCTATAGCACAGGGGTCTCCAACCTTTGCAACTTTAAGTCTGAAGGACTTCAGCTGGGAGCTGCAAAGGTTGGAGACCCCTGCTATAGCACAACCTATTGGCTGGGTTCATGTATTGTGCTAGGTCATAATATATATTTGATTTTGGCTTAATAAACTTAATTAACTTAAAGCCTGTCAGAAAGGATGTCTCGGCCCAATCACAGTGGAGAGGGAGGAAAGCATTTCAAATGACTCTAGACTCTACAAAGGAAAACTGCAATACTTGATGCAGTGGAAAGGTTACCTAATTTCTGAGGCACATTGGATCAAAGCCCAAAATATTAAGGCAGATCGCTTAATAGGCAGATTCTATGCAAAGTACTCTTAGAAGCCAGGACCCCTCCAGGGGGGAGAAAATAATAATAATAATAATAACAATAATAATAATAATAATAATAATAACAACAACAACAACAACAACAACAACAATAATAATAATAATAATAATAATAATAATAATAATAATAATAATAAATTTTATTTATAACCTGCTCTCTCTCCCCGAAGGGACTCGAGGCGGGGCACAGGGAAATTAAAACAAATTAAAACAAGCAAAGTACAAGGTTAAAATCAAATTAAACTTACTCTGCGCTAAAAAACTTCTATGAAAATAAAACTATCCCTAAAAAAACCCTTAATAATTTAAAATTTAAATTACCCTAGGCCAGCCAAACGGAAGAAGTGAGTTTTTAATAGCTGTCGGAAGGAGCGAAGGTCCGTGGTTGTTCTGATTTCGGGGGGAAGGTCGTTCCAGAGGGTCGGGCCCGCCACAGAGAAGGCCCTTCCCCTGGGCGTGGACGGCACCCGGAGAAGTCCCTCTCTGTGGGAGCGAATCGGCCGCAGGGATGTATGGGGCAGAATGCGATCCCACAGATAGCTAGGTCCCGTGCCATGGAGCGCTTTAAAGATGGTAACTAACACCTTGAAGCGCACCCGAAAGACGACAGGCAGCCAGTGCAGCTCGCGCAGGAGCGGTGTTACATGGGAGAACCTAGAGGCTCCCATAACTACCCGCGCGGCTGCATTCTGGACTAGTTGAAGCCTTCGGGTGCACCTCAAGGGGAGCCCCATGTAGAGAGCATTACAGTAGTCCAGTCAGGATGTTACGAGGGCATGAGTGACTGTGCAAAGGGCACCCCGATCCAATAGGGGCCGCAACTGGTGGAACAGGCGGACCTGGTAAAATGCCCTCCTGGCCACGGCTGTCACTTGATCTTCCATGGACAGCCGGGCATTGAGGAGGACGCCCAAGTTGCGTGCCCCATCCACAGGGGTTAGATGTTCACCTCCTATGGCCAGTGATGGAGTCAACTGGTTGTACCGGGATGCCGGAAACCACAGCCACTCGGTCTTGGACGGGTTGAGTCTGAGTCTGTTACTTCCCATCCAGGCCTGCACGGCTTCCAGGCACTGGCACATCACCGCTACGGCATCGTTGGGGTGGTTTGGGGTAGATATATACAGCTGTGTATCATCAGCGTAGAGATGGTACTCTACCCCAAAACCACGGATAATCTCACCCAGCGGCTTCATATATGTGTTGAACAGGAGTGGCGAGAGGACCGACCCCTGAGGCACCCCACAGGTGAGGGGCCTAGAGGTTGACCTCTGCCCTCCTGTCAACACAAATTGCGATCGACCGGAGAGGTAGTAGGAGAACCACCGCAACACGGTGCCTCTCACCCCCAACCCCTCCAGCCGATGCAATAGGATACCATGGTCGATGGTATCAAAAACCGCTGAGAGGACCAGGATGGAGGAACAACCCCCATCTCTGGCCCTCCAGAGATCATCTACCAACGCGACCAATGCCGTCTCGGTGCTGTGCCCGGGCCGGAAGCCGGACTGGCGCGGGTCCAGATAATCAACTTCCTCCAGATGACGGGGAAACTGTTGTGCCACCACACTCTCTACAACCTTCGCCAAAAAGCGAAGATTGGAGACCGGATGGTAATTCACCAGTAATGCCAGGTCCAGAGAGGGCTTCTTGAGGAGGGGTCTCACCATCGCCTCTTTAAGGGAGGCCGGCAAGAACCCCTCACTCAGGGAAGCGTTGACCACCTCCTGGAGCCAGCCTCGTGTAACCTCCCAGGATGCCAGTACAAGCCAGTAGGGACACGGGTCCAATAAACATGTGGTAGCTCGCAGTCGCCCACGTAACCTGTCCATATCATCGGAAGTAACAGAGTCAAACTCTTCCCACAAAACTGTCTCAAGATCTGCCTCGGGGCATCCCACTGGGCCACTTTCGGTGGGGACCATCTCGCTCTGAATCTGAGCGATTTTATCCTGCAGATATTCCCCAAATTCCTCTGCTCTACCCTGCAACGGGGCTTCCCGCACCCTCTGTTGAAGGAGGGAGCGGGTCACCCTAAACAGGGCGGCAGGGCGGTTATCTGCGGATGCAATGAGAGTGGCACAATGATGACGTTTGGCCACTCTCAACGCCACAAGGTTAGTCCGTAAATGGGCTCTCACCTGTGTTCGGTCAGATTCAGACCGTGTGGATGTCCACCGCCTCTCTAGGCGTCTCTTGAGGCACTTCATCTCCCTCAGCTCCTCAGTGAACCAAGGAGCCAGGGTGACTCGACGCCACAAGAGAGGCCGCAAGGGCGCGACCCGGTCCAAGGCTCCTGTAGCCGCGGTATTCCACGCGACCACCAGGTTCTCTGTCAGGGCGCGGGTCAAGGACTCAGGTAGTGGCCCAAGCACCATCTGGAACCTATCCGAATCCATCAGGCGCTTGGGGCGGAACCATATAGGTGAATCCGGTTCCGCCTCCTCGCGGTGGGGTGTAGCGATTGGAAAGTCGAGCCAGAGAAGTGAGTGATCTGACCATGACACTAGTGAAATGGCTATATCCCCTATACCCAGATCACTCTTCCACTGACCAGAGACAAAAATTAGATCCAGCGTGTGTTCTCCCTCATGCGTGGGGCCCTGAATTACTTGGGTCAGGTCCATGGCCGTCATGGAGGCCATGAACTCCCGAGCTACCTCAGATGATTCGCCAACCAATGGCAGGTTGAAGTCCCCCATGACAATAGGTCTGGGGGTCTCAACTGCCATCGCGGCGATCACCTCAAGGAGCTCGGGCAGGGCTGCTGTTACATAGCGGGGAGCCAGGTATACACCGCCCTGGGTCCGTATGGAGAAGGGCGGTGTATAAATATAATAAATATAAATATAAATATACAATCAGCACGCCCAACTGTCTCCCTAGGCCCCACTTCACGCAGAGGGACTCACAGCCGGTGGTCTGTGGTACAGTGGTCTCTCTCGGCTCAAGACCTTCCCTAACAATAACCGCTACCCCACCACCCCTGCCTAGGGCCCGTGGCTGATGAAAAGCGCGGTAACCTGGTGGGCACATTTCTACGAGGGGAAGTCCTCCCTTGTGGCCCAACCAGGTCTCCGCTATTCCTACCAGGCTCCCCCTCCGACACAAGGTCGTGGATGAGGGGGGCTTTGTTGACCATGGACCTGGCATTGCAGAACATCAGCCTCAGGCCCTGGCTCTGTAATCCCTGACCACCTAGCCTGCGGGGGTTGTGGCATCTGACCGCTTGCAAGCTGCGGCCTTGTGCCCCCAACCGGGAAGGAAAAACCTGCCTCCCATCGCACCTGCCCCTCCCTACGACCATCTTGATGGGTAGGCCCTCCATGGAAATGGCCTGTGTATCCCCCCTCTTTTTTATATTACAAAAGTTTTATTGGTTTTTACAATTTTTTGAATAGGATAGAGTAAGGTGATACAAACTTTTTTTGAGAACTTTCACGTCGAAATCGTTGGCCCCTCCGGGCTGCATAATAAGACATTGGTAATACATTTTTCAGTAAAACAACAAGGTGAAAATAAATGCAAATATCATACATTGTAAATTCTATGCTGGCAATCATGCACAAACATCCAGATAAAAAGTTATACAGTATTAATAAAAAGCAAAGTCATTTTTTAGATCTAAGTCTCTTGGCAATTGTGTCTTCTTGTTCTCCTCCCTGGCCCCCAGCGGGCGGGGCCGTGGCCCCCTCTGCCCCCCCCTGGATCTTCCCCCAGGATAGAGGAATGTTTTTTAAGAAAGGCATCCGCCTCAGCAACTGTTTTAATCCTTACTCTTCCTCCTTCCCAGAACACCAACATCCCTTCTGGCATCGCCCACTTAAACCAAATCCCGTGGTTAAACAATTTTTTAGATAAGAAGGAATACTTCCTTCTCATCTCCCTAATCTTTTTTGGGATCTGCTTCAAGATGGCGACTTCCTTTTGCTGGTAAATTAACGGCCCCTCTCTCTGCGCCTTCAAAATTCCCTCCCTGGTTGACCTTCTAACAAATTTAATATGTATCTCTCTGGGTACTTCATTTATCCTGGCATATGTTGAATTTATTCTATAAACTAAGTCAATGTCCCCCCTGATCTCCTCTTTAGGTTTCTGTAAATAGTCTGCTAACATTGTACTCATGAGATCAGGGAGGCATTCACCAGCTTCCTCCGAAATATTCTGAAATCTTAAAAAATATGACATCCTTTCAAAATCCATCCTAGACATATGACCACACAAATCTCCAATTTCGGTGTTAACATTTTTAAGTTCTCCCTTTGCCCCAGCCAACCTCACTTCCAACTCCTCGGTCTTCTGTGTATTCTCCATCAATTTTTTCTGTGTTTCCAAAAGTTCAATCTTAGAGCTACAATGGTCTTTCCTCAAAGCTTTAATTTCCAGCACCAAGGAGTGTAACACTGCTTCCATAGCTGTCATTCTTTGTTCCAATCCTGGATTTTCTTGTTTTTCTGTAGCCATGGTAAGCTATTAAAGTCAGTGCCACTAAGATGGCGTTTTTTGGGTGCGGCCGCTGGAGCAAGTCAGGAGAAGAAAGTTCAAATCAAAGTTGTAACAAGTTGTAGAGCCCAGAAGAGAAGCAGTTTCCACAATCAGTTGTTAAAACAAAGAAGGCATTCCAGGGAAGGAACCAATTATTCCAAAAAAATTTCCATTAAAAGAGAGAGACAGTCCAAATCACAAAGAGATGTTGGTAATTTTCCATAAAGAAATAGTCATTCAAGAACAAAGGACAGCCATCTTCCACCGCCCAGTCAGGCAGCCAGCAGGAGAAAGTGAAAAAAGAAATTGTTTCAATAAAGCCAGACTTAGATACATTGTATGGAAACAAGCCGTGAAGCACTTTCACTTGTTCCGCAAAAGTCCGGATGAGAAATATCCGCTTCCTTGCAATGAGGAGCCATTTCTAAATGCCGCTGTTGTAAATCCGAGGGGGGGGTTGACAAACATCCCCCTTCATGTTTCTCTCAATCCACGCCGCCAGCAGAAAAAGATTTAAAGTCACTTACTCTCCACCTCGCAGCTCAAGCCCCGGCAAAGCCATCCGACCCGAGCGCTCCGTTCTCTCCAAATTCATTGTTCGTTACTGTCCTCCGTTGGCGAAGGGAACCAAGACCCCCGCAGCATGTCTTCTTCCACCTAGACCGAAGACAAGGATTGTTCCCCAGCCGCCGCCAGGCTGAACCAGTCCAGGCAAGCCAGTCCTATGGAGGGTCCCCCCCAAAAAAGGGGCACCCCGCCCCTTTTGGGGCAGAAAAAAGAACAAAACGGTGGACGAACCCCAAGGCTCGTCCGTCGCCGCCAGGAACAGGAACAGGAAGTCGTGTATCCCCCCTCTTAATGGACCCTTCTGCTACCTTCTCCACTCTGCTCGCCGACCTAATAACATTCCCTCCCTCCACCCTGGAACCCCCTAAAAGCCGAATTAAACGTTTTAATAAAAAACCCCTACACCTGCGCTTTCTCCACTTCTCTTGACTTACTAGTCCCTCATCGAAGTGTGCCCTTGATAACACAGCGGGCCATACCTGCGAGAGGGGGGACTCTCGCAGCGAAAGAAGGCTATCCCTTGAGTACATGCTAGGTCATAGATAATACAGAGACCACGCTGGATAAAAGGTTAAGATATTAAATATGGTTAAGATATTAAATATGGTGCAAAGTACGATGGTAAATAAATATATAAATATGAATATATAAATATATAAATATTAAATATATAAAATAGTCCAGTAGGGTAGTTCGGCTGGTTAAAAAATTCGATAGTTAGATAAAATTCTGGCCTTGTGCAGTTTATACGGGAGATTCAAATTAAGAAATTCAAATTAAGATTTATTAACCGCACCCTCTCCCCACAGGGACCCGGGGCGGTGCACAGGCATAATTAAAAACAATATACAAAATACAAACATTACTTAAAATAAAATTAAATAAATCTACCTATGCTAAAAATATATAATTAAAACCCATTAAAATTTGTAATTAAAAGACAGAGAGAACTATTCAAGGCCGGCCAGTCGAAAGAGATGGGTCTTCAATTTTACCCGGAAGGAGCGGAGGTCGGTGGTCGTTCTAATATCAGGGGGAAGGTCGTTCCAGAGGGCCGGGCCCGCCACAGAGAGCGCCCTTCCCCTGGGCGTCGCCCGCTGACAAAGTCTAGTGGACGGCACCCGGAGAAGCCCCTCTCTGTGGGAGCGAATCGGTCGTGAGGATGTGTGGGGCAGGATCCGATCTCGCAGATAGCTAGGTCCCGAGCCATGGAGCGCTTTGAAGATGATAACTAACACCTTGAAGCGCACCCGGAAGACGACAGGTAGCCAGTGCAGCTCGCGCAGGAGCGGTGTTACATGGGCAAACCTGGAGGTGCCCATAATTGCTCGCGCGGCCGCATTCTGAACTAACTGAAGCCTCCGGGTGCACCTCAAGGGGAGCCCCATGTAGAGAGAGTTGCAATAGTCCAGTCGGGATGTCACGAGGGCATGGGTGACTGTGCGAAGGGCGTCCCGATCCAATAGGGGGCGCAATTGGCGAACCAGGCGAACCTGGTAAAACGCCCTCCTGGCCAAGGCTGTCACTTGCTCTTCCATAGACAGCCGGGTATCCAGGAGGACACCCAAATTGCGCGCCCCATCCACAGGGGCAAGATGTTCGCCCCCTATGGCCAGCGTTGGAGAAAGCTGGTTGAATCGGGCAGCCGGAAACCACAGCCACTCGGTCTTGGTCGGGTTGAGCCTAAGTCCGTTACTTCCCATCCAGATCCGCACGGCTTCCAGGCACTGGCACATCACCGCTACGGCATCGTTGGGGTGGTCTGGGGTAGATATGTACAGCTGGGTGTCATCAGCGTACAGATGGTACTCTACCCCAAAACCACGGATGATCTCACCCAGCGGCTTCATGTATGCATTAAACAGGAGAGGCGAGAGGACCGACCCCTGAGGCACCCCGCATGTGAGGGGTCTCGGGGTCGACCTCTGCTCTCCTGCCCGCACAAATTGCGATCGGCCAGAGAGGTAGGAGGAGAACCACCGCAAAACGGTGCCTCCCACCCCCAACCCCCCCAGCCGATGCAATAGGATACCATGGTCGATGGTATCGAAAGCCGCCGAGAGGTCTAATAGGACCAGGATGGAGGAACATCCCCCATCTCTGGCCCTCCAGAGATCATCTACCAACGCGACCAATGCCGTCTCGGTGCTATGCCCGGGCCGAAAGCCGGACTGGCGCGGATCTAGATAGTCAACTTCCTCCAGGTGACGGGGAAACTGTTGTGCCACCACACTCTCAACAACCTTCGCCAAGAAGGGAAGGTTGGAGACTGGACGGTAGTTGTTCAAAAGAGCTGGGTCCAAAGAGGGCTTCTTGAGGAGGGGCCTCACCATAGCCTCTTTTAGGGAGGCAGGCAAGGAACCCTCACTCAAGGATGCGTTGATAACCTCTTGGAGCCAGCCTCGTGTCACCTCCCAGGATGCCAGTACAAGCCAGGAGGGGCACGGGTCCAATGAACATGTGGTGGCTCGCAGTCGCCCACGTAGCCTGTCCATATCCTCGGAAGTAACGGGGTCAAACTCCTCCCAAACAAGATCTCTCTCGTGGCATCCCACTGGGCCATGAATGGGGGCTAGCTCACTCTGTATCTGGGCGGTTTTCTCCTGCAGAAAAATCACAAATTCCTCTGCTCTACCCTGTAGCGGGGCTTCCCGCTCCCTCTGATGAAGGAGAGAACGGGTCACCCTAAACAGGGCGGCAGGGCGGTTTTCTGCGGATGCTATGAGGGTAGCACAATGGTGACGTTTGGCCACCCTCAGCGCCACAATGTAAGTCCGTAAATGGGCTCTTACCTGTGTCCGGTCAGATTCAGAGCGGCTAGCCCTCCACCTTCTCTCTAGGCATCTCTTGCGGCGTTTCATCACCCGCAGCCCCTCAGTAAACCAAGGAGCCAGGGTGGTTCGCCGCCGCGAGAGAGGCCGCAAGGGCGCGACCCGATCTAAGGCTCCCACGGCCGCATTATTCCATGCGGCCGTGAGGTCCTCCATCGGGGCGCGGGTCAGGGATACAGGAAATGGCCCAAGCGCTGTCTGGAACCCGTCCGGGTCCATCAAGCGCCTGGGGCGGTACCAGATTGGTAACTCTGGTTCCGCCTCCCCGCGGAGGGGAGCAGCGGTCGGAAAGTCGAGTCGGAGAAGTGAGTGGTCTGACCATGACAAGGGTGTGATGACTATATCCCCTGTACCCAGATCACTCTTCCATTGGCCCGAGACAAAGATGAGGTCCGGCGTATGTCCACCCTCATGGGTGGGGCCTTGAATTACTTGGGTCAGGTCCATGGCCGTCATGGAAGCCATGAACTCCCGAGCTACCACGGATGATTCGCCCAACGATGGCAGATTAAAGTCCCCCATGACTAAAAGTCTGGGGGTCTCCACTGCCACCGTAGCGATCACCTCGAGGAGCTCGGGCAGGGCTGCTGCTACATAGCGGGGAGCCAGGTATACAACCAGCAAGCCCAACTGCCTCCCTAGGCCCCACTTCATGCAGAGGGACTCACAGCCGGAGGTCTGAGGCACAATGGACTCTCTCGGCTCCAGGCCTTCCTTAATAATGACATCTATATCTATGATATAGATGAAATAAATAATATAGATGGTATAGACATATAAAGTCCAGAGTCCAGAGTCCTCCAGCCCAACGGATAGTGTCCCTGGTGAAGCCCCTCGGTGAGGTCCCTGGGTGGTCCATGTTCGTCCTAGCTCTGCTTCTCCAGCCTGGCTCCAGCCTGGCTCCGGCCTCCAGTCAGGCATTTCGGCCCCTCCTCGCCTCTACTCGGCCTACGCTTCGGCCCCACCTCCTGCAGCCTTCTGCATGGCCTCTGCTCTACCTCCGCCAGGCCTCTGGTCTTCCAGCCGCTCTCAGGCCTCAGTTGACATTCAGCCACTCAGCCACCTCCGTCAGGGCTCCATCCAAGGTTCCGCTCGGCCCCCGTTTCTTCATGCAGCTCTCGCCCGACATCTGCTCCTCGACCCACTCCTCAACCCAAATGACCGGCCTCCGCTCCTCCCGTTCACCTCAGGGGCTCCTCTGGCCATTCGGGGGGTCCCCCAGGCTCCCAGGCGTCCTCCGTGCTCCAACCTCTCTAGCCTCTCGGCCTCCGATGCCCGGCTCCCCGTCAACATCGCTGGCTCGGCATCCAGGCTCGGGCCTCAGCCTCGGCGTTCTCTTCCGCCCTCTTCTTCCGCCCGGCGTCCTCTCCTCGCCCGGGCTCATTCGGCCGGACCCACAATCGCCGAAAAAAACCACCCAGGTGGCCCAACTAGGGCACAATCCCAAGCCCGAGTGGTCCTCCTACCAGTCCCGACCCCCAGAGATGGAAATGGGGTCGGGTAGCACCTCCTTTCTGCCAGCGGGCCTCCGCGGCCCGCACGGAACTCAACGGCGCGCCGCCATCTTTCGCACATGCGCAGGCAAAACTGCCTGTCAAGCTTCAAATGGCGTTTTTGCTGTTGTAACTATTATGAACCAAGGATGTTTCAGCAGGTGTTTACCGGAACTGAAAAAAGACTTTCTCACAACAATATTAGAAGTCTCCATTGGACAACGTGACCTGGCGTAATAGGGTGGAGGGAGAACTTTAAGTTTAACTGTGGATTTCTGCGGGAAATAGATCTGGTTTCCCCCCTCATCTTTGCCAATATGTGGTACTCATTAAAGTTTTGCATTGAGTGATTGGATTGTGTCAGCTGTGCTTGCATTTGGTTGGGTTCCTCAGTTGCAACTCTGACACTATTATGGAGTCATTATGGTAGTTGGTATCTATCAAGACATTACATAACTGTAAAAGCAAATGTTTCCATTTCATAGTACAAGAAGAGTCAGAATACAAGAAGAGTTTGTATTTGCTGTAAGCCGCCCAGAGTAATTTGACATGAGATGGGCAGCAAATAAATTTCACAATAAATTAATAAATTAAATAAATTTACATAACAGATGCACTAACATGATTGACTAGTTTATGGTTTAATATGTTGTGCAAATTCAGGGTACAATCAATAATGTGTGAAATCAGTGAGTATGCCTTTGATGTAAATCAAAAGAAATGTATGACGTCATCAGCATTAGGACAGGGTGGAATCTAATGATGAGTAATAAAGTTCTTATAAATATTACATTTTGACCATTAGTGCATTACAAGTTTCCAGAGAGTTAGTGTGTTTATTCTTCCTGAAATCTTGAATTGCCAAAAATCGTGTCTGAAAACAAAACAAAACATAATACTTACATCATTACAGTTTAGGTTTACTAAATTCTTCAGCTGAAATAAACTAGAGCTGTGATAATATTGAGCCCTAATCCATCTGTATTTTTAATTTACTAGAACTATGATGTAACCATGCCTTCCACATATGTTAGGTTTAAAATCCCATAATAATCACCACAAATTGGTTGAATTACAAATTACCTCCATTTGGCTTCTGCAATGTCTTCATATGGTTAAATATTTATCCCTCCCTTTTATTAATTGAATTTATGGGTCATCTGGATTTATTTTGTCTACAGTTACTGTTAGCCAATCAATATGATGCAGTTTGTTTAAATGTGGACACGTTCTGTTTTATTGCTTGTAAAATTAGCTGTTACCAAAGATTAATTTGTTCCTTATTGTTGATTTTTATCTTATTTTGCATGTTTTCATTTTTCTTTCTTCCTTAAGTTGAATTCTGGTTAGTGGTTATTGACCATAACAAAAGAAAGATGACTGATTTATTAAAAAATAAAACAGCACTGCTATTATAGATAGCAAACAACATTTTATTAAAATGTACCTGATTAGGATACAGAGAACAGTAATGCTGAATGCTGTATCACAGAGGATGACGGGATTTGTGAATGTGGATGATATAGAAAATCAATTACATGCCATCACATTGGGGTTAATATAATTAGATGATTGTGGTCCTAATCCTCACCAACTGGAGGAAATGATTGAAAAGTAAAAGTAACTGGAAGCCTGGGAAACAACCACAATGTTATCCTAGAATTTCAGATAACATGGAGAAGAGAAAGTGAAAACTCAATATTAGACTTCAGAAAAGCAGACTTTGATGGACTCAGAATAATAATATGAATGTTCTAATGGCTTGATATCCTAAAGGATAAAATGTCCAAGAAGACTGAAAGAAGACTTGTTTCTGATGAAACAAGGCCCTTGAAGCACAAGCTTAAACAATTCATGCAACAAGGAAGAATGGAAAACATCTAAGTAAACTAAACTGAATTCACAATCAGCTTTAATCGACTTAATACATTGATTTAAAAATAGAAATGTAGAAGAAAAATGTTGTATTTATATTTACCAACAAAGATATAAAGGGAGACTAATATAAACCTATTTCAAGCTATTTAGAAGAAGCTGTATGCTCCATCTCATATTTGGGTAGATCGGGTTGCCCTGATAGACTGGTCTATCCTGTACAAGAAAAAGAGAGGGGACTATATCAAATAGAAAGCACTTTACAATAAGTGCAAGTTTATTTTTTATTTCATTTAGTTTGTCAAACATGTAGGTATAAGTATAAACATAAATATGAACACAGTAAATAGATACAAATAAATGGAGACAGTAGAGCAGGGACAGTAGACACGCTGGTGCACTTATGCTTGCCCTTTACAGATCTCTTAGGAATGGGGTGAGATCAACAGTAGACAGCCTTAGGTTAAAATTATGAGGGTTTGGGGATGTAACAACAGAGTCAGAGTCCAGGCATTGACCACTCTGTTGCTAAAGTAGTATTTTCTGCAATCGAGTTTGGAGCAGTTTACCTTGAGTTTGTATCTATTGTTTGTTCATATATTATTGTGGTTAAAGCTGTACTCATTGACAGGTAGGACATTGTAGTGGATAATTTTGTGTACTACGCTTAGGTCAGACTGTAAGCAGCACAGTTCTAGGTTCTCCAAGCACAAACTTTCAAGCCTGTGGGAATAGGGTATTCTGTTGTGAGTAGAGGAGTGGAATACTCTTTTCGTGAAATACCTCTGGACTCTCTCAATCGTATTAATATTTATTTATTTTATTTTTATTTATTTTTTATTTTATTCAATTTATATCCTGCCCGTCTCCAAAAGGACCCAGGGAGGCGCACAGGAATTTAAAAACAACATACAAAAATAGTACAAAACATATAAATTTAAAAATCTATTAAATAGCAAAAACCTGCGCTAAAACCAATTTAAAATTCCCCAATTAAAACTATCTAAAATTAGTCACAGCGGAGGCTATGTTAGGCCGGCTTGATGAAATAAGTGTGTTTTTAAACACTGGCGGAAGAGGCGGAGGTCGGTGATAGTGCGGAGTTCAGGGGGTAGGTCGTTCCACAGGGTAGGGCCCGCCACAGAGAAGGCCCTTCCCCTGGGTGTCGCCAGCCGGCATTGTCCGGCCGATAGCACCCGGAGAAGGCCCTCTCTGTGGGAGCGTATCGGTCTAAGGGATGTATGGGGCAGGAGACGGTCTCGCATATAACTAGGTCCCGAGCCATGGAGCGCTTTGAAGATAGTCGTCAAAATCTTGAAGCGCACCCGAAAGACCACAGGAAGCCAGTGCAGCTCGCGCAGGATCAGTGTTATGTGGGAGCATCTAGAGGCTCCCATAATTACCCACGTGGCTGCATTCTGGACTAGCTGTAGCTTTCGAGTGCACCTCAAGGGAAGCCCCATGTAGAGAGCATTGCAGTAGTCCAGTCAGGATGTCACGAGGGCCTGAGTGACTGTGCGAAGGGCAGCCCGGTCCAGTAAGGGACGCAATTGGCGCATCAGGAGTACCTGATGAAACGCCCCCCTGGCCACGGCCGCCACATGGTCCTCCATGGAGAGCCGGGAATCCAGGAGGACACCCAAATTGCGTGCCCTCTCCACGGGGGCCGGTGTTTCGCCCCCAATGGCCAGTGTTGGAGTAATCTGGCTGAACCGGGGTGCCAGAAACCACAGCCACTCAGTCTTGGATGGGTTGAGCTTGAGTTTGTTACTACCCATCCAGATCCATACGGCTTCCAAACACCGGGACATCACCTCAATGGCATCATTGGGGTGGTCTGGGGTGGAGATGTACAGCTGAGTATCATCAGCGTACAGATGATATCCCACCCCAAAACCACGGATGATCTCACCCAGCGGCTTCATATATGTGTTGAATAGGAGGGGCGAGAGGACCGACCCCTGAGGGACCCCACATACGAGGGGCCTCGAGGCCGACCTCTGCCCCCCTGCCAACACATATTGCGACCAACCACAGAGGTAGGACGAGAACCACCGCAAAATGGTGCCTCCCAGCCCCAACCCCCCCAGTCGGTGCAATAGGATACCATGGTCGATGGTATCAAAAGCCGCTGAGAGGTCTAACAGGACTAGGATAGAGGAATGTCCTCTATCCCGCGCCCTCCAGAGATCATCCACCAATGCGAACAATGCCGTCTCGGTGCTGTGACCGGGTCGGAAGCCAGACTTGCGCGGGTCTAGATAATCAACTTCCTCCAGGTGTCGCGGAAACTGTTGGGCCACCACACTCTCAACAACCTTCGCTAGAAAGTGAAGGTTGGAGACGGGACGAAAGTTCTCTAATAATGCTGGGTCCAGGGACGGCTTTTTGAGGAGGGGCCTTACCACCGCCTCTTTCAAGACGGCAGGCAGGGACCCCTCACTCAAAGATGCATTGACAATGCCCTGGAGCCAGCCTCGTGTCATCTCCCAGGATGCCAGTACAAGCCAGGAGGGACACGGGTCCAATAAACATGTGGTAGCCTTAAGTCTCTTTGACAACCTGTCCATATCCTCGGTAGTAACAAAGTCAAACTCCTCCCAAAATGGAGCCTCAAGACCAACCTCGGACAATCTTGCTGGACCACTCTCGATGGAGGGTAACTCATTCCGAATCCGAGTGATTTTGTCCTGCAGATAAATCCCAAATTCCTCTGCTCGTCCCTGCAGAGGGGCTTCCCGCGGCCTCCGGTGCAGGAGGGAGTGGGTCACCCCAAACAGGGTGGCAGGGCGGTTATCTGCAGATGCAATAAGAGTGACACAATACTCACGTTTGGCCACTCTTATTGCCACTAAGTAAGTCCTAATATGGATTCTCACTGGTGTTCGGTCGGCTTCGGAGCGAGAGGATCTCCATCTGCTCTCTAGGCGTCTCTTGTGGCATTTCATCTCCCTCAGCTCCTCAGTAAACCAAGCTCCGCCTCCCCCCGGTGAGGTGCGGCGACTGGAAAGTCCAGCCGAAGGAGAGCGTGATCTGTCCATGACAGGGGTGTGATGGCTAAATCCCCTATTCCCAGATCACGACTCCACTGTCCCGAGACGAAGATTAAGTCCAGAGTGTGTCCACCCTCATAGTAGGGCCTAAAACTACCTGGGTCAGGTCCATGGCTGTCATGGAAGCCATGAACTCCCGAGCTGCACCAGAGGTTTCGCCTACCGACGGCAGGTTGAAGTCCCCCATGACCAAAAGTCTGGGGGTCTCAACTGCCGCCTCGGCTATTTCCTCTAGGAGCTCGGGCAGGGCTGTTGTTGCATAGCGAGGAGCCAGGTATACAACTAACACGCCCACCTGCCTCCCTAGGCCCCACTTCACAAGGAGGGACTCACACCCGGTCGTCTGGGGCATTGTGGTCTCCTTCAGCTGAAGACCTTCCCTAAATCATAATCGCCACCCCCCCACCCCTCCCCAGGGCCCTAGGCTGATGAAAGGCTTGGTAGCCTGGTGGGCACATTTCTACGAGGGGTAAACCCCCCTCGAGGCCCAACCAGGTTTCCGTTATACCCACCAGGTCCGGGTCCCCCTCTGATACGAGGTCACAAATGAGGGGGGCTTTGTTCACCACGGACCTGGCGTTGCATAACATCAGCCTAGGGCCCCGGCTCTGTGGTCCTTGCCCACCTAGTCTGCGATGGGAGCACGGGGAGTCGGAGCGTGTGACCGCCTGTAACCAGCAGCCACGGTCCTCCGACCCCATCCGTCTCCCACCGCCCCTGCCCCTCCCCAGAACCGAACTAATGGTTAAAACCTCAGTGGAAACAACCCCCCCTCCCCTTCCTTCGTTTCCTCTCTTCTGCCGGCCGCCCTAGCTGTATTCCGCCCTCAGGCTGGACTATCCCTCCCCTCCTCCCTGGAACCCCCTAAAAGCTGAATTAAAAATTTGGTTAAAAACCCCCTAAGACTACGCCTCGCCCACCTCTCTGGATTAATATATCCCTCATCAAGGTGGGCCCTCGTAAGAGCGGAGGGCCAAACCTGCAAGAGGGGGAACTCCTGCAGTAGGATTAGGTCTGCCCTTGAGTACATAATGGGTCACATTTATAGCAGGGCATCACTTGGTTTTAGGGATGAACAGATGTTAAAATAGATATTCAATAAATATTAAATACTAAAGATGTTAAAATAGATATTCAATAAATATTAAATAGATGTTAAAAATTAATTAATTCCAGCAATATCTGATATACAATGCGGATTCCAGGCAGCTGAGCTGTATTCGAGAATTGGTCTAGCAAAGGTTTTGTATGCCCTGGTTTGCAGTACAATATTACCGGACAAGAAGCTTTGCAAGATTAGGTTGACAGCGCTTAATGCCTTTTTGGTAATGCTGTTACAGTGAGCTCTGGCGCTTAGATCATTTGAGATGAGTACTCCAAGGTCTTTGACAGAGTGAGGGTTGTCTACGAGGTCATATCCTCCCAGCTTGTGTTTGGTATTCTGATATTTGTGTAAGACAGAACATTGGTTGTTGCCAATTGGAGTTGCCAATTGTTTGACCATTCTGACACATAGTCAAGGTCACTTTGTAGGGCAACAGCATTGTTGGTGGAGTTGAATAGTTTTACATCATTAGCAAAGAGGACACAGCTGCTTATAATATAATCACAAAGGTTGTTTATGTAAAATATAAAAGGTTTAGGTCCTAAAACGCTGCCTTAGGGGACACCTCTGTTAACTGGTGCAGGGTTTGATGAGGCATTCCCTATTTTGACTACTTGTTGTCTATTTGACAAGAACACAACTATCCATTTATGAAGGGATCTGGAAATGCTGTAAGACAGAGGTTCCCAAACTTGGCAACTTTAAGACTTGTGGACTTCAACTCTCAGAATTCTCCAGCCAGCTCTGCTGGCTGGAGAATTCTGGGAGTTGAAGTCCACAAATCTTAAAGTTGCCAAGTTTGGGATCCTCTGCTGTAAGAGTTTAGTTTTAACAGCAGTTTGTCATGACTCATTGAATCGAAGGCTTTGCAGAAGTCAATATAAATTGCGTCTATTGCTTTATCCTGGTCGAGTTGTGTAATCCATATGTTTTTGCAGTGTAGGAGTTGCAGATTACAGCGCAATTTTTTTCTGAAGCCAAACTGCTTATTAGAGAATAGGCTGTTTGTCTCTAAATGAAGTGTAATGAATTGGTTTATGATTGATTCTATGACTTTGCAGGTGATGCAACCCAGTGAGATTGATCTGTAATGTTCAACTAGACTGTGCAATTTTAGTATGAGAAACACTAAAGTCCAGTATGAGGTTAGGCTAGTAACAATAGTCACAAAAGTTTTTAAAGGTCTGAACAGCATTGAAAGAGTTATTGGATGGCTTCTAGTCCAACCATATGTTCAAGCAGGAGATATTACACCATTCCAGACAAGTGGATGTTCAGTCTTTTCTTCAAACCTTCAGTGATGGAGTGATGGAACACCCACAACTTCTGGAGGCAAGCCACTTCACTGATTAATTCCTTATTGTCAGGAAATTACTTCTTAGTTATAAATTGGATCTCTCCTTAATGATCTTCCCCTCGTTTCTTCTTGACCTGCCCTCAGGTGCTTTGGAAAATAAGTTGACCCCCTCTTCTCTCTGAAAAACCCTTCAAGTATTGGAAGACTGCTATCATGTCACCCCTAATCTTTTCTTCACTTGGTTAGGCAACTTAGTTTGTGCAACCATTCATTGTATGGATTAGCCTGCAGACGCCTTATCCTTGTCAGAACTATTGGTCTGTCAGAATTGTTGGTCTGTCAGAAGCAAAAGGAAACTTAAAGAGGTTGTAAGTTTACTGCAGAAAGAGAATGGTAAAATGCTTAAGGAAGATAATAATAAGGAAAAACTTCTTAATTCCTACTTTGCATCCATTTTCTTTCAAAAGCAAATGAACCCTCCATTGATTGACCCCATTGTGCCACTGGGTGGGGTGGGGAGTGAACTTTGGCTCCAAATAAGCAAAGAGCAAATGAGTTAAAATCTCTACAATCAGATGAACTGCACCCTAGGGTATTGAACTAGCAGATGCTTGTAGAACTACTTGAGCCTTTGTAACCTTTGAAAAGTCCAGGAGAATAGGCAATGTCCCAGGATGGGAAGAGATTAACATCTCTTCATTTTTTTTAAAAAAAAGAAATAAGCAGAACCCAGAAAACTACAGGCCTGTAAGCTTAATGGGGAAGGTAATTGGGCAGATTATGAATCAGCATTTCTGTGGCACTCTGATTAGGAATTAATTAATTAGCAACATGGATTTATAAGAAACAAGAAGTCATGGCAAAGTTACCTGATTTCATTTTATAACAGTTACTAGCTGTACCTGCCACGAGTTGCTGTGGCCAAGTTTGGTTAAATGAAAAAGTTTCCCCTCTCAGCGACCCCTTCCTTCTCTGCCTCGGTTTCCCCTCCCACTCCCTCCCCTCCCTCTCTTAAACTACCTACCTACCTACCTACTGTATTTTCCCTCTCTCCCTCTACCTACCTACTTACCTACCTATCTACTGTATTTTTCCTTCTCTATCTCTATCCCTCTACCTGCCTACCTACTTACCTACCTATCTACCTAGAGCAGCGTTTCTCAAATAGTGGGGCGCGCCCCCCCAGGGGGGCGCGAGGCTCCGTAAAGGGGGGCGCGTTTGATAGTCAGGAGCCGCACACCCGGAAAGACCGATACTGCCGCCGCCGCCGTCTTGGCATCCCAGGCCCACTCCACGGCGGCGGCGGCAGCGGCTGTAGGTAAAGCCCGAAGGCGACTGAGAAAGGCGTCAGAGAAGGAGCAGCCGGAAGCCGTGCCTCTTGAGCACCACTAGGCTGGACGAGGCAGAAAGCGGACGCGGGGATAAGGAAGGGGATGCGCTTCGGGCCAATCAGCGTGGAAAGGTGAGGTCGAAGGAGGAGGGGGCAGCCCCCTGGCAGAGTGCGCAGCCAGGCGGCCGGGGCAGGCGGCGGGCGGGGATGGGGGGCGGGGACGGGGACGCCGGTGAACGAGCGAACAAGCAAGCGCGGGCGGGCAAGGAAACTTGCTGCAGCAGCGCCCAACAACCTGCCTGCCCACCGCCTGCGGTTACTCGCTCGCTCACCTACCCACCGGACGAAGGAAGCTGGCGTCCGGTGGGTGAGCGAGCGAGTGAGTAACTGTGGCCGACTGGCCGGCGGGCGGGTAAGGAAAGTTGCGGCAGCGCCCAACAATCCGCTGGCCCGCTGGCCGCGGTTGCTCGCTCGCTTGCTCACCCATCGGACGCCAGCTTCCTTCGTCCGGTGGATGGGTGAGAGAGAGAGCGAGTAAATACAGCCAGTGGGCTGGCGGGCCGGTCAGGCTACTTCCAGGAGCTGAGGAGGTTTGGGGGGGGGAGACAGACAGACAGACAGAGAGAGGCACAGACACACAGAGAGACAGGGAGGGAGGGGGGAGAACCAGAGAGTGACAGACACACACACAGAGACAGAGAGTGGGAGGGAGGGAGAGAAAGATAGACAGAGACACAGAATGAGTGATTTAAGTGCCTGAATGCGAGACAGACACACACACACACACACACACACACACACAGAGTAACAGATGGGCAAACAAAGGAGAGAGAGACAGAGAGAGAGAGAGAAAAAAAGAAGGTGGGAGAGAGAGAAAGAAAGAGAGAAAGAAAGACAGACAGAGAGAAAGAGAGAAAAAAGAAAGAGACAGAAAGGAAAGAAAGAGAAAAAAGAGAGAGAGAAAGAGAGAAAGAAAAGAGACAGAAAGAAAGAGAAAGAGAGAGAGAAAGAAAGAAAGAGAAGGAGAGAGAAAGAGGGAAAGAAAGAGAGAGAGAGAGAGAGAGAGAAAGAGAAATAGGGAAAGAGGGGGGGAAAGAGGGAAAGAAAGAGAAAGAAAAAGAAAAAGAAAGAAAGAGAAAGAGAGAGAGAGAGAGAGAGAAAGAAAAAGAAAGTGGGAGAGAGAGAGAGAAAGACAGACAGAGAAAAAGAGAAAGAAAGAGACAAAGGAAAGAAAGAGAAAAAAAGAAAGAGAGAGAGGGAAAGAAAGAAAGAGACAGAAAGAGAGAGAGAGAGAGAGGGAAAGAAAGAAAGAGAAAGAGAAAGGAATAAAGACAGAGAGAAAGAGGGAAAGAAAGAAAAAATAAGAGAAAGAAAGAGAGAGAAAGAGGGAAAGAGAAAGAAAGAGAGAAAGAAAGAAAGAGAAAGAAAGAAATAAAGAGAGAGAGAGAAAAAAAGAGGGAAGGAAAGAAAGAGAGAAAGAAAGACAGAAGGAAAGAAAGAAAAATAAAGAGAGAGAGAGAGAGAGAACTTATGACCACAATTAAGCCCAAAAGTTTGGTTGCTAACCAAGACCATTGTTAAGTGAGTTTCACATTTTCCAAATTGGCCACTCCCACCCGGTCACATGGTTTGACATGTCCAATCAAAAAATGTTTATAGTTTAATTAAGGATTTAATGCACTTTAAATCTTTTCTGCTACAGTTAATAAAGCTATTCTTTGTTGTAAATTGATCCACATTTCTTTCTTTTTTTTATTCTCTTATACGTTAATAAGGATACAGTGTTATGCAGAGGTGTACTTATAACAATTTTATAGACAAATGATACTATTTACAGTCGCGCGGGGGGCGCGAAATGTTTTCTTCTTCCTAGGGGGGGCCTGACAGAAAATAATTGAGAACCACTGACCTAGAGAGAGAGGAGAAAGAGGCCGCTGACTCAGCAGCGGCCTTGTGGGGGGGGGAGTGTGCAGAGGGTAAGGCAGTGGCAGCAGCGTTGCCAGCGGCGAGGTGGGAGGGGCGGGAGGAGGCGGGGGGGGTGAGTGAGCGAGTGGTGAAAACACACAGAAGAGCTGCAGTTTTACATTTGTGTGGCATGTACATGGCACCGGTGTGCCATCCACACAATCTGTACGTATCATTGGTGCTGCACTTGTAAGGAACGTTGTGTGAAAATTTGGTGGCGATTGGTACAGTAGTTTTGGAGATTAGCGGTTTTGAACAAACTCATAGTTACATTTTTATTTATATAGATTAGGTTGGATGACTGGGAAAATGATGTGGATATAGCTTATTTTGACTTCAGCAAAGCTTTTGGCAAAGTCATTTACAACATCCTTGTTAACAATATGGTCACAACCATTAGGTGAAACAACAGTTGGCTCAAGGATCATATTCAAATGGTACTATAAGTAGCATCAAATCTACCTGGACAGACATTCCTGAGTTGGGTGTCGCAGAGCTTTGTCCTAATTCTGAGCCTATTCAAAGTTTGTATCAATAATAGGCACGAGGAAGCCAAGGGTGACATTAAAAAGCTAGCAAGGTGTATTATAATTTTGGAATAGAGAAAAAATATTCAAAAAGATTTACGACAGTGAACAAAAACAAATTGAGTGAGATTTTAAAGGAAGAAATGTAAAATCAAGCATCTAAGTAAAACAAAAGTATAGAATGTGGATAATCTGGCACAAAGCCAACAGAAAAAACCGTGGGTGTATTGATGGAAAACAAGCTCTTAACAATACAATGCAGGTATAAAGAAGGCCAACAACATCTTAATGAATATCTAGAGCCGTGATGGTGAACCTATGGCCCGTGGGTCAGAGATGGCACGTAGAGCCCTCTCTCTGGGCACACATGCCATCACCCCCAGCCCAGCTCCATCATGTTTCTCGCTGTTATTTGTGGGACTAAAAAGCCATGTGAAACAGCCTCCCTGTTTGTCACAGTACATTTGATGTTGCTGCCTTGAGCAGGAGCACAGTGAAATTTAGCTTCCCAATGGGGGAGGTCAGGGGGTCCCTCCTCCTCCTGGAGCCCATGATGGAGAAGGCAAGGAGGGTGTGTGTGCCGGGGCTGTTGTCGCCACTTCTTCTTCGCCGCTTCCTTCCCCCACCCTGGCTTGCCTTTATCTTTAAATCATGCCTCTGTGTCACCACGCATGCTCCCCCTGAAATGAGCCCATCCTCAATAGAAAGTGTGTGTTTCAACATGCCAGGATAAATAATGTACCAAGAGAAATCCATGTTAAATTTCTTAGGAGGTCCACAAAGGATGAGATATTGAGGGCTCAACAGGATGAAATTTTAAAATGCCAGGATAAAGAAATAATCATTTTGAAACAGATTCCGAAAAAAATTAGAGAAATAAGGAGGAAGTATTCCTTCCTATCTAAGAAATTATATAAAAAGGGAATATGGTTCAAGTGGTTATTGCCAGAGAGAATGCTGATCTGGGAGGGAGGCAAAGTAAGAATCAAAACATTAAGTGAGGCTGAAGTTTTTATTAAAAAATATTCTCCTCAGCTGGAAGGCGAAGACGGGGGAATGGAGGGAGCGACGGTCCCGCCTGGGGACAGGGAAGAGGAGTCAATTGCAAAAAGACTTAGATCGCAAAAATAATTTTATTTGAAACATTATTGTAATTGTTGATGCAAGATAAAATGGCAAAAAAAAGATGATTAAATATATAGACTATACAATGTAATCTTTCTATATGTTTATCTTTTACTTTTAACATTGTAAATTTATGAAGTTTTGGGAGGGTCAACACCAACGGCAGGGAAGCTACCAAAATGTTACCTTTACCTCATACCCTTTCCCCTGTAAAAATTTTGAAAACCAATAAAATACTTAATTAAAAAAAAAGTGTGTGTGGCAGGCTCCTCTCAAGGGCCCAAGCAATTGGGAAAGGATTGGTGTGTGTGTGGGGGGGGGATAAGGTAAGGAGGAAGAACAGAAGCTTCTCGGCTTGTCTCACCTTCCAGATGTCATCCACAAGGCCAGAACGAGCTGAGACTCTGCAGAGGAGAAAGAGAAAGAGAGGGGGGAGGGAGGGAAAGAGAGCGAGAAAGAGAGAAAGAGAGAAAGAGAGGGCAGGAGAGAAAGAGAGAGATGAGGGGGAAGAGAGTGAAAGGGAGGAAGAAAAAGAGAGGGACGGAAAGAGAAAGGGAAGGAAGGTGGGAAAGTGAGAGAAGGAGAGAGAGTAGGGAAGAGAAACAGAGAGGGGTATGGAGGAAGAGAAAGAGAGGAAAGAGAGAGAAAGGATGTCACAAAAGTTTTTCTTTTTTATTGTTGCTAAATGTAATATTTCAAAAGCAGAAAAAAGGGGCATAAAGTGCATTTATCACATTTTTCTTCGAACAATTAGTTGAACTCTGACTAGTTTATCATTATTTTAGGTACTAAAATTTCATTATTCAGGTTAAATTGCCATGTTGGCACTTTGAGATAAATAAGTGGGTTTGGGGTTGCAGTTTGGGAACTCAGTGCCGAAAAGGTTCGCCACCACTGATCTAGAGGAACACAGAGTCCTAATCACTAGAAGCAATTATCCCTCTTTACTTGCTTGGTTAAACTTCACTTGGAGCATTATGTTCAGTTCTATACTAAACGAGCCAGAAAAACACTGTCAAGATGGTGAAAGGACTGATAAGCACATCCTATAGCTAAAAGTCCCAAATATATTTATCTTGCAGAAGAGAAGGTTAAGGGGACATAATAGGTTTCTTCAAATATCTGAAAAGCATATTGTAGAAGATTGAGACTTATCCATATTTTTCAGAGTGTAAGATGCACCTTTTTGCCTCAAAAAAGAGGCTGAAAATCTGGGTGCATCTTATACACTGAATACAGCATTTTTTTGCCCCCTGAAGCCTTCACCAAAATGGCCATGCATAGCCTTATGGAGGCTTTTAGAGAGCTCCTGGGGGCTGGGGAGGGCAGAAATGAATGAAAAATGGCCCGTTTTTTGCCCACCAGCCACCAGCAGCACTCAATAAGCTTCCTAAAGGCTATGCATGCAAATTTTTTGACAAAAAATGGGCCCGTTTTTGCAAAAAACGGACCAGTTTTTGCTCGTTTTTGGCCCCTCAGTCCCCCAGGAGCACTCTGCAAGCCCCCTAAGGCTATTCATGCCTCTTTCTTTTGGAAAAAAGGGCCCGTTTTCACGAAAAATGGGACATTTTGGGGAGTGCAAAAACTTTTTCCCCCCTTTTAGAAAGCTTTTTTAGTTAGAGTGGTTGATGAGAATTACATTGATAAAGTGCTGTAGCAGCAGAAACGAAGTTTTAGGTGCTACAGGTCAATGATTTCCTTCTCAAGCACATGGATAAATACACCTGGAAACATCTCCCTACCTACTCTATCTATCTATCTATCTATCTATCTATCTATCTATCTATCTATCTATCTATCTATCTATCTATCTATCTCCCTCTATGTACCTACCTACTTTCTCTCTCTCTCCCTACCTACCTACTATATTTTTCTCTGTCTCTTTCTCTCTCTCTCTCTCCCTTTATCTACCTAACTACCTAACTACTCACTCTCCCTACCTACCTACCTACTGCATTTCTCTCTCTTTCTCTCTCTCTCTATCCTTCTATCTACCTAACTACCTTTTTAAAAAAATGCTCTTAAAACCTTGGTGCGTCTTACACTCCGGTGCATCTTATACAGAAATTTAAATATTAAATTATACTCCAAAAAATACGGTATTCTCACTTGGTCCAGAGGATACAATTTGAACTAATGGGATGTGTTAGATATTATTTTGGCATAATAGATATCTATCTGTGAAATAGGTTATCAGATGAAGTGATTTATTCTTGTTTGTTGAATGTTTTCTAACAAAGGCAAGAGAGTTGTTATTGGGGATGGTATAGTGAATCATACAGTGTATAGGGAACTGCACTTGATGATCTCTTCCAACTTTATGATTCTTATGACTCTTAGCAGCCACATAGGTATTTTCCATGATGATATGCCCCTAACCTGCTCTTTCAGGCTTTTGAATAATGGAACCATGAGTACTGAACTGAATCCACCTACCTTTTTACTGGTTGTCCTCTTCATATATTTCCCCAGCATTAGAGTTTTCTATAGAGAGCTAGATCTTCATATAAAGTGTCCAAAGTAGATAATTTAAGTCATGTAGCTCAAATGGATTAATTTGTACAATGATCCATGTTTTTCTTGGTTTCCATAATATTCACAAGAATTTCCCCCAGCACAAAGTTCAAAAGTATCAGGACATTTGATTGTAGTGTATTTCTTGACTGCTTGTTTCTTTTCTATTAAGGTGGATCCTAAAAGCCAGAAGCTAGCCACTATTTTAGTATCTACATTCTCAGTTGTAAGACAGGTTGTAGTAGTGATTGTCATTAGTTTGGCCTTTTTGTGTTTAATAGGGTCCCATTTTTATCATTGTAGTCTTTTACTTTTGCTACTAGAGCTTACAGATCTTTTGCATTTCTAGTTATCAGAATAGTGTCATCAGCACAACACAGGTCAGTGAAGTTTCTTTCTCCAATTTTTGTGCTATTGTTATTAGAGTCAAGAATTGTTTTCAATTTGCATTGCAATGGAAACTTTCTTAATTTCTATGTGAACCTAAAACAATTTATATATTAGGGAATAATATGCACAAAAATTTACTCAGCTTTCATGAAGATTGCTTAAAACGTACAAACCGAGGAGAAAATTGGACTGAATAAATTTAATATTGGAAAAGTGAGAGGCAGAATGAAATCAGTTTGGCAAATTCATCCATCCCTAATTGCTCCCAGAATGAATGCTCTTGCTTTCTTCCACACAGCCTAAAATCCATGAAGAGTTTGGGGCAATTCATACAGAAACTATTTAAAAGGTAAAACATCTCGGCTGGATTACTGTAACGCTCTCTACATGGGGCTCCCCTTGAGGTGCACTCGAAAGCTGCAGTTAGTGCAGAATGCGGCCGCGCGGGTGGTTATGGGTGCCTCAAGGCAAGCCCACGTAACACCTCTCCTGCGCGAGCTGCACTGGCTGCCTGTGGCCTTTCGAGTGCGCTTCAAGGTGTTGACCACCATCTTTAAATCGCTCCATGGCTCGGGGCCTAGCTATATACGAGACCGCCTCCTGCCCCATACATCCCTTTGTCCGGTCCGCTCCCACAGAGCGGGCCTACTCCGGGTGCCGTCGGCCGGGCAATGCTGGCTGGCGACACCCAGGGGAAGAGCCTTCTCTGTGGTGGGCCTGGCCCTCTGGAACGACCTACCCCCCGACCTTCGCACTACCTCGGACCTCCGCCTCTTCCGCCAATGTCTTAAGACGTACTTATTCCAACAAGCCGGCCTAGGATAGCCCCCCGCGTCTGACTTTTAAATATAAATTATAATTTGGTTACGGTTTTAATAACGGGTTTTAGAACGGGTGAATTAATTTAATATATTTTTAATTGATGTATATTGTATTTATGGTTTTATATAATGCCTGTGCGCCGCCCTGGGTCCTAACAAGGAGAAGGGCGGGGTATAAATTTAATAAAATAAATAAATAAAATAAATAAAATAAATAAAAATGTGTTCCTCTCCTTCTGCCTAGTAGTAGTAAAAATGGACACGTTATAGAAAGATACGTTTTAAATTAGAGAACAAGAAAAGATTCTACTTTTACAACACATCTGTAAAAAAAACAACCCTGCAACCCATGAGGCTGCCAATATAGCATATAATTTATTCTTTAAAGTTAAAATACAAAGAATGAAAGACATTTGATAGAATTTCTAACAACAGTAAGTAAACATATAGCAGATTATGGAGAAAAATATAGCAGAGGCTAAAAGCACTTTTCAGGGAAAATATTTCATCTTTAATAAAGACAGAATTCCTAATAAAAGTTTTTCTCACTGCAGCTTACAAAACAAAGTGTGAAGCAGGTTAAAATGATGTGATTCTCAAGTTTCATGCTTATTATGACAAACATATTATCTTGCTTAGACAGATCCCTATGCCACCCCTTTACTAAATGTTTGAATGGGTCATATCTTCATTGGGTAAAATTTAGAAGTTAAGGTTAATTCATTTCAATTTGGATTAATAAATGAATTAATAAATGAAGAATTTTACATGGCCTATTGTTTTTTCCAAGAGGAATGTCCATGAAATCCAATATGGATTACAGCATCTATCCCATCCTTGAAATTTAAGACCTGAAAAGCTGCCAGATTTAACTTGGAAAGCTGTACAAGAAGATTGGGGAGATTCTTTTACTGTAGCAAACTTTGTTTAGTGATACATTTTTTCCCAGTGATAATAATGCTTTTATAATTATCCTTTTTTGTTGTTGTTCTGCTCTCATCGTTGGCCTTCAGATTTCTATTAAGAAAATGCCAAAAGGCTTCACTTAGTATCCTGTTACATTGACAGTAGTAAATGGCTGGACATTCCCTAATAGCAAGCTGTGCCGAATAATAAAATTTTGTCTGATGAAGTTAAAGTAAACAACAAGAAACAATGAACATTTAATGAACATTTCTTCCTTTTTTGTTAAATTATAAAAGAAGGCTAGATTAGGCATTAAAGAATAAACATGTATTTAGTAATGATTAGTTTGTAATTAACAGCAAAAAGAGCAAATGGAAAAGAAATTATTTTTACCAGTCATCATTCCATCTGTCCATTGTTGAGGCATAGTTTTCATCAGTTTGAAATTAAAATTAGAAACAAGGAATAGTGACGTATAAAGAAAAGTGCTTATATTTCTCTGTAAAAATTAAGCTCATTCCTTATTTCCTGCTTAATATATGCAATACATAATTGTATATGCATTGGTTACGATATCAAGACAGCTTCATACTCTGCAAGGTGTGCTTTCTTAGAAGCTGCAAAAGACAAATCAAACCCCATTTCCAGAAGTCCATGTAAAGAATAGCTTGATTACAAAATCTAAGGGATAGCACTCCAAAGTACCCCATTGGGTATACAATTTCAAAATATGTTCCTGTTCTAAACCAGCATGCCGAGTGAAATATTGTAAAACAAAATGTTGATAGGTATAGTGTTAAAGAGAGGGAGAGAAATCTGATTTAATATTTGTGGGTAATGCCCATCTGAAAACATTCTAGTTTATCATTAGAATACTGGGGAATAATTTATTTCACAGACATAACGTTCAAATCCATATTACTGTGGTGTTAGGAAAATGTCTTAGTTTACTGAAATTAAACAAAGACAGATATTTGTTTAGAATCCCTTGTATATGCAGCCAATAAATAATGTTGTCACTATGGTTGCAAAAACAAATACCCGTGATTGGAATGTGGTTAACAAGCATAAAAGCATAACAAGCATCAAGTTACATGGAAAGACTTACTGTCTGTACTATCTTAAACAACTGAGTTCTTGGATAAAGGACGGAGTAAGTAGAATGAATTGATTAAAAGCAAATCACTGATACAGAATTTTAACAATTGGCTAAATTGTCAAAGCGCTGGAGCCAATATCTACAACTGGATTGCTTCAGTCCCACCAAAAGTCTTAAGAAGCAAATTCCCTTCCCAACAATGAAGCCAAGTCATAAGCTGAATTCTTAGAGTATATTGATGGATTAAAGCCTAAATAAAAGATTTGTTTATTTGGCAGTTATATGACTCTATCTTAATTGATTAATATATTAAAATATTTTTAATCTTTAGATATTTAAGCATACATGTGGTATTCTGTTTACCGTTCCAGATTTATTTTTTGAATGTGCCTTGTTCAGAATAATTATTTTTATTATACCATATTTTGAATTTTAAAAAATAAGACTGCAGCACGTAAATAATTATGCATTGTGAAACCAATTGGATGCAATTCTGAAAGCATTTTAAATGATGCATTTTTAGTATCTTTTATTTGTTCAGTTAATTCAACTATCATTTCATGCTTAGATATCGTAGTTCTAGTTAAACCATGGACACATAGAATATTTTCTTTTGAATAGCCTATTTTCTTTTAGTTAGTTTGTAACTTTTTGCTAATTGATTTAAAGAATAAGCCAAATAATTCCTTAAGAATCATTAGATGTGAAAAACTCCATTGCTAGTATTCCCATTGCAGTGCTTATAGAATAAGAATAGGATTTCTACCACTAATGGTGGCCTAGAGGTATGTTTGTTTATTATGCCATGGCAGCCTTCTCCATGTGGTTTGTTCTAGGTGTGTGAACTTGCCAAAGTTCTTAACAATGGGAGACTAGTGTATTCTGAGTGTTAAAGTTCACCTATCTAAATATATTAAAGTTTGGGAAGTTAGATTATGAAAAAATAGCTTACACATAAAGATAAAGGAAATCTGTTTGATTACCTTTATGGTTCTGTGAGGAAGAGGGGTGTTGATGAGAGAAATAACAGGTATATATAGCCGAAACGGAACCTAAGGGGATTTTTGGTTAAATTTTTAGTTCGGGTTTTAAGGGGTTCCAGGGATAGGGGGTGGGCTATCTAAAACTAGGGCGGTGGGGGAGGGTGTCAACCCACCAGGGAATTCTCCCAGACCGGGTTTGGCAGGGAGGGCGTAGGTCCTGGAATTGGGGGGGGAGAGGGTCTGCTTAACAGAGGGCAATTTTATCAGGACTGTGTATGGGAGGGGTAGGTATGGCGGGAGCAGAGGGCCGTATCATATTAGGGAAGGGCGCACCCGCTGCTTGCAAGCAGTGGCGCGCTCTGACCCTCATAGCTCCTCTTGCAACCTAGGGGGTTCTGGATCTCAGGGCCTGGGCCTTCGGCTGATATTGTGCAATGCCAGGTCCGTGATTAATAAAGCCCCCCTCATTTACGATCTGGTTTTGGAGGGGGAGGGGGATCTGGCGGGTATCACGGAAACCTGGTTGGGCCAAGACGGGGGAGTGCCCCTCGTCGAAATGTGCCCACCAGGTTACCGTGCATTTCACCAGCCGAGGGCCCAGGGTCAGGGGGGGGGGTAGCGTTCATTATAAAGGAAGGCCTAGACCCGAGGGAGACCACTGTGCCACAGACTGCCAGTTGTAAGTCCCTATGTGTAAAGTGGGGTCATGGGAGGCAGTAGGGCATGCTGATTGTGTACCTGACTCCCCGCTACGTATCAGCAGCCCTACCCGAGCTTCTCAATGTGATAGCCGAGATGGCGATTGAGATCCCCAGGCTCTTAGTCATGGGGGTCTTCAATCTGCCATCGATAGGTGAAGCATCTGAGGCGGCTCGGGAGTTCATGGCCCCCATGACGGCCATGGACCTGACCCAGTTAATTCATGACCCCACTCACACTGGAGGACACACACTGGACTTAGTTTTTGTCTCCGGCCAGTGGCTAAGTGATCTTGGTTTAGGGGAAATAGTCATCAAGCCCCTGTCATGATCAGATTACTCTCTCCTTCGGTTGGCCTTCCAAACCGCCGCACCTCACCGCGGGGAGGCGGAACCGGAAATAACAAGATGGTTCTGCCCCAGGTGCCTGATGGACCCTGAGAGGTTCCAGACGGAGCTTGGGCCAATACCTGAGACCATGACACATGACTCGACTGAGGACCTAGTGGTCGCCTGGAATGGTGTGACCGTGAGGGCCCTGGACCAGGTTGTGCCCTTGCGGCCACTCACCCGACGCCGATCTACCTTGGCTCCCTGGTTCTCCGAGAAGCTGAGGGGGATGAAGCGTCGGAAGATATGCCTAGAGGGCATTTGGAGGTCTACCCGCTCCGAATCTGACCGGACACTGGTAAAGTCCCATTTAAGGACCTACCTAGTGGCGATAAAAGCGGCGAAACGGAATTATTTCTCCGCTCTTATCGCGTCTGCAGATAACCAACCTGCCACCCTGTTTGGGGTGTCCCGCTCCCTCCTTCATCAGGGGGCACGGGATCCCCCTTTGCAGGGTCATGCAGAGGAATTTGGGTGTTATCTGCATGATAAAATCGATCAGATCCGGGACGGGTTAGCCTCCAATTGGATTAGTCCAGACTGGCTGACGGAGGCAGGTCTTGAGACCATTGTTTGGGAAGAGTTCGATCCTGTGACTCCCGAGGACATGGACAGGATGCTAGGGCATCTGAACTCCACCACGTTTACTGGAGCTGTGTCCCTCCTGGCTGGTACTGGCCACCCGGGAGGTTACACGAGGTTGGCTCCAGGGAATTGTCAACGCTTCTTTGCATGAGGGGTTTTTATTTGAAAGAGGCGCTGGTGAGGCCCCTCCTCAAGAAGACCTCCCTGGACCCGGCTGTTTTGGCCAACTACCGTCCTATCTCCAACCTTCACTTTCTTGTGAAGATTGTTGAGAGTGTGGTGGCACGACAGCTCCCTTAGCACCTGGATGAAGCTGTCTATCTAGACTCGCGCCAGTCCGGCTTCCAGCCTGGGCACAGCACGGAAACGGCATTGGTCACGTTGGTCGATGATCTCTGGAGGGCTCGGGATAGAGGTTATTCCTCTATCCTGGTCCTGTTACATCTCTCAGCGGCTTTCAATACCATCGACCATGGTATCCTGTTGCGCCGGTTGGAAAGGTTGGGGCTGGGAGGCACCGTCTTACGGTGGTTCTCCTCCTACCTTTCCGACCGGTCGCAATTTGTGTTGGCAGGGGGGCAGACGTTGACCTCGAGGCGCCTCACCTGTGGGGTGCCACAGGGGTTGGTCCTCTCGCCTTTCCTGTTCAACATCTATATGAAGCCGCTGGGTGAGATCATCCATGGTTTCGGGGTGGAATTCCATCAGTACGCGGATGACACCCAGCTGTACATTTCCACCCCGGACCACCCCAATGATGCCACGGAAGTGATGTCCTGGTGCCTGGAGGCCGTGCGAGTCTGGATGGGGAGGAACAGGCTTCGACTCAATCTGTCCAAGACCGAGTGGCTGTGGTTTCCGGCGTCACGGCATAGCCAGCTGGTTCCATCCCTGGCTATCGGGGGTGTATCATTAGCCCCCATGGAGAGGGCCCGCAACTTGGGCATCCTCCTGGATATTCGGCTGTCCTTAGATGATCATGTGACAGCCGTGGCCAGGGGGACTTTTTATCAGGTCCGCCTGATATGCCAGTTGTGCCCCTTTCTGGACCGTGACGCTTTACGCATGGTCACTCAAGCCCTCGTCACCTCCTGCCTGCACTATTGTAATGCTCTTTACATGGGGCTTCCCTTGAGGTGCACCCGGAGGCTCCAGCTAGTTCAGAATGCGGCCGCGTGGGGGATTCTGGGAGCCTCTAGATGCTCCCATGTAACATGTCTCCTGTGCGAGCTGCACTGGCTGCCTGTGGCTTTCTGGGTGCGCTTCAAGGTGCTAGTAACAACTTTTAAAGTGCTCCATGGCAAGGGACCTAGGTACCTGCAAGACTGTCTCCTACCAAATACTTCCCTTCGACCAGTCCGCTCCCACAGAGCGGGCCTCCTCAGGGTGCCGTCAGCCAGTCAATGTCAGCTGGCGACCCCCAGGGGGAGAGCCTTCTCTGTGGCAGCTCCCGCCCTCTTGAATGACCTGCCCCCTGACCTCCGCACAACTACGGACCTACGCCTGTTTCGCCGAGCCCTGAAGACCCCTCTTTCGTGCGGCCGGCCTGGTGTAGCTTTTAATCTGGTTTTATTGGGGTTTTATTGTACATTTTAGAGCAGGCCTAGATTTTAATTTATTTTTAGCATAGGTGTTTATATTGATGTTTTTATTGTTGTTTTTATCATTGCCTGTTCACCGCCCTGAGTCCCGCAAGGGAGAAAGGGCGGTATACAAATTTGAATAAATTGAAATTGAAATATATTAATTTAAATAGATTAGATTGTTTGTAAAGGTGATGTTAAATGAAAAAGTTAAAGTAGTCTTCGCCTAATGATCCTAATTGGGACCAGAAACTCTGGCCCAAAGCAAACAGTTGCTTAAATGAGAAATCATCTGACTACAGTTGTGCTTCGTATCTCGAAAGAGACAAGATATATTGCTTCACGTTTTTCGCTTTTGTTTGCTTCCCAATCATTTGGAGTGCTCTAGTGTTTGCTTACTGTCTTGCACACATTGAAAGCAATGTGATCATGCCACATCCCAGGAAAGACAAAAGAAAGACTGTCTATAGAAATCAATCTTTTCTCTCTCTCTCCACATCCCAAAAGCAGAACAGAGAAACTGGTAAGGAAGGGATTTCAAGAGAATAATTTGTACGTGGGCTACACTCATGGCTGCCTAGGCTGCCAGCACGATCACATTGTTTTGGATGTGTAGAAGAGCCAACAACTTGTTTTCTTGCAATCCCTTTCTTTCCAAACAATCTGCTCTGCAAGGAGGGGAAGGGGAGAGGAAAAGAGAAGAAAAAAACAGAACAGGCGGAGGACTATAATGGTGATCACATGACTAAAGGATGCCGTAAAGGTTGTAAATGGGCCATAAAGTTATTTTTTCAGTAATTATTTAGCTGACTGTCATAACTTTGAACTGTTCCCTAAAAAATAGTCCATAAGTGAAGACTATCTGTATTCAGGAATATAAACACAGCTGACTGGTTTGTAAACCATGATTTATAGTTTTACATTTTGTATGAACTACTCAAGTGTACTCTATTTAAAGAAATTCTTTAATGAAATGAATAGAGCCGTCTCAAAATTCATTTGGCAAGGTAAAAAACCCAGAATTAAACTGAAAATGATGCAGGAACCTAGAATTAGAGGGGGATTTGGCCTCCCCAATTGGCAGCTTTATTATCAGGCGGCTTTATTAATTTGGATTAAAGAATGGATGACCCTGAGAAGAACACGGCTCCTGACTATTGAAGGCTGGGGCCTACAGTATGGTTGGCACTATTATATTTGGCCCAGTTCAGAGCGACCCAAACACTTCAATGACCATCTTGTGCGTAGGACCTTGAGTTATTCTTGGGAGAAGTTGAGGAGGAAGTTATATTTGAAGGTGCCATGCGGAATCTCTACTCAGGAAGCCTTGTCTACCCAACACGATATAGAGGGGAGAAGATCTTGACATATGAGGAGATCTTAGATTCACAGGGGAATTTGAAGACCAGGGAATCATTAGCTTCGCAAGGATACCATATCGACTGGTGGCCATATTCCCAGATATTCTCAAGATACAAAAAAGATCAGAAGACTGAAGGGATATATCCCTATAAACAAGAACTGGACAAGGTTCTTTTTGGAACAGAGAAAGGGATGCTCTCCAAGTGTTACGGACATCTATTGTTATTAGACGTAGGGGAAGAAGTGGTCAAAGACTGCATGATTGCTTGGGGATGGAATATAGGACGCACACTGGACTTTCAAAGTTGGGAAGAAATCTGGTTCAAAAATATGAAATTGACTATGGCAGCCTCGTATAAGGAAAATACATATAAAATGATATATCGGTGGCATCTACCCCCGGCAAGACTTGCCAGAATGTTCCCTGGGACCATGCCTAATTGCTGGAAATGTGGTCACAGAGAGGGGACCTATTTCCATCAGTGGTGGACCTGCCCAATGGCGATTAAATACTGGAAAAAAATCAGGCAGTGGTTAATAGAAATCACCCAACATCGATTAGATTTGAAACCTGAAACCTTCCTGTTAGGACTTAAACCCCCAGATATCAACATGGAGATATGTTTTTTGGTGTTGCACATAATTATTGCGGCAAGATTGGCATTTGCCCAGGAATGGAAGAGTGATCAAATACCAATGGATAGGGCAGTAATAAACAAAATTAATGAGTGCGCAGAATCGGATAGATTAACAAAATTAATTAAAGGAAAAAAGGACTCAGAATTCTAAAACTCGTGGAAGAGGTGGTATAACTGGATACGGGAATGACCGAATAATAACAACTGAAGCAATAATATATGTTTAAATCAGATATTGGTAAATAATATCAATCAGAAATTAAAGGACGAATAAGAATTGATGAAGTAGGTAGGTTAACTAGATGGGCTGTATATAGTGTAAATGTTGGTGTTAAATATTAGGCCTATTATTAGGATGGTAATGTTAAGTTTGGTTATTTAAATGTTATCACTTTCTCGCGCTGTGACGGCAATATGTTTAAAATTATGTTTGTATGATTTTATTTTTATAAGAATAAATAAAAAAAATATTATTAAAAAAAGTGTACTCTATTTAATAAACAATTATTGATCAAATCCTGTGGATTTGATTCTTCTGAATCACATTCTAACATTTCTGAAACATTGTGCTAAAAAGCCTCGCTGAAATGCGAGGCAAAACCTCTGTAAAAATGTGGTGTCTTTTTCAGCATAGATTCTCGATGTTCAGAGAACCCAATTAAAAGTATATTAAATATAAACAGAGAGTTTTTCCTAAGCATTATAGTATATTCCTGAAAGTTCCCAGCACGTCCTAATGAATATGCATCTAGATTAAGAGCAACCAGCTACAATAGGGCCTAACAGACTCTGTTATTATATCCTATCTTAATATAGTTCTAGTCTTACTGTTGAATTGATTTTCTGGTCTGGTCTCTCTAGTGGGTTTTTTCTCACTTAAAAAATAATTACCTCAGAGACAGGGCCAACTAATGGATTAGAAGCACAAGAAAAGAGGCTCAGGTTAAACATCAGCAGGATTTTTGGGACTGTATGAGTTGTCAGCCAGTGGAGCAGACTACCATATGAGTAGAGTTGGCATACTCTGGGCCACATCAGTGAAGCCAGTCCATCAGAAGCTTAAAGCCTAAATTTAACCCGATTCTTAAAGTTGCCAAGGTTGAAAAACACTCCTTTAAGCTTTGTCCATTTCGGTTTAACCAAGAAGTCCATTCTGTTAATTATCAGGGATATCTTGAAATGTAGAGACCAAGCAAAAGTTATAAAAAATATTTTATTATTTTCATGGGTATGTTTTCTAATATAAAATTCCATTTTATTTAATAATTTTTACACAGACATTTTTAACTGTTGCAAAATATAAAGAAGAACAGGAATTAGAATATAAACATAGCATTTTAGATAAAAAGTGGCTGAAAATCTGGGTGCGTCTTATACACTGAATACAGCATTTTTATTTTTATTTTTTGCCTCCTGAAGCCCCACCCCCTTCACCAAAATGGCTGTGAAGATCCTCATGGAGAGCTTTTAGAGAGTTTCTGAGGGCTGGGGTGGGCAGAAATGAGCAAAAATCAGCCCGTTTGTTGACCTCCACAGCCCCCAGCAGCACTCTATAAGCCTCCATAAGGCAATGTGTACTATTTTTATGACAAAAAGTGACCCATTTTTGTGAAAAATGGACCATTTGTTGCTAGTTTTTACCCCCCCCCCCCATGGGCCATTTTGGGGAGGTTTGCAGAGTGCAAAAACTTTTTTTTTCTTTTTCAGAAGACTGTTTAGTTAGTGGGGTTGATGAGAATTACATTGGTCAAGTGCTGTGCCAGCAGAAACAGTTTTAGGTGCTACAGGTTGTCAGCGATTTCCTTTGCCAGCACATGGATAAATACACCTGGAAACATCTACCTACCTACCTACTCTCTCTCTCCCTCCCTCCCTCCCTACTGTATTTCTCTCTCTCTCTATCCCTCTACCTACCTACATATCTACATACTCTCACTCCCTACCTACCTACTGTATTTCTCTCTCTCTCCCCTCTATCTACCTATATACCTACCAACCTACCTACTCTCTCTCCCCCCTACATATCTATTGCATTTCTCTCTGTATCTTTTTCTATTTCTCTCTCTCTATCCCTCTAGCTATCTACACTCTCTCCCTCCCTCCCTACTCTCTTTCTCTCTCTCTCCCTCCCTTTATTTACCTAACTACTTAACTGTTAGATTTGCAGGAATTCAGTCCGAGACAGGCTAGTCATTGTAACAGGTTTATTTGCAAATGAACAAGAAACTATGTACAGGTTCAAAGTGCGGTTCTGCAAGGCTTCCCCGTTTTGACAGCTATTTATACTTAATTTAATTTTAATTTAATTTAATTTAATTTAATTATTAGACTTATAAACCGCCCCCTCTCCCCGAAGGGACTCGGGGCGGTGTACAGGAAAAAATTAAAAAACCATATGAAACATACAATATATACAAAGTTAAAAACGAATTAAATTAATCTGTACTAAAATTTAAGAACATTAAAATAGAAACCCTCCTAAGCCTAAGCTCAAAGTGGGAAAAACCTTAGCCAGACAGAAGTCTGAATCTGGCCAGATCTTGGCCAATCAGACGCGACTGGCTGTTACATTGTTTAACAGACCTCCGGGTCAATCTTAGTTCACCAGACTGAATGGCTGGTCATAGGTTGAGGATATAACACCCCTTTCCCCCCAGTTCCTGCGCATGCGTTATAGATAACTGTCAGTCCAAACGGCTGCGCACGCGTAGTCCTTTAAATAGGCGGGGCGGTGTCGGATCCGCCCTGAACGCCTCAGTTTCGCCGGAGAACTTGCGGGGGTAAGGGGCTCCTGTTGAGGCTCCTCCCCACGGGGAGTGGAGTTCCAGGGTGCGTCACTGCGGCCTACCCCCGGAGGTGGAGTCAGCTGAGGTGAAGACGAACAACTCAGATAAGTTAAAGCGAGGGGGCGTGGAGGCCGGCCCTGGACTGAGGCGTGGCCGCTGGTGATTGTTAAACTGTTCTGTTGAGTCTCCTTGTGGGGCGGTTTGTGAAGTTTCACCGCGGAAGGCTGGCGCCTCGAATTGTTGGTTAAATGGATAGTCTGGAACAGAAAACTTTGAAACTTGTAAACCCTCTTGCGCCTCGGCTTGAGAAAACTGATGTGGCCCAAATGCGGCACACGGGCAGGACTGGCCTGGAGTGGCAAAGGCCGGCGATTGCAGGTGGCGCCTCAGCTGATCCAGGTGACACTGCCACTCAGTTCCATTGGACAGCCCGACCCTATAGGAACAGGGGCCGGTTAGGTCAATGATGGATGCTGGCATCCAGCGCAGATCCCCCGAATAAATCTTAGCCCAGACCAGGTCACCCTTAGCAAAGAGGTGGGAAGGGGCATCCCCCAGGTTGCTCGGCTGCACCCCGTCATAGTTGGGGTGCAGTCTGTCCAAAGTGGTCCGCAGGCGTCGACCCATCAAGAGCTCAGCGGGGCTCTTCCCTGTGGCCGGGCAAGGAGTGGAATGCTGACCCATGAGGTAAGCAGCCACCCTTGCAGGCCAGTCTCCCTTATCCAGCCGGGCCAAGGCCTCCTTGATCGAGCGCACAGTTCGTTCCGCATGGCCGTTGGACGCCAGGTGATAGGGAGCTACTGGCGCGTGGTGGATCCCTTGTGAGGCCAGGAATTCCTGGAAGGTGGTGGAATGGAATTGCGGGCCATTGTCGGACACAAGGGTGTCTGGCAATCCATGCGTCGCGAAAAGGCGACGCAAAGCCCGGACCGGGCTCTCCGCCGTGGTAGAGGCCATGAGTACGCGTCCACCACCACCAGGAAGGACTGGCTGTGGAAGGGACCCACGAAGTCAATGTGGACCCGGGACCAAGGGCTTTTGGGGATGTCCCATTACCTGGGGGGAGAAACCGGCGGGGAAGGACGGGACGATTGGCAGGTTGGACACGCAGCGACCCAGGCGGCTACCTCTGCGTCCATGCCGGGCCACCAAACATAGCTCCTGGCCAATGCCTTCATTTGAGCTATGCCAGGGTGGGTAGCATGGAGAGACTGTAGCACCTGATGTCGCAAGGGAGGAGGAACGATGACCCGGTCCCCCCAGCACAAGCAGCCGCAATGGAGCGAAAGCTCCATCTGGCGTGTCTTGTAGGGCCGAAACTCATCGGCCACGCTGCCCGAAGGCCACCCACGCAGAACCCATCTGGACAATTGGGTGAGGACAGGGTCAGACTGGGTGTGGGCAGCGACGTCCGAAGAGGACAAGGGGATGTCGGACTCAGCAACGGCCAGGACGGAGAGAGACGGAACTGGCGTGGGTCCACCTCGGGGAGGGAGCAGCGGCTAAGGGCAGCGGCGTGCCCTATCTGCTTGCCTGGACGGTATAGCAGCGTATAGTCATACGCTGCTAGGAACTCCGTCCACTGGGTCATCCTGGGAGGGAGGGGTGGGGGGGTGGCGATTATGGTTAGGGAAGGTCTTGAGCCGAAGGAGACTGTGATCCCTCAGACAACCGGGTGTGAGTCTCTCCTCATGAAGTGGGGCCTAGGGAGGCAGTTGGGTGTGTTAGTTGTATACCTGGCTCCTCGCTATGCAACAACAGCCCTGCCTGAGCTCCTAGAGGTGATAGCCGAGGCAGCGGTTGAGACCCCCAGACTTTTGGTCATGGGGGACTTCAACCTGCCGTCGGTAGGCGAAACCTCTGGTGCAGCTCGGGAGTTCATGGCTTCCATGACAGCCATGGACCTGACCCAGGTAGTTTTAGGCCCTACCCACGAGGGTGGACACACCCTGGATCTTATCTTCGTCTCGGGACAGTGGAGTCGTGATCTGGGAATAGGGGATTTAGCTATCACACCCCTGTCATGGACAGATCACGCTCTCCTTCGGCTGGACTTTCCGATTGCCGCACCTCACCGCGGGGAGGCGGAGCCTGATATTCCTATATGGTTCCGCCCCAGGCTCCTGATGGACCCGGTAAGGTTCCAGAGGGAGCTTGGGCCAATTCCTGTGAACTTGCCCCACGACTCGACTGAGGACCTAGTGGCCGCATGGTTAAGTCGCGCCCTTGCGGCCTCTCTTGCGGCGATGAACCACCCAGGCTCCTTGGTTCACTGAGGAGCTTAGGGAGATGAAATGCCACAAGAGACGCCTAGAGAGCAGATGGAGATCTTCTCGCTCCGAAGCCGACCGAACACTAGTTAGAACCTATATTAGGACTTACTTAATGGCGATATGGGTGGCCAAATGCGGGTATTGTACCACCCTTATTGCATCCACAGATAACCGCCCTGCCGCCCAACAGAGGCTGCGGGAAGTCCCTCTACAGGGTCGAGCAGAGGAATTTGAGATTTATCTGCAGGAGAAAATCACTCGGATTTGGAATGAGCTACCCTCCATCGACAGTGGTCCAGTCGGACGGTCCGAGGCTGTTCTTGAGACACCATCTTGGGAGGAGTTTGACTTTGTTACTACCGAGGAGATGGACAAGTTGTCAAAGAGACTTAAGGCTACCACATGTTTATTGGACCCGTGTCCCTCCTGGCTTGTACTGGCATCCTGGGAGACGACACGAGGCTGGCTCCAGGGCATTGTCAATGCATCTTTGAGTGAGGGGTCCTTGTCTGCTGTCTTGAAAGAGGTGGTAGTAAGGCCCCTCCTCAAGAAGCCGTCCCTGGATCCAGCATTATTAGAGAACTATCGTCCGATCTCCAACCTTCACTTTTTAGTGAAGGTTGTAGAGAGTGTGGTAGCTCAACAGTTTCCGTGACACTTGGAGAAAGTTGGTTATCTAGACCCGCGCCAGTCCGGCTTCCGACCCGGTCACAGCACTGAGACGGCATTGGTCGCATTGATTGATGATCTCTGGAGGGCGCGGGATAGAGGATATTCCTCTATCCTAGTCCTATTAGACCTCTCAGCGGCTTTTGATACCATCGACCATGGTATCCTATTGCGCCGACTGGAGGGGTTGGGGCTGGGAGGCACCGTTCTGCGGTGATTCTCATCCTACCTCTCTGGTCGGTTGCAGTATGTGTTGGCAGGGGGGCAGAGGTCGGCCTCGAGACCCCTCGTATGTGGGGTTCCTCGGGTCGGTCCTCTCGCCCCTACTATTCAACACATATATGAAGCCGCTGGGCGAGATCATCCGTGGTTTTGGGGTGGGATATCATCTGTACGCTGATGATACTCAGCTGTACATATCCACCCCAGACCACCCCAACGATGCCGCAGAGGTGATGTCCCGGTGTTTGGAGGCCGTACGGATCTGGATGGGTAGTAACAAACTCAGGCTCAACCCGTCCAAGACTGGGTGGCTGTGACTTCCAGTACCCCGGTTCAGCCAGATTACTCCAACTCTGGCCATTGGGGGCGAAACACTGGCCCCCGTGGAGAGGGCGCGCAATTTGGGTGTCCTCCTGGATTCCCAGCTGTCCATGGAGGACCATGTGGCGGCCGTGGCCAGGGGGGCGTTCCATCAGGTACGCCTGATGCGCCAATTGCGCCCCTTACTGGACCAGGCTGCCCTGCGCACAGTCACTCAAGCACTCGTGACGTCTCGACTCGACTACTGTAATGCTCTCTACATGGGGCTTCCCTTGAGGTGCACTCGAAAGCTGCAGTTAGTCTAGAATGCAGCCGCGCGGGTGATTACGGGGGCGCCCAGACACTCCCATATAACACCGATCCTGCACGAGCTGCACTGGCTTCCTGTGGTCTTTCGGGTGCGCTTCAAGGTTCTGACGACCATCTTCAAAACGCTCCATGGCTCGGGACCTAGTTACATGCGAGACCGTCTCCTGCCCCATACATCCCTAAGACTGATACGCTCCCACAGAGAGGGCCTTCTCAGGGTGCCGTCGGCCGGACAATACCGACTGGCGACACCCAGGGGAAGAGCCTTCTCTGTGGTGGGCCCAGGCCTTTGGAACGATTTACCGCCTGAACTTCGTACCATCTCCGACCTCCGCCTCTTCCGCAAGTGCCTAAAGACACATTTGTTCCATCTAGCCAGCCTAGCGTAACCTCCATAATGACTTTTAGACAGTTTTAAATTTTGGGGATTTTAATTTGGTTTTAGTGCAGGATCTTTATTAAATAAGTTTTTTAAATTTTTTATGTGATTTTGTATGTATTTTAATATTCCTGTGCGCCGCCCTGGGTCCGTTTGAAGAAGGGCGGGGTATAAATTTAATAAAATAAAATAAATAAAGAGGATGGGGGGGGGGTCGGACGGTCACCGGCCAACAGCCCAAGGAGAGGCTTGTGGTCGGTGACAACGGAAAAGGTCCACCCATACAGATAGGTGTGGAACTTTTTAATCCCGGACACCACAGCCAGAGCCTCCTTGTCAATCTGGCTATAGTTTCTCTCCGTGGGAGACATTGTCCAGAAATAAAAAGCAATTGCGGCCGCTGAGCCATCAGGCAGGACATGGCTCAGGACAGCCCCCAGGCCAAACGGGGAGGCATCGCATGCCAGAATCAGAGGGAGCCTGTCATCATACTGGACTAGGAGAGCCTCTGATGTTAGCATAGCTTTGACAGCTGCGAACGCATGCGCTTCGCGGTTACCCCAGCGCCAGGCCATGGATCGGTCGAGTAACCGATGCAGCGGCTCAGCTAGCGATGCCTTGTGGGGGATGAATGGCGCGTAAAAATTCAAAAGGCCGAGGAATGCCTGCAGCTCCGCTTTAGAGGCAGGAGTGGGGGCGTTTTGTATTGCCTCAACCTTAGAGGGGGTGGGGTGAATTCCCTGGGCGTCAATCATGAAGCCCAGGAATTCGACCTGCGGCGCAGCAAATGTGCATTTGCTGCGCTTCAATTTTAAGCCCGCACCCCTGAAAATCGAGAGGACCTTCCGTAATATTTTGGCGAGTTCTGATATGCTTGATGAAGCTATCAGAACGTCATCAAAATAAGGAACAATGCCAGGGAGCCCATGGAGCAAATGATCCAAGAGGCTCTGGAAGATCCCGGGGCCACGGAAACGGCAAATTGTAAATGGCGACAGCAAAAAGCCCCTCAGTGGGTGACGATGGTCTGCATCTCCGCAGCCTCATCATCCACCGGGAGCTGTTGGTAGGCCTGCGCCATATCCAGTTTCGTGAATATGCAGCCCCTTCCTAATGAGTGGAGTAGGTCCTCCACAACCGGAACCGGGTATGGGTTCACCTGAAGTCCTCGGTTTATGGTGGATTTGTAGTCGGCGCATATGCGGATGGACCCGTCGGGCTTAATGGGGACCACTATTGGGGTCTCCCATTTCGCCTGGTCAACGGGTTCGAGCACGCCCTGCGCCACCAAATGGTCCAACTCTGCCTCCACCTTGGGCTTTAGCGCGAACGGCAAACTGCGGGCCTTCAGACGGATTGGAGCAACCTGAGGGTCTACGTTGAGCGAGACTGGGGTGCCTTTGTAGGCGCCCAGGCGGCCGTCAAAAACGTCGCTGAACCCGTCCAGCACATCCTTAACCGGGGAATTGGCCGGCACGCTATGCACTCCTTGGATGGACAGGCCCAGGGCTTTAAACCAGTCCAGTCCGATGATAGTGGAGAGGGGGTTTGCCACCACCAGAACGGGTAGGGATCCGTGAAACGACCCGTAGTCCACCCGCACAACCCATTTCCCCAGAGTGGGAATTGCGGAGCCCTGATAGTCTTTAAGGATGGTCAGGGAGGGAGAGAGATCCTTCTTCCTTAAGGTAGGGTGTAACTTCGAGAGCTGCGCCCAGGACAAAATTGAACGGGAAGATCCGGAATCCACCTCCATGGACACTCCCACCCCCTCCAGACAAACCACTGTCTTTAGGCGCGTACTGTCTGTGGGCTCATAGCAGACGGCCGGAGGAGTCTCGGAGAGGGCGAAGCATTCTGTAGGTTGGCTTGTCTGGCGATTTGGATGCTTCGGTGGAGTAGCATGTCGTTGGGGCGGAGGTCTGACAGTTGGGGACGCAGCAGACGGTGTAGCTGGATTCGTGGCTCTGCAGACGGCAGCCAGGTGGCCCTTGCGGCCGCAGCGGTGACACACGGAGGATTTGAAGGGGCAGCCTGGCCTCTGATGATCCCCTCCGCACCCTAAACAGGGAATGGGGCGGTTGGCGGAAGGGCAGTGTGACTTTCGTCCCGTTATGCGCATGCAGGTGACCTGGTCGTCGTTGTCGGAGTCGTCCAGCAGTGCGAGCTCGTCTACCAGATAGGCTTTTGGAGACGGGAAAAGAGGGGGGCGAGCGCGGCCCATGTCGGCCGTGGATAGCTCCGACAACTCGGCAGCGCAAGCCTCTTCCACTGCCTGCTCGAGGGTGATAACGGTTTTGGTGAGGAGCCGGCGTTTTAGGCGGACGTCCCTGACGCTGCAGACGAATTGTTCTAGCAAGGACTCTTCGAGGAACGTGGCAGGGAATTTGCAGGGGATCGCCGTCGCTCTTAGCACCTGGAGGAATTGGGCAATCGATTGGGTTGGCTGCTGCACGCACTGCCGGAAGGCGTATCGGTGTGCAATTCTAGATGGCACCAGGGCGTAGTGTGCACGGAGGCAGCCGAGGAGATCGTCCCATGGCACCTCGTGCACCGTGGCCAGTGCGGCGACGGTTCTTGTGGTCGCAAAGAGTTCGGGGCCGCCGCATCCTAGGAAAATGCTGAGTTTCCGTGCGGGGGACAGCTCGCTGAAATCGTTAGCAATCAAAAAACATTCGAACCGGGCCAGGAATGAAGCCCATTGCTCTTTCGTAGCGTCGAACGGTGCGAAGGGCGGCATCATCGTCATCGTGCCGGTCGTCCCTCACCCGTCTAGCCGGAACAACGGGAGGCTCCTTCCCAACGGCCGGAAGGCAATACTAGGCCTGCTCCCAAAACCTTCGTCGCCAGTGTTAGATTTGCAGGAATTCAGTCCGAGACAGGCTAGTCATTGTAACAGGTTTATTTGCAAATGAACAAGAAACTATGTACAGGTTCAAAGTGCGGTTCTGCAAGGCTTCCCCGCTTTGACAGCTATTTATACTTTAGCTCAAAGCGGGAAAAACCTTAGCCAGACAGAAGTCTGAATCCAGCCAGCCGCGTCTTGGCCAATCAGACGCGACTGGCTGTTACATTGTTTAACAGACCTCCAGGTCAATCTTAGTTCACCAGACTGAATGGCTGGTCGTAGGTTGAGGATATAACATTAACTTCTCTCTCTCTCTCTCTCTCTCTCTCTCTCTCTCTCTCTCTCTCTCTCTCTCTCTCTCTCTCTCTCTCTCTCTCTCTCTCCCCCTCCCTCTCTCTCTCTCTCTCTCTCTCTCTCTCTCTCTCCTACCTACCTACCTACCTACCTACCTACTGTATTTCTCTCTCTCTCCCTCTCTCTCTCCCTCTATCTACCTACCTACTTTTTAAAGAAAAAAATTTCCTCTTCAAAACCTGATTACGTCTTATACTCCGGTGCATCTTATACTCTGAAAAATACGGTAATTATCCCAAAAGAAGAAAATGCCGTACTACCCCCACACACACATAAAAAGAACATAGCCTTTCATTGAAAGCCCATATCCTTTAAATTTCTGGATTCAGTATTAAAATTTAAGCAAAAATTCAGCCTACGTGTTGGTTAATCTGTAGTCCAGCTGATAACTATCTACCAGATAATGAAGAACTAATCCATATTAGGACTTCAGTCTTTTAGTTAATAGTTTCATCTATCACATAGGTACACACTTCAAATATTTAATTATATCAGAGACAAAATACAGAAATTTAATTATCATCCCTTTTAATTATGATTATACATTAGCTATGAAGTTTTATAGAACTTTGTCCTTCTACAAAAGTAAGTGAAATCTGAACTTTTCAATCACAAAAGAGACATTAACACTTTGGATGATACTCTGTTATCATATGGATTTAATAATTCTCCAATGCATTCAAATCTAAAAAGAAAATATAGATGAGCATCAAATATGTATTTAATAATGTAATATTAATTAAAGAGAGACAGAAGGTAGAGACTGGATAATGCATCTGGCACAGGTAAAGAGAAATCTTTACCTATCTTAATAAAAGGTGAAGGCCATGTCTTCTTATATGTTTTATATTAATTGGATTTCTATCCCATGACTAATTGTCATCTAGTCCAACTCCCTGCCTAGGCAGGAAGCCCTATACCGTTTCAGACCAATGGCTATCCAACATCTTCTTAAAGACTTGCAGTGTTGGGGCATTCACCACTTCTGGAGGCAACTTCTGTTCCACTGATTAATTGTTCTAACTGTCAGGAAATGTCTCCTCAGTTCTAAGTTGCTTCTCTCCTTGATTAGTTTCCACCCATTGCTTCTTGTTCTACCCTTAGGTGCCTTGGAGAATAGTTTGATTCCCTCTTCTTTGTGGCAACCCCTGAGATATTGGAACACTGGTATCATGTCTCCTCTAGTCCTTCTTTTTATTAAACTAGACATACCCAGTTCATACAACCATTCTTCATATGTTTTAGTCTCTAAGTTATGTTTAATAAATTCACCAGTGGGGAAAAAAAACTTCTTGAGAAGAACTAGACATAGTAAAACACTATATATACCTTGGCAAATGAATCTCAATGGAATATGATACAATAAAGGAAACTGAACGATGTGTTAAATGTGGTTGGCAGGCTTTTTGGCAAGCTAAGTATAATTATGAAGAACAACCTCCCTCTATACCTGAAGATAAAGGTTTTTGATCAGTGTGTGTTACCTGTTCTAACATGCCAGTGAAATGTGGGCACTAATCTCACAATCAATACAAACCTGCAAAAACAAAGAGCCATGGAAAGATCCATGCTTGGCTTTACAAGATGGAAAGACCTGCACAGGGATTAGAGAACAAACAAAAGTATACAATATTATCAAAAGAGTAAAAGAATTGAAATGCAAATGAGCTGATCACATAACAAGAAAATTGAGGGCAGGTGAACCAAGGCGGTCATAGAATAGAGCAGGGGTCCCCAACCTTTGCAACTTTAAGTCTGAAGGACTTCAGCTCCCAGACTTCTCCAGCCAGCTAAACTGGCTGGAGAATTCTGGGAGCTGAAGTCCTTCAGACTTAAAGTTGCAAAGGTTGGAGACCCCTGGAATAGAGCCCACTTGATAAAATGAACCATCTGCAAAAGAGATCTAAAATAGGTGGATCGACAACAGCAAATATTGCAGGCCCAATTGACAAATGGAAGTTCAGGGCCTTATTGGTTGGAAACATACATATATACATACATGAAGAGGAATTTGTGAAACATCTGACAGAGTAATTTGGACCCATTTTCAGTTGGAGTCAAACATGGAGTATATGCATATTCCTGGGGAGCAGCCTTGCCTAATTATTTTATCCTTTTGGATCTAATGAAGTGAACAGTGTAACTATAGGTGGTAGCTTGAGAGAGTCACAGAGGAAATGGATTATCTGGATTATCTGGACCTTTTCCTGATCGCACTTGTTGATAATCTCTGGCAAGAGCAGGATGAGGCTAGCGCATCTATCCTTCGTCTTCATAACTTCTGAGTAGCCTTCAGTACCACTGACCATAGTATCCTTTTCAGTTGGCTGCAGGATTTGGGCTGGGCAGTGCAATCTTGCACTATTTGCCTACTTTTTCTAAGACTGGTCCCAATAACTGTTAATAGGGAATGAAAGTTCAGTCCACAGCCACTCTTTTGATCTATATGTGGAAGATCTGTACGTGGAAACCAGGGTTGAGTTGAATCTTGGTAACACCAAGTGGTTATAGATGTGTTGGGCTCCAGGATTCGGAACTGACTGATTTCCATGACAGTCAGAACTGCTTAATATTTTTGCAGAAACAAAATGCCCCAATCATTTAATGGTAAAATATATGCTTCAAATTTTACCCAGAAAATAAATTACACAATTGTACAGTAGCATCCAATGAAATGCAGCCTTTATCTTTCCTACTATATCTGTCTGCCTGTCTATCACTAAAACTCTCACTTTCATGATCTTTAACTTGGCAAAACTGTGCATCATAGGGAAACATTGGTTTTTTGAACCAATGTATCTCAAATAAGCTAATTTACAGAATATGTCCAAACTCCAGGACCCATGACTCCCGAAGGAATGAAATTGTGCTTCTGGCTGCTGCTGCAATGAATTGTGGCTGCTTCAGTATTACTGGCTGCTGCTGCTGCAATAACACGACCTTCATGTGCAACCTTCTATGACAGTTTCCCAGGTAGTATTACAAACCTTTGCACCCTCTCCCTTCCCTACACATACAGCATACTCCCACATATTCTTCCTGGCCTATGCTGTCCCTGTGCACCTACCCCCCTTTTTTTTATAAACAATTTTTATTGGTTTTTACAATATGTATAGGAAAAGGGTTGTAGGGTAAAAATGACATTTTAGTGGCTTTCATGCCGGAGGTGGTGGTCCTCCCAAAACTTCATACAAATACATTTTTTAAAATAAAAATTCAAATTCAAATTGAAATTTATTCGATTTATAAACCGCCCCCTCTCCCCAAAGGGACTCGGGGCGGTGTACAGGAAAAATTAAAACACCATATAAAACATACAATATATACAAAGTTAAAAATGAATTAAATTAAACCTGTACTAAAATTTAAAAACATTTAAAATACAACCCACCTAAGCTAAAATTCCCTAAAGTCTAATATCCATATACGTATTTGGCAGATGTTGTATTGAGAGAGTCAAAACTGTTACGCAAGACCAGCTTGCTGAAAGAGATAGGTTTTAAGTGAACGGCAAAAGAGGGGAAGGTCCGTGATAGTGCGAAGTTCGGGGGGTAGGTCGTTCCAGAGGGCCGGCCCTGCCACAGAGGCCCTACCCCTGGGTACCGCAAGCCGGCACTGACCAGCGGTTGGTACCCTCAGTAGGCCCTCTCTGTGGGAGCGTATTGGACGCAGGGAGGTATGTGGCAGGAGACGGTCCCGCAAGTAGCTAGGCCCCGAGCCATGGAGCGATTTGAAGATGGTAACAAGCACCTTGAAGCGCACCCGGAAGGCCACCGGTAGCCAGTGCAGCTCGCGCAGGAGAGGTGTTATGTGGGAGTAACAAGAAGCTCCCATAATCCCCCGCGCGGCCGCATTCTGAACCAACTGGAGCCTCCGGGTGCACCTCAAGGGGAGCCCCATGTAGAGAGCGTTACAATAGTCTAAGCGAGATGTCACGAGTGCCTGAGTGACAGTGCGGAGGGCATCTTGGTCCAGAAAGGGACGCAACTGGAGTACCCGGCGAACCTGGTAGAATGCCCCCCTCGTCACTGCCGTCACATGGTCGTCTAGGGACAGCCGGGAATCCAGGAGGACGCCCAAGTTGCGAGCCCTTTCCGCAGAGGCCAATGACTCGCCCCCGATAACCAGCGATGGAGTAAGCTGGCTATGCCGAGATGCCGGAAGCCACAGCCACTCGGTCTTGGACGGGTTGAGCCGAAGTTTGTTACTTCCCATCCAGAGCCGCACGGCTTCTAAACACCGGGACATCACTTCGACGGCATCGTTGGGGTGGTTGGGGGTAGATATGTACAGCTGGATATCATCAGCGTACAGATGGTACTCTACACCACAACCATGGATGATCTCACCCAGCGGCTTCATGTAGATGTTAAACAGGAGGGGTGAGAGGACCGACCCCTGAGGCACCCCATAAATGAGTGGTCTCGAGGTCGACCTCTGCCCTCCTGCCAATACAAATTGCGACCGACCGGAGAGGTAGGAGGAGAACCACTGTAAAACAGTGCCCCCCAATCCCAACCTCTCCAGTCGGTGCAATAGGATACCATGGTCGATGGTATTGAAAGCCGCTGAGAGATCTAATAGGACCAGGATAGAAGAAAAACCCCTATCTCTGGACCTCCAGAGATCATCCACCAACGGGACCAATGCCATCTCGGTGCTGTGGCCAGGTCGGAAGCCGGACTGGCGTGGGTCTAGATAAACAGTTTCCTCCAGGTGCCGAGAGAACTGCTGGACCACCACACTCTCTACAACCTTCGCCAAAAAGCGAAGGTTGGAGACCGGACGATAGTTAGTTAGCAATGCTGGGTCCAGGGAGGGCTTCTTGAGGAGGGTCTCACCATCGCCTCTTTAAGGGAGGCCGGCAAGAACCCCTCACTAAGAGAAGCGTTCACAATTCCCTAGAGCCAGCCTCATGTCACCTCCCAGGAGGCCAGTACCAGCCACGAGGGACACGGGTCCAATAAACATGTGGTGGCATTCAGTCGCCACGGCAACCTGTCCATGTCTTCGGAAGTAACAAAGTCGAACTCGTCCCATAAAATGGTCTAAAGACCTGCCTCGGACGGTCCGCCCAGATCTATCGAAATGGAAGCCAAGTCGTCCCGAATCCGAGCGATTTTGTCCTGCAGATATCTTCCGAACTCCTCTGCTCTACCCTGCAAAGGAGCTTCCCGTGACCCCTGATGGAGAAGGGAGCGGGTCACTCTAAACAGGGCGGCAGGGCGGTTATCTGCGGACGCAATAAGAGTGGCAAGATGACTACGTTTTGCCACTCTTATTGCCACTAGGTAGGTCTTTGTGTAAGACCTCACTAGTGTTCGGTCGGATTCGGAACGAGTGGACCTCCATCTGCTCTCTAGGCGTCTTTTGCGGCGCTTCATCACCCTTAGCTCCTCAGAAAACCAAGGGGCCAGGGTGGATCAGCGCCGCGTGAGAGGCCGCAAGGGCACGACCCAGTCCAAGGCCCCTGTGGCCGCACTATTTCATGCGGCCACTAAGTCCTCGGTCGAGTCGTGGGTGGGGGTTACAGGCATAGGCCCAAGCTCCGTCTGGAACCTCTCCTTGTCCATCAGGTGCCTGGGGCCGAACCATCTGGGAATCTCGGGTTCCGCCTCCCCGCAGTGGGGTGTAAAAAACAAAGGGCAAGCATACATATATGTTACATTGTATAGTTCATACGTTCAATCATGTTTTCCATTGCCATCTAGTTTCAACTATCACAGTAGGAATTTCAAATAAAGTCATTTTGGGATCTGAGTCTTTTTGCTATTGATTCTTCTTCTCCCTTCCCATGGCCCCCCCTGTTCCCTCTTCTTCGTCTCCTAGGAGTGAGGAGTGCTTTTGAAGAAAGGCCTCCGCCTCTCTTAATGTTTTAACTCTGATTCTACCTCCCTCCCAGAAGACCAACATTCCTTCTGGCAGTAACCATTTGAACCAAACTCCTTTTTTATATAATTTCTTAGAGAAGAAGGAATATTTCCTTCTTATCTCTCTAATTTTTTTTTGGAATTTGTTTCAAAATAGTAACTTCTTTTTCTAGATATTTCAAGGGCCTTCCCCGCTGGGCCCTCAATATCTCATCCCTTGTGGACCTCCTTAAAAATTTAATATGAACTTCTCTTGGTACATCATTTATTCTAGCGTATGCTGAGTTAATTCTATAAACCAGGTCCATATCCCACCAGAGTTGTTCTTTATTTCTTTTAATATAATCTGCTAAAATTGTACTCATAAGATCTTTAAGATCTTCTCCCTCTATCTCTGGTACGTTCTGGAACCTGAAAAAAAAGACATACTTTCAAATTCTATCTTGGTCATATGACCTCCCAGCTCTGCGCTTTCCTTCCTAATTTCCTTTACCTCTTCCCTCATCTCGAGCAATAATGGGAGCCTCTAGGTTTACCCACATAACACCACTCTTGCGCGAGCTGCATTGGCTGCCTGTTGTCTTTCGGGTGCGCTTCAAGGTGTTAGTTACCATCTTTAAAGTGCTCCATGGCTCGGGACCTAGTTATCTGCAGGATCGGATCCTGCCCCATACATCCCTGCGGCTGATTCGCTCCCACAGAGAGGGGCTTCTCTGGGTGCCGTCCACTAGGCTATGCCAGCGGGCGACGCCCAGGGGAAGGGCCTTCTCTGTGGTGGGCCCAGCCCTCTGGAACGACCTTCCCCCCGAAATCAGAACAACCACGGACCTCCGCTCCTTCCGTCAAAAATTGAAAACACACTTTTTCTGCTTGGCCGGCCTAGGTTAGTCTTCCGTCTTTCGATAAGGTTTTAGGTTTTTTTTAATGTAATTTAAATTTAGGGGATTTTAGCGCAGGGACAATTTCGGTTTAATTCGTATTTTAACTATTTATCTTTCTATGTATTTTATATTGGTTTTTATTCCCTGTGCACCGCTCCGAGTCCCTTTGGGGAGAGGAGGCGGTATAAAAATAAATTTTTTTTTATTATTATTATTATTATTATTATTATTATTATTATTATTATTATTATTATTATTATTATTATTATTATTATTATTATTATTATTATTATTATTATTATTATTATCTCAGCTGATCCCCCCTCTAATTCCTCACTTTTTGTTTGTTATCCATTGTACTTCTTTGTGTTTCCAACAGCTCTATTTTTAGACTTGTCAGCTCTTTTCGCATTTCATGTACATTTTTCATTATGTCCTGAAGCATCTCATTTGTTGACAATTCCTGGGTGCTCTCACCAGTCCCTTCTTTTTGCAACAATGCGGTGATCTTTGTCTGTTGCATAACTGGACTGGAGCGAGCTGATGATGGAGCAGAAAAGGACTTTCCAATGGGTAGTTTTTTAGAAGCCATTGTCTTGATTATAAGTTCTAATTTGTAGAAAAAATGGCATCAGAAAAGCAGGCAGCCGATGAAGTCCAAGGTATCGGAGCAGCTCGAATAAAAGTTCAGTCCGGGTAGCATATAAAACCAAGAAAACCAAGAAAAAAGGATTGTGTTATCAAAATCTAGATGTCCACATATTGGGAGAGATACCAAAGGTTTCCCGAGGAGAAGTTAAGATGGAAAATTTAAAGTCTTGCGATCTCAAACGCTGTATGGCAAGGGATTCCTCCAGAACCCCCTGTGCCCCCGGGGGGGCACACCAGGAGAGCAAGCGGTGGACGAGTACCAAAACACGTCTGTCGCCTACGAAAACTGGAATTCGAGTCCCTGTGCACCTACCCTGATGCACTTGGCTCCTCTTGCATGTCCCCATGCAGTTTTCCAAGCATGTGCTGCCCTATGCATACCTTCTCTGACCCATGTAGCACTGATGGGTACCCCTACATTTCCTTCCTGACTCATGGCCTCGTCCTCTTCCCCCCAATACCCCATCCCTGACCAGCACTTTTTGGGCAGTTCTAAGCAGCCAAAGATACCCTTCCCATCTTGCATAACCCCTCATATACCATCCCTGACTAATGCATTGCCTCTTACATACTTCTGCAGCAAAGAAAGAAAGAAAGAAAGAAAGAAAGAAAGGAAAGAAAGAAAGAAAGAAAGAAAGAAAGAAAGAAAAAAAGAAAGAAAGAAAGAAAGAAAGAAAGAAAGAAAAAGAAAGAAAGACGGGAGGGAGGAAGAATTCTGACATTCCCTGCCACAAGGAAACTTCACCACCAGGAAACTACTGCTCACACTGCTTTTTTGCTTTTTTTAATGTTTAGTATTTAAGGACCTGTGCATATTTGTATTTATTTTCTGTGTGTGTTTGTGCGCACACATCAATATCTATGTAACTGAAGGAAAGAAAAAAATGCAGCTACATGACCACTTTCTCTTTCAGTTACATATCCATTGGTGTGTGTGCAGAAACATATTTAAGCACATAAATACAAATACATACAATTGGTGTGTAACATTTAGTATTTAAGAGCCTTAATTACTAAATACAAGGAAATGAGTGACATCCATTCCATTCCCACCCACCCCTTTAACTGGCATTAAACAATGCCAATGAAGATTTCACTAAACTATTGATAGTTAAATCAGATTAAATGGATGCATGGTCCAACTCAGAATAAGGTAATTGTCCCTCGTTATTATGAATATAGCCCCATTTTCATAGTTACCCATGTATCCCTAATCTTCTGAAAAATTTATTTGATCAGATATAAAAAAAAACAACAGTAATTTTCGATTATTTCTGAAATATCATCACAAGAATTTAGGGATACAGTTTTATTATACAAAATATTGTATTTTGTGGTTTTAAATCAGTGGTTCCCAAAGTGGGCATTAACGCCCCCCAGGGGGCGGTGGAATTGCTCAGGGGGGCGGTGAGAGGCAAGGAGCCGGCAGGGGGGCGATGAGAGGCAAGGCGTGGGCGGCAGAGAAATTCTAGAGAGTCATTTAAATAAGAAAAATTTCACTCGCTCTCCCCTGCCATCGCGAAGCCTTTCCATTGCTCACTCCCTGCCCCCGCCCATCTCATGCTTGCCCTGCCCACTACTGAGTGATTGGCTGGTTCACCAATCACCCCGCCCGCCTGTAAACCTATTTAACTCTTTTCATGCTTGGATTTATTTCATTATATTGCTGCCTGATGACGCCGACTAGGTAAATAAGCTGCTACTAAGGGAGGGGTGGGGGTGGGGGCAGGGGGCGGAGAAGTTACCTTGCTATCAAGCCCTTTCAAACGGAGTTTTTTTCCTGTGCCTGGGGGGCGGGGGGGGGGAGAAGTTACCTTGCTATCAAGCCCTTTCAAACGGAGTTTTTTTCCTGTGCCTGGGGGCGGGGGGGGAGAAGTTACCTTGCTATCAAGCCCTTTCAAACGGAGTTTTTTTCCTGTGCCTGGGGGGCGGGGGGGAGAAGTTACCTTGCTATCAAGCCCTTTCAAACGGAGTTTTTTTCCTGTGCCTGGGGGGCGGGGGGGAGAAGTTACCTTGCTATCAAGCCCTTTCAAACGGAGTTTTTTCCTGTGCCTGGGGGGCGGGGGGGGAGAAGTTACCTTGCTATCAAGCCCTTTCAAACGGAGTTTTTTTCCTGTGCCTGGGGGGCGGGGGGGGAAACGTTACCTTGCTATCAAGCCCTTTCAAACGGAGTTTTTTTCCTGTGCCTGGGGGGCGGGGGGGGGGGAGAAGTTACCTTGCTATCAAACCCTCTCAAACGGAGTTTTTTTCCTGTGCCTGGGGGGCGGGGGGGAGACGTTACCTTGCTATCAAGCCCTTTCAAACGGAGTTTTTTTCCTGTGCCTGGGGGGCGGGGGGGGAGAAGTTACCTTGCTATCAAACCCTCTCAAACGGAGTTTTTTTCCTGTGCCTGGGGGGGCGGGGGGGAGACGAAGGTAGGTTTTTTTCCAGTTTTTTTCTTTAAAAATAAATATTCTTGAAAGGGTAAAGAGGAATGACTTGTGTGAGAATCACCAAATGTAATCCATCATTATTTCCAATTTGTTCTGCATGTCCATAACTGTGTTTGTCTATTAAATTTATATACCTCACATCTCACTAGCTTAACAGGTGAGATTTTGGTGAATTTTTGTTTTTAAAAGTACCCAGATTTTTTAAATATTTATTTAAAAAACAAACTGAAAAAAAAGCTACCTTGGTCTCCTCCCCCCAATCCCCCCATGCCCAGAAAAAAATTAAGTTGTGGAAGAGAGCAGAAAGGTAACTTCGTCTCCTCCCCCTGCCCCCCCATGCCCAGAAAAAAAGTCACCTGTTTTTTGAATGTGGGTTTCCCTGAAATCAGAGAGAATTAAGTGGCACTTTTAACAGGGCAGAAATAATGTCATTAACAGGATGCAATCCAGTTTTGAAATCAGCGTGTCTTGTTTGGGCCCCTTTGAAGTGAAGGAGATTGCAACAAAATTCACTTAGCCAATGTCTCACTTAGCAACAGGATTTTTGGGTTCAATTGTGGTCGTAGGTATGGCTACCGTGTACTACATTGTGGGAGCTTCATCACTGGAAGCTTCCAAGAAGAGACTGGACTGCCATCTGTCAAAAATGGTGTAGGCAGCATCTGCTTGTGTGTGTGTGTGGGGGGGGGTTGGACTAGAATAGATGACCTACAAAGGTCCCTTCCAACTCTGTTAATCTGATGTCTGAAATGCAGACCACAAAGCTCCAGAACCAAACCAAAACCGTCTTCAAGTCTGGCATGAAAATAATGCTTCCTCATTCATACCACGCTCAAAGGTCTTGACTTTACGCCGGGATTTCTAGCTGCCTCTTGAATTACGTGCTCCCAAAACTGTCCACCGATTCCCAAAGGGTTACTTGACAGCTTTAATACTTGCGTGCTTCAAATGCCAGAGTTCCTGCGCCAACATTTTGGTTGCTAAGCAGGAGCGTTGTTAAGTGATACTGATATTATGTAACACTTTTAATTAAGTGAGTACCTTGAATAAACATAACTTTGAGTTTCAAATAATACTGATTTTGTTGTTGTCTTAGGTGACATCTGTGAATTGTTGATTTTCAGAGCAGAAATGGCAGAAGCAGGAAAATCTAAGAAGAAATGTAGACAATATAGTCTGGAATATCTGAGGTTTGGATTTATACCTGAACCAGCAAACCAGCAGCTACCACGGTGTCTACTATGTGACAGAGTATTTTCAAATGAGGCAATGAAGCCTTCCAGATTAAATGAACATTTGATGAAGGTACATCCTGAAAAAGCAGACAGGAGCCTAACTTTTTTTCGGTCACTTCGTGACAAATTCCAAAAGCGTCCAACGCTGTCACGTATGTTTTGCAATGCTTCCCAACAAACCACTGATGGTTTGCGTGCTTCATACAACATTGCATTACTGATTGCAAAGTCTGGAAAGCCACATACAATTGGTGAGGAACTCATCCTACCAGCTGTTAGTGAGGTTCTGAGTACTGTTTTACACAAGTCACCACATGACAAAATTAAAACAATTCCTCTCAGCAACAATTCTGTGCAAAGATGCATAGATGAAATGGCTGAGAATGTGGAAGACGTACTGTGCAGCATACTAAGGACAACAGAATTTGCATTACAGCTGGATGAATCAACTTTGCCAGGCAATGAATCTTTGCTTCTTGCTTATGTGCGTTTTATTAAAGATGAAGGTTTGACTCAAGAGTTGTTATTTGCAAGGCAACTAAAAACAGATACTAAAGGGGAGTCAATATTTCATGTTGTTGAGCAGTTTTTCAAAGACAAGGAAATTCCACTTACCAACTACTAGCTTGTGCAACTGATGGAGCACCATCAATGACTGGTCGCTACCGTGGGTGCGTTGCTTACTTGAAGAAAGCAGTGCCAAATGTCTTTACCATTCACTGTGTCATTCATCGCCAACATCTGGTTGCAAAAAACCTCAGTGATCGCTTGCACAAGTCATTACACACTGTCATTACTGCAGTTAACAAAATTAAAGTACATGCTCTCAATGATCGTCTTTTCAGAGAGCTCTGTGTTGAGAATGATGAAGATTTTGATCGTTTGCTGCTTCATACAGAAGTTCGTTGGCTATCAAAAGGCAACTGTGTGAGATGCTTTTACAATCTTTTTGACACAGTTGTTGAGTTCTTTGAAGACAGGAATGCTGTGCTCAATGGTGAACTCAAAGGGATCAGGCATGACATTGCGTATTTATCAGAACTATTTTCTAAGTTCAATGAATTGAATTTGCAGTTGCAGGGAAATGAGGTAAATCTTATTAAGGCCAAGTCTGTCATCTGTACATTTATTTCAAAGCTAACTCTCTTCAAACGCAATATAGGCCATCGCAAGCTGTACCAATTTCCGAGCTTGTCCGAGCTAGAAGAGAAAGGTGGGATACAAGACGATGATCTTCAAGTGTTTTGTGACCATTTGGACATGCTGCATAAAGATATGTCTGAGCGATATCAGGATCTTCTTTTGATGGAAATTCCAGATTGGGTGATAAATCCATTTTCAGATATTGAGGAAGATGGGATAGTGGAGGAACAACTCATAGAGCTGCAAAATGACATTGAGCTGAAGCCAAAGTTCAATAAATCATACCAAGAGTTTTGGTTACAGAAAGAAATTTCTGGTCGCTATCCTGCACTATGGACAGTGGTTAAGAAGCTCCTTGTTGCATTTCCAACATCATATTTGGTGGAACGTGGCTTCAGTGTGGTCATTCAACTTCTCTCCGAGCAAAGAAATAGACTCCATGTTACTGAACCTGGTGATTTAAGACTCCTGCTAAGTGACTTAAAACCAGACATTGGGAAATTGGTATCACTTCATCAAGCCCATCCATCACATTAAGAATTTACTGAACAGTGAAGTAGTTAACTAAATTTTATTGAGTTTACTAAGTTACTAGTTAGTAAGGTTCTTGATAAATGACTATCAGACTTTGAAAACCTGGTATCACTGGATCATATTCAACAATTTTGTAGAATTAACATTAGCTACAAAGGTTTTTAAATTGGATTTTGAATAAATGTGCAATTGTTAAAGTTTTGAATTTTACTGTTATTATCTGCCTTCCGTCGTGCAAACCGCCCAGTCACATGACCCCCCTAGCCATGCCCACCAAGCCACGCCCACAAAACCGGTTGTAAAAAAATTGAATTCTGGGTGGGGGGCACTGAGGATCATTTTGTAGCACCAAGGGGGTGGTGGACTGAAAAAGTTTGGGAACCACTGTTTTAAATAATGCCTGTGCGCCGCCCTGGGTCCTAACAAGGAGAAGGGCGGGGTATAAATTTAATAAAATAAATAAATAAATCTAATTGTAATTAGGTAGCTATTATATACTCATTTGGTAGCCACCAAATGACTACTTTCCAGACTGAGTTCCAATAATAACTTCAGAAACACAACTATTTATCTTCTAAAACTTGGCTTGTCACCCTCTTCTATCATTGCCTTCTTGTGTCAGACTTTAGCTAATCTTCCCCTAGCTGCCTCCTCATTTTCACAGTTCTTTCTCTCACTCCTACATTTTAAACTTCACGGAATACCTCTCCTAGTTTTAAGGGAAGCTGTTAAAAGGAATAAAAGTACATTTTGTTAGTGCCTTGGAAAAGAGGAGGGGGTTTCAGGGAATTAAAGCCTACAGTGTGATATTTGCTTGAGTGTTATCACTCAAACCAAGCTGTGGAGGAGTCTCTAATGATATATGTGAAGCATCTCATAAGTGCTGAATAGTTTGATAACCAGTCTGGAATTCTTCCATAAATTCCTTGTATTCTCAAAACAAAAACTTTCACAGGAAACTTTAATTGGACACTTGGGGATATAAGTTGGTTGTAAAGGCTAGTCTAAAAAGTGAATTCATTGTTTGTTTGGTTATTTACTTTGCATATTCTTAAGCGGAGTCTGAAAGATTGAAAGCATTTTCTAAGATGGATTATTTTTGACAAGAAACAGTCAAGTGCATATTTTATTTCTAGTTTTAAAAATTTCCACTTAGCCATATTAATTACATAAATTTTTCATCGTGTAAAATTATAATGAAACACTTATATTTAATATAACTTGTGTTATAAAGGCATTTTTAATAAACCAAAAATAATGTATTGCTTTATGTACAAATCTAACATTGTTTATCTATTTCTTTTGCAGTTCCTCAGACAAATGACCTCTTATTTCTTTAATAGTTTGCACATTTTGACAAACACTTAACCTGTTAAGTTTTTTTCTGTCTTCAAATTTATTAAGCGGTTTCTTTTATTTGGGTTTATTAATTTATTCAAGCTGTTTTCTGTTCACTGACAGAGGCTGAATTGAAAGAATTTTAAAGTTCAGAGCAGTTCAAATGATAGGAACAAATATTTTATTACGTTATTTTGCAATCTCACTGTCAAATGAGTCTGAGAGGCTTATAAAGATCATAAAAATAAAGGTCCAAAATATAAAAACATTAAATATTAAATTAAGAGAGATTAAATAAATTAAAAAATACTAGAATACTACAGGCTGGAGATGGGATCTTTTTCCATGTATAATAATCACCTCCAACATGGAATGCCCCCTTTGAGGTCCCATTGATGTTCAGCAGATCTCACCCTTCTATGTGACAAAGGCCCTTCTCCTGGGACATACCCGCTGGGATTCCTGGACCGATAGGAAATGTGGTATGCTTCTTCTGCAGGAATGAATGGGTTGGGGGCTTTGAAGGGCTTGATGGGGCTCTTGTTCTTCAAAGCTTCAGACAGGAAGGAGCAGCTGGCAGACGTCTTCCCATCTTTCCATCCCAACATGGCTGCAGAGCCAATTCCATTGCATTATAATGGCTCCTCATGTAACCTAGACCCATGTCATAAAGGGCTTTAAAAGTAATAACCAGCACCTTCAATTGGACCCAGAAGCAGACCAGCAGCCAATGCAGCTTGCACAAGAGAGGTGTTATATGGGTCCCCCTGTGAGGCCCTAGAACTGTCCCTGCAACTGCCTTCTGTGCCAGCTGTAGCTTTCAAATATTCTTGAAGAATAGTCCCATGTAGACCACAGTAATTCAAATTCGAGATGACTAGGGCACGAATGACAGAGTACAGGACTCACATTTAAGGAAAGGGCATACAACACAAACTTCTGCAAATATTTCCTAATCATGACTGCCAATTGCTCTTTGAGAAGAAGTGAATCTAAGAAGACACCAAGCTGTGTACATAGACTCTCTAGGGCAGAGGTCTCATTCTTACGGAGGACAGTATCTTATGGCCCCCCCTGTGATATGAAAGTATAATATCAAATATAATGGAATCCCTTATGCGGCCCAGCCTCACCCAGCCTCTGCCTCCAGCAGTCCCCAGGTAAATTGAGTTTGAGACCCCTGCTCTAGGGCAATGCAACCCCATCTAAAACTAAAGGTCTAGGTTTAAAAACTGGTGTTTAGAAAATAATTTTAGCAAATCTATAATTTACTGCTATTCTTAAATAATTATGATGGAATATCTTAAAGTCTAAAATGAAGTTATACATCAGCCTTTCAAGATAGACCATGTCAGCAAACAGCGGCCAGAAGAAAATTAGAACTCTATTTTATTAATACTGGTTGTAACAACAGCATCTTGAAAATGTTTTCCTTCCATCTTTCTTGTAACAAATAGTCAAGGTGGGAAAATCTTTTGTTTCTTTCTCACACATTCTTGTTTTCCCAGGATAAGCTCATATTTTGCTGCTCATATTTCCTCCAAGGTCATTTCTGTGCCTCTCTAGCCTCAAAACAAACAACCGTCTCCCATTTATATGTCAACTTGTGAGCATGCATTTTGGGAATGATTGACTTCTGCAGGCTGGTGAGACAACTCTACAACAGCCACTATGAAATGATTTACTACCTAGAACAGGGGTGGGCAAATTTTGCAACTTTAAGTCTGAAGTACTTCAGCTCCCAGACTTCTCCAGCCAGCTTTGGCTGGAGAAGTCTGGGAGCTGAAGTCTTTCAGACTTAAAGTTGCAAAATTTGCCCACCCCTGACCTAGAATATAACTTCAGTTGCTCTTGAATTAGTGTTTGTATTTTATAAACATATCAAAATAGTGTTGCAACAAGAAAGGTACTCTATTTTAAAGGAATCAGAATCACAGAAGAGTAGAATCCCTAAAATGCTGGCTTTAAAATACGTTATACTGAATGGATTTTTGGAATTTTTTACTGTCACTTTTTAAAATGAAGATATATTGCTATTCTTAACAATAACCTGGTGTTGCTCATCTGACTAACTGTTTCCTAGCCTTAAGGTTTATCTGGATTGTGCCTGTAATAATTTTTTAGGTAATGAATTTAAAACATAGGTTAGTTATCATACCCTGTCAACCTTAACTTATTATTTTCCTCAGGTGAACAGGACCGCTATGTCATATACTTTGAAATAATGTTTTAAAGTTGTTTCTCAGTCACTATAAAATTGGTAGCAAGCTTATAGAACAAGTTATTAAATTATGGAAATAGATTCTTAAGTGAGCATGCCCATTCACACGAAAGTGTCCTCAGTGGCCGTGACTACAAACAAAACTGCACTTTTTGCAATTGAAACAGTGAGTTTTCCCAGATAATTTCACAGTACCTTGATTTACCTTTGTGTATCCAACACTCAGATAGGGTGGAACCTAGCAAAGCAAAATATTGAACTGACAGCATCTATCATTTTTATTTTCTAAGTTTACCTGTAAAGCCTGTAAGTTCTCAGGAACATATGTGTAAATAAAGCGGTAGATTAAGACTTCATTTTGCAGGAGTCAAGTTTCCTATATAATATTTAAAAATTATTTTTTTTAAATTAATTTATTTGGCATAGAGCACCTTTTAAAAAGTTCAAGACCATTGTCACAGGAGTCAGTGGAAATGACCACTGGTACATATTATAGATGTCTAACAGCAATATAGTCTAACGTCCCAATATTGTTGTAAAACAAGTGTTTATTTATTTTTATTTTATTTTATTTTATTAAATTTATACCCCGCCCTTCTCCAAACGGACCCAGGGCGGCGCACAGGGATGTTAAAACACATATAAAACATATAAAATTTTAAAAAAACTTATTCTAATAGACCCTGCGCTAAAAACCGAATTTAAAAAACCCAAATTTAAAATCTTAGAATCTTGGTTTCTCATTCAGCCATTTACTTTGTCTATGACCTCAATGAGATTGTTTGAATATTTGCTAATTTTGTTGTTTAAAAAAAATAGGAGAGCATTTAAGTGAATTAAAGCATTTAAAATCTCTCTAAGTGCTACACAGTCCCGAGAGAAAGAATGTTTCCAGTAATTTACTGAATCTACTTGAAAAGTTAATTGCAAAAGAAGAGATGTTATATAGAGAATTCATTGTCTCATTTTGTTCAGCCAAATATTTGTGAACTAGAGTACAACATTTTTGGACACTAGTCATCTATAATTAACCACAGAATAGTTCAAAAAGTTGTATAAAGTAAACTCTGAAGACATCCTTGTGTGCTCTCTGCTCCCATTTGTTATTTAGGAAAGGACACTGTTTCAATAAGGAATATTTATGAGAGTACAGAATAGTGCAAAATGCTATCTTTTACACAAACTTTTCCAGCTTTCAAAGAAAGTTCCATCTCTTTTTTTATACTTTTGGAAACTAAGTAGAGAAAATATTATTTTGCCTTTAAAACAAAACAAAAATGCAGCTTTCTCAAGGGAACGTTCTTCATGATATATAACTGTTTTGATACATATTTTAAAGAGTTGTGATCTTTGGCCAGTTTCATAAAATCCATTTACAGATTAAACATGTAATGATAAGAATCACGTGATGAGAATTTTGCAGCTGACTTTAATCATTGTGTTTCATCATCCAACTTGTGTTAATGCATTGACAAAGACTGAGGGAAAGAAGGAAGGAAACATGCAGGCTTTGCATCCCATGTAAAGTTGTCAGCTAGTAAAGTTGTCAGCTAGTAATTAGGTCTGCATTGCCATGCTTAGTATTGCCAAATCTCCTTTCATGGATTTGGAAAAAATCTGTACCCGTCCTACATTTATAACTCAAAAAACAAGAACACAACCCTATGAGGAAGCTTTGGTTTTCTTTGCTATACATTTTAAATAATACTTAAATGTCTTTATAGACAGTCATTCATATAAAGAGTTCCCTAACCCAGGGTACATTACAGATGAAAAGAACCTGCAAAGGCAAATAATTTCTCTCCATCATAGATGCACAGCAGGCAGAGCTGTCCCCCTACACAGAGATAGAGTAGCCTATATGGTTCAGTGTTCCTTCTAAATTAGGAAAGAACATACCGGTAGAATTCTTTCTTTCTTTCTTTCTTTCTTTCTTTCTTTCTTTCTTTCTTTCTTTCTTTCTTTCTTTCTTTCTTTCTTTCTTTCTTTCTTTCTTTCTTTCTCTTTTTCCGTCTCCGTCCCTCCCTTCCTATTTTCTATCTTCCTTCCTTCCTTCCTTCTTTCCTTCCTTCCTTCTTTCCTTTCAGAAGTCTAAAAGAAAGACTTCACTTTAAATTGCAGTAGCAATACTCGATTTTCAAATGTGAGGAAGAACATGAATATATTTTATTAAAAGACTTAACTGACTAAAGAAATAATAAACAATGATGCCTTTTAAAACACTTTTATTGAATCTATTTTTACCTTACACAAATTACTTGTCATCTCCTGGAGAATCTATTCTTGGCTGTGATTTTATTTCATTGTCAAAAAAAGACAGGAAAAGAAATTTAATTTTGACTAAATAGTCCTAAAAGATAATTCAATGTTTTAAATTAATTATTGAAATAATATTAATTGTTACTCTATTCAAAGAAATTATTTAATGAAAAATTTGAGAATTCAAAAGAATATCATATTGCTTTGACTGGTTAGAAACAGTTAGTTAAAACTTTCTGTGTTCAATTCATTTATGAATAGAAATACCTGTTTTCATTTTCAGGCAAATTTAGTGGGTTGTACTCTCTCCTAGAAAGCTTACAACTTCAAAAACTATTTTTTTTAAAAAAAAACCAGTTGCTTTCTTGGATATATTACAGGTAGTTCTCAACTTATAACCATATATTTAATGACCATATTAAGTTACAATGGCACTGAAAAAAGTGGCTTATGATAGTTTTCATGCTTATGAGCATTGCAGCATCCCCATTGTCAAATGATCAAAATTCAGGTTCTTGGTAACTTGGTATGACAGTTACAGGTTCATGTGATCATCATTTGTAACCTTTCCAGCTGACTTCTCACAAGCAAAGTCAACGGAGAAAGCCAGATTCACTTAGTTGAACATAATAGATACAGTGAATGCATTAGTATATTGAACTAAACAATAAAAAATGTTACGTAGATAATTAGAGTATGTCCTTTCTCCTATGATTGCTTAAAATTGACTTTCTTAATAAACGTAACATCATTGAGATCTTGACTTCCTCTATAATCATGGGCATCCACAGGGAAGAATGACCATGATAAAATGAGCATTACAATGTCATCATGCAAGCGCCATCTTTTTGTGTCAAACATAAAGGGCAGGATTTGCTTCTTGACCCTATGATGTACATTTCGTCTGTATAATGAAGCTGCCAGGTTTTGCAAGACTCTTGCCCTCAGTTGCATAGAGCCCATATGCAATACAAACAGCTCTGCCAGTGCTGGGGAACTGAGACATTTTTTAAGACAGTGAGTTTGGGGCACTGGTTAAGGCATTAGTCTGGAAACTAGGAGACCATGAGTTGTAGTCCCACCTTGTTAACAAAGCCAGCAGGGTGACTTTGGGCTAATCATTCTCTCTCAGCTCTAGGAAGCAGGCCAAGGCAAAGTACTTCTAAATTCTGACCAAGAACAGAGCAAGTCAGGAGTCAAGGCTGACTACTTCCTCCCTTCCCCCAAAAGTCATTTTAGTTTGTATTCAGCAGTCCTGACTAAAACTGGTTTCCCAATAGAAATGTGATGGACTGACCTAGTTGGCTTTCTATTCAACATGGATGTTGTTTTATTTTATTGCTGCTGCCTCGGGCCCCTTGGATTGGCTGTGTTTATAGTACAATGTGTTTCATAATCTTCCTACTATATTTCAACCCTATTATGTGCCAAAACTTCTTATCCTATTGAGAGCTTTTCCTCCTTCTACTATTGCTGTGATGGCAGCCATTCATAGTCTGTTAAAGGCAGTAAAAGATAAGCCATTATCACTCTGCTTCAGGTGGGAGCGATGTCTTAATAAATCAAAATGAACTGAGTTTCCAGCTCTCTCTCTCTCTTTCTCTCTCTCTCTCTCTCTTAATTCAGGCAGAAAGGACATAAAATGTTAACATTACGTAAAATGTCTTCACAGCAGGATTGCACTATAACCTAATTTAGTTTCCAGTTCTAAAATGGGATTTTCTATAGATAATATTTTCATTTCTAGTCATACAGTTAAAATGGCTCCTTTAATTGAATTCAGTTTTCAAAAAACCAAGCTCTTTAGCTTAAGCTGAAACTAATAATTATAAAGGTCAATGATTTATGGCATCAGTAGTTCTTTACTTTGGAGCTCAGTAGTTTTTTCTTCTCTCCCTCCCCCCCCCTGTTTTTTAAGGATTCCAATATCTTTTTCTCAACAAATTGTTCTGTGTTCGAGCTAAACAGTCTACCAAAAAGAAAAAAAGGTTATATACCTGAGGTACAGGCACGATAAGATTGGCCATCAGCCTGAAAGATCAAATGGTCTATGCCAGGGGTCTGCAAAGTTGGCTCTTTGAAGACTGGTGGACTTCAAGTCCCAGAATTTCCCAGCCAGCACGGTTGGCTGGGGAATTCTGGGACTTGAAGTCCACCAGTCTTCAAAGAGCCAACTTTGCAGACCCTTGGTCTATGCAGATTACAAATGTGTTTTGCTAAGTGAAATCAATTCATTAGTATTTTGAACTTTCACCTTACACACAAGTAAATATAATAAATGATAATACTGAAATCTTGCGTAGTATCTTGCCTCTAACAATTATTATGCAATGAACAATTTGTCTCTGCAATCTGTTTTGAAAAACACTTTTAAAAAATGGGCATTGGCAAAAACTACAAAATGTAACAAAACTTAAGAGGAGGAGCCAACGTTCCTACGAAACGGATGTGCGATCTCAGTGCTCTAAGATCACCGCCGATACTTTTGCCACTGGGTGGTCCAATCAGACCTAAACCATACCGCAGAGATGGTGAATGGGAAGAATATGCCCTGCTGATTTTAGGGACACCGCAAAGTCCCTGATTTATCCCGGAGAAATTCTTCTAGCTGGGGACAAAAGCTCAGCCCCTAGGCTGATGAAGTTGGGATGGCTCCAAAATGGAAGGAAACAGAAAGAGAAAGTGTTTACAGCTGGTGAGGAATTTTTACCATTTTAAAAGAGACTGCCTACAAAAAACTTAAAGCTAAATTAAATTTGAGAACAGAAAAATTAGCGACGAAATTAAGCTTTGAATGGTTTTGGACAGTGTGTTATCTTACTTTTTAAATGTTATTTTCATGGATGGAATTATACAAGCCTTTTCAAATGAATGGATTAAGTTTTCTTCTATTTTTTTATTATTTTTGTAACCTATAGACTAAAATTCTCCTTCTTTCCTTCTGTGTGAGCTTTTCCCTTTTCCCTTTTTTTTCTCCTTCAAACTTGGAATATAAAAAGATACAAAAGGATACAAAGAGGATTGTAACACTGCCACAGGCAGGCTGGAGGTTTGTGTATTGGAAACAAAGCACTTTCACTGATCATTTTGACTTTGCACTTCAAAGCCTTACAGCTTGTTTATAGAGAGTGATAAGAAGACCATGAATTGTTTACACAAGTGCTCTTTTGAAGTATAATGTTAACCAGATAAAAGTGAAAACAAGATTTCATTGTGAATTTGTGGTTAATCTAGTAAAAAGCCTTCAAGCCAGAGTAGCAGTGTTTATCAGTTGGAAATAATGGCACAAATTCAACATTAGAAAGAAACTTTAACTTTGTAAAAGATAATGTTTGAAATTCAGAAATTATTAAATGCATCCGAGAGAATTGAGAAGAAATTGGAAAATATAGAGCATATAACAGAAAAGTATGATGGAGAAGTTGGAGATATCTATCAGTTGGAAAAAGTGGAGGCTAGAGTCCTAAAAATTGAAGAGAAAAATGAACACAAAAAATGGAATCTGCTGATATTCATGGTGAAAGGATTGTGGTTGAAAATGGAAATAGTGGAATATGGAAAGGGGAGCTAGATGGACAGGAACTCTACCCTAGATGGCAAGGCACAGAAGAAGAAAAAATAAAAGAATTTATGGACTTAAAGAGAGAAATCTTATCAGTAATACTATTGATAACACCACTGATAATTAAAGATAAGCTGATCAAGGAAACAGAAGGAGGGAGATCGTTTCCGGCTTCGGACGCAGACAGACGTGGATTCTCACGTCCGCCGCTGTGTTGCCTCAGCTGCGCTCTTGGGCGTGGGGGGGAGGTTTAAAATCCCCCCCTCTGCACGGGTGGCTTGCGGTGAGGGCCCCCATCCCGACGGCGGTCGGGGGGGCTGCTCCCGCTTCGCCCTAGGGGCTGGGGAACTTTCGCGGGGGGAGCTTCCCCTTCGCCGAAGACGCTGGAACATGGAGGATGTTAAAAGGAGCTAAAATTCCGGGGTTGAATGGCTGCGCCGAGGCTCCGGATTAAAAAATAATGGTATGTGCCTTATTTGGATTTTTTTTACATTCAATTTGATGGAAAGAGAAGATAGGGGGGAGTTGGAAACAACCCCCCTGGAAATAAAGCGGCATTGCATAAAGAGTCCCGCGCTGCGGAGAGAGTGAAAGTGACTTCCGTCGGATTTATTGAAAAAGGAAGTTTCTTGTTAACCAAGGGATTTGCTGTTAGACAATGTATCCTGAGCCTTGCTACATTTTAAATTGATTGTTCTTACTTTTGCTTTTTCCACCCTGCCGGCAAGGCGGAAAGATGGCGTTCTCTTTGTTCTCAGGATGGAACTTTTCCTTTTTGAAAATAAGCATTCCTCTATTTCAACAAAACTAGACTAATTTCAAAATATATAAGAAAAGGACCTGCTCTGGTGTCTTTCGGTGTTCTCTCCCTTTGTGAAACTTTCTGCTTTGTTTGGAATTTTTTTTCTTTTTTTCCTTTTTCTCTCTGGACGTTATAAACTCAATTTGAACTCCAGCTGCTTTTGTCTCGGACTTCACAGACTGCCCGCCCAACAGCGCCATTTTTTTCCCTTTCTTCTTCTCTACGTACTAACACCTAAAACTTTAATTATGGCATCGAGGAAACCCCCATCTGGGAAACCAAGCTCTGCTCCAGGATCTACAAGACCCAGCCCATCCTCACAACCAAAGATTTCAGCTCTGTTACAGAAGGAAACAGAAGTAGAGGATTCTAAATCACCAAGCACTCAGCCATTAAATGTAGAGGAGATGTTTCAAAGGATAATGAGTGAAATGCAACAAATCCGGAAAGATAATTTAAGCACAAGATTGGAATTATTGGAGGCGCAAAGAGAAATAACAAATAATAAGCAAAAAATTGTGGGGCTGGAAGGGGGGCGGTTGAGATGAAGGAAGAGATAAAAGACTTTAAGAAAGAACTTACAGATATTACTGGTCAAATGTCTAAAATTGATTTTGAACGCATGTCTTTCTTTTTAAGATTTCAGAATGTTCCAGAATTACCGAATGAGAATTTGAGAGAGCTGATGGCTACTATGTTAGCGGATTATATTAAGAAAGATAAGGAATTCATTTGGGGGGACATTGATTTGATTTATAGAATTAAATCAGCATTTGCCAGAATAAATGAGGTACCCAGAGAGATACATATTAAATTTATAAGAAGGTCAACGAGAGAAGAGATACTGAGAGCGCAAAGAGGGGGCCCTTTGATGTATCAGCAAAACGAGGTGGCCGTATTGAAGCAGATCCCAAAGAAAATAAGAGATATAAGAAGGAATTATTCCTTCTTAACTAAAAAATTATTCAAAAAGGGGGTGTGGTTCAAGTGGTTGATGCCTGAAGGGATGCTGGTATTCTGGGAGGGAGGAAGAGTTAGAATCAAAACAGTTGAAGAGGCGCATAATTTTCTTAAAAAACACTCCTCAATCCTGGATGACGATGAGATGGGAACGGGAGGGGCCACGGGTCCGCCTGCTGGTGGGAGGAAGGAGGAAGAGACTATAGCAAAGAGGCTCAGATCGCAAAAATAATTTGTTATATTTCTTTAGTAATTCCTGTATGGATGTCAATAGTACAAAGTAATTGAATGTATAAAATAATATGAAAATTTGATTTTAAAATGTATGTACCCCTTCCCCTTAATAATTTCTTTTTAATTGAATATGTATGAAGACTTGGAGGCGGTCATCAAACCTGATGTGGAAGCTCCAAATATTATCTACTACCTTACTTACCCCTTTCCTAATATAAATTGTTAAAACCAATAAAACTTTTTTCAAAAAAAAAACAATTAAAAAAAGGAAACAGAAGGATGGTATCGAGATTACATAAGAGACCCAATAATCAATGAGTTGCGAAGAGTTCATGCAAATTCGATTAAGGAGATAATTAGAAGATTAATTCCATCAATAGCAAAGGACATGAGATTGCATTGCTATTGGAAAGATACAGGTTGATAGATGAAAGTGTATAATTTAAAACTAGTTAAACTTAGTGAAATTTAGTGACAATATATATGGTTAAACAAATAATTGATAATGATAATAATGCATACATATGTATGTTTTACAAGTAGTAATTGGATATGAATACTGAATGGTACCTATGAAAGGAAGATTAGAAATTTGTGGTTATATATGAAGGTTAATAAAGAAGAACTAAGCTAAATTTAGTTAAGTTTTGATTATTGGGGGGGGGATGCTATGATAATGCATAATGAGGGATAATGATAACAATGTATATATATGTATTGGTACAACATAAGGAATTTTGATGTAAATTGTAAACAGCGATTTGGAAAGGAGGATTAGAAATTTTTGTTACTAAATATTATTGATTCTTAGCCAGAACAGGCTATAAGGATCCAGTGTTATTGGATGATATTAGAAATAGCTAATGAAATGCCAGTATGTGGTTATGTTTTAAATTTTGGTATATTTCAATTTCAATTTCAATTTATTAGACTTGCATCCCGCACCTATTTCCCCGAAGGGACTCAGGGCGGCACACAGGCAATTAAAATTAAATATAAACATATAAATATATAAAAACAACATAAAAACCTCAACAATAAAAACTGATTAAATTTAGAATGCCGTGCTAAAATTCAATAAAATCCCCCTAATTAAAACATCGTGTTAATTTAAAACCCAGTCTGATTAGATGATCTCAGGGGCCTAGGCTAAGCCGGCTTGATGGAAAAAGTGCGTCTTCAGACGCTGGTGGAAGAGGCGGAGGTCCGTGGTGGTCCGGAGTTCGGGGGGAAGGTTGTTCCAGAGGGCTGGGCCCGCCACAGAGAAGGCCATTCCCCTGGGAGTCGCCAACCGGCATTGCCTGGCCGACGGCACCCAGAGAAGACCCTCTCTATGGGAGCGAATCAGTCGAAGGGATGTGTGAGGTAAGAGACGGTCTCGCATATAGCTTTTATGAAGAAGGACGTTTAAATAATTATAGTCAAATGAAAATGGGGGTATGATAATGGTAATATGTATAAATATATTTGATTTAAAATATTTGATTTGATATGAATCATAGGTGATGACTGTGGAAGAGATGCATGAAAGTTTTTTGTAACCAACTGATACATACTTTCTACAGTATATAAAGAAGAAAGATTCTTTGTGTTGTGTTTGTTTGAAATTTAAAAATAAATATATATATATATATATATATATATATATATATATAAAATGTAACAAAACTTCATTGTAATCAGTTTGGTATTTCATATATTTTTGGCCATACCGACTGAGAATTATGGTAACTGAATTCCAGGTATGCGAATTGTGCGAAATCTGTTTATGTATGTACAGAATATTTACGTGGCATTAAGTGACCTTGCAAATGTCTTGATCATTTCTAATTTGGCCTACAGACTTCCAAGCTATCTTGATTAACATTGAAATTTTGATTAAATGAAAACTGGTTTGACCAAAACACTTCTTGGTAAAGACTATATTTTTAGACCTGTGGGAATGAGCCCAAATCCAATTTACATTTGAAAGTTGAACTGCCATAATTTAATTTCATTCAGAGGCAAATTGCTCCAAGAGTAGCACTGAAAGCTTCAATATTTTGCTCTAAAGGGAAAGCATCCAAATGTCTGCATATGCTTTATGTTAGTGTTGGTAGTTGTGAAGGTGGTGGTAGTTTGAAAAAATGGGAAGAAAATAGAATGGATGTTAAACTATTTAGGATGCATTTTATTCAGTTTAACATTTAATTGTCATCGCCATGATATATTAAAATGTGTACCTTTTAAAGCAGAAATAATGGTGATTTTATTGTCAGTGATGACAAAAAGGAGAGTACAGCAGTCTCCAGTGTCCAGCAAAACAGAAAATACCTTATTTTAACATAAATATTTCCAAAATCAGTTTCAAAAGAATGCTTTTGCTTTTCCAAGTTTTTTTTCTGAACATGCACGTCTGACATGGTTATTAGTAAGCTTGGCCTCTTCTGGATCGGACACTCACAAATGCAATTCATTTGTCTTTCTGTGATAACTCTGTAACTAAAAAACAATGATCAAATGGTGCAAAAGCATATTTTGCACCATTTGATCATTGTTTTTTAGTTACAGCTGGTTAACAATATCACCCTTTCCCTCAGTGGCCAATGAAGAAAGGCTACTGAGACATAAAGTTTTAATAGATGTCTACTGCACAAAATCTCATCAGATACCAAGTGCTTCTTGGAGAAAGTGTGGGAATTAAATATTTTCCAAATGGTAATTTTTTGACCCAATTAATGCAAAACTGCACTAATGGAACTCTGAAAATAGAGATATAGCTATTTTATTGATTGACTAGCTAAACATCTTATGGAAACAAAGTGCTAGTTGTCGTTTGAGTGTCCCCTGTGATCTAAATATTCCACACAAACTTGACACATTTTCTATTTTACTGTATTTCTTTTTCAGATATTTTTTTTTCAAGAAACATATCATAGGAGCTTTAACTACATCCAATTTTTGTCCCCAGATACGTAAAAATAATTTATCTGACATTACTCATAGATTATTTCAGGCCAAGACCTATTACATTTGTTTTCTGTCAAAATTATCAAGTATAAAATTGTAAAAGAAGTAGAGATGAATTATACAAATCTGTTATCTAATTTAGTATATATTTTCTAATCTATAGCAGCAATTTTGTTTACCAAGTGAAGAATGAATAAATGTACTTCTAGGTACACTTAGAAATGCAAGATTGTTTAGCTTCATTAGACATCAAAATGACTTACATCCTGGAAGGTATCTTTCAGAAGGAGTCTACATGATCTTATTTCATAAAGCCAAGAGAAGCATATAAATTATGATCCTAGACATTATAACAGGGAGAAAACAACCTACAGCAGGGATAGGTGATTTGTTGGCCCTGAGTCCTCTTTCAAAGACACTCAGATCCCACTCTGATCACAACTGTATAAAACTAAATTATACTAGTAGATGACAAGAGGAACATGAAAATGAAGTATGCATCCTAAAATAGGCATATCAAATAAACTGTCTAAATTATCAGCAATGCCTACATGTGTGGTGTTGCCTCAACCCACTTTGTACCCTTCCCAGAATCCTTGAGCACATTCCTTGAGTATTGAAATATTGCCCACCCCTGCCTTTCAAACTTATGCAGAACTAAAGTATTAGGTTTTACTCAATATAACTGATGACCCAAAGCTCCAACTTCATGATAAAAGTCTATTTCTCTACAGCTGATATCTTTGTGAAAACAATTCCACTGAAAAATCATGCTATCCATCATGTAAAAGCCCTAATATCTACTGTATGTAGTCTACTATATTTCCCCTACATGAGGTAATAATGATACTTATTTGGCCAGGTGTATAGTTAACTTAATATATCTATACCAGGGGTCTCCAACCTTTGCAACTTTAAGTCTGAAGGACTTCAGCTCCCAGACTTCTCCAGCCAGCTTTGCTGGCTGGAGAAGTCTGGGAGCTGAAGTCCTTCAGACTTAAAGTTGCAAAGGTTGGAGACCCCTGATCTATACTGCAGGATCAGGAAAACTCTTATCTAATCAGGAAAACTTTTATCTCTGTAGTTCACACTAACATTTATCAGTTTCAGTGATTAATCTATTCATCTTTTTTGGAAAAGAATATTATTGCAGAGGAAGTGATACGATTCCCTCCTTTGAATGGAGGGAATGGACAGCCTTTTTAAAATGAACAGACTTCTGGGCAACCTTCTGTTGGGGGGTGTTTGAATATGTTTTCCTGAAGTAAGCAGGGAGTGGGATTTGATACTTAAATGGTATTTTTCAACCCTATGATATTATATTCATGCCGCCATTCTCCTGTAGGATATCAAACAGTCCAGCCCATTGTACCTGATATCTTTTAGACAAAATAATTAAAGTATGTTGTAGATAAGCCTGCCTCTGAAAAAGCAGGCCTGTATTGAATCTGTCTGCTTGAATATTTAATGTTATTAAAAGTTCGTAGCATGATTTCCCATCATTTTGAACACCCCCCCCCCCCCCAATACCTAAAAAAATATTGTTTTGTTAACTTGGGGAAATGGTAGACATATTTGAAATTTTGAGAAAGTATAATGTATGCCAAACAAAATGTAGACCATATGAGATGTGCCAAATTAATCTAAACTAAACTAAAGTGAGATCACAACACAACATTAATTCCCAATATGAGACTGAATAACAGCTGGATGAAAGTAATTAAAGGGCAGTGAAAGTAGACTTAGTTAGGGATGCTAGGTTTAGATGATGAGATTTAGTATGGTGTTTTGTGGAATTTTGATGAGATTGTTGAAAAGAAAATGAAGGGGTGAAATTTCACAAATTAGTTCATGTCATAAATAAGAAGCATGAAGTAGTGACCATATTGCCTTGGATTTTTTTTAAATTTCATCATGGATCAAAGATAATTATTCAGGAATATAATACCCCAAATAGTGAAACAATCATTTCATCATCTTCATCAAGCTGTCTTGAAAATGCTTCAGTTCTTTTTATCAGCTCAATACAGCCCAATCATTGTCAAAAACCTGTAATGAATTCAAATGAAACAAATTCTAAGATTCAATGTCTTGTTTTTTTCACATTCAGACAAATTTCATACAAAGGTTATTTTGTTTTAATCTTGGTCCTTTCATTTTACCCTCATTGAATACTTTAAAAAAGCAGTGTCTTAGATTTTTTACTAATTCAGCATCATTTTTGTATTACATTATAAATATTTTATATTTTATATTATATTTTTATTTTACATCCAAGATGGTGGCGCGCTTAGGTGCAGCGGCTTTGAGCTCCTGGTGTCACAGCAGACTTTTCCATCAAAAACTCGCTCTGAACCTACTGTTTATTTATTTTATTTTATTTTATTAGATTTATATCCCGCCCTTCTCCAGAGAGGACCCAGGGCGGCGCACAGGAATTTAAAATACATACAAAAACAAATATAAAATTTAAAAAACTTATTAAATATCCATCCTGCGCTAAAACCAAATTAAAATCCCCTAAAATAGAAACTACCTAAAATAGTCACAGCGGAGGTTACACTAGGCCAGCTTGATGAAAGAAGTGTGTCTTTACTGTGAATTATAGAGAAACAAACATATCAACTGATTGTGACACATCAGTTAAAGAAAAAAAGGATTACTCGGATTTTTTTTAGGACAAGTAAGAAAACAAGTTTCAGGCAGAGAAATCCTCAAGAAGAAGCCTAGATCTGGGTAGTGGAGAATTTTTAAAACCCATGTTGTATCGTAAACAAAGCCTTGATGAAACAATGATCGCAGATTCTTCACGAAGTTTATGTTCTGTAACGGTGGCACCATCATTGTCTCTTGGGAATATGCAGGGGGCAACTGCAAGAATTGAAATGAAGAAGCGGAGAGCACCACCCCTACCAGTAATTTCATCCTTTTCTGTTGGGAAAGCTGAGAGAGAAGAAAAAATGCCAAGTGCGATTCCTCTAAGTTCATTGCAACAAGAAATAAAAAAGAAAAAGAGATGTGCTCCTCTTCCACCAACTCCTAAAATGCCAAACAGATTTGAAGAAATGGATAATAAAAGACAAAGTACAATTGATCCTTTTCAACTGTCATTTGTCGGCCTTTTTGTTTGCCTGGAGAGATTCCTGTTGTGGCTGTCACTGCTGTCTGTATCCCACCTGGTGCAGATGTTGGCACGGCGCTCAAACCAATTTCATTGTAATTTTATTACAATATTATTACAATGACAATAAAGATGATGATGATGATGATTTTATCACATTCTGTTGCTTTGACCAAAAAGTGCATTGTCATCAGTCAGTATTCCTTAAATTAAAAGACATCAAAGAAGGTAAATTATTTTTTTCATATGTTTAAAGGTTGGTTTGAATTGTACTAATTTTGCATTTTGCAATTTCTTATTGTGTTAATTGAAAAATTGCAACATCATATTTTATATGAGATCCCAAATGTGTAGTGAAACATATTAAATGTCTACTGTACAACTAATATTTCTTTTGAGTTCCTTGATTTAGTGTGCAGGGTTTTGATAGAGATTATTATAATTTGTAGGGAGGAATGGCTTTAATAGCAGTTGTATTTGCTTCTCAAATTCTCCATTTATTATTATAGGTAGGTTAGGTTGGGAAATCTGGCTGTTGGAAAAAGCAACTAGAATGTTTTAGTGAAGGAAGGAAACAGGATGGTGATATGAAGAAGAGCAAAACTTTGAGAAACCTATAGAAATTAAGAAAACGGCACCCATGCAGATGCCCATAATTCTTGCAAAGAAGTTAAAAAATATGATTGCATAATGGACACTTTCCCCCCCTCTTATATATGGTATTCTATTAACATAAAATAATGCAGGGAGGATAGGGGGAGGATAGATCATAGAACCTTCACTTCCATTTAAAAATTTCACATGATTTATTGTGATCATCAGTAGATTATGGAGAAAAATTTTCTTCCATGATGTAATAATCCCACTTCAAGAGTAAAAATCCCACTTTAGACTAATGGTCCAACTTTATAGATAAGCAACTCTATATCAACACTCTACAGATAATCCTTGACTTACAACAGTTTGTTTAGTGACTGTACAAAGTTACAAAGACATGAAAAAAAGTGATTTATGACTGTTTTTCACTGTTACGACCTTTCCAGCATCCCCCTTGATTATGTGATCAAAATTAAGATATTTGGCAACTGGTTCATACTTCATGTACTCGGCAGCCACCCTCCTCGCCCTGCGAGATTCCCCTCTCTTGCAGGTTTGGCCCTCAACACTAACGAGGGCCCACCTCGATGACGGAATTTTAAATCCCGAGAGGTAGCGAAAACGAAAACTGAGGAATTTTTGGGGAATTTTTTAAAGCCCTTTTAAGGGGCCCCAGGGAGGGGGGAGGGTTAGTTGGGAGGGAGGAGGGAGGGTTTAGACAGGTTGAAGGTGGAAATAGTGCCAAGGCGGCTGGCGGAACCGAGAAGGAAGCGGGTGGGTCTGACGGGGGGAACATGGGTCGTTCCTAGAGAGGGTTTTTAATCCATCCAAACGGTTGTGGGGAGAGGTAGGTGCGATGGAAGATTAGGATCTCATCACCAGTTTGGGGAGCGGTGCCGCTGGCTTCAGGCGATCACGCGCCCCAACCCCCGCAATCTAGGTGGTCAGGGATCACAGAGCCAGGGCCCTAGGCTGATGTTATGCAACGCCAGGTCCGTGGCCAACAAAGCCCCTCTCATCAACAACCTTGTGTCGGAGGGGAGCCGGACCTGGTGGGAGTTACGGAGACCTGGCTGGGCCACGAGGGAGGTCTACCTCTTGTGGAAATATGCCCGCCAGGTTACCATGCGTTCCATCAGCCATGGGCCCTAGGCAGGGGTGGGGGGGTGGCGGTTATTATTAAGGAAGGCCTGAAGCTGAAAGAGACCACTGTACCACAGACCACCGGCTGTGAGTCCCTCTGCGTGAAGTGGGGGCTAGGGAGGCAGTTGGGCGTGCTGATTGTATACCTGGCTCCCCGCTATGTAACAGCAGCCCTGCCTGAGCTCCTCGAGGTGATCGCTGAGGTGGTGGTTGAGACCCCCAGACTGTTAGTCATGGGGGATTTCAACCTGCCATCGGTAGGCGAATCATCCGAGGCAGATCGGGAGTTCATGGCCTCCATGGACCTGACCCAGGTAATTCAGGGCCCCACACACGAGAGAGGACACACGCTGGATTTGATTTTTGTCTCTGGTCAGTGGATGAGTGATCTTGGCATAGGGGAGCTAGCCATTATACCCCTGTCATGGTTGGATCACTCACTTCTCCGGCTTGACTTTCCTACTGCTGCACCCCACCGCGGGGAGGCGGAACCTTCAACTCCTAAATGGTTCTGCCCCAGGTGCCTGATGGACCCGGAGAGGTTCCAGACAGAGCTTGGGCCACTACCTGTGACCCTGATCCGCACCCCGATGGAGCACCTAGTGGCAGCATGGAGTACCGCGGCCATGGGGGCCTTGGATCAGGTCGTGCCCTTGCGGCCTCTCATGTGGCATCGAACCACCCAGGCTCCTTGGTTCACCGAGGAGTTGAAGGTGATGAAACGCCATAAGAGATGCCTAGAGAGGAAATGGAGATCTACACGGTCTGAATCTGACTGAACACAGGTGAGAGCCCATTTGAGGACTTACCTTGTGGCGATAAGAGTGGCCAAACGTCATCATTGTGCCACTCTTATCGCATCCGCAGATAACCGCCCTGCTGCCCTGTTCGGGTGACCCGCTCCCTCCTTCAACAGAGGCCGCGGGAAGCCCCTCTACAGGGTAGAGCAGAGGAATTTGGAGAGTATCTGCAGGAGAAAATCGCTCAGATTCAGAGTGAGTTGGCCTCCATTGAAAATAGTCTGGAGGGATTACCCGAGGCAGGTCTTGAGACATGTTTGTGGGAGGAGTTTGACTCTGTTACTTCCGAAGACATGGACAGGTTACGTAGGCGACTGAGAGCTACCACATGTTTATTGGACCTGTGTGCCTCCTGGCTTGTACTGGCATCCTGGGAGGTGACACGAGGCTGGCTCCAGGAGATAGTGAATGCCTCTTTGAGTGAGGGGATCTTGCCTGCCGTCTTGAAAGAGGCGGTGGTGAGGCCCCTCCTCAAGAGGCCTTCCCTGGACCCAGCATTGTTAGTAAATTATCGTCCGGTCTCCAACCTTCACTTCTTGGTGAAAGTTGTAGAGAGTGTGGTGGCTCAACAGTTTCCTCGGCACCTGGAGGAAATGGTTTATCTGGACCCCCGCCAGTCCGGCTTCCGGCCCGGACACAGCACTGAGACGGCATTGGTCGCATTGGTAGATGATCTCTGGAGGGCCAGAGATGGGGGTTGTTCCTCCATCCTGGTCCTATTAGATCTCTCAGTGGCTTTTGATACCATCCACCATGGTATCCTATTGCATCGACTGGAGGGGTTGGGGGTGAGGGGCACAGTTCTATGGTGGTTCTCCTCCTACCTCTCCTGTCGATCGCAATTTGTGTTGGCAGGAGGGCAGAGGTCGACCTCGAGACCCCTCACATGTGGGGTGCCTCAGGGGTCGGTCCTCTTGCCACTCCTGTTCAACACATATATGAAGCCGCTGGGTGACATCATCCGTGGTTTTGGGGTAGAGTACCACCTGTACACAGATGACACCCAGCTGTACATATCTACCCCAAACCACCCCAATGATGCTGTCGAAGTGATGTCCTGGTGTCTAGAAGCCGTGCGGGTTTGGATGGGAAGGAACAGACTCAGACTTAACCCGTCCAAGACTGAGTGGCTGTGGTTTCCAGCATCCCGGTACAACCAGTTTATTCCATCAATGGCCATCGGGGGTGAACATCTAGCCCCTGTGGATAGGGCACGCAACTTGGGCGTCCTCCTGGATACCCAGCTGTCCATGGAAGATCAAGTGACGGCCGTGGCCAGGGGGGCATTCTGCCAGGTCCGCCTGGTATGCCAGTTGCGTCCCTTATTGGATCAGGACGCCCTTCGCACAGTCACTCATGCACTCGTCACATCCCGTCTAGACTATTGTAACGGTCTCTACATGGGGTTTCCCTTGAGGTGCACCCGTAGACTACAGCTAGTCCAGAACGCGGCCGTGCGGGCAGTCCTGGGAGCCTCCAGGTTCTCCCACGTAACACCACTCCTGCGCGAGCTGAACTGGCTGCCTGTGGTCTTTCGGGTGCGCTTCAAGGTGTCGATTACCATATTTAAAGCGCTCCATGGCACAGGACCTAGTTATTTGCGGGATCGCATTCTGCCTCATACATCCCTGTGGCCGATTCGCTCCCACAGAGAGGGACTTCTCCGGGTGCCGTCCACTGGGCAGTGCCAGCGGGCGGCGGCTAGGGGAAGGGCCTTCTCTGTGATGGGGCCGACCCTCTGGAACGACCTATCCCCCGGACTGAGAACAACCACGGACCTCTGCTCCTTCCGCCAAAAGCTAAAAACTTACTTTTTTCATCTGGCCGGCCTGGCCTAATCTATCCTTCCTAGGTTTGTAATATAAATTTAAATTGTTTTAATAGGGATTGCTGGGATTAGTATAAAGGGTTTTAAGGTTTTAAACTTTTAGCGCAGGTAAATAATTTGATTCTATTTTAAATATTGTATTGTTGTATTTATATATGTTTTTAAAGTCCTGTGCACCACCCCGAGTCCCTCCGGGGAGAGGGTGCGGTCTACAAATAAAATAAAATAAAATAAAATAAATAAATAAATTATGATCATTGCTAGGTCCCAAGGTCATATGACCTTCCTTTGCAATCTTCTGACAAGCAAAGTCGATAGGGAAGCCAGATTCACTTAAATTTATTTAAGGGTTACTAACTTATCAACTTCAGTGATTCACTTAACAACTGAAGCAAGAAATGTGGTAACATGGGGGGAAATTCACTTAACAACAGAAACTTTAGGCTCAATTGAGGACTGCCTGTAGTAGAAATTGAAAGTAGAATAACTTGATTGATTTTCAAATATATGAGAATATTTTCATCATTGTTGCCTTTTTAAATCTTAAGAACTAGGGAAAATGCAGCAATGATAATACAGTCCTTGCACAAATTATATCCAGTGTTATAGAAGAAATAAGAGTAAGCATGCATGTTAGAATAACAGCTTTGACAGAGTATGAATGATGCTAAAGTAATCAAATTATTTCATTTAGAGCTGTAAAGCTTTAGGAAGAACATTAGTTGTATTTCAGATAAAAATCTGTAAATGTTTTCTGTAAATTTGGATTTAGAGGGCAGTGCGATGGATCAGCAGGTAAAGTCGTTGAGCTTGTCAGCTGGAAAGGTTTGAGACCTGAGTGCCGTGCAATGAGGTGAGCTCTGGTTCTGGCCCCAGTTCCTCCCCACCTAGCAGTTCAAAAGCATGCAAGTGTGCATAGATTAATGTGAACCTCTTTGCTGGGAAAGTAACAGCATTCCGAGCTGGCGATGACCATGGAAAATGTCTTTGGATAACACCGACTCCCTCGGTCAAGAAACATAGATGAGCACTGCACCCTAGAATTGGACAAGACTGGAGAGACCTTTACCTTTATCTTTCTCAAAAAATAAAGTAATTTTTGAACTGGAAATCCTACTGTTTTTTTTCAGAGTCCCATAATAAAGAGTTGGCAATGTTTCCTGAAATGATTACCACTGCTGCATTATTTAGATGGTAGTGGACTGAGACCAGTGACTCATATGGATTCAGGTTGTCCTCAGAAATAATGTCATCTATCAGGACCTAGGAATCTCACCTTTTCTGTCACAGGACCTTGCCTGAGGAATGAGCTCTCCCTGAGATCTGGATGGCTTCCATTTTGCTGGCATTCCAAGCATTAAAAGGCACTTTTCCCAGGACCCGGACTAGTGTGGATGGAGCCTGCTGGATCCTGGATGTTGGTGTGATATGTATTGGGTTGTCTAACACATTCACCATTTGGTCCTTTTTCTCTTCTCAGAGAAAATATATTGGTGCTTTGTCAGTAAAGAACAAAAGAGGAAATGCTATAAACTGGAGGAGTGATAAAATATGATTCCATCATGCATCATGGCCTGATCTAGTTTGGCTGCTTAAAGAACAGAAGACAGTCATAAAACACAATGAGAAATTATGACAGATCTTCTTTAAATTATCTCGGCTGACCCTCAAAGCTAATACTTCAATGGAGCACTTATAAGTAATCTGTACAGAATCTCTGAAAATATAGCTGTGTACAGTATAGCAAGAAGTAAAATTACAGTATGCCAGTGACACATAGTGTGTGAAGATATACTTCAGGGATCACTCTGATTTATATTAAATATTGCAGAAACAGAATGCAGCTGTATAATATGAAGATCAATACTTTTCTTGACTGTTTTCTGTGTCAGCCTTAATCAGATATTTTCTTTGTACAAGATCTCAATTACTGAGCAGAACATACTGAACTGATCAGTCCTCCAAGCACACAATGCACATATTTACTTGATTATTTCCAGATGATCACTTTTCTAGTGCTTCCCTGAGATACTTCAGTCTAACGAACGTTTCCTACATCTCCCACTTTTCTTCCCATTATATAAGAAAGCAAGCCCTGGTTTCAAGTGTCTTGAATTTTAGAATTTTCATTTGTAGTACACAATTCTAAACTTTCGAATATTATCTACTTAGGCTGACTATTGCAACACAATTTTTTATCCTTACCCTTATGTCACAACTGTGTTCAGTTTTCTATTAGGCATTTTCCTATTAAACTAAATAACAAGGATAGACTATTTAGCTCCTGAGCCCAGATAATATGAATCACATGCAGCCATTTTCTGAGGCAATCAGAATTAAGAACTGTGAAGTTGCATTCTTACATACTCTCCCAGTTGAGAATATAGACTTCTTTTATTGAGTTGGTTATTAGGTACAATTTTGTTTTGCAATTGGGTTTGAGTATTAAGAACTTTATTCAGGGTTGAAATTAGTATGAGAATAGTTTCATAAAAAAATATTCCGAAAATAAGACCCGGGCTTATTTATTTTTGGGCCCCAAAATAAGCACTAGGGCTTATTCTCAGAGAAACATGATTTAAGGGTGATCAGTCTGGCTTGGCACTCTCCCCTCCCCCCCATGCACACACAAGAGCTGGCAAGTGTCTGGGGACCAATGGTATCCAGCAGCAACTGCAGCCTGCTGGTTGCTTGTCAGCACACTCGGGCTGTGAAGAGCGGAAGGCATGGAGCAGAAGGTAAATGATTCTGATGCATGAAGTGGATGGCAGGTGACGCCAATGTACTGTTTGGGCTGCCGGCAAGCCGAGAGACACAAAGATGAGTCTCCTACAGCTGCTTCTGCTCTGGCCCACCACTGCTTGGCTTTCCCATGGCCTGCACACAGTGCATCCAGATTGCCTTTTTCCCCCATGCTTCTGTTTCTGTCTGCTGCCAATGTTACCACGCAAAGATGAGCCTCCTGCAGCTGGCCACCGCTCTGGCCCACGACCACTAAGCTTTCTCGTGGCCCACACAGTGCATCTGGATCACCTGCCTTCCCCCCCCCCCATGCCTCTACTTCTGCTGGTGTTGTCGCATGAAGACAAGCATCCTGTAGCTGCCTGCCACTCCAGCTCACCACCACTTGGCTTTCCCATGGATCATGTGATGCATCCGGATTGTCTCCCTTTCTCACCTCTGCTTCCGCCTGCTGCTTGCACAGGTACTCAACTCACTTGTCTTGTGCAGGCTGTTGCCAGACACCATCGGCCTATACGTGCTTGCCCAGCCTCTTTACTAGATCTTATTTGGGGGGTGGGTCCTATTTGGCGGAAAACAAAGCATTAGGTAAGAGCCAGTTTGGTCTAGTGGCTAATGCATTGGCTAGAAATCAGAAGACTGTGAGTTGTAGTCCCACCCAGCTAATGTCAACATGTGAAGCATTTCTGACCTGCTCCAGAGTTGCCATAGGCAGGGGGATGGGAAAACCGAGCCTCACAGCTGCATCAAGGAACTTGCATTTCAATCAAAATAAAGCACATTCCAGTGGCAGCATCAGGGTCATCTTCAGGGAGAACCACAGTGGCTGGAGGAAGTGACTTCTACAACCTGCGAAATTGCTTCATTGGGGAATGTGACTGATGGCACACCTTGGAGGGAGGGGGAAAGAGGGTCAGAACTAAGGAGCAAATTAAGTGAGGTCAGAGTTGGCTTCATTTGGATCGTGCTGACATAAAGCTCCTAATAACTGGGTTTCTTCTAAAGCTTGGCTTGAGGCTCATGATTTAATTAGGGCATTGTTTGAAACCCTGACAGAAAATCAACTATGACCACTTAATTCATGCTTTAGCTCTGACCCTGTTTACCCCCCTCCCCCAGGTGTGTCATCAGTCACATTCCCCAACAAAGCAATTTCGCAGGTTATAGAAGGAACTCTGAGAGCTAAATTATTTGGAACCAGTTACTCAGCCTCTCAGCCTACAATGTCAAGTTTGAATAATTAGCTGGTTCGTCTATTTCTGACACAAATAAGGAATCAACACTCAGTTGGCCCAAGAGAAAAAAGTTGACTCTTGGAGAAAGTTTCATATTAAGTTTAATCTATTGCTGGTAACATGATGATCTACCTAATGTGCCATGAGAGATATACAGTAATAACCTTTGATTTGCCTAAGACACCAACCTTTATATGTGAAGTAGAATCTTCAATTTACATATGTAGATTGAATCTGTAGCGTGAATCTGTGGAGTGGAGTGAGCTCCCATTACTTGTCCCAGCTTCTGCCAACCTAGCAGTTCGAAAGCATGTAAAAAAGCAAGCAGAAAAATAGGAACCACCTTTGGTGGGAAGGTTAGTCATGCCGGCCATATGACCACGGAGACGTCTTCGGACAGCGCTGGCTCTTTGGCTTTGAAACGGAGATGAACACCTCCCCCTAGAGTCTAGAATGACTAGCACATATGTGTGAGGGGAACCTTTACCTTTACCTGAGATTGAATATATAATCTACAATTCCCTTTCTTACAGTAATAAAGAGGGTATACATCACCATGATGCAATTAGGAACTCACATTTAGAAGGGCCAGTTATGAAAAGCAGGTTATAGATGTATCAAAATAAATATAATCCATAGTAGAAATAAATAGCAACCCACTCCGTATTCTGCCATGAAAATCAAATAGACATTAACTACCAGGATATTGACAGTTTTAAGACAGGGGTCTCCAACCTTTGCAACTTTAAGTCTGAAGGACTTCAGCTCCCAGACTTCTCCTTCAGACTTAAAGTTGCAAAGGTTGGAGACCCCTGTTTTAAGATGAATCCCACACTCTATCCATTCCTGTGTGAAGGCATATAACAAAATAAGGAGCAAAGTAACACTGGTATTTATTATGTGCTTTGCTTAAAGCTGATTTAAAGGTTTGAATGGGAGCCCTCCCCTCCCCCCAACTATTTATGGCCACTATATAAATATCTTAAATAAATAGATAAGACAAACGAAGAAAAGAAAACCCAGCTACTTATGTACCAAAGTAGAAGAAAAGTTTGATTCTGCAATGACACATGTAGTTCTACTATGTAAAATGTCAGATTGTGGTAAACTTGATTTCAGAGCAGAAATGTCAAGATGGAAACACTGATATTTTGGGAATCAGTTAGAATGGGACTCGTCACATCAAAGAAAGATCAGCTCAACTATGAAATAGATTTAACAAAATGGTAGTTATGTATCGTATTTATATTTGATACGATATTGAGAATGTTGAAATTTAAACTAATTAAAGCAATATACACTTTTAAATTAAATGTCCATGAGGATTATTCTATATAAATGTTGTTAAAATCTGAATTTTTTTTTGCCTCCTATCAGTCATCCTACATTGTCAGGAAAAAATTCAAATTCTAAGACATTTTGGAAGAACAAGACCATGGGGAAAGGGGAGAAACTACTTTCTAAAAGGAGGCTATTGCAAAACGCAGGTGCTATTGATAAGAAATGCCTACAAGTTTCCCTCTCCTGTACTTTCTGGAAAAAAGAAGATATATAGGTTAGGTGGATTTATTCTAGTTGATAGTCTTGTAACTTTCTTGGTGCAAACCCATGCATGGCTTTATAAGTAATAACAGTCACTTTAATCAGGCTCATGGTGATAGAATTTCATTTTCATTTCATTTTTTCATTTTATTAAATTTGTATACCGCACCACTCTCCCAAAAAGGGACTCGGGGTGGTGCACAGGAAAAATAAAACCACGCATATACATAAATACCGATAATAAATATGTCATAAATATTAAAAACTTATTAAATTAACCCAACCTGTGCTAAAACCAATTAAAACCCCAATAAAATCTAATTCAATTTAAAACCAGTGGAAGTCCACACTTATGCACCAACCATAGATTGGAGGCCTACAGAAAAGGCTGAATATGACCAAAACCAGATTTATTCTAATTACAGGAAATTGGAAATTCAATATTGTAAGTAATAGAGCACAATTTATTGGAATTATGGGTATTATAGGATGGACAATATTGTAATGTGACGGTGTATGCTACAACAAAAGATGAAGCTCTATTTAGTCAGCAAAACTAAAACTTCAGGTTGATTATGAATCAAATAACAAAGCATCTTGCAGAATTACAATTTAAAAGATGGAAAAGATACAAAATCATCAGCCCAATAAAATAAAAGTTCAGCAATATTCAATATGATTATTGGTGAAAATAAAGAATCGATTTACTGTATCAGATTTGATAAAAAGTGTCTGAATAAAAATATTTTGAAATGCAAAAGAAAAAAGAAATTAAAACAGTTCCCTGCTGATATATTGAAAGTAGCCAAAGAAAGATTTTAAAAAAACTTCAAAACAATGCAAAGGAAAATTGGTACTGGTTAAACATTGAGCAAGACCAATAGTAACAAAATTTGCAATCTAAATAAATAATGGACAGAAATTGAGGATAACAATTGAAGGGAAGGACAAAAGCTTTCTTTAACAAAATTGCAGATATCAAAGCAAAATTCTCTATAGTTATGGACACAATGAGAGACAAGACAAAGAGCTAACAGAGAAAGAATTTATAAAGATAAAATGGCAGAAAAACAATTTTTAAATGATCCCAAAATCAATGTCACAAACAGTGATGTACTTATTGAATTAGAGTCAGACCTGGAAAGTAATATGAAATGGCAAAAGTGAAGACAATATTGTTAATAAAGAGACTGCAAGAGTTGACAAAAAAACCAGCTGAATTGTTTAAAGCTTTTCAAGACGATGTAGTTGAAGTACCATTTGTGGTTTGCAAGCAGGTATGCAAAATAGACCAATAGCCAAGTAACTGGAAAAGATAAATTTATATTCCAATACCCCAAATGGACAGTACTACTAAACAATTGCATTTATCTCACATGCTAGTAAGATAATGCTCACTATTTTGAGATCTAGAATTTAAAAGTATTTAGAAGAACCACAAAAAATTCCAGATGTATATGTTGGATCCAGAAGAAGCAGAGCACCCGAGATCATATTACTCGCGTACACTGGATAATGGAAAATGCAAGAGAGTTCCAAAAATGATGTCTATTTTTGCTTTATTGAATATACTGAAATGTTTTGGCCACAATAAATTGTATATAGATCTTAAAAGATGGGTATACCGTACCATCTCATCTGGCTATTACGAATTTGTAAGATGAGTAGGAACTAATGGTTGAAATACAAAACAAAGGAGTGGTTCAAAGAAATGCTGAGTCACCTTATTCAGCCACCTTATTGATTGAAATTTTTCATAAAATGCTATCATGCAAAATGATAGAATGTAAGAAATAGAAATTAGAATTTAAAATGTTGAGAATAAGATAGATAACCTCAATTGTACTACTTTAATAAGGGGAAGTGAAGTAAACCTCTTTTCTGAAGATGAAACAGAGGGCAAATGCGAATTTGCTTTTTATACAAACGAAACAGATTATGTCAAGAGCAATAACAACCCAATGACAAAGGCAATAACAGACCATCTTCCTAGGTTCAAAATTCATAGGGAGGGTCACTGTATCCATTAAATAATGAGATATCTGCTGTTTGGAACAAAGAGGAAAATTCATGACAAAAACGTGAACAATCAAGGCAATGACTTTCCCAATTGGTAACCTATAACTATAACAGTGCTGAAATTAAAAAAAAAATTCCTACCAATTCTGTGGGCATGACTTGGTGGGTGTGGCTGGGGAAAGATATTGCAAATTCTCCATTCCACCCCCACTCCAGGGGAAGGATACTGCAAAATCTCCATTCCCATCCCACTCTGGGGCCAGCCAGAGGTTGTATTTGCTGATCTCTGAACTACTCAAAATTTCCGCTACCAGTTCTCCAGAACCTGCCAGAACCTGCTGAATTTCACCCCTGAAGTATAATCACAAAAAATACTGAATGAAAAATGCATGCTAAAGAACATTAGGAGTATTTTTAATCAAAGCAAGAGCAAAGCTTCAATTTTAACTAAAGTAAAATTGTATTCCTCTCTGTTAAAGTTAAATATTTTGTAATAAAGTAAAGTAAAGTAAATGTAGTCTATGGTTCAACCACAATTTCAACTGAGAAACAGTAAACATTTAGATCATGGGTGTCAAACTTGTGGCGTAACATTGTCATCACGTGATGTATCGTGACTTTTCCCCCTTCACTAAACTGGGGGTAGGTATAGTAAGAGCATGACACATCCAGTCTGTGGGCCATGAATTTGGCACCCCTGTTTTAGTTCAAGTCAGTCTAAGATTACAAGATAATTTCTAGAAAATTGACCATCTGGCAGATGTGAAATCAATAAATACAAAGAAATAAGCCCCATTTATGACCCATTCCAAAGAAACTAGTACATGTCAAAGAAAGAAGCAGCCCAGAGCACACACTTATCGTACATCCATTAACCCAGGGGTCTCCAACCTTTGCAACTTTAAGTCTGACGGACTTCAGCTCCCAGAGTTCTCCAGCCAGACTTAAAGTTGCAAAGGTTGGAGACCCCTGGTGTAGACACTCTGATCTTTTAAATGCCTGTCTGCTGTTGCAGAACTGAGCTGTCAACAGATAAAAGGGATTGGCTGTTTTTATTCTTCATCCTTTTGATAGACGGATTTAGTAATCAAATGTTGATATATTTACTGGAGCATGCATTGTATGGACTTTCCAATGTACAGCTGCAGTGATCAGCAGTCTATAGTGCTACAGAAGAGAGCTGGCAGTGGATGTAGAATCAGTTGAGGGATGCGGTTGTCCTCTTTTAGCAGCAAAGCTGGCTGGAGAAGTCTGAGAGCTGAAGTCCTTCAGACTTAAAGTTGCAAAGGTTGGGGACCCCTGCATTAACCAACACCTAGGTAAGCAGAAACCATCACCTGTTACCACAATAGACACCAATCAACACAGTCTGTCCAAACCCACATAAGGCTGGTAGTACAAGTGGCTATATAAAAACCACTAACAAAACTTGCTCCCCATGCCAGAACACTGATGATGTGACCTTGTCTAGTAACAAAATGTCTGTCAGAAGAAAATCTAAGATATGATCTATCAAGGATCTCTTGAATATGGCATTCTGGTTCCTTCAAAATTTATTTTCGACTATTTCCTTCATATTTCAGCCTGGTCACCAACATTTCTGATACTGTAATATTGTAGAATGAAAGAAACTAGAAACTATAATCAGCCAAGGCAAACAGGTATTTGTGATGAGCACTGAAATGAAGACAAATGAATACTTAAGATTTACCTCCCATTTTTAAAGCAGCTTAATGACCAATTCACAGTGACCTAGTTTGCATCTATGTGAACAGGATGAAGGTGTGAGACAGAGGGGCATGGAGGGTGCTGAGCCACAGAATGGCCGAGGTCGGACATGACTAAATGGTTATAATAATAATAATCTTTATTGTCATTGTAAAAATTACAATGAAATTGGTTTTAAGTTGGTTTGGTTTATCACCACAACATAAACAGTAAATTCTTATATTATGCTATATTATACAAAAACACAATAATATCATGCCACACTTTAAATAAAGCTATGATTTTGTTAAGGTAAGAAAAGAAGCACCGTTGAAAAAGCTTGAAATTATAAGTATTGGAAAAACTATATGAATGGCATGATTTCACTTCCTTGAACCTAGCCAAATTTTATTATACTACCTGTACAATTAATCTTGCCTTGATTGGCTACAAATTAACCCACTACCAAATACAGCATTCATATTCTGTTATGTTATTTTGTTTTTAATGTGTTTAATTTAATTTTGATCTATGACTGAATAAAAATCTCTTTTTGTCTTTCTTTAGTAATAACATGCCAGATATAAGACATTAACAGCTCTGAGCTATGAATGAAACATTTGGTGCTGTTTGTAATGTCACAAGATGTGAGTGGTCAAAACTACTACTGAAAATATGTCACAATAATAAAAAATATTTTTTAAAGAAGTGTGGATGATACCATTTCAAGGTGAGAAAGGGAAGACAGCAAGGAATATATATACAATTTGATTTTTATCTACAGGTTACATTTTCCGTTGTCAACAAAGCCCCCCTCATTCATGACCTTGTGTCAGAGGGGGAGCCGGACCTGGCAGGAATAGCGGAGACCTGGTTGGGCCACGAGGGTGGACTCCCCCTCGTTGAAATGTGCCCACCAGGTTACCGTGCTTTTCATCAGCCTCGGACCCTAGGCAGGGGTGGTGGGGTAGCGGTCATCGTAAAGGAAGGTCTTGAGCCGAGAGAGACCACTGTGCCACAGACCACCGGTTGTGAGTCCCTCTGCGTGAAGTGGGGCCTGGGGAGGCAGTTGGGCGTGCTGGTTATATACCTGGCTCCCCGCTATGTAGCAGCAGCCCTGCCCGAGCTCCTGGAGGTGATCGCTACGGTGGCAGTGGAGACCCCCAGATTTTTAGTCATGGGGGACTTTAATCTGCCATCGGTGGGCGAATCATCCGAGGTAGCTCGGGAGTTCATGGCTTCCATGACGGCCATGGACCTGACCCAATTAATTCAAGGCCCCACCCATGAGGGTGGACATACACCGGATCTCATCTTTGTCTCTGGCCAGTGGAAAAGTGATCTGATTATAGGGGATATAGTCATCACGCCCTTGTCATGGTCAGATCACTCACTTCTCCAGCTCGACTTTCCAACCGCTACCCCCCTCTGCGGGGAGGCGGAACCTGAGTCACCAATTTGGTTCCGCCCCAGGCGCCTGATGGACCCTGATGGGTTCCAGGCGGCGCTTGGGCCATTTCCTGTACCCCTGACCCACGCCCCGATGGAGGACCTCGTGGCCGCATGGAATACTGCGACCACGGGAGCCTTGGATCGGGTCGCGCCCTTGCGGCCTCTCTTGCGGCAGCGAGCCACCCTGGCTCCTTGGTTCACCGAGGAGCTGAGGGTGATGAAACGCCACAAGAGATGCCTAGAGAGAAGATGGAGGACTAGCCGATCTGAATCTGACCGGACACAGGTAAGAGCCCATTTACGGACTTACATTGTGGCGCTGAGAGTGGCCAAATGTCATCATTGTGCCACTCTCATAGCATCCGCAGATAACCGCCCTGCCGCCCTGTTTAGGGTGACTCGCTCCCTCCTTCAACAGAGGGTGCGGGAAGCCCCGCTACAGGGTAGAGCAGAGGAATTTGTGATTTATCTGCAGGAGAAAATCGCTCAGATACAGAACGAGTTAGCCCCCATTGATGGCCCAGTGGGTTGCCACGAGGCGGATCTTGTTTGGGAGGAGTTTGACTCCGTTGCTTCCGAAGATATGGACAGGTTACGTGGGCGACTGTGAGCCACCACATGTTTATTGGACCCGTGTCCCTCCTGGCTTGTACTGGCATCCTGGGAGGTGGCACGAGGCTGGCTCCAAGAGGTTGTCAACGCATCCTTGAGTGAGGGTTCCTTGCCTGCTTCCCTAAAAGAAGCTATGGTGAGGCCCCTCCTCAAGAAGCCCTCTTTGGATCCAGCTTTACTAACCAACTATCGTCCAGTCTCCAACCTTCCCTTTTTGGCGAAGGTTGTTGAGAGTGTGGTGGCACAACAGTTTCCCCGTCACCTGGAGGAAGTTGAGTATCTAGATCCGCGCCAGTCCGGCTTTCGGCCCGGGCATAGCACCGAGACGGCATTGGTCGCGTTGGTAGATGATCTCTGGAGGGCCAGAGATGGGGGTTGTTCCTCCATCCTGGTCCTATTAGACCTCTCGGCGGCTTGTGATACCATCGACCATGGTATCCTATTGCACCGGCTGGGGGGGTTGGGGGTGGGAGGCACAGTTTTGCGGTGGTTCTCCTCCTACCTCTTTGGCCGGTCGCAATTTGTGTTGACAGGGGGGCAGAGGTCGACCTCGAGACCCCTTACATGTGGGGTGCCTCAGGGGTCAGTCCTCTCGCCCCTCCTGTTCAACACATATATGAAGCCGCTGGGTGAGATCATCCGTGGTTTTGGGGTAGAGTATCATCTCTACGCTGATGATACTCAGCTGTATATATCTACCCCAAACCACCCCAACGATGCCGTAGCGGTGATGTGCCAGTGCCTGGAAGCCGTGCAGATCTGGATGGGAAGTAACGGACTCAAGCTCAACCCGACCAAGACCGAGTGGCTGTGGTTTCCGGCTGCCCGGTTCAACCAGCTGACTCCATCGCTGGCCATAGGGGGCGAACATCTTGCCCCTGTGGATGGGGCGCGCAACTTGGGTGTCCTCCTGGATACCCGGCTGTCCATGGAAGATCATGTGACAGCCGTGGCCAGGAGGGCATTTTACCAGGTTCGCCTGGTACGCCAGTTGCGCCCCCTATTGGGACCGGGATGCCCTACGCACAGTCACTCATGCTCTCGTGACATCCCGACTGGACTATTGTAACTCTCTCTACATGGGGCTCCCCCTGAGGTGCACCCGGAGACTGCAGTTGGTCCAGAATGCAGCCGCGCGAGCAATAATGGGAACCCCTAGGTTCACCCATGTAACACCGCTCTTGCGCGAGCTGCACTGGCTGCCTGTCATCTTTCGGGTGCGCTTCAAGGTGCTAGTTATCATCTTTAAAGCGCTCCATGGCTCGGGACCTAGCTATCTGCGGGATCGGATCCTGCCCCATACATCCTCACGGCCGATTCGCTCCCACAGAGAGGGACTACTCCGGGTGCCGTCCACTAGACTCTGTCAGCGGGCGACGCCCAGGGGAAGGGCTCTCTCTGTGGCGGGCCCTGCCCTCTGGAACGACCTCCCCCCCGATATTAGAACAACCACGGACCTCTGTTCCTTCCGTCTGAAATTGAAAACGCACTTTTTCTGCTTGGCTGGCCTAGGGTAGCCTCTCTACTATAGTATTATAGGGTTATAGGGTTTTAGTGAATTGGCATTGGGAATTTTAGCGCAGGGTTTTACTGTTTAATTTGCTTTTAATTGTTTTGTATATTTATGTATATTTATTGTTTTAACTTCCCTGTGCACCGCTCCGAGTCCCCTTGGGGAGAGGGAGCGGTTTAGAAATTAAAATTATTATTATTATTTTATATCTTTTTTGTACATGTTCTTATTATCTTAACACACATATCTGGTAACTTATTTTGGAATCTTGTCCCATGCTTAGGAACTAAAAATTATTCCTTGTCCTGCCACTGATTTATGTTGTTTGAGAATGAGAGTACCAGTTCCTGCAGAATTTCTGCAGAGAGAGAGCAGAAAGACAAATGAGGAGAACTGCATTATGATGTAATTACACATACAAATAATACACCTGAAAATTAGCATATACATACATACCACAAATGCATACATACACACGGACTTCCCTTTTCAGTTAATATAATTTATTTTCTAGGTTTACAGTGTGGTGAACCATACGAAATATACAGATGGTCACAGCAGCAAACTGATCACTGTGACTACAAGTTCAGATTTTTATGGTAGACATGTGTTTTGTAAAATAATTCTTTTCCTAGACCATTAATTTTTATGATTAAATTAATTTATCCTTGAGTGGCATCATTCATACAGAATTAGAAAAGCTCAAATAGTGAATACAATGAGGAGAAAAACAAGGAGAAGGAGGGGTGAACGTCATAGGAGCAGCATAACATAATGGCAAATAAGGAATGGAGCCTAGAATTCTTCAAAATTTCCGGAGTTATCTCTCTTTAACAAGATTATCTGCATCCATCCTTCTTTCTTTCTCTTTCTTTCTTTCTTTCTTTCTTTCTTTCTTTCTTTCTTTCTTTCTTTCTTTCTTTCTTCTTGTTCTTTTTTTTTTGATAGACCATCTGCCAAGCCAGTCTTCATTACAGAGAATTGGGCCAAACTGTGCATTACAGATGGAATTTTTTGCCACAAGGAATGCTCTTTAGAGCCAAGCTGCTTGAGGTCCAATCTAAGCCCATAAAACCAAAATGTAATTTAGTGCAAGACTGAAATATTTATATACTTTGCATCAGTAGAAAAAAATGATCAAGCATTATTATTGCATATGGGCCAATGTTGCCTATCTATCTATCTGTAGATGATTACCCAATTAATATACAAGTCACGTGGATCGTGACGCCCTGCGCACGGTCACACAAGCTCTTGTCATTTCCCGCCTAGACTACTGCAATGCTCTCTACATGGGGCTTCCCTTGAGGTGCACCCGGAGGCTCCAGTTAGTGCAGAATGCGGCTGCGGGGGGGATCTTGAGAGCACCAAGACACTCCCACATAACACCTCTCCTGCGCGAGCTGCACTGGCTGCCTGTGGCCTTCCGGGTGCGCTTCAAGGTCTTGGTGACCATCTTTAAAGCGCTCCATGGCATGGGTCCTGGTTATTTGCAGAACTGCCTCCTGCCACATACCTCCATCCGACCTGTCCACGCCCACAGGGTGCCATCCGCTGGACAATGCCAGCTGGCGACTCCCTTCTCTGTGGCGGGTCCAGCCCTCTGGAACGACCTGCCCCCCCGACCTTCGTACTATCACGGACCTTTGCCTCTTCTGTCGAGCATTAAAGACCTACTTTTTTCATGCGACCGGCCTGGCATAGTTTGTTTTTACTATCGCTTGTTTTTACCATCATTTTAATAGGGTTTCTTAATATTTTAGCACGGGTTAAATTTGTTTAATTTAGTTTTAAATTTATTTATTGATTGTATTATATGTATTTTATCTTTTTTATCTTTTATTATCCCTGTGCACCGCCCTGAGTCCCAACGGGAGAGAGGGCGGTATACAAATTAAATAAAAAAATAAAAAATAAAAAAAATTGCTGCATTATCTTGCAGAATGTTCAAATGGAGATTTCTAAGTTGGTGTGTGAGTTGTCTGACTTGTCTCCCAATACTTGCCTAAAACCTAACTGGTAACAAGATGAGACAGGGCAGATCAACTGTAAAACTCTTAGATTTTGTTTTGTTCTTAATTAGCATACTTGCAGAGGGGGAACTGTTTTTTGGGCAAAAGACAAAATCCTATGTAGTTTTTTTCAAATTCAATTCCAAAACATTGAAATTGTCTTTGGTTGGGCCCATTTTTAAAAGTTTTTTTTTAAAGAATCTAGGAAAATTGCATTAAAATGATACCTGTTACTAAAGGTACTAAAATCATGTTTGTTTTAGTTTATTAAATTTATGATTTGGTGCCTTGCTATCTGTCACATTACCTGCATTTTCTTTATCTTTGTAACTTTGCTTATGAGGAAAATTTTTGAAGCAAATCAAAAGAATTCATTCCAAACTGCATCTTAAGGATTGCTCCAACATTTTTTTTTTATTGAAAATTCCAAAATTTTGGAATATAGTTACCAAATTTTCACCTTTTGTTTGCCAAATGAATTGGATAATGTGCTTTTACTTAATTATAACCTGATCCACCCACCCATGTCATTATGGAAATGTATACATTGACCCAGTGGTGGGTTTCTGCAGGCTCGCACCTACTCGCGAGAGCCGGTTGGTGAAATTTAGAGAACCGGTGAGAGGGGGTTCCACTGGAAGTAAATCTGGCCCGCCGCTGCCAGTGACCCAATGGGAAGGAAAGGAAAGGAAGGAAGAAAGGAAAGAAAGAAAGAAAGAAAGAAAGAAAGAAAGAAAGAAAGAAAGAAAGAAAGAAAGAAAGAAAGAAAGAAAGAAAGAAAGAATTTATCATCACAATTGAGTCCAAAATTTTGGTTGCTAAGCAAGAGCGTTGTTAAATGAGTTTCACCACATTTTAAAAGGTGGCCACTCCCACCCTGTCACATGACTGCCAAGCCACGCCCACAAAATAGGCCACACTTACAAAGTAGGTTCTAAAAAATTTGAAACCCACCACTGCATTGAGTTGAAGCCAGTTTTTGACACAGACAAACATATCAGGAGATAAGCACATAGAAATGTGTGGGGAAAAGAATCACATAAACGCTGTTGGGAGCACAATTTCTTAATGCAGAGTCATTATCCAAGGACAGGGTGAGAGAACATGGTTTTGGATCCTTCCTTGGGGATATTTGAAATTTCACTCCCTCCTTTTTTCCTGATACTCTGTTATCTTTTTTTCTCTTGAGGAAGTTACCAGGTAGATTTTGGCAGAGTTCTGAGCTGCTCGCTCTCAAAAAGCATATGAAAGAATTGAAGACTTCATTTGCTCTTAGGGCTGCACATTAAGTATCCTTAATGTAAATGAATATTCTTTGGGCTGTAGTAATTATGCTTCAAAGATGAAATCAAAACCCTTAAAGCAAAGACACACAATGTATAGTACAAAATGAGGTTCCTTATACATGGCATTTTTTTGACTTAATGCTGGACTGTATGGGCTTGTGGTATTCTCGACTGAAGTGGGAAAGTTGAACAGGGAGTACAAGAACAAAGAAACAGAAGCAAGATTCCCATGTCTGCAGAGCATAGTCTCTGTAAATGTGTCTGCATGCTGGGGAAGTTTTCCATACTGAAGAAGGACAATTTAATAGCGTCAAGAGTTTTGCAGTGATCCTGCAGAGTGTGATTTTAAAGACCTTTGCAGAATTGCTACAACTGAGATCCTGTGAAGCAGAGATTCTGTGAAGCAGAGAGTTTCCTGCAAGTCACTATGAGAAAGATCAATTAATAAGCCTGAAAAAATCCATCTGCTCTGACAAAGTGCATGAACTTAGATTAACCAGCCTACTTATATAAATATTTTTGGAAACACTTGTGGAAAACAAAGTGGAGATTTTTATTTAATAGGTCTGACTTGTGTGCATATGTGTGAGGAGAGGAGGGGGTGAAGGAATCTTAATGAACTAGATAAGACTAATATGAATACATATTGTACAGTAGATTAGAGATCTTAATCATCTCTTGGAAACTAGTGAAGTCTAGTTCCATATATGCAAATTATACTTCTTTTTAGAACATGACATCATCATACAAAAGGCTGAAACTTTGGGGGAAATGAGGAGAAAATCAAAAGACAATATGCATACTTTTTCAAAGGAATGAAAAGGAATGTGGGCATCATCTAAATTCTAAGTGACTTATTTAGTGAAGCTCCACTACAGATTTTGCTATAGATCATGAAATTCTTCAATAACCTGGGTAAACTTCGTTTTTTCATTTTGGTGCTCCAGAAATTGATCTTTCAAGACATCTTGAAAGCACCATCACATCTTGAAAGGACTAAACAAATTTGGATATAAATGCTATGACTCAATACTTTTATATGTTCAGTTTACTATACAGCATATTAAGAAACAGAATGTTTTGTTTGTGGGAGCAAACCAATACTTCAGACATTAAAATATTAAACTATACTTTATAAACAAATGGAACAGAATCCTGAAACTTAAAAAGAAAGCACCTTTAGATTAGGATAAGGAAATGTATAAGATAGAGATAAGACTATAAAAATATAGTAAGTAGGAGCAGCTTGTGTCGCTACGAGACGGTCATGCGATCTCAGAGCTCTGTGATCGCTGCCAAAACTTTTCGCACTGGGGGGTCCAATTGGACTTAAACTGTCCCGCAGAGACAGTGAATAGGAAGACTACGTCCTGCTGATCATAGGGACATCGCAAAGTCCCTGATTGATCCAGGAGAAGTTCTTTTAGCCAGTGTTAAAAGTTCAGCCTCTGAGCTGCTGAAGTTGGGACGGCTCCACAAACAGAAGGGAAATGGCAGGAGGGTATTTATTTAATTAATTTAATTAATTCAATTTTATTTGTATACCGCCCTCTCTCCCGTTTGGGACTCAGGGCACTTTACAGCTGGTGAGGAATTTTTATTGTTTTAAAAGAGACTGCCCATAAAAAACTTAAAGCTAAATTAAACCTGAGAATAGAAGGAATTAGCGGTGGAAATAAGCCTTGGATGGTTTTGGACTGTGTGTTGTCTTATGCTTTAAATGTTATTTTCATGGATGGAACTTATTCAAGCCTTTTAAAATGAATGGATTAAGTTTTCTTCTTCTATTTTTTTTTCTTTTGGCAATCTGGACTAAAATCCATTTTCTCCAAGATTATGTGTATCCTGTTTTATGTAAGAATTTGACTCTTTTTAACTTGAAATAATTGAATAATTAAAGATATAAAAAGAAACAAAGAAATTGTAACAATCGTAACAACAGAGGAAAAGATGGCGCTGCTACTTGAAAGCTATTGAAACAAAACACCTTTATTTACATTACTGACTAGCCTAGTTTGGACCTTCAAAGATGCACAGTTTGTTTAAAAAGTTTGTTTACAAAGTGAAAAGTGTATTGTTTTTACAGATGTCCTTTTGAAGCTTACTTTCAATCAGAGATTTTATTGTGAATCTGTCTCAACTTGTTAAAAACTTTTTCAAGCCAGAGTAGCAGTCTACCAGCGGGTGACAATGGTATATTCTGAACAACAGAAAGAAACTGTTAGTCTGCAAGACATAATGTCTGTAATACAGGAATTGCCTAATTCATTGAAGAAATAATTAGATTATTTAATTGGAAAATACAATGAAAAGGACAGAGATACATGTCAAATGGGAAAAACAGAGGTTAGAGTCCCAAGCACCAAAGAGAAAAACAACTACAAAGAAATTAAATCTGCTGACTTTTATGATGAAGGTTTATGTCTGGAAATGGAAAAAATGCAATGTGGGAAGAGGAACCAGATGGATGGGAACACTACCTCAGATGGCGAGATACAGAAGAAGAAAGAATTAATGGACTTATGTCATCAAAGTTAGAAACTTTATTATTTACACCATTGACAACAACTCTGACAAGTAAAGACAAGCTGAATAAGGAAGAAGAAGAAGGGCATCGAAATTACGGGAAAGATCTAACAAATAATGAGCAGGGAGAAGTCCATACAAATTTGATTAAGGAAATGACTGGAGAATTTATGCCACAAATGGCAGAGGATATGAGACTGCTTGACTACTGGAAAGATACAGGTTGATAGATGGAAATGTTTAATTTAGAATTAGTTGAGCTTAGGAGACTTTAGTGATTAGATTAGATTTTAGATTTATTGGATTTATTTGCCACCCTTCTCCCAAAGGACTCAGGGCAGGGTACAGCATAAGAAACACATAGTACAAAAGTTAAAAAGAGATTAAATAAAGAATCCAATAAGCAATAACCAATAAATTAATTAACAATTTACACATGATATAAAATAAATTAAATTTGGAATTAAAATTAATAAATTATTTTGTTCCGGCCAGGCCAGCTTGCTGAAAAAGCCAGCTTTTTAGGGCGCATCGGAAGGACGGGAGGTCAGGAATGATGGGAAGCTCCGGGGGTAGCTCATTCCAAAGGGAAGGCGCTCTCACAGAGAAGGCTGTTCCCCTGGGGGTCGCCAGCTGACACTGGCTGGCTGGCAACCCCCAGTTTGTTTAAACAGTTTGTTTAAAAAGTGAAAAGTGTATTGTTTTTACAGATGTCCTTTTGAAGCTTACTTTCAATCAGAGATTTTATTGTGAATCTGTCTCAACTTGTTAAAAACTTTTTCAAGCCAGAGTAGCAGTCTACCAACCCACCCTGAGGAGGCCAACTCTGTGGGATCATACTGGCTGATGGGAGGCTACCGGTGGCAGTAGGTGGTCTTGCAAGTACCCTGGGCCTAAGCCATGGAGTGCTTTAAAGGTCATAATTAGTACCTTGAATTGCACCCAGAAAACAACCAGAAACCAGTGCAGGCTGCTTAAAAGGGGTGTAACATGGGAGCACCTAGGTACCCCCATGATAACCCATGCAGCCGCATTCTGAACCAGCTGAAGCCTCCGGGTGCTTTTCAAGGGCATCCCCATGTAGAGAACGTTACAGTAGTCCAGGCGAGAAAGGACGAGGGCATGAGTGACTGTGCACAGGGCATCCCGATCCAGGAAGGGGCGCAACTGACATACCAGGCGAACCTGGTAAAAGGCCCCTCTGGTCACGGCCGTCAGGTGTTCTTCTAACCTCTGGAATGGCCTACCACCCGTCCTCTGCAAATCACGGACCTGCGCCTCTTCTGCCGGGCTCTAAAAACATATCTCTTTCACGAGGCCGGCCTGGCATGGCTCTAAATTTTAATCTTATTTTAGAAATGGGTCTTAATTGGCAATTTTAGCACGGGTGCAATTTAATTTAATTTATTTTTAATATCCTGTATTTATTGTTTTTTACATTTTATTCCTTTCCTGTGCGCCACCCTGAGTCCAATCCGGAGATAGGTGCGGGATATAAATTTGATCAATAAAATAAATAAAATAAAATAACCTAAGCCACATATCCAGGAGGACTCCCAGATTGCGGGCCCTCTCTGAGGGGGATAAAGTTTCTCCCCCTATCACCAAAGTTGGAACAAGGTGGACAAATCGGGATGATGGGAACCACAGCCACTCTATCTTGGAGGGATTGAGCCTGAGCCTGTTCATCCTCATCCAGATCCGCAAAGCCTCCAGGCATTGGGACATCACGTCGAGGGCATCATTTGGGTGCTTTGGGGTAGAGATGAAAAGTTGGGTTCATCAGTGTATTAATGATATTGTACCCCAAAACCATGGATGATCTCGCCCAGTGGTTTCATATATATGTTGAACAGGAGGGGTGAGAGAACTGATCCCTTGGGCACCCCACAAGTGAGGGGCCTCATGGTCGATCTGTTCTCCAGTCAACATGAACTGTGATCGATCCAACAGGTAGGAGGAGAACCACTGCAAAACGGTGCCTCCCACTCCCAACCTCCCGAGTCGTCGCAGTACGATACCATGGTCAATGGTATTGAAAGCTGCCAAGAGGTCTATAGGACCAGGACAGAGGAGCAGCGCCTTTCCCGAGCTCACCAGAGATCATCAACCAACGTGACCAATGCAGTCTCCGTGCTGTACCTGGGCCTGAAACCCGACTGAAACGGATCCAGGTAAGCAGCTTCATCCAGGTACTGGGGGAAATGACGTGCTACCACACTCTCAACAACCTTCACTACAAAGCGAAGGTTGGAGACTGGATGATAGTTGGCTAAAGAAGCTGGATCCAGGGAAGGTTAAGGAGGGGCCTCACCACCTCCTCCTTCAGGGCGGTAGGAAAGAACCCCTCTCTCAATGAAGCATTGGTAATTGCCTGGAGCCAGTCTCGTGTCACAGTACAGAAGTGGCAGCACTAAGTCTCTCCATAATCCTGTCCATGCCCTCAGGGGTCACAGGATCAAACTCATCCCAGATGGTCTCCATAAGATTCATCCCCATCAACTTGCCCAAATCTATCCAGTTGGAGTCCAAGCCTGTCCAAATCTGAATGATTTTATCCTGCAGATACTGAACAAATTCTTCAGCCTGACCCTCCAAGGGGTCTTTCCCAGTTCCTTGGTTAAGTAAGGAATGGGTCACCCTAAACAGGGTGGCTGGACAGTTATCTGTGGACACGATAAGAGTGGGAAAATGTTGCCGTTTTGCCGCTTTTATCGCCACTAAGTAGGATTTAATATGAATTCTTACTAGTGTTCAATCAGATTTGGACCGGCTGGCCTTCCAACCACTCTAGGCATCTTTTCTGGCGTTTCATCTCCCAGAGCTCCTCAGTGAACCAGGGAGCTACCCAGGATCGGTACAGGGTCAGAGGCCGCAAAGGCACAACACAATCCAAGGCCCCAGTGGCCGCCCTATCCCAGGCTTCCACTAGGGCTTCAGTTGAGCTGTGAGCAAGGGATTCAGAAAAAATCCCAAACTCCATCAGGAACCTTTCAGGGTCCATCAGGCGCCTGAGGCGGAACCATCTAATCGGTTCCGCCTCCCTGCAGTGAAGGGTAGCAGTCTGGAAGTTGAGCCTAATGAGGAAATGATCTGACCATGACAAGGGTTGGATAGAAATATCCCCTAAATTTAGATCATTCATCCACTGTCCAGAGACAAAAATCAGGTCACGCTTGGGTCCCCTATTATGAGTGGGGTCTTGAATTAACTGAGTTAGGTCCATAGCCATCATGGAAGCCATGAACTCCCGAGCTGACTCGGATGTCTCGCCAATGGAAGGCAGGTTGAAATCCCCCAGGACCATAAACCTGAGGAAATCAACTGCCCAATCTGGCTAACATGTTTAGCAGCTCCGGCAGGGCCGATGAAACATAGCAGGGAGACAGGTACATAACAAAAAGGCCCAGCTGAACTCCAAGACCCCATTTTACACAAAGGGACTCACACCCGCCTATCTGAGGCACAGTGACCTCCTGAGGTCTGAGATTTTCCCTAATAACCACCACCACCACCACTCCTCCCCTGCCCTGGGCTCTTGGCTGGTGAAATGCCCGGAAGCCTGGTGGGCATAATTCACTAAGGGGAACACCCCTCCCTTATGGCCCAACCAGGTCTCTGTAATGCACGCCAGGTCTGCTTTTCCCTCTTGTATGTGGTTGTAAATGAGGGGAGCCTTATGTACGATGGACCTGGCATTAAGTGATACCAGCCGGAGACCAGGGTCCTGCAATCCCGAGCACCCAGGGGTACGAGAAGGGCAATGAGGGTCAGAATGCGCGATTGCTCTTAAACAGCGAACCCGCGTCCCCCGAACATAATTTGGCCCTCGGCCCCCACCATATCTTCCTCTCCCATAAACAGTAGAGATGGTAAAACCCCCCAATGGAATGCTTAACATCTCCCGCGGAATCCCAATCCTTCCCAGTGCTCCTGACCCACGCCCATTAATTAGCTCTGGTGATAATGGAGATGGTTAAATAAGCAACTGAAAAAGGTAATAATGTATACACATGTATTAGTATAACAAGTAATAATTGGATATGAATATTGAATGGCACCTATGAAAGGAAGATGGGTAATTGTTTGGTTATATAGAGATTAATAAAAAAAATAAACTATGATAATAGACATGGTTAAATAAAGCCACTCATGATAACAAGGTATATATAGGTATGGGTACAAACACGGGAAAACTGGATGTAAATTTTAAATTGTGACTTGAAAAAGATTAGAAATCTTTTGTTACTAAATATTATTAACGCTTGGTTAGAATAGGCTACAAGGAAGAGTGTTATTGGAGGATATTAGAATTGGTAAATGAGATGCCAGTATGTGGTTTATTTCTCAATGTTGGTATGTTCTATGATGAAGGACGTGTAAACAATGATAGTCAAATAAGAATAGAGGTATGATGAAGGTAATATGTATAATATGTATAATAATATGAAGAAATCAGAAATTTGCTGACAAGTACCGAATTGCCATTTAAATTTCCTAAATGAACATTATAAAGAAAATCTAGTTCGATTATTTCTACATTTGAAATATATAGAAACTGAAAGATACAATTTGTCTTATAAGGAGCAGAAGCAGCAGAATCAGGAAATCTTAAAAGCACATACACCTGTCAAATGCCCAAGTGAATGAACCTGCTGTTACTGAATAAAGCATCTGGTTAAAATAAGTAGGAAAGCAAATAAAAGCAATATGAATCCGCCCACAACAAAGGAAAAATGTGAATGATGCTTTCCAAAAGAGAACGGCATACCTTTTCAGGCATGAGATAGTAGTGATTTCATAGGCCAAAACATATGTCCCTCCATCTGATATGAACTAGACCAGAGGTCTCATTCTTGCGGCCCGCGGGCCAATTGCGGCCCGCAGGACAGTAACTTGTGGCCCCCACCGTGATATGAAAGTATAATATTAGTATTAATATTAGTATTAATATTAATATAAGGAATCCCTTATGCGGCCCAGCCTCACCCAGCCTCTGCCTCCAGCAGCCCCCTAGGTAAATTGAGTTTGAGACCCCTGAACTAGATGCTGGAAAGTATAATCATTTCATGAAAATATTACTGTTAACTTTCATGTTTGGCACGTGAGAAAAATATAATGCGATCAGCTATTCCTGAATTGATAACAAAAAAATTAAGAAGGGTTACTTGAGAAAACGGAAATAGCAAAAAAAAAAAAAAAACCTAGCAAAAATGGAATTGTGCAATGTTTAAGTTGATTAAGGGAAGGTCAGGAAAGCAGAGTGTATACAGCTACTCAAAACTATAGGGAGGCTTTCAAGAAACTAAAAGAAAAACATGCCACCAGGGTTGGGTGCTATTTGGCTTCTTAGTAGCTTTAGGAGTGGTGTAGACACTCTGATCTTTTAAATGCATGTCTGCTGTTGCAGAACTGAGCTGTCAACAGATAAAAGGGATTGGCTGTTTTTATTCTTCATCCTTTTGATAGATGGATTTAGTAATCGAATGTTGATATATTTACTGGAGCATGCATTGTATGGACTTTCCAATGTACAGCTGCAGTGATCAGTGGGCATCCTCCTGGATACCCGGCTGTCTATGGAAGATCACGTGACGGCCGTGGCCAGGGGGGCGTTCTACCAGGTTCGCCTGGTACGCCAGTTGCGTCCCCTATTGGACCGGGGCACCCTTCGCACAGCCACTCATCTGCTCGTGACATCCTGTCTAGACTACTGTAACGCTCTCTACATGGGGCTTCCCTTGAGGTGTGCCTGAAGACTACAGCTAGTCCAGAATGCGGCGTGGGCAATTTTGGGAACCTCTAGGTATTCCCACGTGACACCGCTCCTGCGCGAGCTGCACTGGCTGCCTGTGGCCTTTCGGGTGCGCTTCAAGGTGCTGATTACCATCTTTAAAGCGCTCCATGGCACGGGACTTAGTTATCTGCGGGATCGTATCCTGCCCCATACATCCCTTCGACCGATTCGCTCCCACAGAGAGGGACTTCTCCGGGTGCCGTCCACTAGCAATGCCAGCGGGTGATGCCTAGGGGAAGGGCCTTCTCTGTGGTGGACCCAACCCTCTGGAATGACCTTCCCCCCAAACTCAGAACTACTACAGACCTCCGCTCCTTCCGCCAAAAGTTAAAGACCTATTTTTTCCATCAGGCTGGCCTGGCCTAACCTACCTCGTCTAGCCTTCAGTCTGAAGTCCAAATTGTTTTAATCGGGATTTTAAGGGGAAATAGTTTTAAGATTTTAAGATTTTAGCACAGGGCTATAGCTATTTAATTTAGTTTTAAATATTTATAATTGTTATATTCATATGTTTTTAATTTCCTGTGCACTGCCCCGAGTCCCTTCGGGGAGAGGGTGCGGTTTATAAATTAAAATAATAAATAATAAATAAATAAATCAGCAGTCTATAGTGCTACAGAAGAGAGCTGGCAGTGGATGCAGAATCAGTTGAGGGATGTGGTTGTCCTCTTTTACCCCCTTCTTTTTTTTTTTAACCAGATAACTTCCTTAGGAGATTTTTGCAATACTTTACAGTAGATTTCAGCAAAAAATTGAAAAAAACCCCCAAACATTCTGATTAGTTATAGACTGAATGGCATAAGAATTAAGTTTCTATACAAATGACTCAAAACTAATATTTGAAAAGTGCTTATCAATGGTTGTTTCTCTGAAAGGAATGAGATACTAAATGAGATATCAGAATATTCAAGTACCCTGTTCTTTCACCATTTCTATTGATTATTTGGATTAAGAAATGTTTAGCTAATTTTCAGGTGAAAAAAAATTGGCTGGAATCCTTAAGCATGTTCTAGATTTGTCTACTTTCCCCAGACTGACTCACAAATCCTTCACTAAATCAAACATGATGCCTGCACTTATTGTTCAGATGATTTGATTTTTCCAAGTCCTTTATCTGGGAATAGCAGGAACTGTACTGTAAATCAGGAGTCTCCAACCTTTGCAACTTTAAGTCTGAAGGACTTCAGCTCCCAAACTTCTCCAGCCAGCAAAGCTCTGGGAGCTGAAGTCCTTCAGACTTAAAGTTGCAAAGGTTGGAGACCCCTGCTGTAAATGATTTTGCCACAGGAGTAGACAACTAATAGCTGGCCAACATTATTGGGGTGAGGCAGCTTCTAAATTTCATATTGCATGGTCAGCCAGACATTTAAAAGGAGTTTGGCATTTTTCTCAATCTATTTCCAATGACCTAGGATAGGCAGATGTTGTTTAATAATAACAATCGTTACTTATTTAACAAAAACATCTGCCCATCCAGGTCTTCTTATTGTCTTCTGCTATCTCTTGTCATCGAACTTTCTATGTGAAGATGATGGGAACCGAAGATTAAGTTTATTGGAGCAAGTTGTTCCCAGGTTATCTACTTTGAGTCTTTTAAAGCCATTAAATGGAAATATAAGTTTGTTAGCATTTTGTGGAAGGTATTTTTTGTACAGCTAAACTTTTTTTGGTATTATGACTGTATTGTTCATTGTTAATTATATTTTATATAAGATAATAAAGAGTGAAAATAGAAAGGTTTTTAAAAGAAAGATTACTAAGAACTATGTTGATGTATAACTGAAACTTTGCTTTTTCCCCCCAAAGATCTGAAACCTACAAAATTCAATAACAAATTATTCTGTTTGGGATTGTAAAAAAGAAGCTATTTTTAATATTTACGCTTTGGTAACCACTTTTATCACACAGAAAGACAGAGATAGACAGAGAGAGAGTTAAACATTTCAGAAGGACAGGTGGATAGATATATGTTTTTATGGAACAGTAATTTTACAATGAAAGATAGACTTTTAGTTGGACAGAAATTTATTTGGTGTATCTCTTGTTTTGATCTTTATTTGGGTAAACAATTGTTTCGAACTATTTCATATCACAAAATAGCCTTAAGTAAGAAACTCAAAAACTCAAATGGTTGGTGAATGTACAGCAAATAGTGATGAAAGATAAAAAGAGTGAAAGGCCAGCAATTACCTAGGGAAGAACCAGTGTGTAAACTTTTAGCTTCAACTTTTACTTTTTCTACTACTGGGAAACAAGGTGGGGTGAAGAGCAGTGAAACAAAGATTGATTTACAATGTATTACTTCAGAATGATCTGATTATTTCTAATTTACCAACATCAGTAGACATTATAATAATAATTTAAAGCATAAATTGCCCAGTAGGTTATAAGCAAACTTCTTTAAGATTTTTTAAAAAACTAATTGCTATACACACATTCCACAAAAGTTTCTATTTTTATTCAGAATATTACACTGAAGACCAAAAGATTGAAATCTTAGATATAGAATTCCAACACAATACTGGGATACGGTGTATTTCAGAGTATGCATGTATGTTAGTCAATTCCTGCTTCGGTAGAATGGTAGCAGAGGTCTGTTTCTATTGATTACATTTAATTTAATTTACGATGTAGTTCAGTAGAAAAATCTAGGTCAGAATTGCTGGTGTAGCTATGAAGCATTTGACAGGCAACTGAAACATTTTAATCACATCTCAAGATTCTAAGAAATCTGAAATGTTTTATAAATGTTAAAAATTTGGCTTCACTTATTCCCAAAGGATGGTTAGTTTCAGAATTCTTAATAAAATAACAAAACATGGCCAAAGGAACACAGCATTTCTGAGCAATGATGACAGAAATCCTAGGCAGTAGTTCTTGTAGCCAGGTAAAATTTTATAGAACTGGCTAACAGAAAACATTTCTGTGGGAGAAAGGAATCAGCACTGCAAAGGTTTCCAGAACATTATATTGTTCTAGTGTTGTGTAAATATCCCAAATCTAAAGCAGAACGTTTACATAAAAGATGCCAAGTCAGTCTCTCAGTACATATTCTACTTTCAATTAGTTGCAGAATATGTTTTTATGCTTAATGACATTACAGATTAATCCAAATACATACTGTATTTGTGAAGCTTACTATTATTTATTTCCGCCATAAAATAGAGACAGTCTTTTGAAGCCTATAATAGAAAAAAGCTATTATTAAACATACATTTTAATTTCAAAGATTACAAAAATAAATAATAAAAGGACGATTAATTGATGTTTTAATAGAAACTCTTTGTAAAGCATCTAAATAATGCTTCTTGTTCATTTCAGTGAATCTTAAAGTGGAACTTTCTGAATAGATTCAGAGAAATTTACACTATGCATGATATGATTCTTAAGCATTGTTTTTTTTAAACCCTAATGTATGAAAGAATAAGTTTCTGGAAGAGGTTAGTTGTGGGGATGTATTTCAATAACCTGTATCAAAGTAGATTTTAGTATGAGATATCACAATCCAAAATCATACCATTTTTATTTATAACTATTATGAAGGTTTGCAAGAAATCCCATGGAAGCCAAACAATCATGTGTTGGCAGAATGAATGCATACCAAAACTTTATTATGGGGAGAAAATGGTTATTTATTTGTAAGGTTTTTTAGCTAAGACTTCATAAGTTTCTGAACAAGGAAGCACTGTTGTGACTTTCCATATGGCACATATTTGGAGTCAAGTCACAATATTATTTATTTGAGTTGAGCCTGCTTGCAATCAAGGATAATACTTTCTCTAACAGTTGGAAACTTTTTAGCCAGGAAAAAAAATATGAAAGAGTGTGGAGATGTTGAGGTGTACAAAATCATGCGTAACATCAGAACTTGGACAGTGTTTCTTTCAATTATTAGAACTAAGACCATCCAATAAAGCTGGTCAGAAAGATTTAAAATAGACAAAAAGAATCACTTATTCACATAAATAGGAAATTGCCAACACAAGGCATGGAGTTGGCTAACAACTTGAATGAATTACAATAAATTCATGAAGAACAGGTCAGTCAAGGGCTATTGGTCAATCATACTTTCAGCGTGGGTACAATATTCCTATCAAATATTAATTACAGAGAATATTTCTCTTTCTTGTAGAGGAATCTCGGTGATCACTGTTGGAAAATGGTTGGACTAAGATGCACCACAGACTGATTTGTTAATGCTTTTCTTATGTTTTTATGGATGACCCATTTGAATCACATTCTTTCAATAAGTTCTGCATTGATGGCCAGTTATGCTGTGCATTGTATCTTTGAAAGAAGAAGTCAAGCAGACTTAACAGAACTATGCAAGGAGACTGGAAAAAAGGAACAGATCTAGGGATGCTGCAGAAGCTTAAATGAGTACTTGGCCTTACATAATCTTTCAAAAGATCCTAACAATCCTAAATGGACCACCAGGCAGGAGCAAACTTCAGTAACATGGCTTGTTCTCTCTTTCACTCTCACTTTGTTCATAAGTATTCTTTTAAACTCTGCCATTCTGCCATTCTCTCATATGCAATAATATTCAATCCTCAATAACTAATTGAATTAACATTTCAATAGGAATCCAGTAACAATCATGCTGCTTGGATTCAATATACTGTTAGTTCACAGAAGTTACATCTGTTAATTTTAAGTTATTTGTGCATTCGTCTGTAAAATAGCAGTGCAGATGTTCCTTTCTATTTCTTCAACAAGTGATATTAAATCCTTTGCTGAAATAGTTTATATAATCAAAACTGATTGTGTCTGTGCATGAGCATATATATTTGTGTGTGTGTGTATGCATGTATATACATACATTTTAAATTATAATCAGTATATTGTCCATTTGTATACCAACACACAAGCACACACACACACACTTTAAGTTATAGATAGTATGTTCAAAATGTCCTAATTCCTGCATTTTCATTGTCAAAGTTAACAACAGGTTCTTTGTCCCAGAGTATGTTTTGTAATAAAATGTAATGATCCCAATTTTCTTATTCTCCTGATGATGGTGAAGAAAAAAGGTAATCCTTTCCTGCCATAATATCTACTTCCTTCCAAGTAAATGCATCAACAGGTACCCTTTTCCTTCCCCAGATTCCTTCCCTCACTACTCAGTGTGAAGTAGTTTTCATTTATACGTGAAGAAGAAACTTAGTGGATGATAAGGAAATAATATTTTGTAGAGAAGCCATCCACAAAGCACCATAAAGCAAGCTGAGGTTCAGAATTTCTCCCTTGACTGCATATCTCTAGGTAGGTAGGTAGGTAGGTAGGTAGGTAGGTAGGTAGGTAGATAGATAGATAGATAGATAGATAGATAGATAGATAGATAGATAGATAGATAGATAGATAGATGAATGGAGAGATTAATAGGTAGGTAGGTAGGTAGGTAGGTGGGTGGTGGGTGGGTGGATGGATGGATGGATAGATTAATAGGTAGGTAGGTAGGTAGGTAGGTAGGTAGGTAGATAGATAGATAGATAGATAGATAGATAGATAGATAGATAGATAGATAGATAGATAGATAGATAGATAGATAGATAGATAGATAGATAGATGAATGAATGGATAGATTAATAGGTAGGTAGGTAAGTAGGTAGAGAGAGAGAGAGAGAGATGGATGAATGGATAGATTAATAGGTAGGTAGGTAGGTAGGTAGGTAGGTAGGTAGATAGATAGATAGATAGATAGATAGATAGATAGATAGATAGATAGATAGAGATAGATAGATAGATAGATAGATAGATAGATAGATAGTTGATAGATAGATAGATAGATAGATAGATAGATAGATAGATAGATAGATAGATAGATAGGTGGGTGGGTGGGTGGGTGGGTGGGTGGGTGGGTGGGTGGGTGGGTGGGTGGGTGGGTGGGTGGGTGGGTGGGTGGGTGGGTGGGTGGGTGTGTGGGTGGGTGGGTGGGTGGATGGGTGGATGGATGGTTAGATTAATAGGTAGGTAGGTAGGTAGGTAGGTAGGTAGGTAGAGAGAGAGAGAGAGAGAGAGAGAGAGAGATGGATGAATGGATAGATTAATAGGTAGGTAGGTAGGTAAGTAGGTAGGTAGAGAGAGAGAGAGAGAGATGGATGAATGGATAGATTAATAGGTAGGTAGGTAGGTAGGTAGGTAGGTAGGTAGGTAGGTAGGTAGGTAGGTAGATAGATAGATAGATAGATAGATAGATAGATAGATAGATAGATAGATAGATAGATAGATAGATAGATAGATAGATAGATAGATAGATAGATAGATAGATAGATATTCTATTTTTCCAAGTCTGCTTATGCAAAGCTTTTTCCATTTATCCTCTGGATCTTAGTGTTGCACTATGCACCGTGCCTAAACGAAAACAAAGTGAAACTAAGTTTCTCATATTTTATAGAAGTCCATGTGGGAAAGGAAACAATATATCTTTAGCAGTTTCACTGTGGTGCATATTTTAAATCTGAGACTAACATTCATTACTGGCAGAATCAACTATGTTTGTAGAGTGAGACACTCCCCTATTGCCAAATATTGCTTAACTGGGTACTGATATTTTTTTCCTGTTGGATTTATCCCTTGTGAGACAGACTATTGGTGTGAATGAGTGGGGAAATCGTAAGTAAAATTTTACTTGCAGCACAATGCACTAAAACCATGATTTGAGTAACTCTGTCTAGAAATATTTATTTTAAATGAAATTCTTGGATGTTCAATCAGATATACTATTGTTGTTCAGATGCTTGACTCTGTTACAGTTAAAACCTTTTTCTGTTACAGAACTGAATGTGCAGATAGCATCTATGTTACTTATAGTACAAATCAGTGTGGTAGGACAGATCATCTACAGTGTGTACTGCATATGTGAGTTACTGGAGGAAAATGATAAAAGAAGAAAAGAAACCTGTTACATGATTATATGTGACAAAAAGCCCAAATGCTAAAAAGTCTAGTTTTTTTCATTGCATTAATTCATCTCGTGTGAGCAGTATTCTGCAGATTTTCAAATGGTTGAAAATTGTCAATATATTTGCAATTATGAACAAATACATTTTAGCATTGGAAATGAGATTGACATAAAAGATCCTGAGAAAAATAAAGTAGCACCCTTGCAATTAACATACACCTTAAGTCAGGGGTCTCCAACCTTTGCAACTTTAAGTCTGAATTAATTTGCTGGCTGGAGAAGTCTGGGAGCTGAAGTCCTTCAGGCTTAAGTTGCAAAGGTTGGAGACCCCTGCCTTAAATGATGATCAGACAACCCTGTGTTAGTTGACTAGTTATATGTTTTTTTTCTGTGGATCAGACAATTTTATTTATAAGCATATTTTAATTTGCATAGTGAGGGAGAGCATGTGAAAGAACTGCTGTGTATCCATCACACTTTTACTTTTCTCATGAAGAGGTGGATACAATAGCTTTTCTATTGTGTAATTTTTAAATCATTGTTATAAACATTTTCTGCATTTAAATACAGTTCTCAGCAGTGGTACTGATGAATGGATGCATCCTTCTGCTCTTTAAGCTTCTGATAATCGAATAACAAACAATCTTAGGTTTTATATCCTTAGAATTACTGAATTGAAATTATATACAACTTCTTTTTATTTATTTTAAAATGACAGCAAGAATAAGGTTCTTTCTTTATATTTTAGAGCAGGGATCTCCAACCTTTCCAACTTTAAGCTTTGCTGGCTGGAGAAGTCTGGGAGCTGAAGTCCTTCAGACTTAAAGTTGCAAAGGTTGGAGACCCCTGCCTTAAGTGATGATCAGACAACCCTGTGTTAGTTGACTAGTTATATGTTTTTTTCTGTGGATCAGACAATTTTAAGTAAAAGATTAAGTGCAAGCATATGGGATGTCTACAAAATGCTCTGTTCCCAAGAAAGAATTCAGAAAACATTTTTATAGGCTGGGTATTGTAGCCTGGCTAGTTTCTATTTTTAGTTTAAGCTACAGTTAACAGTCATAAATTGATTATTTGTAAAAAGAAAAAAAAAGTATTTATTCTTTCTCTGCTTCGAACATTTATTCAAGATAGAAGCAGAAGCAGAAATGCATATGTTAATCCTTTTCTCAGAAGGAAGTGATTAGGTTAAGTGTCGTAGTATCAGAGGTTTGACACTAATGATGTAATGTAGCTATTGGCCAGCCTATTTCTTCTTGGTCTGGGACTTTCTTGGTTTAAGATCTGCAGTGAACGTCTGGATTTCCCATTCTCTTAAACACACTATTAATATCTACAGGGAAACTGATTTAATTTAATTCATTCAATTTAGGCATTGCTGTCTCTGGTCAATTCACAATAAAGCCAAATAAAGTAAAATATACAAAATGAATAGAGTTATAAATATTAAATAGAGAACAAGAGAGCAAATCCAGTCAATAACACTCCCCCATGCAAACTTTTTCAATGTGCATTCTAACTATCCTAAGCAAAGGCTGGGACAATAGCCAGGTCTTTAGGACTTTCCAGGATGGGAGAGACACACATCTCAGGGGAAAGATCATTTCACTGGGCAGGAACTGCGACATAGCATGCTTCCTGGGTTCTGATGGATGGCACTGCTTATTCGAGGAAGCCCAAAGGATGCTAAGCTATCTGCTCATACAGATTAGGCAGACATTAAATAATTGGCAGTTCTTGTGCCATGATATGCGTAAGAGTAGTATTATAAAGCACATTAAAGTTGCTGCTACTACTAATAGTAAAAATAAACAGCAAAAGTTTGTAATTCCAATTTATTTAATAACAAACTGTTTCATTTTACCTTGATTAAATTTTATATGAAGTCATTTGGGTGAGGATTGTGTTGGTGTCTGTGCAATTTTGGGCACCATATTTTTAAAAAACATTCAGAGAAATTGGAACATGTTCAAAGAAGGACACAAGGGTAGTATAGCAAAGGAGGTTTATGGAGAGACTGAGCGAATAGGACACATTTGGCTTTAAGAACAAAAAAATACTGAATGAGTATCTAAAAAAGGGTACAGGTCAATCAAGTAATTAAGTTAATTTTTTTTTAATTTTTTTTATTTTAATTCGATTTATATCCCGCCCTTCTCCACGAGGGACCCAGGGCGGCGCACAGGAATTTAAAACATATAAAACAAAATATACAAAATTTAAAAACATACTAAATTAAACAATCCTATGCTAAAACCAAAAATAGCCCCAGTGGGAGGTTAGGCTAGGCCGGCTTGCTGAAAAAGATGTGTCTTTAGACACTGGCGGAAGAGGCGGAGGTCTGAGATGGTACGAAGTTCAGGAGGGAGGTCGTTCCAAAGGGCAGGGCCTGCCACAGAGAAGGCTCTTCCCCTGGGTGTCGCCAGATGGCATTGCCCGGCCGACGGCACCCTGAGAAGGCCCTCTCTGTGGGAGCGGATCGGCCGTAGGGATGTATGGGGCAGGAGACGGTCTCGCATATAACTAGGCCCCGAGCCATGGAGCGATTTAAAGATGGTCGTCAAAACCTTGAAGCGCACCCGAAAGACCACAGGAAGCCAGTGCAGCTCGCGCAGGATAGATGTTATGTGGGAGTATCTCGGAGCTCCCGTTATTACCCGAGCGGCTGCGTTCTGGACTAGCTGTAGCTTTCGAGTGCACCTCAAGGGAAGCTCCATGTAGAGAGCATTGCAGTAGTCGAGCCGGGATGTCACGAGAGCTTGAGTGACTGTGCGAAGGGCAGCCCGGTCCAGTAAGGGGCGCAATTGGCACATCAGGCGTACCTGATGAAACGCCCCCCTGGCCACGGCTGCCACATGGTCCTCCATAGACAGCCGGGAATCCAGAAGGACACCCAAATTGCGCACCCTCTCCACGGGGGCCAGTGTTTCGCCCCCAATGGCCAGAGTTGGAGTAATCTGGCTGAACCGGAAACCACAGCCACTCAGTCTTGGACGGGTTGAGTTTGAGTTTGTTACTACCCAGAGATAGAGATCACAGAGATCCAGCTGAATATTTGGGAAAATGTCATAATTATAAAGCAATCTTATAATGAAACCAATGCCAACTGGTAAGCTTTCCTTAACCAGATATCACAAATCAGAACATCCATCTGTCAATGCTGATTCAATTTGCATTTGTGTCCTGAGCAAGAGGTTGGATTGAGTGACCTAAATGCGTCCTCCCAACTCTATGACTCAAGAGGCAGATATAACTTCTTCATTTTCACTACCTGAAAGCAAAACAAAAATATCTCAACTGACTAGAAACATTTCTAGATAGTGAGAGGCGGGTACTACAATGGACAGAAACTCTTTACCTCTAATTGGCGTCTAATGAAATTTACATATCTTCTCAAATATCCTGCCTTACATCCATATCAGGGCAAGCATTAGGCTTATGTGTGTGCCTGCAGCACTCTTGCGCAGTGCAATAAAAATTGTTCTGCGCATACGCAGAAGCAAAAAACAAGATAGCAGCACCCATGGTGCCATCCAGACAACTGGTTCAGGGGCATGGCAGGGCTGGGTCGCTGCCGGTTCCAGTGATACAGGCTGCCAAAACATTACTGATTCAGCCAAACCAGTAGGAACACGCCACTGATCCATTTGCACCCAATAGTCTGCAGATATCAGCCCTTCCAAGAAATTGAAGCACTTGACTTGCAGACATGCAGGTGCAAATTAGCTTGCTTAGATTCCCCGTCATGTTGCTGTCTAAACCCATTATGGATAGCTGGTTTGATGTAGTGGGTAAAATGCTGGCCTAGAAACCAGGATATTGTAAGCTCTAGTCCTGCCTTACAATGAAAGCCAATTGGGTGATTTTGGGCCAATCACTCAGTCTCAGCTCAACACAGGGTACTTGTTATGGGGGAAGGGGGAGGAGAAGGAATATTATATGTTTTCTTCCTTGAGTTAATTACAAAGTGATAAAGATGGGATAAAAATATTTTTAAAATTGCTCTCTCTAAGCCTGGCTGCACAGCATTTGCACACAGTAGATAAAGCCAGATATATGCCAAAGCTTTGAAAGCCACATTTATTTAATGTTCTTGCAGAAAATGGCCAAATAAAAACCTATACTATCAATTTTGATAGTAAATTAATGTAATCATGGAGGGAGGGAGGGAGGGAGGGAGGGAGGGAGGGAGGGAGGGAGGGAGGGAGCTATAACCTTATGACTGAATATGATCTTCTGATCTAGAAAAGGAAAGTTTACCTGATTACCAGTTATCAATTATTTATTATTTTTTATTTTATTTTTATTTTATTAAATTTATATCCCGCCCTTCTCCTTGTTAGGACCCAGGGCGGCGCACAGGGATGTTAAAATACATACAAAATATAAAATATATGAAATTTAAAATACTTATTTTAATAAATAAACCCTGCGCTAAAACCAAATTAAAATCCCAAGTTTAAAAACTATCTAATGGTCAGTGTGGAGGTTACGCTAGGCCGGCTAGGTGAAATAGGTGTGTCTTCAGACACTTGCGGAAGAGGCGGAGGTCGGAGATGGTGCGGAGTTCAGGGGGTAAGTCGTTCCAGAGGACTGGGCCCGCCACAGAGAAGGCTCTCCCCCTGGGTGTCGCTAGTCGGCATTGTCCAGCCGACGGCACCCTGAGGAGGCCCTCTCTGTGGGAGCGTATCGGTCTAAGAGATGTATGGGGCAGGAGGCGGTCTCGCATATAACTAGGCCCCGAGCCATGGAGCGCTTTAAAGATGGTCGTTAAAACCTTGAAGCGCACCCGAAAGACCACAGGAAGCCAGTGCAGCTCGCGCAGGATAGGTGTTATGTGGGAGTGTCTAGGCGCTCCCGTAATCACCCGCGCGGCTGCGTTCTGGACTAGCTGCAGCTTTCGGGTGCACCTCAAGGGAAGCCCCATGTAGAGAGCATTACAGTAGTCGAGTCGAGAGGTGACGAGTGCTTGAGTGACTGTGCGTAAGGCCCCCCGGTCCAGTAAGGGGCGCAATTGGCGCATCAGGCGAACCTGATGAAACGCCCCCCTGGCCACGGCTGCCACATGATCTTCCATAGACAGCCGGGAATCCAGGAGGACACCCAAATTGCGCGCCCTCTCCACGGGGGCCGGTGTTTCGCCCCCAATGGCCAGAGTTGGAATAATCTGGCTGAACCGAGGCGCCGGAAGCCACAGCCACTCAGTCTTGGACGGGTTGAGCCTGAGTTTGTTACCACCCATCCAGATCCGTACGGCTTCCAAGCACCGGGACATAACCTCGACGGCATCGTTGGGGTGGTCTGGGGTGGATAAGTACAACTGAGTATCATCAGCGTACAGATGATATCCCACCCCAAAACCACGGATGATCTCACCCAGCGGCTTCATATATGTGTTGAATAGGAGGGGCGAGAGGACCGACCCCTGAGGAACCCCACATATGAGGGGTCTCGAGGCCGACCTCTGCCCCCCTGTCAACACATATTGCGACCGACCAGAGAGGTAGGATGAGAACCACCGCAGAACGGTGCCTCCCAACCCCAACCCCCCCAGTCGGCGCAATAGGATACCATGGTCGATGGTATCAAAAGCCGCTGAGAGGTCTAATAGGACTAGGATAGAGGAATATCCTCTATCCCGCGCCCTCCAGAGATCATCAACCAACGCGACCAATGCCGTCTCGGTGCTGTGCCCGGGTCGGAAGCCGGACTGGCGCGGGTCTAGATAATCAACTTCCTCCAAGTGTCGCGGAAACTGTTGAGCCACCACACTCTCAACAACCTTCACTAAAAAGTGGAGGTTGGAGACGGGACGATAGTTCTCTAATAATGCTGGATCCAGGGACGGCTTCTTGAGGAGGGGCCTTACTACCGCCTCTTTCAAGACGGCAGGCAAGGACCCCTCACTCAAAGATGCGTTGACAATGCCCTGGAGCCAGCCTCGTGTCGTCTCCCAGGATGCCAGTACAAGCCAGGAGGGACACGGGTCCAATAAACATGTGGTAGCCCTAAGTCTCTTTGACAACTTGTCCATATCCTCGGTGGTAACAAAATCAAACTCCTCCCAAGATGGTGTCACAAGAACAGCCTCGGCCCGCTCGACTGGGCCACTGTCGATGGAGGGTAACTCGTTCCGAATCTGAGTGATTTTCTCCTGCAGATAAATCCCAAATTCCTCTGCTCGACCCTGTAAAGGGGCTTCCCGCGGCCTCTGTTGAAGGAGGGAGCGGGTCACCCCAAACAGGGCGGCAGGGCGGTTATCTGCGGATGCAATAAGAGTGGCACAATACTCACGTTTGGCCACTCTTATCGCCACTAAGTAAGTCCTAATATGGTCTCTCACTAGTGTTCGGTCGGCTTCGGAGCGAGAAGATCTCCATCTGCTCTCTAGGCGTCTCTTGTGGCGCTTCATCCCCCTAAGCCCCTCGGTAAACCAAGGAGCCCAGGTGGTTCGTCGCCGCAAGAGAGGCCGCAAGGGCGCGACTCGGTCCAAGGCCCCCATGGCCGCACTTAACCATGCGGCCACTAGGTCCTCAGTCGAGTCGCGGGGCAAGTCCACAGGAATTGGCCCAAGCTCCCTTTGGAACCTTATCGGGTCCATCAGGAGCCTGGGGCGGAACCATATAGGAATATCCGGTTCCGCCTCCCCGCGGTGAGGTGCGGCGATCGGAAAGTCGAGCCGAAGGAGAGCGTGATCTGTCCATGACAGGGGTGTGATGACTAGATCCCCTATTCCCAGATCACTACTCCACTGTCCCGAAAAGTTAGCAATGGTTGCTTCAAATTTCTGTATATTAGAAAATGTAACTATAGAAAGAAAATAGTTTGGACATATCCTGTATGATTTAAATAATATTTTCTTTATGCTTGTTATCCTAATATATTTGGATTCTTTGTGCGGTAGAGAAAAAGAATATTTAATGACATTTAATTCTGTCAATGACGGGAGTTATTAGGAATTTCCATCTGGTGGTTGAAAGGTTATTAATGGCACTTTAACCTTTAAAGTCTGCCAAATTAAATATAAATATGTGTAAATTAATTTGAAAAATTACAAAACAGTAATTTAAACACTAATAAAACAGCAATTTAAACACTAATGAAAAAGACACCATTATTTTAAAGGACACCACTGCCCTAAAATATTTAGGAAAGAAATGCACATCCAAAACCTTAATAATGTAATAAAGCTTATATTATAAGCACAGATCTGAAGTTTAAACACAATCAAGCATCTTAAATTTTTTATGAAGATTATATTGTTGACCTTTTGCAGCCATGACCTAGATTTATATTTTACAATTTGGAAGTAGAGTATCTTCTTTCCAAGTATTGTTGTAAATGTAATAATTGTCCAATAGCTACAGTTATTTTATTAAAAGAAAGAGAAACAGGTTCTTGAAATGATTACAGAATTTGGTGAGAATTTCAGCATCATTACTGAATCCCAATGCTCAAGAAGTCATTGTGTACTTAGTAAGAGAATAACTTTTATATTAATTCAAAGTAATGAAACATCAAATCAAAAAGGCATAATTCCCAATTTAATTCTAATGTAATTTATCAAATTTATAAACCACCCAACTCCTACCAAATCAATAGTAAAGTTCCTTCATAGTAGTTAATGCTGACAAGTATATGAAATAATATAAAAAGAGAAACAGGGGGAAAGAGCCACTCTTGCCTTCTAGATGAGTTAGTCTATAAATATGAAAATATAGGTGTGTGTGTGTACACATACACACACACACCTATATTTTCATATAGGTGAAAATATATTCCTATATATTCCTATATAAAAATATTTCCTATATATTCTTCTCTGTGTGTGTACACACACACAGAAGACTATATAGTAAATATTTTACATATATATTATTTATGAGTATGTATGCAGTGGTGGGCTCCAAATTTTTTTAATAACTGGTTCTCTGCCTTAATGACATGGCAGGGTGGGTGTGGCTTGGTGGGGGTCATGTGACTGAGCAGGCATGGCCAACCTGTGTGAATGGTACCTGGCAGGGTTGGGGAGGAAATCCAGGGGTGTCCGATCGGGAGGGCAGTAGGAAAGAAAGATCCAACCTGTGTCTGTGTGTGTGAGAGAGAGGGAGAGGGGGGGAGAGAGAGAGAGGGAGAGAGACTGCATCAAGCTAGACTGGGAAACCTGGCTGCAAGAGGAAGAGAAGCAGGGTAAGCTGGACCAGTTGCTTCCCAGGTCCCCTCATCCCAGAAGCAGCAACCTCACACTGTCCCTTCTCTTCTAGCTCCCTGCTTCACACAGGATTGCCCATCAGTGGAGACAGAGAGGGAGAAGGGGGCAGTGGTGGCGGCTAGCATTGAGGGGACAGTGCCACACTGAAAAGGGAACACACAGAAACTCTGCCCCCTTCTCCCTCTCTGTCCCCGTTGCTGGGTCATCCCATGTAAAGAAGGGTCTAGCAGAGAGGAGAAAAGGGGACCCGGGACACATCTGGGTCTGGCTCACCCAGCTTCTCTTCCTCTCGCAGCCAGCTTTTTCAGGCCGTTTTCAGGTCTTTTTTCGGGCTGTTTTCAGGCTGATTTCTGGGCCACTTTTGCTTGAAAAAACACCTGAAAATGGACTGAAAAATGGACTGAAAACAGGCCCCAAACCAGACTGTTCGGGGGGCACTTTGGGGCCATTTTTAGGCCATTTTGGAGGCATTTTCATTCTGTTTGTTGGACTGATTTTGGCCAGAAAAATTGACTGAAAATGGCCATAAAATGGACTGTTTGGGGGTATTTTTCAGGCTTTTTCAGGCCATTGTTGGGGCTATTTTCAAGCCATTTTTTCCAGGCAAAATTGGCACAAAAATGTCCTGAAAACAGCCTGAAAAGAGGCCTGAAATCAGCTCAAAAAGAGGCCTGAAAACGCTCTGAAAAATGGATGAGGGTTGGGCCAGTCAGTGGTCAAATCATGTAGAATCGGAACAACCACTTCGGATGAACCGGTCTGAACCGGCAGCAGCCCATCTCTGTATCAGTGGTGGGATACAAAAAATGTTTACTACTGGTTCTGTGGGTATAGCTTGGTGGGAGGGGTGTGCCTTGGTGGATGTGGCAGGAGAAGGATACTGTAAAATCTCCATTCCCATCCCACATCAGAGGTGATATTTACCGGTTCACCAAACTTCTCAAAATTTCCACTACTGGTTCTTCAGAACCTGTCTGCTGAATACCACTTCTGCTCTGTTTGAATGTATGAGTGTAAAATGGAGTTATGCTTTATCATGAATGTTTGCCTGGACTCCTAAAGCAGATCAATATAGAAATTTTGAACAAATCTGTATTCATTTTTATAAATGCAAGTTAAGTTATGTATATTTCCTGCAAGGTGGAAATCTCAGCATTAAACTTTGCTTTGTAAGAAACACTTATTTTTATTGTCTGAAAAATAAAGTTAGTGCCCAAGGGATATGATAAATAAATGCCAGATGACAAGAAGTCTAAGATGATTTTATATTGCAAAACCAGTGCAAACACCAGTATTTCTAAAACTGTGTCTACTGAAAATTAATATTTCAAAATCCTTAGTAACTCTTTTCCCACTTTGTGCTAATAGAAGGCAAGAAGGCATTTATAAAAAGTTATGCTCTGCTAGTAAAAATATTGATTGTTTAATCTTTACTTTTTGGTTGCTATGTGTTTATGTGCTTTGTACATGGATATGCAGTGACCCCTTGAATATTCCCAAGGAGGTGCTTGCTTGGTTTTTCCTTTTCTTACATTTTAATTTAGATGCTGCTCTTTAATTTGTTGTAAAAATGAATATCTATTTATAATTGTCCAGTGCAACAAATAGGATTAATTCAATCTGTAAAGATTTAAAAAATGAAACCTGTAACTACATTTTACAGTTACTTAAAATGCTCATATTAAAATATACCAAAGTGCAGAATGGAATGGAATAGAATAGAGCTGGAAGGGACCTTGGAGGTCCCAACCCCAATCCTAAACCCTAACCCCAACCCCAACCCCAACCCCAACCCAAACCCAAACCCAAACCCAAACTGTAACCCTATTTTAACCCTAACCCTAACCCTAACCCAAACCCCAATCCCAACCCAAACCCAAACCCAAACCCAAACCCAAACCCAAACCCTATTCTTAACCCTAACCCTAACCCTAACCCTCACCTAACCTAACTGAACTTTTTCCAAAGTCTCAACATATTTTTGTAGTATGGTGTCCAGAATTGATTACAGCATTCCAGGTGTGATCTTACTATTTTTTTTTATAAAATGGTACTAATACTTCATGTGATCTTGATATGCCTCTGGGTTTGGGTTTTTTTTTTTTGGGGGGGGTGCTGCTGCACACTGCTGGCTCATATTTAAGTGATATTCCACTAGAACTCCAAGGTCCATGTCAGAGTTACTGTTTTTGAGCCAGGTCTCACATAATCTGTAGTTATACTGTATTTTGATTTTTCTGCCTAAATGTAAAACTTTGATTTTCTCCACATTAAAATACATTTTATTGGATAAGACCCATTGTTCAAGTTTGTCAAGATCTTTTTGGATCCCTAGTGTGTTTTCTGGGGTGTTGGCTATTCCTACCAATTTAGTATCAATACAATACAAAAGCAGAGTTGGAAGGGACCTTGGAGGTCTTCTAGTCCAACCCCCTGCCTAGGCAGGAAACCCTATACCATTTCAGACAAATGGCTATCCAACATCTTCTTAAAGACTTGTAGTCTTGGGGCATTCACAACTTCTGGAGGCAACTTCTGTTCCACTGATTAATTGTCCTAACTGTCAGGAAATTTCTCCTCAGTTCTAGGTTGCTTGTCTCCTTGATTAGGTTCCACGCATTGCTTCTTGTTCTGCCCTCAGGTGCTTTGGAGAATAGTTTGACTCCATCTTCTTTTGGGCAACCCCTGAGATACTGGAACACTGCTATCATTTCTCCCCTAGTCCTTCTTTTTATTAAACTAGAGACATACCCAGTTCCTGCAACTGTTCCTCATAGGTTTTAGCCTCCAGTCCCCTAATCATCTTTGTTGCTCTTCTCTGCTCTCTTTATAGAGTCTCCACATCTTTTTTACATCGTGGCAACCAAAACTGAATGCAGTATTCCAAGTGTGTCCTTACCAAGGCATTATAAAGTGGTATTAACACTTCACGTGATCTTGATTCTATCCCTCTGTTTATGCAGCCTAGAACTGTGTTGGCTTTTTTGGCAGCTGCTGCACACTGCTGGCTCATATTTAAGAGTCCACTAGGATTCTAAGATCCCTTTCACAGTTGCTACTATTGAGCAAGGTACCACCTATACCGTACCTGTGCATTTTGTTTTTCTTGCCTAAATGTAGAACCTTACTTTTTTCACCATTGAATTTCATTTTGTTAGATAGTGCCCAATTTCCAAGTTTGTCAAGATCCTTCTGTATCTTAAGCCTATCTTCTGGAGTGTTGGCTATTCCTGCCATCTTGGTGTCATCTGCAAATTTGATGAGTTCCCCATTTATCCCCTTATCCAAATCATTAATGAAGATGTTGAAGTGTACTGGGCCTAAAACAGAGCCTTGGGGTACTCCACTGCATACTTCCCTCCATGTAGAGGCAGTTCCATTGAGGACCACACGTTGGTCAGCCAGTTATGAATCCATCTGATGGTGATGCTGTCTAACCCACATTTTTCTACTTTATCTAGTAGTAGGTTATGGTCTACTTTATCAAATGCCTTACTGAAGTCCAAGTAAATTATATCTACAGCATTCCTCTGGTCCACTGATTTTGTCACTTTGTCAAATAATGTGATAAGATTAGTGTGGCATGAACTGTTTTTGACAAACCATGTTGGCTTTTGATTATAATTTTGTTTGCTTCTAGCTGTTCACTGATTCATTCCTTGATGATCTTTTCCAGAATCTTCCCTGGGATTGAAGTTAGGCTGATAGGTCCATAGTTTCCTTGATTAACACCCCCCCCCATTTTTTGAAGATGGGAACAACATCAGCTGTTTTCCAGTCCTCTGACATTTCCCCTATGCTCCAGGATCTCTGAAAGATATAGTTCAGTGGTTCTGCGGTCTCATCTGTCAGTTCCTTCAGAACCCTGGTGTGTAATCCATCCGGTCCTGGTGATTTGAACTCGTCTAGGGTAGACAGATGCTCGCTTGTTAAAAATGTCAGATGTTAAAAATAAGAAAAAGGTTAAGGAAACAATTGGTCCACTGCTGGGAGAAAATGGCAAGAAGATGATAAGCAACAGGGAGAAAGCAGAACTATTTAACTCTTTTTTTGCATCTGTCTTTACACAAAGGGATAAAACAGTCCAACCAATCAAAAACAGCACCACAAATATCAGATTAGGAACACAAGTTGAAATAGGGAAGAAAATGGTAAGTGAGCACCTGTCTGCCCTGGACGAGTTCAAATCACCAGGACCGGATGGATTACACCCCAGGGTCCTGAAGGAACTGGCAGACGAGATCTCAGAACCACTGAACTATATCTTTCAGAGATCCTGGAGCACCGGGGAACTGCCAGAAGACTGGAAAAGAGCAGATGTGGTTCCCATCTTCAAAAAAGGGAAAAAAACAGATCCAGGAAACTATAGACCCATCAGCCTGAACTCAATACCAGGAAAGATTCTGGAAAAGATAATTAAACAACAAATAAGTGAACACCTAAAAGCAAACAAAGTAATAGCCAAAAGCCAACATGGGTTTGTCAAAAACAGATCATGCCAGACGAATCTAATTGCATTCTTTGACAAAGTGACAAAATCAGTGGACCAGAGGAATGCTGTTGATATAATTTACCTGGACTTCAGTAAGGCATTTGATAAAGTAGACCATAACCTACTATTAGATAAAGTAGAAAATTGGGGGTTAGACAGCAGCACCACCAAATGGATTTGCAACTGGCTGACCAACCGCACTCAACGTGTAGTCCTCAATGGAACTGCATCTACATGGAAGGAAGTATGCAGTGGAGTCCCCCAAGGCTCTGTTTTAGGCCCAGTACTCTTTAACATCTTCATCAACGATTTGGATGAGGGGATAAATGGGGAACTCATCAAATTCGCAGACGACACCAAGCTGGCAGGAATAGCCAACACTCCAGAAGATAGGCTTAAGATACAGAAGGATCTAGACAAACTTGAACATTGGGCACTGTCTAATAAAATGAAATTCAATTGTGAAAAAAGTAAGGTCCTACATATAGGCAAGAAAAACCAAATGCACAAGTACAGTATAGGTGGTACCTTGCTCAATAGTAGCAACTGTGAGAGGGATCTTGGAATCCTAGTGGACAACCATTTAAATATGAGCCAGCAGTGTGCAGCAGCTGCCAAAAAAGCCAACACAGTTCTAGGCTGCATCAACAGAGGGATAGAATCTAGATCACGTGAAGTGTTAATGCCACTGTATAGTGCCTTGGTAAGGCCACACTTGGAATACTGCATACAGTTTTGGTCGCCACGATGTAGAAAAGACGTGGAGACTCTGGAAAGAGTGCAGAGAAGAGCAACCAAGATGATTAGAGGACTGGAGACTAAGACATATGAAGAACGGCTGCAGGAGCTGGGTATGTCTAGTTTGATGAAGAGAAGGACCAGGGGAGACATGATAGCAGTGTTCCGATATCTCAGAGGGTGCCACAAAGAAGAGGGAGTCAAACTTTTCTCCAAGGCACCTGGGGGCAGGACAAGAAGCAATGGGTGGAAACTAACCAAGGAGAGAAGCAACTTAGAATTAAGGAGAAATTTCCTGACAGTAAGAACAATTAACCTCTGGAACAGCTTGCCTCCAGCAGTTGTGAATGCCCCAACCCTGGAAGTCTTTAAAAAGATGTTAGACAGCCATTTGTCTGAAATGGTATAAGGTTCCTGCCCATGCAGGGGGTTGGACTAGAAGACATACAAGGTCCCTTCCAACTCTGCTATTCTATTCTATTGTATTCTACTATTTTCTTCCCTATTTCAACGTGTTCCTAATCTGATTTTTGTGGTGCTGTTTTTGGTTGGATGGACTGGTTTTTTCCCCTTTGTGTAAAGACAGATGCAAAAAATGAGTTAAATAGTTCTGCTTTCTCCCTGTTGCTTGTCATCTTCTTGCCATTTTCTCCCAGCAGTTGACTAATTGTTTCCTTTACCTTTTTCTTGTTTTAAACATGTTGGAAGAAGCTTTTTTGTTGTTATTTTTTACCTTTGTGGCAAGCCTTTCTTCATTGTGAGCGTTAGCTTTCCTCACTTCATCTTTACAGGCTCAGGCTATTTGCTGATATTTTGCCTTAGTTATGTCCCCCACTTTCCACTTTTTATATTTATCCTTTTTGTCTTTCAATTTGTCAGAGAGTTCTTTATGCAGCCATGCTGGTTTCTTTTGGGAGCTGTTATTTTTCGTCTTCATTGGCATTATGCTAGACTGGGCTTTTGTAATCTCATTTTCAAAAATTTCCCAAGCTTCTTGAGTTGTTTTCCCCTTGAGGATTCTCATCCATGGAATCCTTCCCAAACTCTCTCTAAGTTTATTGAAATTAGCTCTCTTAAAGTCCAATACTTTAGTTTGACTTTGTTCTACTACTTTTGTTTGCATAATGTTGAATTACAGTATTTCATGATTGCTTGCCCCCAAGGTTCCTGTAGTTTCTATACCTTCTATCATTTCCTCTCTGTTAGTGAGAATTAAGTCCAATATGGCTGATCCCCTTCTTCCCTTCTCTACCTTTTGGGAAACAAAGTTGTCTGCTAGGTTTGTTAGGAACCTGTTGGATCTTCCACTTGGTGCAGAGTTTGTTTCCCAGTTGATGTCAGAGTAGTTAAAATTCCCCATTGCTATTGTGGTGTTCTTTGTACATACCTTAGTTAGCTGATTAGCAAAAAGTTCATCTACTTCCTCTGCTTGGTTGGGTGGCCTATATTATAGACCTATGGCAATGTCATTTCCCTCCACAACTTTTAATATTGACCCAAATGCATTCAAGATAGTTCTCACCATTGTTCTGCTCTATTTCTGTGGAGATGTAGTTATTAATTATATATAGTGCAACTCCACCTCCTCTTTTATTTGGTCTATTTCTTTTAAATAATTTAAATCCTTCTAGCTGTATATCATCTGCAAATTTTTATGAGTTCCCCTTCTAGTCCCTCATCTAAATTATTTATGAAAATATTGAAAAGTACGGGGCCTAAGACAGAGCCTTGTGGTACCCCACTGCTTACTTCTCTCCATGTGGATGTAGTTTATTTATTTATTTTATTTTATTCAATTTATATCCCGCCCTTTTCCAACAGGACCCAGGGCGGCGCACAGGAATTTAAAACAACATACGAAATAGTACAAAATAAATAAATTTAAAAACCTATTAAATGACACAAAACCTGCGCTAAAACCAAATTAAAATCCCCCATTTAAAACTGTCTAATATTAGTCCCAGCGGAGGCTATGATAGGCCGGCTTGATGAAATAAGTATGTTTTTAAACTACGGCGGAAGAGGCGGAGGTCGGTGATAGTGCGGAGTTCAGGCGGTAGGTCGTTCCACAGGGCAGGGCCCGCCACAGAGAAGGCCCTTCCCCTGGGTGTCGCCAGCCGGCATTGTCCGGCCGATGGCACCCGGAGAAGGCCCGCTCTGTGGGAGCGTATCGGTCTAAGGGATGTATGGGGCAGGAGACGGTCTCGCATATAACTAGGCCCCGAGCCATGGAGCACTTTGAAGATGGTTGTCAAGACCTTGAAGCGCACCCGAAAGACCACAGGAAGCCAGTGCAGCTCACGCAGGATCGGTGTTATGTGGGAGCATCTAGGGGCTCCCGTAATCACCCGCGCGGCTGCATTCTGGACTAGCTGTAGCATTCGAGTGCACCTCAAGGGAAGCTCCATGTAGAGAGCATTGCAGTAGTCAAGTCGAGATGTCACGAGGGCCTGAGTGACTGTGCGAAGGGCAGCCCAGTCCAGTAAGGGGCACAATTGGCACATCAGGCATACCTGATGAAACGCCCCCCTGGCCACGGCCGCCACATGGTCCTCCATGGACAGCCGGGAATCCAGGAGGACACCCAAATTGCGCGCCCTCTCCACGGGAGCCGGTGTTTCACCCCCAATGGCCAGAGTTGGAGTAATCTGGCTGAACCGGGGTGCCGGAAACCACAGCCACTCAGTCTTGGATGGGTTGAGCTTGAGTTTGTTACTACCCATCCAGATCCGTACGGCTTCCAAACACCGGGACATAACCTCGACGGCATCGTCGGGGTGGTCTGGGGTGGATATGTACAGCTGAGTATCATCAGCGTACAGATGATATCCCACCCCAAAACCACGGATGATCTCACCCAGCGGCTTCATATATGTGTTGAATAGGAGGGGCGAGAGGACCAACCCCAGAGGGACCCCGCATACGAGAGGCCTCGAGGCCGACCTCTGCCCCCCTGCCAACACATATTGCGACCGACCAGAGAGGTAGGACGAGAACCACTGTAAAACGGTGCCTACCAGCCCCAACCCCCCCAGTCGGTGCAATAGGATACCATGGTCGATGGTATCAAAAGCCGCTGAGAGGTCTAACAGGACTAGGATAGAGGAATATCCTCTATCCCGCGCCCTCCAGAGATCATCCACCAACGCGACCAATGCCGTCTCGGTGCTGTGACCGGGTCGGAAGCCGGACTGGTGCGGGTCTAGATAATCAATTTCCTCCAGGTGTCGTGGAAACTGTTGGGCCACCACACTCTCTAAAAAATGAAGGTTGGAGACCAGACGGTAATTCTCCAATAATGCTGGGTCCAGGGAAGGCTTCTTGAGGAGGGGCCTCACTACCGCCTCTTTCAAGACAGCAGGCAAGAACCCCTCACTCAAAGAAGCATTCACAATATCCTGGAGCCAGCCTCGTGTCGTCTCCCAGGATGCCAGTACAAGCCAGGAGGGACACGGGTCCAATAAACATGTGGTAGCCTTAAGTCTCTTTGACAACCTGTCCATATCCTCGGTAGTAACAAAGTCAAACTCCTCCCAAGGTGGTGTCTCAAGAACAGCCTCGGGCAATCCAACCGGACCACACTCGATGGAGGGTAACTCATTCCGAATCCGAGTGATTTTATCCTGCAGATATATCCCAAATTCCTCTGCCCGTCCCTGAAGAGGGGCTTCCCGCGGCCTCTGGTGGAGGAGGGAGCGGGTCACCCCAAACAGGGCGGCAGGGCGGTTAACTGCGGATGCAATAAGGGTGGCACAATACTCACGTTTGGCCACCCTTATCGCCACTAAGTAAGTCCTAATATGGGCTCTCACTAGTGTTCAGTCGGCTTCGGAGCGAGAGGATCTCCATCTGCTCTCTAGTTGTCTCTTGCGGCGTTTCATCTCCCTCAGCTCCTCAGTAAACCAAGGAGCCTGGGTGATTCGATGCCGCAAGCCATGCGGCCACTAGGTCCTCAGTCGAGTCGCGGGGCAAGGCCACAGGTATTGGCCCAAGCTCCCTCTGGAACCTTTCCGGGTCCATCAGGAGCCTGGGGCAGAACCATCTAGGGATCTCAGGTTCCTCCTCCCCGCGGTGGGGTGTGGCGATTGGAAAGTCCAGCCGGAGGAGAGCGTGATCTGTCCATGACAAGGGCAGAATGACTAAATCCCCTATTACCAGATCACGACTCCACTGTCCCGAGACGAAGATTAAGTCCAGGGTGTGTCCTCCCTTGTGAGTAGGGCCTAAAACTATCTGGGTCAGGTCCATGGCTGTCATGGAGGCCATGAACTCCTGAGCTACTCCGGAGGCTTCGCCTCCCGACGGCAGGTTAAAATTCCCCATGACCAAAAGTCTGGGGGTCTCAACCACCGCCTCGGCTATCACCTCCAGGAGCTCGGGCAGGGCTGTTGTTACATAGCAGGGAGCCAGGTATACAACTAACATGCCCAACTGCCTCCCTAGGCCCCACTTCATGAGGAGGGACTCACACCCGGTCGTCTGAGGGATCGTGGTTTCCCTCGGCTCAAGTCTTTCCTTAACCATAATCGCCACCCCTCCACCCCTCCCTAGTGCCCTAGGCTGATGAAAGACTCGGTAGCCTGGTGGGCACATCTCTACAAGGGGTAATCCTCCCTCGTGGCCCAACCAGGTTTCCGTTATACCCACCAGGTCCGTGTCCCCCTCTGACACAAGGTCATGGATGAGGGGGGCTTTTTGTACCATGGACCTGGCGTTGCATAACATCAGCCTAGGGCCCTGGTTCTGTGGTCCTTGCCCTCCTAGTCTGCGATGGCAGCATGGGGGGCTGGAGCGCGTGACCGCCCGTAACCAGCGGCCATGGTCCTCCAACAGGTAATGTCCACCCGGTCTCCCCCCGCCCCTGCCCCTCCCCATAACTGAACTGATAGAAAATACCTCAGTGGAAACGACTCCCCCTTCCCCCTCCTCCGTTTCCCTACTTCCGCCCCTTCGCCTGACTGCCCCCCCCTCCCTGGAACCCCCTAAAAGCCGAATTAAAAATTTATGTAAAAACCCCCTGAGTTTGCGCTTCGCCCACCTCTCTGGTTCTAGCAATCCATCCTCAAGGTGGGCCCGTGTTAGACCGGGAGGCCAGGCCTGCGAGAGAGGAGACTCCCGCAGGCAAAAGAGGTCTAACCTTGAGTACGCTAACATTCCCTAGGCCACACTGGTTGTAAAAGGAGGGACGCCAAAGATGTTAAAAACGCCTAAGATGGTAACACGCGTAAGATGATAAAACAGCAGGCCCAACTAAAAAGGTGACAGTACAGATTGAAAGTATAGGATGGACGGTTGGGAGAGATATTAAAAGCACATGGAGTGGAGAGGTCTTATCCTGCCAGGGGAGGGGAGGGGGGCATAAAAGATGGATCATAGCACCTATAGATGACATAGTTCGTGCCTTTGCGCCTAATTGTTCACGTGGAGGGAGAATGGTCCAAAAAACCTTCCATCGAGTCCATCGAGTCCATATCTCTGTCTCTGGCTCAGCCCCATGGCTGCTCGACCTCCGCCTCTGACTCAGTCTCCTTTATTTCATGGCTACTTAACACACACCTCTACTTCTCGCCATGCCAGGATCATGCCGCTCCAGGCTCGCTGCAAGGCCGGGCTATGAGGCCGCTCCAGGGCCACGCCAGGCCGCTCGCTGCTCGCCGCAATCCCTCGGCCGCAGGTCTTCTTGCCGCCGTTCAGCCCGACCCCTTCGGCCACAGATATTCCGCTGCTCGCTGCAAGGCCGGGCTATGAGGCCACTCCAGGGTCGCACTCCAGGGCCACGCCAGGCCGCTCGCCGCTCGCCGCAACCCCTCGGCCGCAGGTCTTTTCGCTGCCGCTCGGCCCGACCCCTTCGGCCACAGATCTTCCGCCGCTCACTGCAAGGCTGGGCTATGAGGCCACTCCAGGGCCGTGCTCCAGGACCACGCCAGGCCATTCGCCGCTCGCCACAACCTCTCGGCCGCAGGTCTTCTCGCCGGGCTGCAGCTACGAGGCCGCTCCAGGGCCGCGCTCCAGGGCCGCAGGCCTTCTCACTGCCGCTCGGCCTGACCCCTTCGGTCACAGATCTTCCGCCGCTCACCGCAGCCCGTCCGCCAGGCTGCAGCTACAAGGCCGCTCTAAGGCCGCACTCCAGGGTCATGCCAGGCCGCCCCAGGCCGCCCCAGGCCACTCCGCCGCTCCGCCAAGCTCTCCCACCTCCGCCGTCACACCCTCCGGCACCAAACTCACCCGGTGTGACGGCGGGCTGTCTCGCTTTCTGGGCCGGCCCTCAAAGCTGGTCAAAGAGGGCCGGCAGCGTCCTCCGAAGCCATCCAAAGCCTCCGGGAACTATCGCATCCAAAAAGCTAGCGCCATTCCTCGCGCATGCGCAAACCCTTGAAGCAGAGAATGAATTAAGCAGCTCTGGTTTTTTCCTACTGCCAGTTACTTCCTTGCCATCTTCTCTCTTTAGTGGAATTTCTGTTTCCTTGACTTTTTATTTGTTATTAATATGTTGACATTTTTATTATCTTTGCTTTCCTGACTTCATATTTACATGTTCTGGCTATCTGCTGATAATCAGCCTTATTGATGTGTCCCTCTTTCAATTTTTTGTGCTTGTCCTTTTTGTCTTTCAGTTTATCAGAGAGACATTTGTGCAGGCATGCTGATTTCTTCTTGAGTTTCTTGTTTCTTTTTGACTGGTATTGTGCTGGACTGGACTATTATGATCACATTTTTCAGAGTTTCCCACACTTCTTGAGTTGTTTTTCCCTTTAGGATTTTCATCCATGGAATCTTTCCTAGGCTCTCTCTGATTTTATTAAAATCAGCCCTTTAAAGTTTAAGCCACTGGTTGGGTTATTTTTTATTGCTTGTGTTTGCATTATATTGGATACATGGTCACTTTCATCCAAAGTTCTGGCAACTTCAACTCTCTCTATCACTTCTTCTCTATTAGTAAGAATTAGGTCCAGTATAGCTTTACTTCTAGTTTTCTCTTCTATCCTTTGGATGAACCTTGACTAGATTGGTTAGGAATCTGTTTGATCTCCCACTTGCTGAAGAGTTCGTCTCCCAATTAATATTTGGTAATTAAAGTCTCTCATTACTACTGTTGTATGCTTCCTATATACAGTATATTTGTTAACTGGTTGGCAAAGAGTTTCTCTATTTCATCTGATTGTTGGGTGGCCTGTAATATACATCTAAGGCAATTTATTTTATTTTTTTATTTTTCAAATTTATATCCCGCACCTTCTCCTAAAACGGACCCAGGGCGGCGCACAGGAAATTTAAAACAATACAAATATACAAAAAATACAAATTTTAAAAAACTATTAAACCCATGCCCTGTGCTAAAATAGTATAAAATCCCCCTAATTAAAATCTAACTAAAATCTAACTAAAAACAGTCAAGAACGGGAGGTTATGCTAGGCCGGCTTGTTGGAAAAGGTGCGTTTTAAGATGCTGGCGGAAGAGGCGGAGGTCTGAGATGGTGCGCAGTTCGGGGGGCTTAGATATACATCTAAGGCAATGTCACTTCCCCCCTTTTATATTGACCCATATGCTTTCTAGAGGGTTTTATCTTTGACCATGTGCATTTCTGTAGATATAAATGTCAGAACTGATGCTGAAGTTTATTTGTCACTATGTTAACTTTTGCCATTTTCAGAGGGTAATGATTTAAGTGGGGGGAAAATATCTTCTCCATTCTCTTGTGAATTCACTAGATGTGGGATTCACCATTTTAAAATAAAATAAATGTAAGCTGATTCAGATGAGTAATCTGATAACTGGATAATTTGATATAGAGAAACACAAGCTTCAGTATTATATTTCTGTGATTACCTATGGAGTCGATCTTAATGCAATCTGACAAATATATTCCTAAGCGTTCATGGAATTTTAGTGTATAAGTAGGGCATAATATCCATTGGCTTCCAGTCCTCCTACTTCTATAATTACACTAGTCTACAAGGAGAAAGCCTCAGAAATGAAAGTAGTTTAATTTTACCAGAATTGGGTCACTAATAAAGGAAAATTAAGTCCTGAGTATTAATTGGCTGCAGTTTCCAAGATACAGCTACAGGTAAAAATTGCATCAAAATAATTCAAAATTATGAGATGTGTGATTATGCTCCATAACTTTTCTGAAAAATTAATAAAGCAAAGAGAATGGTGCCACACCAATAATTATAAAGTTATCTTTTTATTGATATCAATAACATAACTTTCCATTCATTTACTGGTCTTTCATATAACATTTTCATGCTTTTTGCATGAAAAACTGACAAGCTCAACCTAACCTTCAGCCTAGACGCCCGGCCTGGAAACCTTTTGGCACTCCCCCCATTGACAGACCCCTACTCAACTCCCCCCTGCTACACCTCCTGCCTGATTAACTTGAGAACCTCAAGAACTTTAAGAACTTTAAGCACTTTAAGAACTTTAGGGCAAGTGTCCTCCTGTTGTTGTTATTTATTGATTCATCTTAACTCCGGACTAATTAATTGTGTAATTATGTTCCGGCTCCAGCGGCGACGGGCGAGCCTAGCGCTCGCTCGCCGTTTTGTTTCTTTTTCTGCCCCCCCACGGGGGCGAGACGCCCCTTGTTTGGGGGTCTCCCGTAAAGCCGGCTCGACTGGGACGTTCCCCCTCACGGCGGTGGGGGAAGCGACCCTTGTCGCGGCTTAGGTGAAGGAGAACATGCTGCGGGGGGTTCTCCCTTCGCCAAAGGAAGACGGCGCCATTCGCAATCATGAAGAGGGCTAAACGGCTGAGTCGGAAGGCTTCCCGAGGCTTCAGCTGCGAGGGGAGAGTGAGTGTTTAAAAACTTTTTTTTCTGCTGTCAGCCGGGCTGAAAGGACTGGGAGGGGGGTGTTTGTTCTTAAAAAAAAACCCTCGGACTTAAGCGGCACTCGGAAATGGCTTCTCGCGGCGAGAAAGCGGAAATCTTTAATCCTGACTGTTTGCAGCAAGGGAAAGTGATCTGCGGTTGTTTGCAACAATGTCTCTAGGTCTGGCTGAAACAATCTATTTTACCACTCTCTCCTCTGGGCTCTGAGCTTGGGCGGTGGAAGATGGCTTCTCTTTGTCCCTGCCTGACTATTTCACTTATGGAAAATTCCCAGCGTCTCTTTGCAATTTGGACTTCCTCTGGATATTAATTAAGAATTTTTTTTTCTTTTTGGATTTGTGATTTCTTTTCTGGAGTACCTTCGCTATTATACTTATTGAGTTGGAAAATTGTTTCTCTCTTGGTTCCTGAACTTTACAACTTTACAACCCTGAACTGAACTTTTGGCTCCTGAACTGCCTCACCAGCCCCACCCAAAAAACGCCATTTTAGTGGCATTGATTTTAACAACTAATCATGGCACAAGAAACAGCACTGGCAAGTTTAGAACAAAGGATGGCTTCTCTTGAATCTGTTATACAAACTTTGGTACAAGAAATTAGGGCCCAGAGGGCAGAAAATATTAACTTTAAGAAGGAGTTATTGGATACACGGAAACAAGTGCTGGAAAACACACAGAAGAACGAAGAATTGGAAGGGGGGCTGGTGGGGGCTAAGGGAGAGATTAAAAATGTTACTAATGAAGTTGTGGAAATAAATGGGCATGTGTCTAGGATTGATATGGAAAGAATGACATATTTTTTGAGATTTCAGAATGTTTTTGAGGAATCTGGTGAATGCCTCCCTGATCTTATGAGCACAATTTTAGCAGACTATTTACATAAACCTAAGGATGAGATCAGGGGGGACATTGACCTAGCCTACAGAATTAACTCAGCATATGCCAGGATAAATGAAGTACCTAGAGAGATACATGTGAAATTTGTTAGAAGGTCAACCAGAGAAGAAATCCTGAAAGTGCAGAGAGGTAGTCCATTAATCTACCAACAAAAAGAGGTTGCTATCTTGAAGCAGATCCCAAGAAAGATTAGAGATGCAAGAAGGAAATTTTCCTTCTTGTCTAAAACATTGTTTGATCACGGGATTTGGTTCAAGTGGGTGACACCTGAAGGGATGCTGGTGTTCTGGGAAGGAGGAAGAGTGAGGATTAAAACAGTTGCTGAGGCGGAAGCCTTTCTTAAAAACATTCCTCTATCCTGGGGGAAGATCCAGGGGGGACGGAGGGGGCCACGGCCCCGCCCACTGGGGGCCAGGGAGGAGAAAAAGAAGATACAATTGCCAAGAGACTTAGATCGAAAAAATAACTTTGCCTTGATTTTTCTGATTAATTTTGTATAATATTTGTATTTGGATTTTTTGTAAATGTCTGACAGCATAGAACTGAGAATTTAGGTATATGTACTTGCTTTCACTTTGTAGTGTTATGAAAAATGTTTTTTTTTTATTGTTATCAATGTATTTTGAGGTCCCGGAAGGGCCGACGACTTTGACGTGAATGCTCTCAAAATTTCTTTGTATCCCTTACCCCACCCTACAGAAAAAATGTAAAACCAATAAAACTTTTTCAATATAAAAGAAATCAATATCATTATTTAAATCTTTCCTGCTGATTCCCCCCCCCCTCTTTTTTCATGATTAGAACTGTATGAATTTTCCCCTCAGGGCCATTGTGATTAGATCTCCTTCCTGCACCTTATTTTATTGTATCTATCACGTCTCCCTCGTATTCAAGGGCTACTCTCCTCTCCCTGCGGGAATCTTTCCCCGCACAGGTTTGGCCCTCACAGTTAACGAGGGACCACCTCAAGGACGGGCTTACTAGCCAGGAGAGGTGGGAGAAACGGAAGCTGCGCAAATTTTTAGTTAGTTTTTTAAATCGGGTTTTAAGGGGTCCCAGGGTGGTGGGTGGGCTTGGCTATGTTGGCTCTGCTAGTCCAGCCGTGAGCGACGAGAGCGAGGGTGGAGGGTCCAATATTAGGGGGGGATAAGGGTTGATCCTACAGAGGGCCATTCCATCATGACGGTCCTAGGGAGGGGCAGGTATGGCGGGAGCCGGGGGTCATATCAAGTGTCGGGGGGGCGTATCCGCTGCTTGCAAGCGGTCGCCCGCCCCGACCCCCAGGGCTCTTCCCGCAACCTAGGAGGTTGGGAATTACAGAGCCCAGGCCCTAGGCTGCTGTTGTGCAACGCCAGGTCCGTGGTGAACAAAGCCCCCCTCATTTATGATCTAGTTGCAGAGGGGGACCCGGACCTGGTGGGTATTACGGAAACCTGGCTGGGGCACAAGGGAGGTGTTCCCCTCGTTGAGATGTGCCCCCCAGGTTACCTGGCACTTCACCGGCCTAGGGCCCAGGGCAGGGGTGGGGGGGTGGCGGTTATTATTAAGGAATGTCTGAAGCCGAGGGAGGCCACTGTGCCTCAGGTAGTCGGGTGTGAATCCCTGTATGTGAAATGGGGTCTTGGGAGGCAGTTGGGCCTGCTGGTCATGTACCTGGCTCCCCGCTACGCGTCAGCAGCCCTGCCTGAGCTCCTCGAGGTGATCGCCGAGGTGGCAGTTGAGTCCCCTAGACTTTTAGTCATGGGGGATTTCAACTTGCCATCGGCGGGCGAGTCATCCGGGGTGGCTCGGGAGTTCATGGCCTCCATGACGGTCATGGACCTGACCCAGGTAATTCAGGGCCCCACACATAGAGGGGGAAACACACTAGACCTGATTTTTGCCTCTGGCCAGTGGTTGAGTGATCTAGGAGTAGGGGAATTAGCCATCGAACCCCTGTCATGGTCAGATCACTCTCTCCTTTGGCTCGACTTCCCAACCGCTACACCCCACCGTGGGGAGGCGGAACCAGAGACATTGAGATGGTTCCGCCCCAGGCGCCTGATGGACCCTGATAGGTTCCAGACGGAGCTTGGGCCCATACCTGTAACCCTAGCCCGTGACTCGACTGAGGGTCTAGTGGCAGCATGGAATAGTGCTGCCACGGGGGCCTTGGAGCGGGTCATGCCCTTGCGGCCTCTCACGCGGCGCCGATCCACCCTCGCTCCTTGGTTCACAGAGGAGCTGAGGGTGATGAAACGCCGCAAGAGACGCCTGGAGAGCAGGTGGAGATCCACTCGCTCTGAATCCGACCGAACACAGGCAAGGTCCTATTTTAAATCGCGCGCTCCGACTCCCCGCGCTCCCATCGCAGACTAGGTGGGCAAGGACCACAGAGCCGGGGCCCTAGGCTGATGCTATGCAACGGCAGGTCCATGGTGAACAAAGCCCCCCTCATTCGTGACCTCGTGTCAGAGGGGGACCCGGACCTGGTGGGTATAACGGAAACCTGGTTGGGCCTCGAGGGGGGTTTACCCCTCGTAGAAATGTGTCCGCCAGGCTACCGAGCCTTCCATCAGCCTAGGGCCCTGGGGAGGGGGGGTGGCGATTATGATTAGGGAAGGTCTTGAGCCGAAGGAGACCAAGATCCCTCAGACGACCGGGTGCGAGTCCCTCCTTGTGAAGTGGGGCCTAGGGAGGCAGATGGGCGTGTTAGTTGCATAGCTGGCTCCTCGCTATGCAACAACAGCCCTGCCCGAGCTCCTAGAGGTGATAGCCGAGGCGGCGGTTGAGACCCCCAGACTTTTGGTCATGGGGGACTTCAATCTGCCGTCGGCAGGCGAGACCTCTGGAGTAGCTCGTGAGTTCATGGCTTCCATGACAGCCATGGACCTGACCCAGGTAGTTTTAGGCCCAACTCACGAGGGTGGACACACCCTGGATCTAATCTTCGTCTCAGGACAGTTGAGTAGTGATCTGGGAATAGGGGACTTAGCCATCACACCCCTGTCTTGGACAGATCACGCTCTTCTTCGGCTGGACTTTCCAATCGCCGCACCTCACCGCGGGGAGGCAGAGCCGAATATTCCTATATGGTTCCGCCCCAGGCTCCTGATGGACCTGGTAAGGTTCCAGAGGGAGCTTGGGCCAATGCCTGTGGACTTGCCCCGTGACTCGACTGAGGACCTGGTGGCCGCATGGTTAAGTGTGGCCACGGGGTCCTTGGACCGAGTCGCGCCCTTGCGGCCTCTCTTGCGGCGATGAGTCACCCTGGCTCCTTGGTTCACTGAGGAGCTGAGGGAGATGAAATGCCACAAGAGACGCCTAGAGAGCAGATGGAGATCCTCTCGCTCCGAAGCCGACCGAACACTAGTGAGAATCCATATTAGGACTTACTTAGTGGCGATAAGAGTGGCCAAACGTGAGTATTGTGCCACTCTTATTGCATCCGCAGATAACCGCCCTGCCGCCCTGTTTGGGGTGACCCGCTCCCTCCTTCACCAGAGGCCGCAGGAAGCCCCTCTTCAGGGATGAGCAGAGGAATTTGGGATTTATCTGCAGGAGAAAATCACTCGGATTCGGAATGAGTTACTCTCCATCGAGAGTGGTCCAGTCGAATTGTCCGAGGTTGGTCTTGAGACACCATTCTGGGAGGAGTTTGACTTGTTACTACCGAGGATATGGACAGGTTGTCAAAGAGACTTAGAGCTACCACATGTTTATTGGACCCGTGTCCCTCCTGGCTTGTACTGGCACGAGGCTGGCTCCAGGGCATTGTCAACGCATCTTTGAGTGAGGGGTCCCTGCCTGCCGTCTTGAAAGAGGCGGAGGTAAGGCCCCTCCTCAAGAAGCCGTCCCTGGACCCAGCATTATTAGAGAACTTTCGTCCCGTCTCCAACCTTCACTTTCTAGCGAAGGTTGTTGAGAGTGTGGTGGCCCAACAGTTTCCGCGACACCTGGAGGAAGTTGATTATCTAGACCCGCGCCAGTCCGGCTTCCGACCCGGTCACAGCACCGAGACGGCATTGGTCGTGTTGGTAGATGATCTCTGGAGGGCGCGGGATAGAGGATATTCCTCTATCCTAGTCCTGTTAGACCTCTCAGCGGCTTTTGATACCATCGACCATGGTATCCTATTGCACCGACTGGGGGGGTTGGGGCTGGGAGGCACCGTTTTATGGTGATTCTCGTCCTACCTCTCTGGTCGGTCGCAATATGTGTTGGCAGGGGGGCAGAGGTCGGCCTCGAGGCCCCTCGTATGCGGGGTCCCTCAGGGGTCGGTCCTCTCGCCCCTCCTATTCAACACATATATGAAGCCGCTGGGTGAGATCATCCGTGGTTTTGGGGTGGGATATCATCTGTACGCTGATGATACTCAGCTGTACATCTCTACCCCAGACCAGTCCAACGATGCCGTCGAGGTTATGTCCCGGTGTTTGGAAGCCGTACGGATCTGGATGGGTAGTAACAAACTCAATGTCAAGCTCCCAATGAGAAACTTCAAATGATTCATGGCCTCACGTAATAGTTCAAAGCAATGTCCGTTTATTGAATATAACATCATGGCGAGCCTCGGTTGCTGCCAGGTCTGGCAATAATTGGATGGCTTCTGCACTTTACCCCCTTATGCCTCCTCCCCTCTGCTTGTCATAAATTACGTTCTCCAATTAGAATTGAAAATAATTGCATGCATGCGCAGTCACAGGCTGTCCTGAGATTCCTTTCCTGCCACAGGAATGTCAAGAATTTTCAGTTCGTTAAGGCAAACAGACAAGATCCATGGCAACATCGGGATGTTGACATCCGGCTCCCCTTACTTCTCGAAAGCAACCTATGGGAAACAAAACAATCTGAATGCAGGTGTATGACTTAGGTATGCGTCCCCCTCTCCCCTGGCTTGCTTGGGTTTTCTGCATCGAATTTTGCTATAAGGCGGTCAGCTTGGATGTTTCTATGTTTCACCCACGATGGTTCCGATAGGGGATAACCCTTCCACCTGATTAGGTATTGGAGTTGCCTTCTGTGCCACCTCGAATCAAGAATTCGTTGGACTTCATAATGGGTTTGGCCCCCTATGACCACAGGGCCTGGGGGCGCACGGGGCAGTGGTCTCAGAGTGGAACCGATCACAGGTTTCAAAAGGCTACTATGAAACGATTGGTGTGTCTTCCCCAGCAATCGAGGCAGTTTCAATATCACTGTGACTGGGTTGATGATCTTTATTATGGGGAATGGCCCCACAAATTTTGGTCCCAGTTTTTTGCTGGGCAGTCTTAGTCTCAAGTATTTTGTGGAGAGGTAAACCTTCTCTCCCACCTGGAACGGCCGTTGCGGAGCCCGGTGTTTATCTGCCTGTTTCTTGTAGGTTTGTATCGCTTTGTCTAGAGCTTTCTTGACATTTTCCCATGTTGCTTTCAGCATCGACATCCAATCAGTCAAGCTGACTGAGGAGGGGGGGTCTCTTGGATACTTAGGCATTGGGATGAAATCCATGCTGCTCACTACTTTAAACGGCGTGAGTCCTGTGCTGCTGTGAACAGCATTATTGTATGCAACCTCAGCGAAAGATAAAAGGTCTGCCCAATTAGACTGCTGATAGTTCACGTAGCACCTCAGGTACTGCTCTATCATGGCGTTCAGTCTTTCTGCTGCCCCATTAGTGCTCGGATGAAAAGCTGAACTAAGACCCTGAGATGATCCAATGGACCACAGGAACTCCCTCCAAAATTTAGCTGTGAACTGGACCCTCTGTCTGAGATGATTCTTCGAGGTACTCCATGCAGTCGGTAGATATGCTTCACAAACAGTTTAGCCAGCTTGTGAGCCGAGGGTAGTCCGCTACAGGGAATGAAGTGTGCCTGCTTGGAGAACAGGTCTATTACAGTCCAAATCACTGTGTTTCCCCCAATTTTTGGCAACTCTACTATAAAGTCCATTGCAATCTCCTCCCATGGCCTTGTTGGTTCTGCCACTCTTTGCAGTAGTCCTGGGGTTTTTCCTGGTCGTATTTTCATTGTGGCACAGACTGTGCAACTTTTTACATAGCTATCCACATCTTTCTTCATTCCAGGCCACCAGAATTGCCTCCGGGCTAGGTGTAAAGTCTTTAGGAACCCAAAATGGCCTGCCAATTTGGCGTCGTGGCTCCTGGAGAACTAGGATACGTAGAGATTCTGGAACGTAGAGTTTCGTCCCCTTCCAGGCGAGGTCATCCCTCTTCGTCAAGATGTGTTGGTTGTTTTGGAACCAAGGGTCCGTTAGCAGCTCAGTTTTGAGTCTTGTGGTTAGATCGCTTGTGGTTTGACCCCATGGTGTTGCCGCCTGGTGGTTACTTGGGCAGCTGGTTGAGCAGAAGGAATAATGGCGTCCACTACGTGCTCCCGTTCGCATTTGTACTGAGGCATGCGGGAGAGGGCATCAGCTAGAAAGTTCCTCTGCCCTGGAATGTGCTTTAGTATGAAGTTGAAACGGTTGAAGTATTGAGCCCATCGGACTTGTTTGGGTGATAGTTTCCGTGGGGTTCTGAGAGCTTCCAGATTTTTGTGGTCGGTCCAAACTTCAAACGGTTTCTGGCTCCCTTCTAGCAGGTGTCTCCAGGTTAGTAGTGCCCATTGCACTGCAAAAGCCTCCTTTTCCCATACGGCCCATCGTCTCTCCGTGTCTGTGAGTTTGCGGGAGGTATAGGCACAGGGTTGTAAATTTCCTTGGTTGTTTGTTTGGAGTAGTACTGCTCCTACGGCCATGTCGCTGGCGTCTGCCTGGATCACAAAAGGTTGCTCAGGGTCAGGATGCTTCAGTACCAGCTCCTTTGCAAACATTTCTTTCAGTGTTTCGAATGCCTCCTGGCAGGTTAGGCTCCACTGTAGGGGTTGTCCCGGACGAGGTTTCATTCCTGGGCTCCCTGTCTTCAGGAGGTTTGTCAGGGGTTTGGCAATCTTCGCAAAGGAGGGAATGAACTGCCTGCAGAAGTTTGCGAATCCTAGGAAACTTTGAAGCTGTCTGCGAGTGCGAGGGGGTTGCCAGCTTAGGACGGCTTGCACTTTAGCTGGGTCCATCTCTATTCCCTCATTTGACACTCTGTAGCCTAGATAGTCTAGTCGCTCACGGTGGAATTCACATTTTGATAGTTTGACATACAGGTTGGCTGCCAGAAGTTTTTCCAGTACTTGGCGAACCAGGGGTATGTGGTCATCGACGGTCTCAGTGTAAATAAGGATGTCATCTAGAAAGACAAGGGCCCCCTTGTAGAGGTGCTCATGCAGCACCTCGTTTATTAACTGCATGAACACTGCTGGGGCTCCCTGTAATCCAAAAGGCATCACTTTGAATTGGAAACTTCCTAAAGGGCAGTTGAATGCTGTTTTCCATTCATCTCCTTCCCTGATCCGTATTCGGTAGTATGCTTCTCTGAGGTCTAATTTGGTAAAGACTTTTCCCTTGGCCAAGTGAGACAGCATATCTTTCATGAGGGGAAGCGGGTATAGGTTGTGTACGCACACCCCATTTATCCCTTGAAAGTCTATGACCAGGCGCATAGTTCCATCTTTTTTCTCTTTGAAAAGGACTGGTGCCGCAATCCGTGGCTTGGCTGGTTCGATGAACCCTCGTGCTAGGTTTTTGTCTATGTATTCACGCATTTCTTGCATCTCTCGAGGCGTCATGGCATACAGCTTGGGTTTGGGTAGTTTTGCCCCAGGGATGATTTCAATGGCACAATCTGTTTCGCGGTGGGGGGGCAGGATGTCGCATTCTGTCTCACTGAACACTTCTGTGAGGTCCTGGTATTCCACTGGAATCAGTTCAGCCTCTGGGGTTTTGTCAGATGTGGTTGCCAATTGTTATTGTGGTCTCTCTTGTGGGGCTCCCAATGTGAGTGGTATTTTTGCTTGCTCGTGAGGGAGGGGTTGAGCGCCAGGTGATATCCTAAGCCTGCGGGTGCCCCCTTGCCACCAGATGGTCGGTCCCCACTTGTCTAGCCAGGAAAGTCCAAGTATGACTGCCTCTGTCATTTTTGGGGGCTATTATGAATCGAATTATTTCCCAGTGATCTGCCAATTCTAGTCTCACTGGTTCAGTTAGGTGAGTGGCATAGGCTCCTCCCATTAGGGAACCGTCAACCTGCTCGAACCGAATCGGGTGGTTCAGTCTTTTCGCTCTGATCCCCAGTTTCTGAACTGTGGTTAAGTTGATCAAGCACCTAGTGCAGCCTGAGTCTACAAGGGCTTGAAAATCCTCCTGTTTTCCTGTTTTCGGGGTTGTGAGCCGTATTGGAAAAAGGAAAGGGTAAATTGATTCACTCACCATTGGGTCATTTTCTCCCTCGTCCTCGCTGTCATAGGGTTCAATTGACTGGTCATCATTCACTGGGGTTTCACTGCTTTTGCCTGGGAGGGAGGAAACCCCTGCAGCTTGAACAGCCCTCCTGGATGTGTTGATGGCCCGTTGGGGCCCTCGTTCTTGTCGGGCCCTGGGTGGTAGGTCCAGCCTTGGTTTCGGGACTGGGGTTGGGCATGCAGCTACCATGTGGCCCATTCCCCCGCATCTGTAACACCTCACGGAACTTCGAGGGAGGGCTGGTCTCAGGTCTCGCTGTGGTGCCATTTCTTTCTTTTGGCGGGATGGTTTCAGATTAGGTTGACCCATCTCCTTTGTGTCTGGTTCCTTCCTTGTGTCGTTGGCACGTAGCCCACTGTCGACTTTTGTTGCCACTCGGAACCACTCAGAGAGTTGGTTTGGGATGTCACGATATGCAGTTACTTGGGCAATACTTGGGATGTCTGCAGCTCCACTGTTCAGGGGGGTTGGCTGGCCTCCAGCTGAAATGAGGCTTTTTTCTGCCATGGCCTGATCTCCTCCCTCTTTATCAGGCATTGCCTGGGGGAGGCGGGACTCAGGTAGCCCGGAAATCTTGATAGATTTCTTTTAAAAGACTGTCTCCTGCCCCATACATTCCTTAGACCGATACGCTCCCACAGAGCGGGCCTTCTCCGGGTGCCATCGGCCGGACAATGCCGGCTGGCGACACCCAGGGGAAGAGCCTTCTCTGTGGCGGGCCCTGCCCTGTGGAACGACCTACCCCCTGAACTCTGCACTATCACCGACCTCTGCCTCTTCCGCCGTTGTTTAAAAACACACTTATTTCATCAAGCCGGCCTAACATAGCCTCCGCTGGGACTAATACTAGACAGTCTTAATTGAGGGATTTTAATTTGGTTTTAGCGCAGGTTTTGTGTCATTTAATAGCTTTTTAAATTTATGTATTTTGTATTATTTTTGTATGCTGTTTTAAATTCCTGTGCGCCGCCCTGGGTCCTGTTGGAGAAGGGCGGGATATAAATTGAATAAAATAAATAAAATAAATAAAATTTAAGGACCTAACTTGTGGCAATAAGGAGGGCGAAACGTTCACATCTTGCCACCCTTATCGCGTCCGCAGATAACCGCCCTGCCACCCTGTTTAGAGTGACCCGCTCCCTTCTTCATCAAGGGCCGCGGGAAGCTCCTTTGCAGGGCAGGGCAGAGCAGAGGAATTTGGAATTAACTGCAGGATAAAGTCGCTCGGATCCAGGACTTGGCCTCCACTCCAATAGATCTCGGCGGATTGTCCGAGTCGGGTCTTGAGACCGTTTTGTGGGCTGAGTTCGACTTTGTTACTTCTGAGGACATGAACAGGTTGCCGAGGCGGCTGAATGCCACCATATGTTTATTGGACCCGTGTCCCTCCTGGTTGGTACTGGCCTCCTGGGAGGTGACACGAGGCTGGCTCCAGGAAATAGTGAACGCTTCTTTGAGTGAGGGTTCCTTGCCTGCCTCCTTAAAAGAGGCGGTAGTGAGACCCCTCCTCAAGAAGCCTTCCCTGGACCCAGCATTGTTAAGTAATTATCGTCCGGTCTCCAACCTTCACTTTCTTGCGAAGGTTGTTGAGAGTGTGGTGGCACAACAGTTCCCTCGGCACCTGGAGGAAACTGCGTATCTAGACCCACGCCAGTCCGGCTTCTGCCCCGGGCACAGCACAGAGACAGCATTGGTCGCGTTGGTGGATGATCTCTGGAGGGCCAGAGATAGGGGTTATTCCTCTATCTTGGTCCTGTTAGACCTCTCAGCGGCTTTAAATACCATCAACCATGGTATCTTATTGCACCGACTGGAGAGGTTGAGAGTGGCGGGCACTGTTTTACAGTGGTTCTCCTCCTACCTCTCCGGTCGGTCGCAATTTGTACTAACAGGAGGGCAGAGGTCGACGTCGAGGCCCCTAGCATATGGGGTGCCTCAGGGGTCGGTCCTCTTGCCCCTCCTGTTTAACATCTACATGAAGCCGCTGGGTGAGATCATCCGTGGTTGCGGGGTAGAGTACCACCTGTACGCTGACGATACTCAGCTGTACATATCTACCCCCAACCACCCCAACGATGCTGTCGAAGTGATATCCCGGTGTGTGGAGGCCGTATGGCTCTGGATGGGAAGTAACAAACTCCGGCTCAACCCGTCCAAGACCGAGTGGCTGTGGTTTCCGGCGCCCCGGCATAGCCAGCTAATTCCATCGCTGGTTATCGGGGGCGAGTCAATGGCCCCTGTGGAAAGGGCTCGCAACTTGGGTGTCCTCCTGGATTCGCGGCTGTCCATGGATGACCATGTGGCGGCCGTGACCAGGGGGGCCTTTTACCAGGTTCGCCTGGTACGCCAGTTGCGTCCCTTTCTGGACCGGGGCACCCTCCGCACAGTCACTCAAGCACTCGTGACATCTCGCCTTGACTATTGCAACGCTCTCTGCATGGGGCTCTCCTTGAGGTGCATCCGGAGGCTCCAATTAGTCCAGAACGCGGCCGCGCGGGAGATTTTGGGAACGTCTCGAAGATCCCATGTAACACCTCTCCTGCGCGAGCTGCACTGGCTACCGGTGGCCTTCCAGGTGCGCTTCAAGGTGCTTGTTACCATCTTTAAATCGCTCCATGGCTCGGGGCCTAGTTACTTGCGGGACCGCCTCCTGCCACATACCTCCCACCGACCGATTCGCTCCCCCAGAGAGGGCCTTCTCAGGGTGCCGACTGCCGGTCAATGCCGGCTGGTGACGCCCAGGAACAGGGCCTTCTCTGTGGTGGGGCCCACCCTCTGGAACGACCTCCCCCCTGAACTCCGCACCATCATCGACCTTCCCCTCTTCCGCCGCTCACTTAAGACACTTCTTTTCCAGCAAGCTGGACTGGCGTAGAACTTGAATTTTAGAACAATAGAACCTCAGCCAAGTTAGGTTTTTTAATGGGATTTTAGCACAGGTTTTCTATTTAATTTCTTTTTAACTTTTGTATATTATTATTTATTGCATATTTTAATGTCCTGTGCACCGCCCAGAGTCCGTCTCGACGGAGATTGGTGCGGTTAACAAATCGAATAAATAAAAAATAAATAAAATAAAAAGCTCTAACTTTAGATTAAACGACAAGGTTCCATCTTTATTCAGTATCTAAACTGTGCCTTTTGGCTTTTCTCTTGTGAACCGCAGTAGGATCATCCCTAGGGAGATTCCAGCAGTAATTGGCAAGCATGGATGGACTCCATTTCCCTTGGTATGTTTTCTCCAAGCCTGAAATATCCTGGTGGAATCTCTCCCATGCTCATCACTCACTGCCCCACAATCCAAACAGAAATAGTCTAAATGCAAGTGTAAGAAGTGAATTTTGAGTGATATGTTGGCACCAAGGGCTTTATAGCAGGAGTCTCCAACCTTTGCAACTTTAAGTCTGAAGGACTGGGAGCTGAAGTCCTTCAGACTTTTAAGTTGCAAAGGTTGGAGACCCCTGCTTTATAGGACGTAAATAAATTTTGCACATGTTTTTCATAGTTATCTGCCTTGTTCTTCTCAAAGTGAAGATAAATTTATATATCTATATAAAGGAACTGGGTATGTCTAGTTTAATAAAAAGAAGGATTAGGGGAGACATGATAGCAGTGTTCCAATATCTCAGGGGTTGCCACAAAGAAGAGGGAGTCAAACTATTCTCCAAAGCACTTGAGAGCAGAACAAGAAGCAATGGGTGGAAACTAATCAAGGAGAGAAGCAACTTAGAACTGAGGAGAAATTTCCTGACAGTTAGGACAATTAATCAGTGGAACAGAAGTTGCCTCCAGAATTTGTGAATGCCCCAACACTACAAGTCTTCAAGAAGATGTTGGATAGCCATTTGTCTGAAATGGTATAGGGCTTGCTGCCTAGGCAGGGAGTTGGACTAGATGACCTCCAAAGTCCCTTCCAACTCTGCTATTGTATTGTAATCTCCATGTGGTACCATTTTTCACTGTTCTACTGTACTTTGTCTAGAAGTTACCAGCATCATGTTTATGAGACACTTCCCTCCCTTGTAAGCAAATATGCTTGCTTACGTATAAATCTTTATTGTAAAATATTAGCCAACCAGCACCTTCATCATTTGTTTACTAATTCATCTAATCAAAATATGTAAAATTAACACATTTTATGTTGGAGGTCAATAATTTCCCAAAATTTGTAGACCAATGTTATTCTTAAGTTTCATTGAATGTGTAAGGCTACAGTACATAGTTAATGTGGATGTTAATTATATTCTTATGCTTTGAATAGATGATGGAATTTTTGAAAGCAATGAAAGTTTTTCAATAAATCTGAAGTAATTTTAAAGTCACTTTTTTGAATAAAGAAACCCACATATATATGTCTAATATTGGTATGCTGTGAAATTTGCTTTAGTGATTTAAGGTTAGGGTGTCATCACCATTAAATTTCACACACCCCTTTTCTAGGACTTGACAAATTCTTGGAGACTAAACATGATAGCTCATGTCATACCCTTATCATGTTTTTTACAAGAATTCTCTTATTTTGCAACCTTAACAGATTGCAAACATTCTTTCACAGACAAATGTCTGGATTTCTCTTGAATATGAGACCACTGGGAATTGCTTGAATCAGAACTGAAGGATTGATCCTAAATAAAACCTTGTGTTATATTTAATGCTTTTTCTTTTATACTTCAATAGTAATACACACACCTACTCAAAAATAAATTTTGAATTGAGACATGTAATTTCCTGCAACAAAACTAGAAAAACTTTAAGATGGCTAGATGATTGAAACATTGAAACATGTAAATGAAGTCAATTTAAGTTGTTAAACTTACATAATCATTAAGTCATTAAGTGGATTGATGTTTGAACTCTCAATGCTATCTTTAGTTTTAAGGTTAAAATAAGGGCTACAACCAATATAGATGCCCACACAAAGTAATATGGCAACACAGATGTTTCTTATAACTTAAACAAGTTTAAAGAATGAATAATATAAAATGCAAGGGCTTGGGTTTTGTTAAATGTATGGTCTTAACTATATAGTTAAGAACAGGAAAGTTAATGTGGAATCTGATAACTATAGTTATGAGCTCAGTAATTAAAGAAGTTCCATATCTACTTCAGTTTACAAATAATAATAAAACAGGAAGTATAGATATGAGTTCTATATAGCAGGGGTCCCCAACCTTTGCAACTTTAAGTCTGAAGGACTTCAGCTCCCAGACTTCTGGGAGCTGAAGTCCTTCAAACTTAAAGTTGCAAAGGTTGGAGACCCCTGCTATATAGGATGCTGAGAATTAAAATGGTTAATTTTTCAGTGCAATTCTTCCTCGGATAGGTTTCGGGGTAAGAGTGACTCTGAGCTGCCTCTCAAGAGTTTCCCTGTTTCATTCTAATCCCTAAATTTTCCCTAAACACAAAAGGGATTTGTATCAGAGACTGGGCTCAACGGTGCTTATCCTAGTACTTTATAATTTGACCATTTAAAGTTATTGGATAGCTTTATTGAGACTTTCTGGATAGATAAAGACTGGGCAGGCTAATTAAAAAGGAGACCTGTTTATACAAACTATCATTTGGGAAATTATTTCTAAATGTTATTGGAGAATCTGTTTTTGCCACTTTGTGTTCTCCAACTGTGACCAAATCACAACAGAGTTTTTCAATGATAATAAGGGGTGGGCTGGAAGGTTACTTCCAATATTGATCAGCAACTAAGTATAGTTTGCATAGTCCTAATTTTATTTTATGGTGTTAATAACATTATTGTTTTTGTTGCTGGAGTTGGGGATATTTTCATGAATGGTCCCATTACCTGTTATTCTGATATTTGGCTGATGCAGAGTTGTAGGATTATGGATCTAGTAATTATGTATGAGGAGGGTGGGGGTGGGCTTTCTATTATTTTTCAATCTGTGATTATAAACTCATTGGACTAAAAAAAAACAGTAGAGGTAACCATCCTGCCTCACACATCCTCACGGCTGATTCGCTCCCACAGAGAGGGACTTCTCCGGGTGCCGTCCACTAGACTATGTCAGCGGGCGGCGCCCAGGGAAAGGGCCTTCTCTGTGGCGGGCCCAGCCCTCTGGATCGACCTTCCCCCCGAAATCAGAACAACTACGGACCTCCGCTCCTTCTGTCAAAAACTTAAAACACACTTTTTCTGCTTGGCCGGCTTAGGTTAGTCTTTACCTTTAGGGTGTTAGGGAATTTTAACTTTATAACTTGGGGATTTTAGCGCAGGGATAATCTTAATTTAATTTGTTTTTATCTATCGTATTTATTCTATGTATGTATTTTTTATAGTATTTTAAATTTTTCCCTGTGCACCGCTCCGAGTCCCCTTGGGGAGAGGATGCGGTATACAAATAAAATTTGATTTGATTTGATAGGAATTTTTAACCATAGATTGAAATGTATTTTTAAAAAAAATAAAATTATGTTATGCCTGCAGCTGCCATTACTTGTCATATATCCAGTTTATATGCTTAACCCAAACAAATGTGCTGGGGCCAGTGTGTGCTAGCAGTGCTGATAACAAGAAGCTGGGAATAGGTGTTAGTTTAGATTCCCATAGGAAAGCTTGTGTCATAGGGAGAGTGCAGTCATGTCACAAAAAGCTTCAGTGGTATGCTATATATATATATATATATATATATATATATATATATATATATATATATATATATATAACCAGTAGCCACCCTGCAATCAAGCAGGACCAGAGAAAAAAGTAATTGATTAAATTAAACAATTCATTTCCTGTTTCCCCCCCCCCCCCCCCCCCATAAATCTAGATATTCCAATCATTTTTTTTCTCCCACGCAATCACACAGAAACTGCTCACATGCAAAGAAGTATCAAAAACTCTCTCACACACATTAGGCTTCTTTTTGTGGTAGAAAAATGCAAAATAAAAAAAAAATGAAGAGGAAAAATCAATTGTAGTACAAAGGGCAACCAACAGCAAAGGTGGAAAAAATGGAAGTTATATTTTTTATTCTTGTCTTTTATAGTTTAGTAAAATGTTTTGTAAAAAAAAATCTGTGAAGGGATATTATTAACTGAATAACGAATTTGCTTAGTGTAATAATTCTAAGTAATGAGAACAAATGAGAAACTGGCAGTCCCTCAAGTAGGTACATTACTACAATGATCACATTGTTGTAGTATTTATGGTGTTTTTATTTATTATATGTTTATATTTATTTTAATTGCCTGTGCGCCGCCCTGAGTCCCTTCGGGGAGATAGGTGCGGGATAAAAGTCAAATAAATTAAATTAATCCTGAAAGTGAGATGTACCATGTTTATTTATCACATTGTATGATGCCCAATTCCAATGACGCTGAGTGGCTTATAACAATAAAGAAAAAAGAGATAACCATTTAAAATGATGATGGTGGTGATGATGATTGATTGATTGATTACATTTATATGCTGCTTGATTCTCAATGACACTGTGCACTTTGCAAATTGCTAAAAACATTTTAAAAACAAGTAAAAATGGAAAAATGGATGGGAATAAGAAATTGAAAGAAAGAAGAAACATTAATTATTTTCACCAAAGGCCAGGAAGAAGAATTACATCTTTAGATATACTCCCAGAAGGGGGAGACATATTCAGATACAAAGGGGAACCTCATTCTAGAGGGCAGCCACTGCTACAGAGAAGGTGCATTTTCAAGATCTCAAAAGATGACAAAGCATTCCAATCCTGTTAGACTGAAAGACAAGGCAAATACAATAATAAGCAGGCAGTCCCTCAAGTAACTGAGGCCTATTCCATGTAGGACGCAATAGGTAATGATCAGCACCTTGAATTGTGCCTGAAAAAAAACTGGCAACCACTGCACCTCAGAAAGCAAGGACATTTCATGAGCATGGCGAGGAATGCACATTACTGCCTATGCCATTCCATTCTGGACCAACGTACGTTTCTTGGTGGTCTTCAAGGGTAGATCTATGTACAGCGTATTGCTGTAGTCAGCATTATGTAGAGAATAATATTAATAAAAAATAAAGAGGCCAAAAACACAGATATTAACAAAAATAAGGGATCTTCATTCTTCCTTGCCTAAGGCCTTCTAAATAACCATAGGGTTATCCTCATCTCAGATGGTGATTTTCTGAAGTTTAATCTAATTACCTTAATATAAATTAATTTAATTGAGGTTGATTCTTGTTTTCTTAATGAAAGGGAGATAATCTGATCTTTATTACCCATTGCAAATGTTCTATCATCCTAGTTAAGTGTTCTTATGGAATGATGGATCCTAGAAAAATAAATCTCATGGCATGAGCAGCTTTATTAAACAATAATGATAAAAAAGCAATGAAAATCAAGTTCCAACTTGTATAACTGGAAGTGCTGCCATTAGGGCAAAATGATTATAGAATGTTTATATGAGATTACAAACATAAAAATAACCAAAATGTAAACATTATAGTAATACATTCACAGCTGCATCATAATTACAAATAAAAACCTTAAAAAGTAGTTATATGCAACTTGAAGTGAAATGTTCAGAGTTTATTATGTTTATTATTTATATTATCTATTAAACAGAAAATGCTATCATTCTGTCTGCAGTGTATTTTTTACTTCCAATCAATTGTTTTAATATAGAGAGGATTAATGCTTTCAGTGCAACACATTATTTTATTCCATAAATTTAGTGGGAACTTTTAAGTAAGAAGACCTGCTGAACATTTCCTCCCCATGTATGATCCACTGGACATCAGAGAAATATCAGGAAGTTTCATGTATTCTCTTTCCAGAAATACATATGGCCCTCATCTTGTTACAATTCCATAAACATGGTAAACATATTGTGTATTTAAATGCATTTTTGGCCCACCTATCTTGGATTTTATTTCAGGTTTTATTGTTGTTTTTTGTCATTTTTTATTTTTTTAAATTGTTTTTATTTAACTGTTCATGATGATCAAATAGTATATTTTTCAATTGGGGGAGGTTATAAAAAACAACCACAAGCACAATTTATTATTTATTCATTTCTTCGTTCCATTCATTCGTTTGTTTATATAGCTGTCCATCTTATAACCAATGTTGGGTGGCTCAAAATCACATGCCAATGAATATGCTGAAATATTATATGGAAACGAATTGGGTAAAGATCACATGACTAAGGAAGGACAGATATGGACTCCCTGGGACTTCCTGGGAAGTTGGCTAACTGAATACATGCATAGAATCTCTGAAGGATTTCTCCCTGGAGTGTTGCTCTTCTGCCCTCTAACTGAAGGGATTGATATCTTATCAGTTTTTATGATCCACTTGGTTAGGGCAGGGGTCCCCAACCCCCGGTCCGTGGACCGGTGCCGGTCCGTGGCTTGATAGGAACCGGGCTGCAGTGAGCAGTGCAACTCTAAGAAAGGGCCGGAGAGGAGGAGGAGGGAAGAAGGGGCAGCCCCCTGGACAGAGTGCACACCAGGGGTGGGAGACCACAGGCGCAGCTGCTCACGCCGTTGGGGGCCCGAGAGGGGCGAGTGAGCCGATTCACCCCACCCCCCCCACATGTGCATGCGCCGCCTGTTCCCCCTCCCCCCCGCTCCCCCTCTACACCGGCTGAGCCATGGCCACCGGTCCGCGGAATTTCTTTAACATGAAACCGGTCCCTGGTGCCAAAAAGGTTGGGTGTTAGATTTGTCGAGAGAGAGAGGAGTCCAGACCCGGTAAAATCCAACGGCTTTATTGGCTTTCAACAAAACAGCACAAGACGGCTACAAACAGTAAGTTAGAACCCAAAAAGCGCGCGTTCTCTCTCTGACAGCTCTTTTATTCAGAGCTGTCAGATAGGGAACCAATAGGCGCGTCTCCCGCTCTCGGCCACAGCCAGTCGCGTCTTGGCCAATCAGACGCGACTGGCTGTTGCCGGGGGATTTGAACAACTATCGTACATAACACTCCTTCCCCCCCAGCGAGTACGCATGCGGGCCCATTAGCATACGTACTCGCTGAGGTAGGCGGGGCGACGTCGGCTCCGCCCCGAACACCTCAGTTCATCGGCAGACAGCGAGGGAGGAGGATGTGTCCGTCGAAGCTCCTCCCTGCCGGGGGTGTAGCTCCGGACCGCGTCATCGCGGCCCAGCCTTTCTCCGGAAGCCTTCTGATCTGGTAGGTCACAGCGAGGGGGCGTGGTGCGCGGGGAGGAGTTGGACTCAAGCCCCCGGCGTGCGGGGATCGGGTAGGCCGGGCTAGTGTGTGGCCGTCGTGAGTTGGGGGCCGATGTTTCGGATTGTGGCGGAGGAGGCCCCGCGGAGACTGGGCGTCCCAGGCAGGGCTGATCAACGACTGGCAGCCCCGGGTAGTGCCCAGAGGATTGGGAACGACCCAGGCAGGGCTGGTCGAGCTCCGGCAGCCCCGGGCAACGTTCGTCCGCGGTTTCTGGGGCAGCCGCCGGCTGCGGAGGGTCGTAGGCCGGCGTCGACCCGCGGTGGGCTACAGGTGCGATGTCCGGGCCCCTTGATGGCAGGTGCTCCGCCAGGGTAGGGGGGCGGCGCCTTAGTTGATCCACATGGCGCCGCCACTCGGTCCCGTCAGGTCGTCCAACCCTGTAAGAGCAGGGGCCCGTTAGTCCAGTGATGAGTGCAGGGACCCATCGCGGATCCCCCGTGAAGTTGCGGGCGAGGACGGGGTCGCCCACGCTGAACGAACGGGGAGGGGGAACCCCCAGATTGCACGGCTGCACCTCGTTATAGTGGGGGTGCAGTCTGTCCAATTCGGTCCTCAGGCGGCGGCCCATCAGCAGTTCCGCGGGGCTTTTCCCTGTTGCCGGACAAGGCGTAGAGTGCTGACCCGTAAGGTAAGCATCTACCCTTGCGGCCCAATCACCCCTATCCATCCTGCCGAGGGCCTCCTTGGCCGAGCGGACGGCCCGTTCCGCCCGGCCGTTGGCGGCAGGGTGATAGGGGGCCGTGGGCGCGTGACGGATCCCCCTGGAGGCCAGGAATTCTTGGAAGGTGGTGGAGTGGAATTGGGGGCCGTTGTCGGAGACCAGGGTGTCCGGCAACCCGTGCGTGGCAAACAGGCGCCGGAGCGCGCGCACGGTGCTCTCAGCCGTGGTGGAGGCCATCAAAATGACCTCCGCCCAGCGGGAGTAGGCGTCCACCACCACCAAGAAGGACTGGCCGTGGAACGGGCCGGCGAAGTCAATGTGTATGCGGGACCAAGGGGACCTAGGAATATCCCAGTCCCGGTGGGGAGCCGAGGCAGGGGCGGGGCGAGAGGCTTGGCACGCTTGGCATGCGCCAACGAAGGCGGCCACCTCTTCGTCCATGCACGGCCACCAGACATAGCTCCGGCCCAGGGCCTTCATGCGAGCTATGCCTGGGTGTGTGGCATGGAGGGCCTCGAGTACCTGACGCCGTAAGGGAGGGGGAATGATGACCCGGTCCCCCCAGAGCAAGCACCCGCTGTGGAGCGACAGCTCCAGCTGACGGGTCTTGAAGGGCCGGAATTCGGCCGGCAGGGCTTCCGAGGGCCACCCCCGCAGAACCCAGGTGGAGACCCGGGCGAGGATGGGGTCGGCCCTGGTCAAAGCCGCCACATCCGTAGACGTGAGAGGGAGGCCCGAGTCGGCCACGGCCAGAACGGAGAGGGCCGGAACCGGCTCCTGGTCCGCACGGGGGAGGGGGCAGCGGCTGAGGGCGTCTGCGTGCCCCAGTTGTTTGCCCGGACGGTAATGCAGCGTGTACTCGTACGCTGCCAGGAACTCCGTCCACCTGGTCATCCTGGGCGAGAGAATTGCCGGGGTGGGCCGGTCGCCGGCCAGAAGCCCAAGGAGCGGCTTATGGTCGGTGAAAACGGTAAAGGAACGGCCGTACAGGTACTCGTGGAATTTTTTTATTCCGGACACTACAGCCAGAGCCTCCTTGTCTATCTGGCTGTAGTTGCGCTCCGCTGGAGACAAAGTCCTGGAATAAAAGGCAATGGGGGCCTCCGAGCCATCGGGCAGGACATGGCTCAGGACCGCCCCCAAACCGAAGGGGGAGGCGTCAGAGGCCAACGTCAAGGGCATGCTGTCAGAATACTGAACCAGCACGGCCCGTGACGTCAGCATCTCTTTGACAGCCGCGAACGCATGCGCTTCGCGGCTGCCCCAGTGCCAGGCCGCCGAGCGATCGAGCAATCGATGGAGCGGCTCGGCTAGTGACGCCTTGTGGGGAATAAAGGGCGCGTAAAAGTTAACCAAGCCGAGGAACGCTTGCAGCTCCGTCTTAGAGCCAGGCGTGGGGGCGTTGTGGATCGCCTCGACCTTGGACGGGGTGGGGCGGATACCCTGGGCATCGACTACGAAGCCCAGGAATTCGACCCGTGGCACAGCAAATTTGCATTTGCTGAGCTTCAATTTGAAGCCCGCGCCCCTGAAAATACGGAGGACCTTCCGGAGTACTTCGGCGAGGTCTGAGATGCTGGAAGCAGCTATCAGGACGTCGTCGAAGTACGGAACGACGCCCGGGAGCCCGTGGAGCAGTCGCTCCATGAGGCTCTGGAAGATCCCCGGGGCGACGGAGACGCCGAATTGGAGGCGGCGACAGCGGAAAGCTCCTCGGTGGGTGACGATGGTCTGAGCCTCAGCCGCATCGTCGTCCACCGGCAACTGCTGGTAGGCCTGAGCCATATCCAGCTTCGCGAAGATGCACCCCCGCCCCAGGGAATGGAGCAGGTGTTGCACCACCGGAACTGGATATGGGTTCGCCTGAAGCCCGCGGTTGATCGTCGACTTATAGTCGGCGCAGATGCGTATGGACCCGTCGGGCTTGATGGGGACCACGATTGGGGTCTCCCATTTAGCCTGGTCAACGGGTTCCAAAACGCCCTGCGCCACAAGACGATCAAGCTCCGCGTCAACACGCGGCTTCAGTGCGAACGGCAGCCTGCGGGCCTTGAGCCGAATTGGAGCGACCTGGGGATCGAGATTCAAAGAGACGGGGGTGCCCTTGTAGGAGCCTAGGGCCCCATCGAATATATCTGGGAAATCAGCAAGGACGGCCTCCACGGGAGAGGTGGTAGGCACCTGGTGCACCCGCTGGACCGAAATGCCGAGGGCGGGAAACCAGTCAAGGCCTATGAGCGCTGTGAGGGGGCGCTCGACCACCAGAATGGGTAGGAGGCCGGAGAAACGTCCATACTGGACGCGGACACTGTGCTGACCCATTACAGAGATGGGGTTGCCCTGGTAGTCCCGGAGCAACGTCGCGGGCTGGGACAGGTGCTTGGGCTTGATGGAGGGGCAGAGGTCCTTTAATTGAGGCCATGAGATGAGGGACCGGGATGACCCCGAGTCAACCTCCATGGCCAACGGGCGCCCCTCAAGAAGCAAGGAGGTAGAAAGTCGCCTACGGTCATCCGGGGTTAGAGGAACGGAGTCCCGGATCTCAGTCATCGCGAAGCAGTCGGCCCCGGAACGTGGACGGCGAGGCTGGCGGCGCTGGTCATAGGTGGAGGACGGTGCAGCCTGGGCGGCCATAGAGCGGGACTCCGCTGGTGGGGGCAAGGTGGGCAGGCTGGCGCGGCAGGCCCGGGCGATGTGGCCCTTCCTGTTGCATCTGCGACAGATGGTAGCCCGAAATGGGCAATCGGCCCTGGCATGGCCCCCCGCACACCCGATGCAGAGACCTGAGGGCGGGCGGGAAGGCTGAGCTCTGGCGCGGCCGCGGTGGGAAGCCTGCACACGAGCCACCTGGCCGTAGTCCTGGCAGTCATCCAGCGGGTCAAGGGGAGCGAGCTCGTCAATCAGGCAGGCCCTAGGGGAGGGCTGCCCCGAGGCGAACTCGGAGGTGGTGGCGTCAGCCAACTCCGCGGCCCTGGCGTCTTCCACGGCCTGCTCTAATGTGATCTCCGAGCGGGCCAGAAGTCTGCGCCTCAGCTTGACATCTTTGAGGCCGCAGACGAACTGCTCAACAAGCGACTCGTCCAGAAATGGGGCGGCGAAGTCACAGAGCATGGCCGAGGCGCGTAGAGTTTGTAAAAAGTCGGCCACGGACTGGGTGGGCTGCTGCCGGCATTGGCGGAAGGCAAATCGGCGCGTAATCATGGAGGGAGCCGGGGCGAAGTGGGCCCTGAGGCGGGCTCGCAAGGTGTCCCAAGGCACGTCTTGGACCGCGGCTGGAGCGGCGATGTTCCGCGCTACCGCAAAGACGGCGCGCCCGCCACATCCTAGGAAAAGTCCGAGGCGTTTGTCCGGGGTGATTTCCCCATGGGAGCCCGCGAGCAGGAAACAGTCAAAACGGGCGAGGAATGCGTCCCAGGATTCAGTCGCAGCGTCGAAATGCTCGAAAGGCTGCAAGGTGGCCATTTCAGGCTGAGGGAACAGTTGTCGGAATGACGGTGTACTCTTCGTCCCGTAGGGAGAAAAGCCGCTACGTAGGAGGATTAAAGCCGGGCCCCAGCCCTCGTCGCCAGTGTTAGATTTGTCGAGAGAGAGAGGAGTCCAGACCCGGTAAAATCCAACGGCTTTATTGGCTTTCAACAAAACAGCACAAGACGGCTACAAACAGTAAGTTAGAACCCAAAAAGCGCGCGTTCTCTCTCTGACAGCTCTTTTATTCAGAGCTGTCAGATAGGGAACCAATAGGCGCGTCTCCCGCTCTCGGCCACAGCCAGTCGCGTCTTGGCCAATCAGACGCGACTGGCTGTTGCCGGGGGATTTGAACAACTATCGTACATAACATTGGGGACCTCTGGGTTAGGGTGTGTTGGGATCTTTCAATATAGTTGCAAGCTGGCAGATTGCTTTTGGACTCCAAAGCTGTCTGCATGCCAAAAGGTGGGAGAGGAGGGGCTTAAGAAGTCATCATTTTTGGAAATTCACATTTAAAACTGACAGTAAGTTACGCCTTCCTTATCTTAACCACCTTCAAAGACTATTATTCTATCTTAAGTCAATTTAAAAGAGGCCCTTTCCAACAACAATCTTCTATACCTTTTTAAAAACCCATGCCATTGTAGGGATTTCTTTTTGCATTAAAGAACAAGGAAGAAAGCTGCTAAGGCAACCCAAATAAAGAAGTGGGCTGAGAGGGAGGGGAGAAAAAGCTGAGGGAGAAAGATAAAGATTGAAAGCTGTGATTTTAGTTTACTATAGTTTAATTTACAATAACTGTTAGCTTGAATCTTCTCAGCTGTGGGTGGATAAAATCTTCTGATTTTGATTAAAAGAGGAAGCCAAGATAGTGGAGCAAAATATTAGACATATATTTGCAAGGTCTCTAAATAAAATACATCTATTTGTGGGTCAATTGTTCTCTGAGGATAAAAAATCATCTTAAGGTACTTCTGCGATGCAAACATGTGGAGAATGTTACCAACCCGCCAAGGCAACTTTACAAGTAGCTGAAAATGCAGAGGAGTTTATTGCAGCTTCGGAAGAGCTGGATATTAACTTTCACTTTCGTCCTCATTACTATGGTTTAAATGTAAACCTCTCAACACAACTGAAAGAAGAGCTTCGAGAAAATAGACAAATTCAGGACTTTTTCTTTAAGAACATTAACAAGGTTGAGGATCTCATGATAAAAAGAAAGGATTACAAGTTTTTGATAAAACTTCCAGAGAAGAAAAAGATTTTACTCCACGAAGATAAGCTGGAAGGAGTTACTTTTATTTATTTATTTATTTATTTACTTCGGTTTGTCAAGCATGTATGAGAAAATAAGTAAACTTGATTTACTTCAAACTTGACAGCTTTAAGACTTGTCGACTTCAACACCCAGAATTCCTCCTCTCGCTCTTCATCTTGATGATGTGCGGATGGGTGGGGGGAGGGAGTTGGAACCGGTTCTAAACGGCCCTATAGATTTCTGGAACCTCTTCTATAGAAGAGCTTAGAACTGGCAGGAACCCACCCCTGGTTTAAGATTAAATTTTTGGGGGTTTGAGGATGTAACAACCGAATCAGGCAGTGTATTCCAGGCATTGTCCACTCTGTTGCTGAAGTCATATTTTCTGCAATCGAGTTTGGAGCGGTTACTTTGAGTTGGTATCTATTGTTTGCCCATGTATTATGGATTCCTAACTGAAGTTAAGATGCATTTTTTTCTGCTTGATATGTGCAACTGAAAGAATCCAAAATTTGCAAATTAATTTTTTTACATACATATAATGCTTAAGTAATTTTAAAGTAGGCAAAAGCTATTGAAAATGTATTAAGAGAAAGTAAAGAAATAGTGTAAAAGTTTAAAGAAAAACGCTGTATGTTAAAAAGGATATTTATAAAAGAAAAAAATATTCTATAAAGGTAGTTTGTAGGGAGGGAGGGAGGCAGCTAGATGCATTATTGAAGTTTAAAGTTTGTATGTTAAAGAATAAGATGTATTAGAAAGTTTTGATTTTTTTTTAAAAGTGCCTTTAAAAAAAAAGTTAGGACTTTGAAGGCAAAAAGGATGGTGAACGGGGGGAAAAGGTTTCCTCCCCATTTTCTTTCTTTTTTAGGCAAAAGAATTTGAAAGAATACAATACATTTTGTAAATATCACATGTTATTTCCATAGTAAGGAAGATAAAGCAGGAATTGTTAAATGGATTACTTTATTTAAAGAGGAAAATATGTTCTTATTTGGATAGCCTTTCTGGAATTTGTGCTTGTGAAGAAAAAGATGAAACTTTGATCATGGTTTTGTTGATTAGAAAGATTTGGTATTATAGAAATTGCTAGTTATATATTAATGTGTAAAAACAAAAAGTTGAAACTGGAGTGTGTGATCTTGTACTGAGCTAGGAAGGGTTGGAAGTCAATAATCCCATTTCTTTCTTTCTTTTCTTCCCCTTTATATTTCACGCCCCCTTTTTCCCCATCCCCTTTCCGATCCTTAATTTCCTATTTTATTTTATTTTTTGTGTATTTTATACTTTATATAATAAAATAAAAATATTCAAGTAAATAAAAAAGGAAAGACAGATATGAATCTAATAAACATCCTATTATAAATGTCCCTTGGAAATAAAATATGGTGCTACCATAAAATATTTTAAAACTATGTTGCAGTATCAAAAGCAAAAAAAAGGAAAGAACAGCAACAGCTTCACTAAAATGGCTTACAGTATGAAGCACCAACAATTTACATTAAAAGCAAAGAAACAGACCTAATTTAAACCTTAATTTGAACAACAGTTCACCAAATTTTGATATGAGGACGGTCTTTTACTGATGAAAATTGTTAAGGAAATAACCAGGCAACTCTCTCTTGGGACCAATATCCATTACCATGGATGTCACCAAAGAGAAAGCAATGAATACCAATTCTGGTATTCATAAACAGGTAGATTTGATTATAAGATTGAAATCTTGGCACGGCTTCCAAACTGATCTCATCTCAGGTGATTAAGAATAATGTAGAGAAAGGCTTTTCGTCAAACATGAGAAAGGAGCTTTTTTTAACTTGTAGATGGGAATTGTTTGAAATTAAAGTAGAAAATGAAAAAAGAGGTGGTGCAGTCAAACAAACCTGACATATATCATATAGGAGTTGGCAGGAGTTCCTATGTCAACATATTACGGTAGTCTATGGCAGTTACCCATGTTTGCTAAGCAGATCTATTAGGAAAAATAGGAATCTAGGAAATCAATTCTAGCCTTTCAAATGTTGCTGCCAAACGAATCTGTAATTTGGTGCAACATGCAAAAGGACAAATATATCGAAGCTCTAGGTTTCCATGCTGGAAAATCCATATATGAAATGTATAATGGATTTTCCTGTAAACAACATGGTTTTTCCCCTTAGATTTGTGATAATTTGTAAAACAATATAAAATATGCAAAGAAGTATTCCCAATAACTGGTCTAATAAAGTTTTCAACCTGTTTAATAGCTCTGGTTTCAAGCATTAATACTATATGACATATATTATTGGAAGGAAACACAGTTATATGGAATTCTAATAAAGACAAAGTCAGTTTACTTCATAAAGAACTGACAATGTTCAGAGCTGCATATATTACATTCACTTATTGATGGCGGTTTTCCAGAAGTCCATTAGTTTTTGGGAGAAAAATACTGCATTTTTGCAATTTTGTAGCTTTATGATGTGGTGTTGCTGAACATATCAGAGTTCAGTGAATTAAGGAAAAGTATAACCATTACTACAGTCAGAAAGATTCCTCTTCAGTAGACTTGCAACATGATTAAATGTAAAATTTTATCCTTATAACTTTTTCTTAAAAGCATAGATGGATTCTTCAGTTTGCTATTTACTTCCGAGAAGACTCAATTCTAGTATGATTTGTGTTTTTTTTCCTTTTCCTTTTTTCATGACAGTTGATTGATTGTTGCCCATCACCAAATTCAAGACTGCACACATCTGGGGAAATATAATATCAGTCTATTGGTTGAATAGTACTTGTTTAATTTAACAGAAGAAATAATTGTAAACAATATGGAGAGTTTTTGGCTCGAGTATAGCCTTTATTGTCATTGTATATCATGTATACAATGAAATCGGTTGATAATAACATAAACTTGAAAGGCTGAATATTTTATCAAGGACTTGCTGTTGGTGCTTTTACCTTTCCTAGAATGCTGAGATGGATTTGAACTATTTATTTATTCATATATTTATTTATATTTCCAAGAAGACGCTGACCCTAAAAAGGCCCCTGGGTGGCATTGTCTGGATGCAATAAGAGCAGAGAAGTGTTGGGCTCTCTTATCACCAAGAAATAAACCTTAATACCAGCTTAATTTGTGTTTTCTTGAGTTCGTTCATTCTTTTCGTTCAATGGCACTTCTGGCATCTCTTGACCCTTTTTAGCTCTCTCAACTTCTCCATGAATCATGGAGAAATAACAGGAGTCATGGGCCAGGAGAGGTTGCACAACCACAATTCTGTCTAAGGCTCCAGGCAGCCACCAGAGTTTCTGCAGGACAGGTAGTATATTGGCAGGCATTTCCCCTAGTTCCCTTTTGAAACCTGATTGGATCCATCAGTCACTAGGGCCAGCCAATCAGAAGGGTCCAGCCTTCGTGTAGAGGGGGGTAGTGCAAAGGAAACTCAAAGTCACCAGGGCATGATCTGACCATGATAGAAGAGCTAAAGAAAGCTTCTTAGAGCAACAACGATGCTTGGGGTGCTGAAGGCTAAAACTTATGAAGAACGGTTGCAGGAATCTGTTATGTCTAGTGAAAAGAAGAACAAGGGATGAAATGATAGCAATTTCCCAATATTTGAGCACAAAGATGCTCAAATAAAGATGCTCAAATATATTTCCCAATATCTGGCACAAAGATGAGTGAGCTTGCAAGATTTTTAGGAGGCAAAGCAACAATAGAGCACTGTAAGTACCATTTTTTTTAGTATAAGACGCCCCTTTTTTCTCTAAAAAGAGGCTGAAAATCTGGGTGCATCTTATACATCGAATTTTTTGCCTCCTGAAACCTCACCCCTTCACCAAAATGGCCACGCACATACCCTTATGGAAGCTTCCAGAGAGCTCCTGGGGGCTGGGGAGGGCAGAAATGAGCAAAAAACAGGGTGTTTTTTGCCCCCCCCCCAGCACCCAGCAGCACTCTATAAGCCTTCATAAGGCTATGCATGCTATTTTTTGACCCAAAAAATGGCCCGTTTTCACGAAAATAAACATGCCGTTTTTCCTCATTTTGGACCCCCCACCCCTAGAAGCACTCTGCAAGCTCCCCCCCCCCCCCAAGGCTATTCATGCTTTTTATTTGGAAAAAAATGGGCCCATTTTCGTGAAAATGGGCTTTTGGGGGGAGGTTTGCACAGTGCAAAAAGGGGGGTTTTTTTCCCTTTCGGAAAGATGTTTAATTAGAGTGATTGATGAGAATTACATTGGTCAAGTACTGTGCCTGTAGAAACAAAGATTTGTTCCAAAGGTGGTCAGTGATTTCCTTCTCCAGCACATGGGTAAATACACCTGGAAACATCTACCTACCTACCTACCTACTCTCTCTCCCTACCTATCTACTGTAGTTCTCTTCCCCCTCTATATACCTACCTACGTACTCTCTCTCTCTCCCTACCTATCTACTGTATTTCTCTCTCTCTATTTCTCTCTCTCTATCCCTCTACCTACCTATCTACACACACTCTCTCTCCCTACTTACCTACTGTATTTCTCTCTCTCTCCCTATCCCTTTATCTACCTACCTACCTAACTACACACACTGTCTCCCTACTGTATTTCTCTGTCTCTCTCTCTCCCCGCCCTCTACCTACCTACCTACCTACTCTCTCCCTCTCCCTACATAACTACTTTATTTCTCTCTCTTTCTCTCCCTCTCTATCCCTCTATCTACCTACCTACTTTTTTTTAAAAAAATTGCCTCTTCAAAACCTGGGTGTGTCTTATACTCCAGTGCACCTTATACTCCGAAAAATACGGTAACATATTGGCCCTGACATGGGTTCTCCTGGGGATAAACGTAGGAGTATTCTTTTATTAGGAATTGGTATTTCCAGGTTTACTGCTGATTCTCCTCTATTACATAGATTTAGTCAGCTTTGTCCCCTCTTTGTCTCATTCATATCCTTTGTGATCCCAATATTTTAAACATGACTGAGAAACAATAAAAGCAACTATGCGTTGCCATGAAAATGGGAGGTGAGCATAGGAGACAGTGAGCACCCCGCACAGCGCAGGTGAGTTGATTTCCTGTCCAAGCAGCAGGCAGAGGCAGAGGTGGGGGGGGGGGTTGAGGCATACAATCTGGATATGCTGCATGGGCCAGAGGAAAGCTGAAAGTTGGTGGCCAGAGGAGTGGCTCAGCACAGGAAGGTTGTTTTTGCACTGCAGCACAGACAGCAGATAGAGGCAGAGGCATGGGGGAGGGGGAAGCAGGTGGTCTGGATGTGCTGCGTGGGCCCCGGGAAAGCCGAGCGTCTGTGAGCCGGAGGAGGCGGGCAGCCACAGAAGGCTTGTCTTCACATCTCCCAGCTTCCCTGCAGCCTGTGCATGTCAGGATCACCTGGCGCTTTCCACCTGGCACGTCTCCCTCCATCTGCTGCTTGGACAAGGAATCAACTCATTTGCTCTGCATGGGCTGTGCAGCCCCAGAATGTGCTGACCAAGGGACCAGCAAGCTGCAGCTGCTGCCAGATACCATCAGTCCCCTCGCACTTGTTACATCTTGTGCATGCACTGGGGGGGTGGATCCAGGGCTCCCAGCTGGGCTGATCATCCTAAAATCATGTTTCCCTGAAAATAAGTCCTAGTGCTTATTTTGGAGTCCTCAAAAATATACGTCCAGGTCTTATTTTCAGGAAAACATATTATATACCATTTTTCAGATAATTTGTTCTGGAAATAGTTGAAAGTACTAAAGAGAGAATAATACAAAGATAGATACATAAAAGATACAACTAATGTAAGTTTTGTACTTATATGTATAATGCAAATACAAGTTATCAATGTAAGTTTTGTCTCATTTGTCTTCCTGACTTTTTTGAGAGTATCAACAAGCATACAGAGAAGGATGACCTAATCCATGCTTATCCTCTTGGGTTTTCAAAAGGCCTTTGACAGACTCTTCCAAAGCTGTTTACTCAAATACCATGGGATTAAAAAAATATTCTCATGGATTGGCAGATGGGAAAAGAAAAATGGGAATTAGAACACGTTTTCACACAGGCAATTTTCACACAGTTGAGATGTGCAAAGAACATAACTTTGTGTAAATCGTCGAGGCTTTTCAGCTTTTTTTTTATAAATGGTATGGATTTCATAAATGGGAAGCTTATTGGTGATAAGATGTCATTTGGCACTATTCTGGGTAGTAAAATCATGAAGTAAAGAACTCAAAATTGACTAACTGGTCTTCAAAATGGAATCCGTGATATAACACAGTTATGTTTGTAGGCACACACAAAAATCCACTCTTTATCTATACATTAATGAGATCTGCACAAGCACTGACTGATTATGTAGAGTCTGGTAATCGAATTTCATTGAGATGTTCAATGAAAATATCAACCTAATTTGGAACTGCTATATGATATTTCATGCTCATAATCATTAGGAAGATACTTAAAAGTTTGATATAATATTATAATATGCATACACGGTGACACAGACACTTGGAATACTGTGTACCATTCCTATGGAGCTAAAAATATACAAAAACTGCAACAAATAGGACTGAAACAGTGCCCCTACCAAGAGAAAATAGGACTGCCTCTAACGATGACCAAGAAAGGATCCACTCAAATCCATTTTAGAGATTTAAGAGTACTTTTACTGCTTACGAAAAGATTGCAACAAAGGTAAAAGCAAGGTCTGAGATATTTGCGCGCGAAAGCATACTTATCAATAAATGTCCAACCCTTTCCACCCCACAACCCCCAACCCACTGTCCAATGCGAAACCCCTTTAGTTGTCATGTGGGTTGCATCTTCAGGAAAATCATCAGAATGGCATGCAAGACCGTTGACCTTGACCACTGCACGGTACCAGCTCCTGGAATGTGAAGTAGCTGGCCAGACCATTCTCCCATCTCCAAATCACCTCCTGCACTAATACAGTCCCACACCCAAATACCATAGCCCCCTCCCTCCCCATTCCAATGGCAGCCGAAGCAAGCAACAAAGCGGAGGCTGACAATCTCCCTCTCTCACACTGTTGGGATTTTTGGAATTTTCTGCCAGTAGATAGGGTAATAGAAGTCATTTGGTATATTTATAGAATAAAACTTATCAACTATTACTATCAATAGCTGCTAATATTGATGGCTACCTATAACCTCCTAAATCCTAAATGTACAGAGTACTGTACATTAATTGGTGGGAAATGTACCTCCTGCCCAAGCAGGCATATAAATATCCAGATGTTTTCAGATAGTCACTGCGTGACATAGAATTCCAGAGTAAATAGGGCTAGGGCCTCATCAGCAGAATTGCTTTTATATTTGTATGTCACCTGTTTATAGGCATGTTTTTTCACATTTACCTCTCCTCCCGCTCTGTGTGTTTGCTTGAGGAGTCAACTTATTCAAGAAAAAATAAGAAGAGGGTGTATTCAGAGCTCCAGCATTCATATGTAAAGGATTTTTCCTAGCAGAAAACACAAGTACAAAGATTCTCATAATAGAATCTTTAATGGGTCATTAAACTGCATATTTTTATGATGTACTTTTAGAATATTTCAGACTGATGTAATATGTTATTGCCACCATTAATTTGATAGCAAGTATTATAGACCATTTCAAGGCATCAGTTTTGAGTTTAATGGTGCTTTGCTCAAGGCAGCAACATGGGATGTGTATATTAAACTCCAGGGTTTGCATGGAATAAGCATCTCTGTCTGTTTACTTTGTGGGTGTGGGTGTCATGATCATAAAGAGGGTTAGTTTTACTTTATTCTTAACAAGCTACTAATGATGATTGCACAATTTGTATTAATACAAGCATTCACAATATGAAAATTGAAAATATTTTTTTTATAAACAGCATTTTTTTAATTAAACTTTGCTTCTATTTTTAAATGTTGGATATACAGCCGAAAAGGAAACAAAAAGAATCAAAGGGAGATGAACAGTTAACTGTGTGGCTTTGCCTCTTGGCATGCACTAGCAGTCAAAAGTGCATATTTATCACTATGTATAAAAGCATGTACTTTAGTTTGAAAGATGGTAGAGGGGAAGATTTCTGCCAAGAAAACATTGATATATGTAGCAATCCAATGGCACAGATCCCAAGGTCAAGCCACCAGATGTGGGCTGTATGATGAAATGAAGAACTCTGAACAACAATGTCCAACATAAAGGCTACATACTCGGCAAAGGAGAAATATGAGCTTTTAAAACATAAAGACAAAGGATAATTTTAAGAATATAAATTTTCAGACAAATACTTGTTCTCAGGTGGTCTAAAAAGAACACTCTGGACAAAAATCCATCTCTGTCACTGAAGAATGCCAGAAACGCATAGTTTTGGGTTCGGAGGCCTTGAGATTTTATTTTTTTCTGTCCACAAAAATCAATTTAACCAAACCTCTAGTAACCAATTTCACAATTTGTTAAAATGACAAAAAAGAAGAAGAAAGTCCTTGTTAAGCATCCACTTCCTTTAATATTCCACAAATGCAATAAAAAGCTGGGGAAAGGATGTTACATGTGGACTATGAGTTTCCTATCTGGAAGTAGTTATTAATTTAAATGGAATTTTTGCATGCTGGCCTTCAAAGCCATCAAAGCCCACTATGTGTGATAAACCAACAAATTGAAGTAGCTTCCGAATATTAGCAGAAATTAAGAATAATTACTTAATTACCAACAAATTTAAATTGCTAACTGGTGTGGTAGCTGATGCAGTCCAACAGCATCTGGTTGAAACAAGTTATTTTCACATAAGCATAAAAGAAACTGTCCAAACAATAGAGAAACAGAACAGCTGCTAATCCTAAAATGATTTTGGAAAATGTCAAGAGAATGAAGACCAACTTGTATGTAATTTGAATTGATTAAAAAAGGGCACTTACTCCCTGCCATGTGATTGGATAATGAAATGCTTAGAAATAACAGAAGTCAGTAGAAACATCATAGGTTTTGTGCGAAGATCAATGAACAATGAAGACACATTTGCTGATCAATGGTGATAGACTGGGATGGGTCAATTTCAAGAAAGGAATCTTTAAAGGAGATCCACTGCTATTTGTCATTGTATCGATTCCTGTGTCAACAATATTGAATAATTCAATCCATGGTTATCAAATGCCAAAAACATCTGCTAGGCCAGGGGTCTCCAACCTTTGCAACTTTAAGTCTGAAGGACAGCAGCTCCCAGACTTCTCCAGCCAGCTAAGCTGGCTGGAGAAGTCTGGAAGCTGAAGTCCTTCAGACTTAAAATTGCAAAGGTTGGAGACCCCTGTGCTAGGCTATCTTCCCTTATTTACATGGACAATCTGAAGTTGTATGGAAAAACATCATTTGAAACATAATCTAACTAATGCTATCTATATGTACAGCCAAGAAATTTAAATGGTGTTTGGAATGAACAAATGTGCCATCAACAGAGGAAAAATGGTCAAAACTGAACAAATCAAGGAATATAGAAATAACATCACAAGTCTAAATGAACAAGATCACTACAAATACCTGGGCATCTTTGAATCTGACAACATTAAGCACACTGAAGTCAAGAAGTAGGTTTGTACTGAAGACATTTGACCAGAATTTGTCATAGCTGGGCATGGAAGACAATTGAAGGAGAAAATAGACCATTGGATGAATGTATGAAGGACAGCGAATAAGATGCCCTTAAGCAAGTATATCATGAAAGATTACTGAATACTGTAAAGACCAAACTGACCAAACTATCCTCTATAACAAAGATCAAACAAAGAACAGAAAAGAGCTAAGTAGTATTACATGGTCAGAATACACACATACACACACACACTCCGCAGAAACCTAGCAGACAAAGCAAATAAACAAGATATGACAATGGCTAAAAGCAGGAAAGTTGAAGAAGGAGACAGAAAGGCTAATTCTAGCTGCAATAACACTAACACTTAGATTTATATTCCACTTACAGTGCTTTACAGCACTCTAAGTCAGCATATTGCCCCAAACAGTCTGGGTCCTCACTTTATCAACCTCAGAAGGGTGGAAGGCTGAGTTAACTTTGAACCGGTCAGGATTGAACTCTTGGCTGTGGGCACAGTTAGCCTGCAGTACTGCGTTCTAATGACTACGTCACCAAAGTTCCTCACAAGTCCAAGCTTTAAGAAGAAATGCATAGAAAGCCAGAATTGAGAAGGAACAACAGATGCAGTCTTGTTCCCCTTGGCTTCTAGATGCTCAGTAACAAAGGATTTTTTGAAATGACAATCAGAGCATTAGTATGTCGTATATTATTATTAACATACTCTGATGCTAAGGAGTTAGACATTCTACTCCCCCTCCCAACCTGAAAACCTGGACGTGAGCATGGCCAGCGCGTGACTTATCTGGCCTGCTGGCTGGGAGTTTGGAAAGGAGCCTGAGGGAAAGAAGGTGATAAGATAGGTGGGACTTCTGTGGGGGAAGCCTGAGGGAGAAAAGGAAAGGACGCTTCTGTTGGCCAAGCCTGAGGAAGAGAAGGGAATATGATAGATGGGGCTTCTGTGGGCAAGCCTGAGGGAAAGAAGGAGAAAGGAGAGGTTGATGGTAACTACTCATTAATTTTCCAGCTGGAAGTGTAAATTTATCAAGTCCAATCACATAGTTTCGTGGTGGAGCATGGGTATTCATCTAGTTACAAATAAGAGCAGAACAAAATGGAAACAATGATGAATTTGAATATCTGTAAGAAATACTATTTGGCTTCAAGTAAGAACTGGTGGGACAACAAAATAGACAAAGAAATTAAAAATGAAGAAGCTAAAGCGCTCTGGGACTTTAGAATTCAAACAGACAAACATCTGCTATATAATGCTCCAGATTTAACAATTGTTGCTAAGGAAGACAAAAAAACTCTGTATAGAGGATGTGGCAATACCTGGAAAACAGCAGAAGAAAGAACTGGAGAAAAATTACAAAATCTAAAACTTGCAAATAGAAATAAAACAACTGTGGCAAAAGATAGCACCAACAGTGATTGGTGGGTTGGATGCAATCCCAAAATATCTGGAGCACCACTTGTGAACATCATCAGGATTGACAAAATCACAAACAGTCAATTGCAAAACGCAACTTTAATTGGAATAACTTACATCCTGTGATGATGCTAGTCATACCATCAAACAACATCTGCCTATAACAGATGCTTGGGAAGACTCAACTTATAAATAAAAATGCCAAATCCAGTATAAACATCTGGCTGACTGGGCATGATAATAATAATATCTTGTTTTGACAATTTGTAAAAAATACTTTGTTTTGTTACTCTTTTTGTTATACCCTTATTCAGTTCTTTGGAAAAAGACACGTTAAAATGTCTTGGCTCAAAAGAAATTGTCTATTTTCTTTTCAAAAGGTTACAAGGGACCCCTAATATAATAGGACTCACTAGAGACACTTTCCAGCTAGAGTCAGAACTACTATTGACTGCATATTGAATATCCTTTTATGAAGTTAGGCTTTTTTTGGAAAGATTAGAGTTTTTTTTAAAAAAAAATCAAGAAAATAATTGATTTTCCATTTTCTATGAACTTGAGAACCAGTACATATTACAGTAGGTATAAAATGTTTTTTTTTTAAACCCAGCTTATTAAACTGGTTGAATGTCATGCCTGGCATAATGGAAAAATAATGGTCTTGCAATACCAGTTGCATTTGTAAAACGATAGACCTGGCATTCTGATGCTTGTTAATTGTTAATAAGCAAGTCGCAGTTAAGAATATGGATATAGTACAGATGGACCAAGCATATGGGCCATTGGTCCTATACACCAGGGGTCCCCAACCTTTGCAACTTTAAGTCTGAAGGACTTCAGCTCCCAGAATTCTCCAGCCAGCTTTGCTGGCTGGAGAAGTCTGGAAGCTGAAGTCCTTCAGATTTAAAGTTGCAAAGGTTGGGGACCCCTGCTATACACCAATGATGATGAACCTGTTGGCCCTGCAGTTGTATTGAACCGCTGTTAATAGTCCCACCTGGTATCAGAAATAATCAGGAACGCTAACAAGCTTAAGCTTAAAAACAACTGGGGAGGAGGGTCAGTCCTGTTGTAAAAGATGAAACTGTTCTTTGAATTTTAGATGAAATTGAATATAGTAAATTTTCCTGTAAAATGTCATTAATTTTTGCATTAAGTAGCATATTTTAAAGACAACATTATAGTTAATAGTCAAATCACGATGGTTTAAAAATAACAATATGGGCTGAAATAAAATATCAGCAACGGAAATATTTATATTCAGAAATTTAGAAAATCTATTGATTTAGCAGATTAAAAACCTTAAATCCCTTGACCAAATTGCATATGCAATGTTAATAAATGTAAAAGAATACAAAAGTAACACAAATATGAAAACAGTTTACCAAACAGTAAGGTCTTCAAAAATGAATAATTTAATCTTATTCAAGCTTGTACATCTTTCAATGGCTTATGGGTCAGATTTGGCCTTGAATGGTATATTGAAGTCTTCCATTCATTATTAGATGGGGCCACTGATTACTTTTTTTTTTTTTATATTGAAAAAGTTTTATTGGTTTTACATTTTTTTCTGTAGGATAGGGTAAGGGATACAAAGAAATTTTGAAAGCATTCACGTCGAGGTCGTCGGCTCTTCCGGGACCTCAAAATACATTAATAACAATAAAAAGAAAAACATTTTTCATCAAACTACAAAGTGAAAGCGTGTACATATATCTAAATTCTCAATTCAATACTGTCAGTCCTTTACAAAAAATCCAAATACAAATATTATGCAAAATTGTTCAAAAAGAAAAGTCAAGGCAAAGTTATTTTTTTGATCTAAGTCTCTTGGCAATTGAATCTTCTTTTTCTCCTTCCAGGCCCCCAGTAGGCGGGGCCATGGCCCCCTCCGTCCCCCCTGGATCTTCCCCCAGGATAGAGGAATGTTTTTTAAGAAAGGCTTCCGCCTCAGCAACTGTTTTAATCCTCACTCTTCCTCCTTCCCAGAACACCAGCATCCCTTCGGGTGTCACCCACTTGAACCAAATCCCATGATCAAATAAAATTTTAGACAAGAAGGAAAATTTCCTCCTTGCTTCTCGAATCTTTCTAGGGATCTGCTTCAAGATAGCAACCTCTTTTTGTTGGTAGATTAATGGACTACCTCTCTGCACTTTCAGGATTTCCTCTCTGGTTGACCTTCTAACAAATTTCACATGTATCTCTCTAGGCACTTCATTTATCCTGGCATATGCTGAGTTAATTCTGTAGGCTAGGTCAATGTCCCCCCTGATCTCATCCTTAAATTTTTGTAAATAATCTGCTAAAATTGTGCTCATAAGATCAGGGAGGCATTCACCAGATTCCTCAAGAACGTTCTGAAATCTCAAAAAATATGTCATTCTTTCCATATCAATCCTAGACACATGCCCATTTGTTTCCCCAACCTCTTTAGTAACATTTTTAATCTCTCCCTTAACCCCCGCCAACCCCCCTTCCAATTCTACAGTCTTCTGTGTGTTTTCCAGCACTTGCTTCCGTGTGTCCAATAGCTCCTTCTTGAAATTGATGTTTTCTGCCCTCTGGGCTTGAATCTCTTGTACCAAAGTTTGTATAACAGTTTCAAGAGAAGCCATCCGTTGTTCTAAACTTGTCAGTGCTGTTTCTTGAGCCATGATTAACTGTTAAAATCAGTGCCACCAAAATGGCGTTTTCAGGGTGGGGTTGGTGAGACTAACCGGGAGCCAAAAGTTCTGATCAAGGTTGTAACGTTGTAAAATACAGGAACCAAGAGAGAGACAATTTTCCAACTCAATAGATGTAATAGCGAAGAAAAGAAATCACAAATCCAAAAGAAAAAATTTCTTCATTAAAAACCAGAGATAGTCCAAATTGCAAAGAGACACTGGAAATTTTCCATAAACACAATAGTCAATCAGGAACAAAGAGAGGCCATTTTCCACCGCCCAACTCAGAGCCCACAGGAGAGAGTAGTGAGAGAAATTGTATCAGCCAGACCTAGAAACATTGTTGCAAGCAAGCCGCAATCCACTTTCCCTTAACGCAAACAGTCAGGATTGAAAATTTCCGCTCCTCGCCGCAAGGAACCATTTCCAAGTGCCGCTTAGATCCGAGGGTTTTTTTTTAAAAAACAAACACCCCCCTCCCAGTCCTTTCAGCCCGGCTGACAGTAGAAAAAAAGTTTTTGAACACTCACTCTCCCCTTGCAGCTGAAGCCTCGGGAAGCCTTCCAACATCGACGTTCAGCCCTCTACATAGATGTGAATGGCGCCGTCGTCCTTAGGCGAAGGGAGAACCCCCCGCAGCATGTTCTCCTTCACCTAGGCCGCGGCAAAAGGGTCGCCTCCCCCACCGCTGTGAGGGGGGGCGTCCCTGCCGAGCCGGCCCTACGGGAGACCCCCAAAAAAGGGGCGTCTCGCTCCCATGGGGGGGCAGAAAAAGCAACAAAACGGAGAGCGAGCGCTAGGCTCGCTCGGCGCCGCTGGAGCCGGAACCGGAAGCCGATTACTTAATATCCATTGTTTTCTGCTCTCTCATGTTAAATAATTCAGTTTGGTAGCAATTTTTAGAATAGCTCTAAATTAAGCCTGTAAAATTTCGGGCAGTCCTGCACCTCAGATTTCTAGGTGCCTGCTGTAAGATGGAAGGTCAAGAGCATCACATTGAATTGTCAGAGTTTATTTGACCTCTACAGCTTAATGTTCCCTGATGTATATTGTATATGTATTGATCCATCTATTCATCCATCCATTTTGTATAGCTGCACACTAGCCATGTGATTCTGGATGGATAACACCCAGTAAAACAATGACAAGATAATCATTAAAAATTAAAATGCCCAATGCAGTTCATAAATCCACACAAATAAACTTCTCAAAATGAAATAAACTTCTCAAAATTCTGCCCAATGCCTGAGGAGAATAACAGGTCATGAGTATCTTATAAATACATGGAGGGGTACTAAGAACTATCTGGATCTTGAAAAAAATATAATATTCCACTACATAGATACCACTACAGAGAAGGCAATCCTCATATGTCCTGTCCTCTAAAATTCTTAATTGAAGGTACCAAAAGGATGCCTCCCCTGACAAATATTGTGGGACAAGAAAATATAGTTGGAGACAGACAATCTTTTTCTGTTGCTTGGCTTATGAATTAAATTGTTCTTTGAGTACCCAATAATTAATGCTGACCTTTAAAAAGGCTCTAAAAAATTTTGGTACTTCCTTTGGGTACTGGGCTCGATTAGAGTGTGTAATATAAATGTAAGTTGCTGATTGTGGTTTTTTTTTATTGTTTTTAACTGTACAGTTTCTTGTTGCCAGTGCATAACCCAGAGTTGGGAATGTGTGGCTAGACACATTAATTTTCATAAATAAGTAAATACATTCTTATTTTTTACATATAAAATGATGCATAATTGTAGACACTGAAGTAAAATACATTTATTTTACCTGTCCACATACTGAGAAATTTAAAAAAACAATACTGATGCTCAAACCATCCACTTTTGAGGACTAAAATCAGATGCCATTTAAATCCATGTTTAAATCCATTTAAAACCATTTAAATCCATGTTTGTAGCAATGACAGATATGTTCTTGTAACAAAGAACAGGTGATGAAGCACCCAAATTGTGAGCCTGTTTCTTCATCATCAACCCATATATGTATTTTAGAGCCCACCGTAACTGTACCTTTCGTCACTTTCACACATTCATGCTGAGAGTTTATTTGTTATGGCTTGCACCCTTAGAACTTAATAAATCTTAAAGTCATTTAATAATGTTTTATTTTGCTTTTCATGCTTGGTTCTCTGTGGAAGTGAAAATATAGATCTGATGAAATATCAATCTTCAATACCTCAGGTTTTGCAATCCGTATCAAAATATTCAGTCATTTTTGGAAAACACTGTTTTCAGGCCAATAAGAGAAAAACTACCAAGCAGCTATCTGGAGCAAGGTCACAAATTCATCTGAAATTCCCGCACAATAAATAGCAATAGCACTTAGACTTATATACTGCTTCACAGTACTTTACAGCCCTCTCTAAGTGGTTTTACAGCAGTTGTGGGATTCAGCCATTTCCCACCTATTCAGGACAACCGGTTGTTAACATTCTAAGCAGTTAGGAGAACAGGTTGTTGGAAGAAATCTTATTTTGTTTTTATTCACTTTACAGGGCTGATCCTGTAAGGAACGCAGGAAGGACACATTCTGGTCTTGTTTCTAGCCTAATCTTTATTGCCCTGTTTACAGAAACTGCCTCTCCAGTTAACCCTTATGATATTATAACAGCTAAGGCGAAGCGCCCATCAATGTGAGTGATGTTGAGTTGGCCACGCCCACCCAGTCACATGATCACCAAGCACTGCCTGCCCAGCTGGTCATTAGGGCAGAGAACCAGTTGTTAAATTATTTGAATCACACCACTGTTTTACAGAGTCACCATATTGCCGCCAGCAATCTGGGTCCTCATTTTACCAACCTCGGAAGGATGGGAGGTTGAGTCAACCTTGAGCCTGGTGAGATTCGATCTGCCAAACTGCTGGCAGCTGGTAGTCAGCAGAAGTAGCCTGCTGTACTGTACTCTAACCAGTGCGCCATCGCAGCCCTTGGATCAAATGCTTGATCCATTATTAAGGTGTCATAAATAATTACTTTTGGCACTTATGGATCAGTACGTAGTTAATGACATTATTGGACATGCTTTAGATCTATTATCAGACGTAAAGACTGTTTTTCAAATTCTCTGTACAAATGAAAATACAATTTCAGCAGCTACACATTGTATGTTCCTATCAATTCTGCAGGTAGAAAAAGGTGGAAATAGTACATGTTTATTATATATAATTTAATATAGATGGTTCATACTTATTTTGTCTTTTTATGTTTTATTGTGTGAACTCTTTTTTTCTATTATTCAGTTATTTCAATCAGCAACTTTAGGCTATTGATGTAAGCTTTTTTTGGTAAGCTTCCAAAACAATTTTCAGTCAGTCATTATTATTGCAAATTTTGTTTTAGATTTCCTGAAATAAATAGAATTCTACCACTCTCAGCATATTACATTCTTAGTTAAGAATGATAAAAAATAAACAATTCGACTCCTAATCAAGGATCTAAGTATTATTAAAGTAACATCTAAGAATATGGGCAGTTCCAAGCAAGCTGAGTTTTTATAAAATTAAAATGTTTGATAATTACAAAATTTCCAGATATCATAGGATTTCTTTAGGTGTTGTTCCAAGCGCTTCAGTCACAATTGGTATAACAGTGGATTCCCCACCCCCGCCAAACATTCAACTAATGCAGGTCCCATTGTTTGTAATTTTCACCATTGTTTTTTCTCAATCCTAGCATCATCAGGTATAGCAAATCAATAAAATGGACTTTTTCTTTCAGTGAATATCATTGTTGAATTAATATTGTAAACCACATGCCTGTCTCTTTGGATTTAAAATCCCATAAACTCTTATTCACTTATTCTACAAAATCTTCTCAATTTGATGATCCCAGTAGTTTTTTGCCAAACATAAATCCAAATTTCGGACACAATTTCGAATGAATAATTTAGATCGCTTGTCATGCCAATGCAAATTTTACTGCAGCCACTGGTTAAATAGTCAGTTGCTTTATCCTTTTAACCACAAAGGCATGGAAAGTATGTTGTTTGTTACATGTTGAATTTTTGCTTTTACACAATTAAAAATCTCTCTTTGAGTGTTCAAAAATGTGAAAATAATTATATAAAATAAAAAATTATGTATTATTATTATTTACAATAAAGTTTCAAAATATCCAATTAAGAAGGAATAGATATGGATCTTATATAAGATTAAATAAGTTTCTTATTAAATAAGATTAATCAATGAAGTGGTTCATGCTTTAAAATGGTAACTATTAAATCCATTAATCTGTAAATCTAAAATGGGTGATGAAACATGTATTGATTTGTGATGAGCTAGTTTTCCAATTGTCCTGTTTTGGTTTGGTATCTATAAGTTTGTTACTATGGTGTAACAAAGATTAAACTGGTTAACTATTGTTTTTTACTTACTCTTATTTTAAATTGTTTGTATAAGATTTTATTGGCAATATGTATTTGAATCTTGTGCTTTGATATGGCCTATAGGCTAATCAATAAAGCTAAGGCTATCGTACTAAACTGGTTGAAAGTTGACTATGTAGAACAGAATAACGAAGTTGAATGGACTTCAGAGGTCTTCTAGTCCAACCCCCTGTTTAGGCAGGAAACCCTACACTTCAGACAAATGGTTATCCAATATCTTCTTAAAAACTTCTAGTGCTAGAGCATTCACAACTTCTGGAGGCAAATTGTTCCACTGATTAATTGTTCTGTCAGGGAATTTCTCCTTCGTTCTAGGTTGCTTTTCTCCTTGATGAGTTTCCATCCATTGCTTCTTGTCCTGCCCTCAGGTGCTTTGGAGAATAGTTTGACTCCCTCTTCATTGTGGCAGCCCCTGAGATATTGAAACACTGCTATCTTGTCTCCCCTAGTCCTTCTTTTCATTAAACTAGACATACCCAATTTCTACAACTGTTCTTCATATGTTTTAGCTTCCAGTCCCCTAATCATCTCTGCACTCTTTCTAGAGTCTCCACATCTTTTTTACATCACGGAGACCAAAACTGAATGCAGTATTCCAAGTGTGCACTTTATACTGCCTTACTAAGGCAGTATAAAGTGGTATTAACACATCACGCAATCTTGATTCTATTCCTCTGTTTATGCAGCCTAGAACTGTGTTGGCTTTTTGGGCAGCTGCTGCACACTGCTGGTTCCTATTTAAATGGTTGTTCGCTAGGGCTCCAAGATCCCTCTCACAGTTACTGCTATTGAGCAAGGTACCACCTACATTGTGCATTTTGCTTTCCTTGCCCAAATGTAGAACCTTACTTTTTTCACGGTTGAATTTCATTTCATTAAATAGCGCCCAAAAGTAAATATACTTCAAAATTATATGGCAAAGACTTATCATTATATTAAGAACTATAGATTTATTACACCAAAGTGAAAAATAAAATATTACTTTTCAATATTACAAAATAGAAGAATCCCAGATTTATGGATTTGGGTTACAGATACAGTATGTGTTCACATTCTGTTTATTAGCTGGCTTTCTGTCTGTGCAATAGAAAGATTGATGAATATTGATTTATATAGTAAATGACTTATTTAAAACAAGTTGACTAAGTTATTTCAATATATGCAAGGCCGTAGGTTTTTGCTGCTTCTTTGTTCTGTTTGTTTTTGTATTCTTTCTTTCCTTCTTTTAAATGCAGTATATAGTCCAAGGTTGAACTGGTGAGGGGCATAAATCTGGATATATAGCCAAGCCAAAAGCATATAGATGCCCTCAAGGAAAGATTATTCTCACTTATTGGAATCCTTTTTTTTTCAGTGAATGCTTTTCTCTGTGCTACATTGAAAAGACTGAGAGTATCTCAGTCATGATATCTGAGCTTTCATTCTAGTTAGAAAAATGAACTTTATATTAAACTTCATATAGGTAGAGAAGTGGAGGGCATTCCCATAGTCTGTCTATCTAGCCCTTCAGGATTCAACACTGCTCTTTGCTGTTTGATATCTACATGAAACAGTGAATAGAATAGACGAGAAGAGAAGAGAGCAGAATTCTTTATTGGCCAACTGTGATTGGACATACAAGGAATTTTTTTCCTTTGGTTAAAGTTGAATGACTTTATCTGTTTGTTCAGTGTACTGATACTAGCTCTATAATTCAACTTGAGGTTGACAGGTGAAGCTGTCAATGTATTAATCTGGTGCCACAATATTCAAATAGAGCCTCAGAGGCCTTGCCTAAAAGAGGAATCATACTTACTACTACTTTTTAACACAGATATTGTAAAACTCAATTACTAATATAGAAACCAACTTTCAAAGGATACATAATCATTTTTTTAAATACAAAATTATCATAATCATAAAATGTATCACTATTATTTTGAGATGCAAATAGCATGATTGCTTAGTTTAATCAAGTCATACACTTTATATTTTCATATACATACCAGGTAGCTGAAAAAGTCCTGGTGGACTGTATTTTCCTTTGTCATAAATAGATAAAATATTTTGAATATAATTAACATCAACTTTATTCTAGATAGTGGCGCCATAAATGCATAGGATTTTGAAAGAAAAATAGATCATCATAATGTCTAACAATAAATTACATATACGAAAGTACAGACTTAACTTTGTGTGAGCAGCATGTAGTTCCTCAGTCAAATCTGCTACATCAAGAGTCTCCAACCTTTGCAACTTTAAGTCTGAAGGACTTCAGCTCCCAGACTTTTCCAGCCAGCAAAGCTGGCTGGAGAATTCTGGGAGCTGAAGTCCTTCAGACTTAAAGTTGCAAAGGTTGGAGACCCCTGGGCTACATAACCTAAACAATTAGTATGCACCACTGATCAGTAGATTGATCACTAATCTGTTTGTTTTACAGTTTCTATACAACTGCAATCACCAAAACTCTTGCTTATGCACAAAAAACAACCAACAGAAGATTAATGCAATTAAGGAAAATATTTTTTCAGACAATTTCCAGAGTTGGGCACATCCATGCTTTTATTATTATTATTTTTTTCAAATTTATACCCCGCCCTTCTCCTTGCAAGGACCCAGGGCGGCTTATCTACCCAGGCTTATTTACTCACCTTATTGTTTGTCTACCTAAATGCATACAAGTGTATGACCTGACTATGGATGACTCCAAAGGCAAGTGAAATTTGTGCTTCAAAGGTTAGGGTTAAAAAAATATGATATTCAGTATAAGACACACCGGAGTATAAGACGCACCAAGGTTTTGAAGAGGCAAATTACAAAAAAAAGTAGGTAGGTACATAGAGGTATAGAGAGGGAGAGAAAGAGAAATACAGTAGGTAGCTGGGTAGGTAGGTAGAGAAAGTAGATAGGTAGGTAGGTAGGTAGATAAAGGGATAGAGAGAGAAATAGAGAGAAATACAGTAGGGAGGGAGGGAGTGTGTGTGTGTGTGTGTGTGGGTAGATAGGTAGGTAGGTAGAAGGATAGAGAAAAAAATAGAAAAAGAGAGAAATACAGTAGGGAGGGAGGGAGGGAGAGAGTGTGTAGATAGGTAGGTAGAGGGATAGAGAGAAATAGAGAGAGAAATACAGTAGGGAGGGAGGGAGAGAGAGTGTGTGTGTAGGTAGGTAGGTAGATAAAGGAATAGAGAGAGAGAAGAGAGAGACAGAAAAATATAGTAAATATGTAGGGAAAGAGAGGGTAGGTAGGTAGATAAAGGAAAAAGAGATAGAGAAAAAATACAGTAGGTAGGTAGGGAGAGAGAAAGTGTGTGTAGGTAGGTAAGTAGGTAGGTAGAAGGATAGAGAGAGAGAAATGGAGAGACAAATACAGTAGGGAGGGAGAGAGAGAGAGAGAGAGAGAGAGAGTGTGTGTGTGAGAGAGAGAGAGAGAGAGAGAGATTAGGTAGGTAGGTTGATGTTTCCAGGTGTATTTATGCATGTCCTGGAGAAGGAAATCGCTGACAAACCTTAAGACTTTGTTTCTCCTGGCAAAGAAACAGTTAAAGAGCCTACCGAAAGAGCTTTCCGAAAGTGTTTTTGCACTGAAAACCTCCCCAAAACTGCTACTTTCTCTGTGAAAACGGGGCCATTTTTCTTTAAATAAAGAGCACGACTAGCCTTGGGGAGTCTTGCAGAGTGCTCCTGGGGGATGGGAGGTGAAAAATGAGCAAAAACCACCCCATTTATCGCAAAAACAGGCCATTTTTGTGTCAAATAAATTGCATTGAGGGATCTAGGAATCCTAGTGGACAACCATTTAAATATGAGCCAGCAGTGTGCAGCAGCTGCCAAAAAAGCCAACACAGTTCTAGGCTGCATAAACAGAGGGATAGAATCTAGATCACGTGAAGTGTTAATGCCACTGTATAGTGCCTTGGTAAGGCCACACTTGGAATACTGCATACAGTTTTGGTCGCCACGATGTAGAAAAGACATGGAGACTCTGAAAAGAGTGCAGAGAAGAGCAACCAAGATGATTAGGGAACTGGAGACTAAAACATATGAAGAACGGCTGCAGGAGCTGGGTATGTCTAGTTTGATGAAGAGAAGGACCAGGGGAGACATGATAGCAGTGTTCCGATATCTCAGAGGGTGCCACAAAGAAGAGGGAGCCAAACTATTCTCCAAGGCACCTGGGGGCAGGACAAGAAGCAATGGGTGGAAACTAATCAAGGAGAGAAGCAACTTAGAACTAAGAAGAAATTTCCTGACAGTTAGAACAATTAACCTCTGGAACAGCTTGCCTCCAGAAGTTGTGAATGCCCCAACCCTGGAAGCCTTTAAAAAGATGTTAGATAGCCATTTGTCTGAAATGGTATAGGGTTCCTGCCCACGCAGGGGGTTGGACTAGAAGACCTACAAGGTCCCTTCCAACTCTGATATTGTATTGTATTGTATTGTATTGTATTGTATTGTATTGTATTGTATTGTATTGTATTGTATTGTATTGTATTGTATTGTATTGTATTGTATTGTATTGTATTGTATTGCATGCATAGCTCTATGGAGGCTTATAGAGTGCTGCTGGGGGGGGGGCAAAAAATGGCCTGATTTAGGCTAATTCCTGCCCTCCCCAGCCACCAGGAGCTCTCTGGAAGCCTCCATAAGGCTAGGCACAGCCATTTTGGTGAAGGGGGCAGGGTTCCGGGAGGGGGGAAAATGCTGTATTTGGTGTATAAGACGTACTCAGATTTTCAGCCTCTTTTTAGAGGAAAAAAAGGTGTGTCTTATACTCCGAAAAATACGGTACATATTGCGTTTATGGATATGATAATTATAATGGTAATGATAATTTGACATGTCAAGGATAGTTAATGCATTTTTTTCTATAACTGTAATTGTGGCATTTACAAAGAGATTTAGTTCTTGAGTGCAAGAGATGAGAAGCTAACAAAACTAAACCTGCAAAATAATAGTACAATAGGAAATCAGCTTTATTTCTCCAGAAAGATTTTTTCCCCAACATGAAAACATTTTTGTAGTTTAAATTATTATGATCTGATACATAATCCATGTGTGTGTGTTTGAGAGGGGGGGAAGGGAGGGAAAGAGGATGGAAGGAGAGGAAGGGCGAAGAAAAAGAAAATGAAAGAAGGAAACTTCTTTTGCAAAGGAGAAAAACAAATGCTGTTGGTTTAAATCAGAACTGAGCATGCCTGGCTATGGAATTCTGGGAGTGGAAGTCCACAAGTCTAAAAAAATTTGAAACCCACCACTGTGTCAGTGCCTCACCAGCCATAAACCTCACCGCATGTCACTAGTTCACAGAGATATAAAAACATCAGTATTTTTTTTTATTCGATTTATATCCCGCCCTTCTCCACGAGGGACCCAGGGTGGCGCACAGGAATTTAAAAGCATATAAGACAAAATATACAAAATTTAAAAACATATTAAATTATTAGAACCAATCCTATGCTAAAACCAGATTTAAAACCCCAATTTAAAACTATCTAAAATAGCCCCAGTGGGAGGCTAGGCTAGGCCGGTTTGCTGAAAAAGATGTGTCTTTAGACACTGGCGGAAGAGGCGGAGATCCGAGATGGTACGTAGTTCAGAGGGGAGGTCGTTCCAAAGGGCAGGGCCTGCCACAGAGAAGGCTCTTCCCCTGGGTGTCACCAGATGGCATTGCCCGGCCGACGGCACCCTGAGAAAGCCCTCTCTGTGGGAGCGGATCTGCCGTAGGGATATATGGGGCAGGAGATGGTCTCGCATATAACTAGGCCCCGAGCCATGGAGCGATTTAAAGATGGTCGTCAAAACCTTGAAGTGCACCCGAAAGACCACAGGAAGCCAGTGCAGCTCGCACAGGATAGATGTTATGTGGGAGTATCTCGGAGCTCCTGTTATTACCCGCGCGGCTGCGTTCTGGACTAGCTGTAGCTTTCGAGTGCACCTCAAGGGAAGCCCCATGTAGAGAGCATTGCAGTAGTCGAGCCGGGATGTCACGAGTGCTTGAGTGACTGTGCGAAGGGCAGCCCGGTCCAGTAAGGGGCGCAATTGGCGCATCAGGCATACCTGATGAAACGCCCCCCTGGCCACGGCTGCCACATGGTCCTCCATAGACAGCCGGGAATCCAGGAGGACACCCAAATTGCGCACCCTCTCCACGGGGGACAGTGTTTCGCCCCCAATGGCCAGAGTTGGAGTAATCTGGCTGAACCTGGGTGCCGGAAACCACAGCCACTCAGTCTTGGACGGGTTGAGTTTGAGTTTGTTACTACCCATCCAGATCCGTACGGCCTCCAAACACCGGGACAGCACCTCGGTGGCATCATTGGGGTGGTCTGGGGTGGATATGTACAGCTGGGTGTCATCAGCGTACAGATGATATCTGTACAAAACCACGGATGATCTAGCCCAGCGGCTTCATATATGTGTTGAACAGAAGGGGCGAGAGGACCGACCCCTGAGGAACCCTGCATAAGAGGGGTCTCGAGGTCGACCTCTGCCCTCCTGTCAACACATATTGCGACCGACCAGAGAGGTAGGACGAGAACCACCGTAAAACAGTGCCTCCCAGCCCCAACCTCCCCAGTCGGTGCAATAGGATACCATGGTCGATGGTATCAAAAGCCGCTGAGAGGTCTAACAGGACAAGGATAGAGGAACAGCCTCTATCCCGTGCCCTCCAGAGATCATCAACCAACGCGACCAATGCCGTCTCGGTGCTGTGACCGGGTCAGAAGCCGGACTGGCGTGGGTCTAGATAATCAATTTCCTCCAGGTGTCGCGGAAACTGTTGGGCCACCACACTCTCAACAACCTTCGATAGAATGTGGAGGTTGGAGACTGGACGATAGTTCTCCAATAATGCTGGGTCCAGGGAGGGCTTCTTGAGGAGGGGCCTCACTACCGCCTCTTTCAAGACCGCAGGCAACGACCCCTCACTCAAAGAGGCGTTGACAATCTCCTGGAGCCAGCCTCGTGTCGTCTTCCAGGATGCCAGTACAAGCCAGGAGGGACACGGGTCCAATAAACATGTGGTAGCCTTAAGTCTCTTTGACAACCTGTCCATATCCTCGGTAGTAACAAAGTCAAACTCCTCCCAGGATGGAACCTCAAGACCAGCCTCGGGCAGTCCGGCCGGACCACTCTCAATGGAGAGTAACTCATTCCGAATCCGAATGATTTTGTCCTGCAGATAAATCCCAAATTCCTCTGCTTGTCCCTGCAGAGGGGCTTCCCGCGGCCTCTGGTAAAGGAGGGAGCGGGTTACCCCAAACAGGGCGGCAGGGCGGTTATCTGTGGATGCAATAAGGGTGGCACAATATTCACGTTTGGCCACCCTTATCGCCACTAAGTAAGTCCTAATATGGGCTCTCACTAGTGTTCGGTCGGCTTCGGAGCGAGAGGATCTCCATCTGCTCTCTAGGCGTCTCCTGTGGCGTTTCATCTCCCTCAGCTCCTCAGAAAACCAAGGAGCCTGGGTGACTCGCCGCAAGAGAGGCCGCAAGGGCGTGACTCGGTCCAAGGCCCCCGTGGCCGCACTTAACCATGCAGTCACTAGGTCCTCAGTCGGGGCAGGGTCACAGGAATTGGCCCAAGCTCCCTCTGGAACCCCTCTGGGTCCATCAGGAACCTGGGGCGGAACCATCTAGGAATGTCGGGCTCCGCGTCCCTGCACTGAGGTGAGGCGATTGGAAAGTCCAGCCGGAGGAGAGCGTGATCTGTCCATGACAAGGGTGTGATGGCTAAATCCTCTGTTCCCAGATCACTACTCCATTGTCCCAAGACAAAGATCAAATCCAGAGTGCGTCCCCCCTCATGAGTAGGGCCTAAAACTACCTGGGTCAGGTCCATGGCCATCATGGAAGCCATGAACTCCCGAGCTGCTCCAGAGGTCTCGCCTGCTGACGGCAAGTTAAAGTCGCCCATGACCAAAAGTCTGGGGGTCTCAACCGCCGCCTTGGCTATCACCTCTAGGAGCTCAGACAGGGCTGTTGTTGCATAGCGAGGAGCCAGGTATACAACTAACATGCCCAACTGCCTCCCTAGGCCCCACCTCACGAAGAGGGACTCACATCCGGTCGTCTGAGGGACAGTGGTCTCCCTCGGCTCAAGACCTTCCCTAAATCATAATCGCCACCCCCCACCCCTCCCTATGGCCCTTGGCTGATGAAAGGCACAGTAACCTGGTGGGCACATTTCTACAAGGGGCAGACCCCCCTCGTGGCACAACCAGGTTTCCGTTATACCCACCAGGTCCGGGTCCCCCTCTGACACAAGGTCATAAATGAGGGGGGCTTTTTGTACCACGGACCTGGCGTTGCATAACATCAGCCTAGGGCTCTGGTCCTGTGATTCCTGCCCTCCTAGTCTGCGAAGGAAGCACAGGAGTTGGAGCGCGTGACCTCCTGTATCCAGCGGCCTCGGTCCTCCAACGTCCGCCTCCCACTGCCCCTGCCCCTCCCTAGAACCGGAACGATAGAAAAAACCTCAGTGGAAACGACCCCCCCTCCCCTTCCTCCATATCACTACTTCCGCCCGCCGGCCTTATCGTATGCTGTCCCCTCCCTGGGCTATTTCCCCCCTCCACCCTGGAACCCCCTAAAAGCCGAATTAAAAAATTAAATAAAACCCCCTCAGTTTGCGCTTCGCCCACCTCTCAGGAGCAATCAGTCCATCCTCGAGGTGGGCCCGTGTTAGACAAGGGGGCCAGGCTTGCGAGAGTGGAGACTCCCGCAGGCAAAGGAGATCATGCCTAGAATACATTACTAAAAAACACAGAGGTCGTCCATACCTAGGGGACAAAGTGCAAGTCTGAAACAAGTCCAAAACAGAGTCCAGGGTAAAATAAAGTGACAGGTGAAAAGTGCATATAAGTGGATGTAATCCATTTAGGGCAGAGGGGAGAAGACAGTCAGACTGATGATCTTATGGATGGGAGGAACACAGTTTAGTCTCATCCAAACCCCCTCCACTTGTCTTCCTCGGTCACATAGGCCTCAATCCGCGTTTAGTGCCGCACAACTAGATGGTCCATTGTGCGGCCTGATGTAAAACACTGGCATGTGCGGCACAGCGTACCACCTCCGATCCCAGCCCTCACTTGAAGGTCTTCCTGGGTCCTCTTCGGTCACGACCCACCATTTCACGGCCCGGCTGTGTGGCTTCTTCATCCATCCTCACATCCTCTTGCTTCCTCCTTCTATCATTCTCTCCACACCAGCCCTTCGTTCTCCTTCTCCTTCTTCCATCTCCATCTCCATCTCCTTCTCCAACTCCTTCTCCAACTCCATCTCCTTCTCCAACTCCATCTCCTTCTCCAACTACTTACTCCACCTCCTTCTCCTTCTTCCTCCATTCCTCTCACCTCTCCTCACTCCATGTCTCCTCTCTCCGTCCTCTCACTTCCTCTCACTGTCCCAACTCCTCCAATTCCAACTCCGTTTCACCATTCCACCTGCAGCAACATTTTATTTATTTATTTTTATTTATTTTATTGAATTTATACCCCACCCTTCTCCCTGTTGGGACCCAGGGCGGCGCACAGGCATTATTAAAACCACAATAAAACAATATACATCATTAAAACATATTAAATTATTTAAACCCGTGCTAAAAACCCATTTAAAACCCTACCTAATTACAATTTATAAATAAAAAGTCAGAAACGGGGGCCTATGCTAGGACGGCCTGTTGGAATAGATACGTCTTAAGATGTTGGCGGAAGAGGTGGAGGTCCGAGATAGTACATAGGTCGAGGGGTAGGTCATTCCAGAGGGCCGGGCCCGCCACAGAGAAGGCCCTTCCCCTGGGTGTCGCCAACCGGCATTGCCCGGCCGACGGCACCCGGAGAAGACCCTCTCTGTGGGAGCAGATCGGACGAAGGGATGTATGGGGCAGGAGGCGGTCTCGTATATAGCTAGGCCCCGAGCCATGGAGCGATTTGAAGATGGTCGTCAACACCTTGAAGCGCACTCAAAAGGCCACAGGCAGCCAGTGCAGCTCGCACAGGAGAGGTGTTATGTGGACTTGCCTTGGGGCACCCAAAATCACCCGCACGGCCGCATTCTGTACTAACTGTAGCCTTCGAGGGCACCTCAAGGGGAGCCCCATGTAGAGAGTGTTACAGTAATCCAGCTGAGATGTCACCAGCGCTTGAGTGACTGTGCAAAGGGCCCCCCCGGTCCAGTAAGGGGCGCAATTGGCGTATCAGGCGTACCTGATAAAACGCCCCCCTGGCCACGGCCGCCACATGGTCCTCCATGGATAGCCGGGAATCCAGAAGGACGCCCAAGTTGCGCGCCCTCTCCATGGGGGCTAGTTGTTCGCCCCCAATGGCCAGTGTTGGACTTATCTGGCTGAACCGGGGTGCCGGAAACCACAGCCACTCGGTCTTGGACGGGTTGAGCTTGAGTTTGTTACTACCCATCCAGATCCGTACGGCCTCCAAACACCGGGACAGCACCTCGACAGCATCGTTGGGGTGGTTTGGGGTGGATATGTACAGCTGGGTGTCGTCAGCGTACAGATGGTATTCCACCCCAAAACCACGGATGATCTCGCCCAGCGGCTTCATGTAGGTGTTGAACAGAAGTGGCGAGAGGACTGACCCCTGAGGAACCCCACATGTGAGGGGCCTCGGGGACGACCTCTGCCCTCCTGCCAACACCCATTGCGACTGACCAGAGAGGTAGGACGAGAACCACTGTAAAACGGTACCTCTCAGCCCCCACCCCCCCAATCGGTGCAATAAGATACCATGGTCGATGATATCAAAAGCCGCTGAGAGGTCTAATAGGACTAGGATAGAGGAGCAGCCTCTATCCCGCGCCCTCCAGAGATCATCAACCAACACGACCAATGTAGTCTCAGTGCTGTGACCGGGTCGGAAGCCGGACTGGCACGGGTCTAGATAATCAACTTCCTCCAGGTGACGAGGAAACTGTTGAGCCACCACACTCTCTACAACCTTCACAAGAAAGTGAAGGTTGGAGACCGGACGGTAATTTACCAACAATGCTGGGTCCAGGGAAGGCTTTTTGAGGAGAGGTCTCACCACCGCCTCTTTCAAGGTGGTAGGTAAGAACCCCTCGCCCAAAGACGCATTCACGATATCCTGTAGCCAGCCTCGTGTCACCTCCCAGAATGCCAGTACAAGCCAGGAGGGACACGGGTCCAATAAACATGTGGTGGCTCTAAGGTTCCTCCGCAACCTGTCCATATCCTCGGTAGTGACAAAGTCAAACTCCTCCCAAGGTGTTATCTCAAGACCAGCACTGGAAAACTTCGACTGCACCACTTTCAGTGGAGGGCAACTCGTTCCGAATCTGAGTGATTTTGTCCTGCAGAAACACTCCAAATTCCTCTGCTCAACCCTGCAAAGGGGCTTCCCGCGGCCTCAAGTGAAGGAGGGCGGCAGGGTGGTTTTCCGCGGACGCGATAAGGGTGGCACAATACTCACATTTGGCCACTCTTAGAGCCACTAAGTAAGTCCTAATATGGTCTCTCACTAGTGTTCGGTCAGCTTCGGATCGAGAAGATCTCCACCTACTCTCTAGGCGTCTCTTGCGGCGTTTCATCTCCCGAAGCTCCTCGGTAAACCAAGGGGCCTGGGTGACTCGACGCCGCATGAGAGGCTGCAAGGGCGCGACTCGGTCCAAGGCCCCTGTGGCCACACTATACCATGCGGCCACTAGATCCTCAGTCGAGTCGCGAGGCAGGGACACAGGTATTGGCCCAAGCTCCCTCTGGAACCTTTCAGGGTCCATCAGGCGCCTGGGGCGGAACCATCTCGGTGTCTCCAGTTCCGCCTCCCCGCGGTGGGGTGTGACGGTTGGAAAGTCCATCCGAAGGAGAGAGTGATCACCAGCCTCCTCCTCTCTCCAACAACATCCTCTCGCCTTCTTTCCACCATTCTCACCGTTCCAGCCGCTCAGCCTCCAGCCCCGGCTCGGATGGGATCAGCTTTAAAAACACTCGGGTCGGGATCGGGATTTGGCCGCACTATCCGGCATAGACCATACGGCCTGATGGTAGTCCTCCCGATCCGACCCGGTCCGGCCAATGCGTGTCTTCCGCGTCCCGGCTTCGCGGCCTACCTCCCTGCTTTCAGCCACGCCAGGACGCTCCAGGACGCAGAAGACCGAATTGGACCGCGCCCTGCTCCTCCTCACCCAGTCGTCACTCCCAGGGCTCGCCCCTCATGTCCGAGCGGCCCGGGGCGACGGCTGGCATGTCGTCTTGCTGGGCCAGCCCTCAAAGATGATCGGCGAGGGCTGGCAGCATCCTCCAAGGCGAAACGGCCCCCGGGCTCTCCGTCACATTTTCAGAGCGCGACCTCCATTTTCGCGCATGCACAAACTGTATGGCAGCTGATGGAAGATCTAGATAATCAACAGGCAATTAACATGCACCGCCCTGAGTCCATCTCGATGGAGATAGGAGCGGTATATAAATTGAATAAAATAAAATAAAATAAATAACATCAATATAACAATAAAACTTAATGAAACAATGGAAATGACATAGATCTAGAATAGTAGAGGGAAAGAGATGGGACAAAGAAAGATCCAATATATTATGAATATCTAACTAAATCTAAAGCATACTGTTTTTAAATCCTTTTGTTTTCCTGTTCATCTCTTCATGAATGTAACATAGTAGTGTGTTTTCAAGTATTGTTTTGGACATTTATTTTGTAAGACATAATACAATTTTTTTTTCTAAGGTGTTTATTTCTTTTCTGGAGGAGAGGGAATAAAAGCGTACATATATTCTTTAAATGTTTTCAATCCCAAATTCTGAAATTAATATTGTCATCTTACTGGTCATTTCTCATGATATCATAGTATGTAAAACATAGGATATTGCAGTCTGGATCTCAAATATTTAGGATAAGTAATTGAAATGTTGTTAAGTATTTGAACTGTTATTTAATATTAACAATATAGAGAGGATACAATTTGTTTCTCTTTAACGAAATCCATCAATATAACTTAATTGCAGAATGGTTTGCACAAGGCATATCAGTGGGGTTTTTTTCTTTTCCTTATAAATGACTTCCCTACCCTTCCCTTCTTTTTAATATGTTTGTCTAACAACTGCATCTCTCTTGCCTTAGCTTTCTAAATTTAATCTCTATAAAGTACTATAGCAGTGATGGCTAACCTTTTTGTCCTCGTGTGCCAAAAACGTTGCATGCACGCACCCATAATACAATGCACGTGTGACCCCCAGCTGCATGTCCACCTCCTGCGCATGCTATGCAAACCCCTTGAATATGCATGTGACCCAGTGGTGGGTTTCAATTTTTTTTAGAACCTACTCTGTAGGTGTGACCTATTTTGTGGGCGTGGCGTGGCAGTCATGTGACAGGGTGGGAGTGGCCACCTTTTAAAATGTGGTGAAACTCATTTAACAACGCTCTTGCTTAGCAACCAAAATTCTGGACTCAATTGTGATAATAAATTAATTCTTTCTTTCCTTCCTTCCTTCCTTCCTTCCTTTCTTCCTTCCTTCCTTCCTTCCTTCCTTTCCTTTCCTTTCCTTTCCTTCCCGTTGGGTCACTGGCAGCGGCAGGCCAGATTTACTTCCAGGTACGCCGGTGGAACCCCCTCTCACCAGTTCTCTAAATTTCACCAACCGGCTCTCGTGAGTAGGTGCAAGCCTGCAGAAACCCACCACTGATGTGACCCCTCCACCCCGCTTTGGACTTAGCAAGACTCCCTAAAGCCTCCTTGGACCAAAAATAGGGCCAGGGGCATACACCCCCCACTGTGTGCTCCCTCCCCCATGAATTGTTACAGGTTTTATGTCTGCCTTGTATGCAGCTTTATTCCTCTCAAGCATTCATCTCCATTATTCAGTGATGCATTTCCTGCCTTTCTAGGATTTACCACTACCTGCTCCTGTGAGGCACTTCCTGTTCCTGTTGGATGTATATAATTATATTCTCGATGGCTTGTATAGTGTTTTAACTGCATTTTGATAAACAGCATGCACTGCAGAGACACAAAAATCAGCTGGCTGGTGGGAGTCGCGCAAGCATGCGCAGTGGAGCTCAGCTGGAGCGACGGCTCACGTGCTGGCAGAGAGGCCTCTGCGTGCCACCTGTGAAATGCATCCATAGGTTCACCATGATGGTACTATATCTTTAACCTAAGGTGACCAGATTTTAATATTGGTAAAGCGGGACACCATTGCTGGGGGGGGGGGGGGGGCAGCGGCCTTTCTTTTTCTTTTTTTTGCAGTAATTTTTTATTTATTTTGGGGGAAAAAACCACAAATAAGGCAGACATATTCAAAAAAGAAGAACATAAGAAGCCATCTTCCATTACAAATTACGAATCATAAAAATTATATCAATTAATCAAAGTTCCATACATTTCTTCCAGGTTAAGCGTCCTTTCGTGACAGCAGAGGGCTGCTATTCCCAGAGCGGCCGGGGCGCGGCCAGGGGGTGGCGGAGCGGGGCCAGGCGGGGGGCGGGGCCGGGCAGGCGCAGGAGTTCTGCACATGCTCAGAGGCGGCCTGGGGCTAGGGCAGTGGCGCGGGGCGCGGGCAGGAAGCAGCAGCCGGAGCGGGCTGTCGGGCAGGCGGAAGAGGCGGGCCGGGAGGGTGATAGCACTCAGCTTGTGAAAACCCAAGATTTCTAAAATGTGTGTGTGTGCGCGCGCACAGGCACCAGTAAAAAGTGAAGGAGAGATTATTATATCCTTGTTATAGATAATTTAGAAATGGCTAATATATATTATTATGTAAAAGTAAAAAGTTGAGGTTGTTTGTTATTACTTTATTCTGCTGTGCCAAAAACGGTTAGAAGCTAATGCTTCTTTTTCTTCTCCTCTTTACCCTCCACTTTTTTCCTTTTCCTCCTTATTTCCCCCTTATTTTCATTTTCATAGTCTTCAAGTTATGACCACAATTGAGCCCAAAATTTATGTTGCTAAATAAAACATTTGCTAAGTGATTTTGCCTCATTCTATGACTTTCGTTACCAGAGTTTTTTAAGTGAATCATTGCATTTGTTATGTTAGTAACATGGTTGTTAAGTGAATCTGGATTCCCCAGTGATTTTGTTTGTTGGAAGGTTGCAAAAGCTGATCCCCTGATCCCGGGACACTGCAGCTGCCATAACTGTGAACCAGTTGCCAAGCATCTTACATTTGATTATGTAACCATGGAGATGCTGCAACAGTCGTAAGTGTGCAAAATGGTCATGTCACTTTTTGTAACTTTGGTGTTATAACTTAGAATGGTCACTAAATGAACCTGTACATTGTTACCTTTTAATGATTCATCCAATAGTAAAATCTAGTGTCCTTGACATGTAGTTTCTATGGATGATTTTTAATAAATGTGTTTATTAAATGTACTGTTCTAAGTGAAAGACTACCTGATAGAAACTCGCCAATGCACATGAATGCAGTTAAATCATAATTTTCTAGGAGTATTATTTAAAATATATATTTTCTGAAGATTGGGAATACCATTACAAATACTTATGCATTATATAAGTAAATATAAATCAGTATCGCCCTGTAGCAACAAAGAAGGAAGTGGGTCCTGGACATGAGTCCACAGAAAATTAAGCTATTTGGGCTTCTGGCATCTGCAGTAATTTCAACCAATGATCTATATAAATAAAAAGTCAACTATGAGTTTGTTCAAAACTGCTAATCTCAGAAACTACTGCACCAATTGCCAACAAATTTTCACACAACGTTCCTTACAAGTGCAGCACCAATGATACATACAGATTGTGTGGATATGGCACCTGTGCAAAGTGCACATCACACAAATGTACAACTGTGGCTCTTCTCACTCACTCACTCGCCCCCTCCCCTTCGCGGCCCCTCCCACCGAGCCGCATTTTAGCTCATGTCACTTGCACATGCGGTCTGCGTAATATCCACGATGGTCGCCTCCTCAGCAGCCTCTCTCTTCTCCGCTGTCACTGCCACCCCGCCGCTGCTGCCCCCCACCCTCCTGCCCCCACCCTCCTGCCGCTCCCTCCTGCCGCCACTGACCAGCCGCTGCCGCCCCCAGCCAACAATAATTAGATAGTTATGTAGGTAGAGGGGTAGAGAGAGAGAGTGAGAAATACAGGATGTAGGTAGGTAGTTATGTAGAGGGATAGAGAGAGAGAGGGAGAAATACAGGAGGTAGGTAGGTAGGTAGGTAGGTAGAGGGATATAGAGAGAGGGAGAAATACAGTAGGTAGGTAGGTAGGTAGAGGGATAGAGAGAGAGAGGGACAAATACGGCAGGTAGGTAGGTAGGTAGGTAGGTAGGTAGGTAGGTAGGTATTTGCGAGACCGCCTCCTGCTACCAAATGCCTCCCACCGACCAGTTCACTCCCATAGAGAGGGCCTCCTCAGGGTGCCGTCAGCCAAGCAATGTCAGCTGGCGACCCCCAGAGGGAGAGCCTTCTCTGTGGCAGCCCCTGCCCTCTGGAATGACCTACCCCCCGACCTACGCACAATCACGGACCTGCGCCTCTTCCGTCGAGCCTTGAAAGCGCACTTATTCCATGCGGCCAGCCTGGCATAGTTTTTAATCGTTTTTACCAGGGGTTTTTATCTGGTTTTTAGAACAGGCCACCCATTTAATATTCTTTTAAGTGTATTTTAATATATTTTTGATGTTTTTTATTGTCGATTTTATTGATGCCTGTTCACCACCCTGAGTCCCGAAATGGAAAAGGGCGGTATACAAATCCAAATAAAGTAAAGTAAAGTAAAGGTAGAGGGATAGAGAGAGAGAGGGAGAAATACAGTAGGTAGGTAGGTAGGTAGATAGGTAGAGTAAGAGAGGGAGGGGAGGGAGAGGAAGGGGAAACTGAGGCAGAGAAGGAAGGGGGTCGCTGAGAGGGTCTATGAGGGGAAACTTTTTCATTTAACCAAACTTGGCCACAGCAACGCGTGGCGGGTACAGCTAGTAAAATATAAAAATAATACTATAAGCCATGATGGTGCAGTGTTTAGACTGCAGTTCTGCAGGCTAATTCTGCTGACTGCTAACTGCCAGCAGTTTGGCAATTCAATTCTCACTGGTTCAAAGTTGACACAGCCTTCCATCCTTCCAAGGTCGGTAAAATGAAGGCCCAGATTGTTGGGGTAAATATGCTGACTCTCTAAACCAGGGGTCCCCAACCCCCGGTCCGCGGACCGGTGCCGGTCCGCAGCTTCATAGGAACCGGGCCGCAGGGCCGGCAAGGAGGAGGGAGCAGTCCCCTGGCAGAGGATGGCCGAGCGCGCCTCCACCAGCTCGTTCCGATGGCCACCGCGGCGCACTGCACTTTCCGGGGCTTTCTGGAGAGGCTGGCATGTCGGCTGGGAAGGTTATCCCGCAGCGGGCGGCCGAAGGACCCAAGCTGCGGCTGTCTTAAGCGCCCGGACGGCTTCAGCGGCGCACACGGAGCTGGAAGGGAGCTGGGCGTGCAGCGCCCGGATGGCTTTGGCGGCACTTAAGAATAGCCGCAGCTCGGGTCCTTCGCCCGCCCGCTGCGGGATAACCTCTGCAACCGACATGCTGACCCCTCTGCTGCTTCCCGGGGGGGGGGGGGGGGAGAATGGCAGACACACAGAGAGGCAGACTTAGAGAGACAGAAATAGAGAGAGAGGGAAACACACACACACACACACACACACACACAGTGACAGAGATGGGTGGAGGGAGGAGAGACAGAGAGAGAGAGACAAAAAACAGAGAAAGAGAAAGAAAGAAAAATAGAAAAAGAAAGATAAATGGAGGGTGGGAGGGAGGGAAGGAAAGAAGGGGGAGGGAGGAGGAAGGGAGAGGTGAAAGAAGGAAGGAAGGAAAGGAAGGAAAGGAAGGAAAGAAAAAGAAAAAGAAAGATAAATGGAGGGTGGGAGGGAGTGAAGGAAAGAAGGGGGAGGGAGGAGGAAGGGAGAGGTGAAAGAAGGAAGGAAGGAAAGGAAGGAAAGGAAGGAAAGAAAAAGAAAGATAAATGGAGGGTGGGAGGGAGTGAAGGAAAGAAGGGGGAGGGAGGAGGAAGGGAGAGGTGAAAGAAGGAAGGAAGGAAAGGAAGGAAAGGAAGGAAAGAAAAAGAAAAAGAAAGATAAATGGAGGGTGGGAGGGAGTGAAGGAAAGAAGGGGGAGGGAGGAGGAAGGGAGAGGTGAAAGAAGGAAGGAAGGAAAGGAAGGAAAGGAAGGAAAGAAAAAGAAAGATAAATGGAGGGTGGGAGGGAGTGAAGGAAAGAAGGGGGAGGGAGGAGGAAGGGAGAGGTGAAAGAAGGAAGGAAGGAAAGGAAGGAAAGAAAAAGAAAGATAAATGGAGGGTGGGAGGGAGTGAAGGAAAGAAGGGGGAGGGAGGAGGAAGGGAGAGATGAAAGAAGGAAGGAAGGAAAGGAAGGAAAGAAAAATAGAAAAAGAAAGATAAATGGAGGGTGGGAGGGAGTGAAGGAAAGAAGGGGGAGGGAGGAGGAAGGGAGAGGTGAAAGAAGGAAGGAAGGAAAGGAAGGAAAGGAAGGAAAGAAAAAGAAAAAGAAAGATAAATGGAGGGTGGGAGGGAGTGAAGGAAAGAAGGGGGAGGGAGGAGGAAGGGAGAGGTGAAAGAAAGAAGGAAGAAAAGGAAGGAAAGGAAGGAAAGAAAAAGAAAAAGAAAGATAAATGGAGGGTGGGAGGGAGTGAAGGAAAGAAGGGGGAGGGAGGAGGAAGGGAGAGGTGAAAGAAGGAAGGAAGGAAAGGAAGGAAAGGAAGGAAAGAAAAAGAAAAAGAAAGATAAATGGAGGGTGGGAGGGAGTGAAGGAAAGAAGGGGGAGGGAGGAGGAAGGGAGAGGTGAAAGAAGGAAGGAAGGAAAGGAAGAAAAGAAAAGAAAAAGAAAGAGGGATGGAGGGTAGGAGGGAGGGAAGGAAAGAAGGGAGGCAATGGAAGGAAGGAAAGGAAAGGAAGAAATCTATTTTCCTATTTCCTTTATAAATTTAATAAATTGAAATTGAAATTCCACCTCAAACTACCTGTTTGGTTAACCAGGTTAAAGATCTATTTTTCTCCCAGTGGTCATTTCAAAGGAATCACATCCTCTGAGTCATTTCCTGGATTCAAACCAGCATCCCAAAGAGTCATGGGCTGCCTTTATATATAACGAGTGCCCATAAATCCATTTTTACCATCTTCAGAAGACCAAAGACCAGCCAGAAATGGAAGGAAGGAAGGAAGGAAGGAAGGAAGGAAGGAAGGAAGAAAGAAAGAAAGAAAGAAAGAAAGAAAGAAAGAAAGAAAGAAAGAAAGAAAGAAAGAAAGAAAGAAAGAAAGAAAGAAAGAAAGAAAGAAAGAACTTATGACCACAATTGAGCCCAAAATTTTGGTTGCTAAGCAAGACTGTTAAGTGATTTTCACCACATTTTCCAAGTTGGCCATGCCCACTGGTGTCACATGACAACTGAGCCACTCCCCCTGCCCCCCCTCCTCCTCTAGGCCAGCCGGTCCGCAGAATTTTCTTTAAAATGAAACCGGTCCCTGGTGCAAAAAAGGTTGGGGACCCCTGCTCTAAACCGTTTAGAGAGGGATATAAAGCACTATGAAGTGGTGTATAAGTCTAAGTGCTATTGCTAGGCTATTACTATTTGTTTTGTATGTGCAATATAAAAACTGAATAATTAACTGATATCCCTTAACAGTTAAGAAAGGAATTATGTTGTATTGTCCCCTAATATTTTTTTTAAATATAATCCCATCATCAAGAGGTTTATGTGTGAAAATACATTTCACTGCCAAAATAAAATTCCTAGAAGAATTTTGCATGCTTTCAGTTTTATTTTAGGTTATAAAGTGACCTGTGCTAAATCAAGAGTTTTGATTAGATAACCTTCACCCACGGAGTGTTCTTTTTTATTCCAAACTCAGTAAACTAATTTTAGGATTAAATGTTGTATATGGTTTGATTTTGAATTTCAATACTACTGTCTTTCAAATGAATACTGCATATTCTAATTCTTATATATGAAAAGGAATAACAGCATAAGGCATTTCAGAAGGGCAGATAAATTCATTCTAAAAAAGATATATTTGGACATACTTAAGAGGACAATCACTACCATTTCTTATGTTTTCTGCATTTTTAGCAACAATTAACACATTTCAACTGTGAAAAGAAAATTTTGCTAAATTGTTTCATATGGGAACTGTCATCACATGCTAAGACATCATTATGTATCACTTATATCATGGGAATAAGATTATATTCTCCATGCCACCACAATCTGATTTGCAGCAGCACAGGTAAAATTAAAGATCAAACCATATGTGAGATTGATCATCACATGATTGTAATGAATATGATTTATTTTTAAAGCTGAATTCTTTCTTGATTAGGATTGGGATGATGAGGGTCAGCATTTTTGTTAACCAGTACAGTACCAATAAAAATAATATTTCCATCCCAAAGTGGTAGTATTGGTATATCAGGCAACATGTTTCTGTAAGTAATAAAAATTTGAGGCTCTAAAAACTAACTTGAATGCCACTCATGTAGGTCTTGCAGCTAAAGAAATGTCACATGTAAACTGCCCCTGTGGAATACAAAACAAAACAGTTATAAATTAAATAAAACTTCTGCCATGTAGGTGGACATGGTCAATTCAAATTAGACTGCTTAAAACAGCAATGGACTGTAGTTTACAAAAAAATGTAGAGGATGATACTTGGGAGTTGAGACAGGGGCTCTTTGAAGCTGTTTTCCATAGTTCACTGGAAAAAAAATACATAAAATATGTGTTTGACCAAATATAAAATTACTAGAACAGAAACACATTTTGTTGTCATGGGCAACGTTTTTCATTCACCAGCATGAAAACACATGGAATAAAAGATGCACAAAAGTAAGCATACAATTGGCAGGAATATTATGGCAATTGGTATTCCATTCAATAAATCAAACAAATTGCCAGCCAGACAAATCTCCCCCTTTCAGTGTCTTTCAAGAAACCAAGTTGGTTTTTCAAGGAAGGTGGTTTTTGTTATTCTCCAGCCAGCTGGCAATAAAGTCAATTGTAAGTGGTATGCAAACAGAAAGCTCAAATGCTGTGATTCTTGCCAGAGTCCAGCACTGCCAATATTATGCCTTTCATTTTATTAAGTGTTTTTTTTTTACATTGCTGTACTTATAAATATATCTGTTTTCATTTTCATGTGCAAAGTATTTGGTAGGCCTATCTGCTTTACAATTATAGGTTATGATTCAGCCAAATAGAATAGTATTTACTTTTAGTGAATCAAAGGAAGAGAACAAAATATGTGCATCCTCACTGAAATGGGGGAAATCTATTAAGGAAAAGGATTTATTTTTCACATTACACTGACTACCCCTTGTTTCCAAAGTATATTTCATCTTCCTTAGATTTACATAAAATCCATTCAATAGATTGTATTGTCTCTCTGAAGTGTATAAAAACATTTGGAAAAAACAATAAAATGAATCCTACATATGATCCTATATAGTTGTATGGACAAATATTTAATAAAATATTAAATAAGTTTCACAATATAGCAACATTCTAATTTTTGTGAAGTAAAATGTGTAAGGTGAAATAAATATGGAGAGGAACCCTTGCTGTATTGCTTATGATAATACCATTTAATTTTTCTTCAACCAGATTCAAGCAGAAGTTTAGATTTCTGATTGTTGTTTTTTACTTATTTTGATGTCCGAATTAGATGCCTTGAAGAAAAAAGTAACTATAGGTCAGGTGTTATAAATGAAACATAATATAAACAGATCCTAGAGGTAAAACAACTACCCAAATTGCATTTTCTACCATTCAGTTAAGGTGCAGTACAAATTAAACATTTCTTTGTAAGCCTACCCAGATGCTATATTAACTGCAAAGGGCCTGACCTTTAAATAAGCTTGGTGGCTGAGTGCTTTCATTGAAGTTACTGGAAATTTAGCACGCATCTCATAGCTGCAAAATCCTCTGCACCTGGCAGAATAACTAAGCATGAAAAAAGACCACATGTGTTTTCTAGTTTATCAGTGCCTTATTAAAATGCATGAAAAGGTAGTAGCAGTTAAATGTTTATAAAAGCTTCTGAAAATTGTATTATTTATCACAAAATCAAAACCAATTTCATTAATTCCAAAGATGTGGATGTTTCATTTGCTATATACAACTAAAATAATGTGACAAATTAAACTGTATGATTAAAGCAAAAATAGGTGATGCTTATTGATTTCCAGAAGCTGGAAAATCAACTTTAAATCTTTAGTGCAGTCATGACCTTTCCTTATCAAGTAAGCATTCAGAATCCAGTTGTTGGAAAACTTATACAAGGCTACTTAGCAAATTTGTTAAAATTATAACATCCTTTTTTGCCTTTTGCATATACAGTATATTACCAATAAAATCTTTAAATTGTACTACGTCCATAAATTGTGCAATATCTCTATATAAACACTTACATTTGCTCCTGTGACAAGGTTTAACATATTTGTCTAGCCAAGAAGTTGAGAGTGCTGAGAAGACAGACTTACCTAAGCTGCAAGTCAAGCATTTTGTGGTACAGTAATATTTTTCTTGAATTATTTGATGTGAGAAATCATACCCACCAATTATCAACTTCAGGAATTATTGAACATTCCAACAACAGGTCATAGCATACAAAAAGACCATGCATTGTGAGCTAGAATTAAACAGAATGAGATGGGACAGGGTGTAGAATCATTTTTATTGGGTGTCAAGGTTCCAACCAATTCAGCACTCCATGACTTTCAACTTTTTCAAAGAACTGTGTTATTGAGTACATCATTTCAGCACAGATGAAAATGAAACCAACTCTAAATATTTCCCATAGTTTCAGTATAATTAAACAATAGATAATTGCTTCCCACAGGTCACATTGTCCAATGAGGTGTTCTGGCATCTCCTTGGCAATTCCCCTCAGTCTCTGACCAGCACCTGTTGAGATGACCTTGGTTCCCACAAGATGGTCTGTTGTTGTCTGGTCTGACATTCCAGACTTCCCAACTCCCACAATGGGTGGCAATCTGAGAAAGGGAAAGAAGGCTGTGGCAGGCTTGATCTGTTTCAAAGTTGACCTCACCTTCTATCACCAACAGACTATAAAATACTCAGCCACAGTATGAGATTGCAAGATGTCACTGAAGGATCATCCAGTGAACAAATATTTAGGATCAAATGCTATATCACCTAGTTAATTATCTTCTAAACTTTAATTAACAATTTTTCTCCTATTCCTTCATACTAATTCTTTGTAAGAAAAAGTAGTATATTTCTGAACTGAAGTAAACATTTCCCACTAAAAATATCCCCTTCTATAGGAAATTGTCCCAGTCTTCAACAGGTGTTCACAGATACATTTTGCACAAAATAAAGTTGGCCAGGTTATGCAGCCTTTTCTAAATGTATGATTTGGCTTCAAATCTAAAATGTTTTGGCTCAGTCCTAGTATAACATGGAACTGTGTGATAACATTCTTCCCAACCTGATGTTCTCCAGACATATTGGACTTCAACTTCTATAAAACCACTAGGAGTGTCTCTCTGAAGTTGAGTGAGACAGTTCTAGGGCCAGCTTTAGCTTCTCAAGATAGCTTTGTTCCTTTATTTTAACAATGTAATGCTTTTTTGAAGCACTTTCAGACTGCTGTGGCCTCACAAGCAGGAGGTTGTGAGTTCGATCCTAGGTAGAGGCACATGTAGGGTCTCCTGCTTGGGCAGGGGGTTTGGACTAGATGACATGCAAGGTCTCTTCCAACTCTGTTAATCTGTTAATATCTCATGGTAGTGTGATTGATATTGCTTACAATCGAAACTTTTATTTTTCTACACCATCTCCGAAAAAATACTTTCAGGTGTCATTCAATGACACTATAATTTTATATTCAATTACTTCTTGATTTTATATACTATATTTTCTGCACAAATTATTAACTATTCAATATGTAGAAATATAGAAAAGTGTGGAGTGTTGATTCCAACAACATGTTAAATTTAATTTAAACTTCAGAACTATTGCTAAAAGGAGGCATAAAACTATTGACCTCATCCCAAATATTCCAATTTTTAAAAATTGTCAACTCAAGATAAATGCCAGAAAAGAACCAAAAATTTATAATTTCATATTCAGGTATTCTGAAGTATAACAGCAGTAATGGAACATGATTAAGAGACACGATAATATAAATAGTACATTGTGAACTTTTAAAAATTTGATTAAAGTTGACTGGAATGCTATGCCTGAACAAAGCTCTCATCAGGAAAAATGGCAAATGTCCGAAATATACAATTCCTAATAAATTTGTGGCCCAGAAAATTAGCTGGGGATAGAAGGATTGTACATTCAAGGTAATTAGCACTATAGATTTATTTAGAGTTCAAATTTAAGTATTTTAACAAAAGTAGTTTTGGAATAAGCAAATACAATATAGAATTCCATTACATTTTTCCCATTCATAGCAAAGCTTTTAAAATTCCTTTGGTCCAGTAAATAAATATGAGTATCTCATTTGGGGAATTTTTTTCCTAAAAGCAGGCCTCTCAAAAAAACTCCTAAAAGCCAAATATGGCATCCGCTGGAACCTTAATTTTCATTATATTCTCTATTTCATTATACTTTCCCTGAATCTTTATTTTTTAACCAATATCATTATTTAAATTTCCAATGTTCCCAAATGTCATTTCAGTGTATTGTAAACATTTATATTATTGTGATTCCATTGAATGACTGCTGCATCTATAATCATGACCATCAATTAAGTAAATACAATAATTGGATAATGCAGGATGAGACACTTTTTTATCAAATAGCTTTCAGTAAAATCACTTTATCTGTGTCTGAACTCCAATGAACTATGAAAGATGTTAGATATTCAAACTTGTAAAATTGTCCAGCAGCAGATACAATGAGTCCCTCAATTTCAACAAAACTTCCGTTCCATTGAGATCTTGTTATACTCTCATTCCTAAAATCCCAATAGTATATAGGAAGGAAAGGGTTTATACCAGTGGTGGTATTCAATTTCTTTTTCCTACTGGTTCTGTGGGCGTGGCTTGGTGGGCGGGTTACGTGACTGAGTGGGCGTGGCCAACTCAATGTCACTCATGGGAAGGTGGGGTGGCACCTTGCTGTGAGTGACATCAAGTTGACCACACCCACTCAGTCACATGACCCGCCCACCAAGCCACGCCCACAGAACCAGGTAGAAAAATGTTTTGCACTTACAGCTATTGCAGCCTTTTTCTTCATCCCTTGCCGTGACCTTAGCTTCCTCCTGTGGCTGGCTGCCAGGGAAGAGAAGCGAGGGCTGAGCCATCGCCACTGAACTCCCTAACAGCCTGCAACTGCCACCTCTTATTCGGCATGAGAAGCCTCCCAGTCTCTGCCTCTTTGCCATCCAGAATCAAGTTGGCAGTGGCAGCTGGCTGGAGGCTTCTTGTGCCAAAAACTACCAGGCTCCGTGAAGGCACCCAAAAAGAACTTCAATAATTATACCATCAGGCAAAAGACCACAGAGGATCCATTTGTACACTCCCATGAGAGATCTCAACAATTTAAATAAGCACTGTAGTGATTGCAAAATTATGTTTTACAAAACACTGGCTAGTTAATAGGGACATATAGATTCTGAACTACTTTTCTACTGCTGGGAAAGTACTGAAGTCATACAATCACCATACACATTTTGTTAAGGAATAGGGAGATACACTTCTAGTCAGTGGGGAAATTCAAATTTTTTTACTATCAGTTCTGTGGGTGTGGCTTGGTGATGGGGTCCTGTGACTGAGTGGGTGTGGCCAATTCAGTGTCACTCATGGCCATGCCCACTCAGTCACATGCCCACACACCACCCAGCCACGCCCACAGTACCTGGTAGGAAAAAATGTGTGTATGAGTCCATTCACAGCAGAGCTGCTGCTCCCTTTATGGTCCCTCCTGGCCCCCTCCATCCTGGGGGTTGAAGGACCTTAAAAGGACAGGCTGTAGCTCTGCTGTGAATGGAGGGGGAAATGTTCACATTCTCTCTGCCACAGAATTCAATCCCAGGGCCACCAGGGATTTTTGCCACTGTTTCGCAAACCGATGCCAATCGTCCATGCCGGTTTTCCCAAACCAGCCTGAACCAGGAGGATTTCACCCCTGCGTCTAGTTCAGAATCTGAGATATACCCTAAACCAGGGGTCTCCAACCTTTGCAACTTTAAGTCTGAAGGACTTCAGCTCCCAGACTTTTCCAGCCAGCTTTGCTTGGAGACCCCTGCCCTAAACAGTTGGAGACCCCTGCCCTAAACAGTAATCAATAATAGCAACATGATCCAAATTGAACTGACTTGCTAAATTTGATAGTTCAGGATACCATTTCAAACAGAGGTGGAAAATACAATTGTTTTTACAAGATTCAAAAGAAAAGAAAAGTCAGCATATTTTAAGAGCATTGATTGTGATATCTATTATCTATATGTAATATTCCAGAATGCATTTGGCATTGTTACCAACATAAAAGAAACAATATGTATCCTTAAAAAAACAAAACAAAGGGATGTTTTAGTTTGGCAAGCATATATAATTCATATGTCAGTTTAATTTGCAATAGACATTCAATGCATAGAACCTATGAGCTGGCAAAAACTATAAGATTACTGGGAAAATAATAGTGTGTGCTCAAAAACACAAGTAGAAAGTGCCCTCTGCTTGCTTTTTCCTTCACGAGGATTATTCTGTATTGTAGTGTCAAATTGTTCTCCTTGGAAAGTCACCCAAATTTGTGTTTGTAATTTTCATTTTAATCACTTAGATATCATATATGTATCAATCTTTATGGACCATATTTAGATTACAAGTACGCATATTTGCTACAACCTCAGTACTTTATTACCTTACTACCTTAACCATGCATCCAATATTGAATAATTAGAAATGTTAATAATAATAATAATAATAATAATAATAATAATAATAATAATAATAATAATAATAATAATAATAATAATAATAATAATAATAATTTATAACCCGCTCTCTCTCCCCGAAGGGACTCGAGGTGGGGCACAGGGAATTAAAAATACAATTAGCCCCATGTAGAGAGCATTGCAGTAGTCCAGTCGGGATGTCACGAGGGCATGAGTGAATTTGCAAAGGGCATCCCGATCCAATAGGGGACGCAACTGGCGGACCAGGTGAACCTGGTAAAACGCCCTCCTGGCCACGGCTGTCACTTGATCTTCCATGGACAGCCGGGTATCAAGGAGGATGCCCAAGTTGCGTGCCCCATCCACAGGGGTTAGATGTTCATCCCCTATGGCCAGTGATGGAGTCAACTGGTTGTGCCGGGATGCCGGGAACCATAGCCACTCGGTCTTGGACGGGTTGAGTCTGAGTCTGTTACTTCCCATCCAGGCCCGCACGGCTTCCAGGCACTGGCACATCACCTCTACGGCATCGTTGGGGTGGTTTGGGGTAGATATATACAGCTGTGTATCATCAGCGTAGAGGTGGTACTCTACCCCAAAACCATGGATGATCTCACCCAGCGGCTTCATATATGTGTTGAACAGGAGTGGCAAGAGGACCGACCCCTGAGGCACCCCACAAGTGAGGGGTCTAGAGGTCAATCTCTGCCCTCCTGCCAACACAAATTGCGATCGACCGGAGAGGTAGGAGGAGAACAACTGCAACACGGTGCCCCTCACCCCCAACCTCTCCAGCTGATGCAATAGGATGCCATGGTCGATGGTATCAAAAGCCGCTGAGAGGTCTAATAGGACCAGGATGGAGGAACAACCCCCATCTCTGGCCCTCCAGAGATCATCCACCAACACGACCAATGCCGTCTCGGTGCTGTGCCCGGGCCGGAAGCCGGACTGGCGCGGGTCCAGATAATCAATTTCCTCCAGATGACGGGGGAACTGTTGTGCCACCACACTCTCTACAACCTTCGCCAGAAAGCGAAGGTTGTAGACCGGATGGTAATTCACCAATAATGCTGGGTCCAGAGAGGGCTTCTTGAGGAGGGGCCTCACCACCGCCTCTTTAAGGGAGGCCGGCAAGAACCCCTCACTCAGAGAAGCATTGACCACCTCCTGGAGCCAGCCTCGTGTAACCTCCCAGGATGCCAGTACAAGCCAGGAGGGACACGGGTCCAATAAACATGTGGTAGCGTGCAGTCGCCCACGTAACCTGTCCATATCTTCAGAAGTAACAGAGTCAAACTCTTCCCACAAAACTGTCTCAAGTTCTGCCTCGGGGCATCCCACTGGGCCACTTTCGATGGAGACCAACTCGCTCCGAATCTGAGCGATTTTATCCTGCAGATATTCCCCAAATTCCTCTGCTCTACCCTGCAAAGGGGCTTCCCGCGCCCTCTGTTGAAGGAGGGAGCCGGTTACCCTAAACAGGGCGGCAGGGCGGTTATCTGCGGATGCGATGAGGGTGGCACAATGATGACGTTTGGCCACTCTCAACGCCACAAGGTAAGTCCGTAAATGGGCTCTCACCTGTGTTCGGTCAGATTCAGACCGTGTGGATCTCCACTTCCTCTCTAGGCGTCTCTTGTGGCGCTTCATCTCCCTCAGCTCCTCGATAAACCAAGGGGCCTGGGTGACTTGTTGCCGCAAGAGAGGCCGCAAGGGCACGACCCAATCCAAGGCCCCCGTGGCCGCGGTATTTCATGCGACCACCAGGTCCTCTGTCGGGGTGCGGGTCAAGGACACAGGTAATGGCCTAAGCAAAGTCTGGAACCTATCCGAGTCCATCAGGCGCTTAGGGCGGAACCATATAGGTGAATCTGGTTCCGCCTCCCCGCGGTGGGGTGTAGCGATTGGAAAGTCGAGCTGGAGAAGTGAGTGATCTGACCATGACAGGGGTGTGATGGCTATATCCCCTATACCCAGATCACTCTTCCACTGACCAGAGACAAAGATTAAATCCAGCGTGTGTCCTCCCTCGTGCGTGGGGCCCTGAATTACTTGGGTCAGGTCCATGGCCGTCATGGAGGCCAAGAACTCCCAAGCTGCCTCTGATGATTTGCCAACCGATGGCAGATTGAAGTCCCCCATGACAACCAGTCTAGGGGTCTCAACTGCCATCGCGGCAATCACCTCAAGGAGCTCGGGCAGGGCTGCTGTTACAAAGCGGGGAGCCAGGTATACAATCAGCATGCCCAACTGCCTCCCTAGGCCCCACTTCACGCAGAGGGACTCACAGCCGGTGGTCTGTGGTACAGTGGTCTCTCTCGGCTCAAGACCTTCCCTAACAATAACCGCTACCCCGCCACCCCTGCCTAGGGCCCGCTAGGCAGGGGTGTTGGTAAGGAGTTTTGTGAGATATAGTAGAGATATGTGAGATATGTTGAGATATGTGAGATATGTGAGATATTTGTGAGATATGTTGGTAAGGAGCTTTGTGAGATATAGAATAGGTGACAAAAGAGCAGAACCAAGTATTAGTTTCCCAGCAGGTTTGAAAAGAAAGCCAGGAATTGGTTTCATTCTTATTTTAAAAAAACAAAAAAAAACACTACAAAATAGTAGGAAAATGAGAGCACTAGACGTACAACAAAAATAAAATAACTAATAGAGCCTATTGTAGAACTTTAAGTGAATATTTATATTCAACTTTTCTTTCCAAATCAGCAGTAAAGTAAACATGTATTTATATAATCTTGGAACAAATTATAAATGCCAACTTCCTTCTGGATGTCTAGGAGATTCTTCAGCAAGAAATGTTACTTAGATTTTCAGGAAGTCCAACTATGAAAATCTGAGTATTCAAGCAATTCCTGCTAAGCATTTGGACATTTATAAAAGGTCAAATTTTTATCCAGAAGACATCTGGCAACATTATTACAAAATGTTCTTAATACTCTTAATATTTAATTAGTTAATTTTAAATTGTACTTGCATTACTGTATATTAGACCTATTGAAAAATAAACCTATTATATCATGTAAGACAGGGGTCCCCAACCTTTTTTGCACCAGGGACCGGTTTCATTTTAAAGAAAATTCTGCGGACCGGCTGAGTGGCTCAGCAGTCATGTGACTGGGTGGGCATGGCCAACTTGGAAAATGTGAAACTCACTTAACAATGATCTTGGTTAGCAACCAAACTTTTGGCCTCAACTGTGGTCATAAGTTCTTTCTTTCTTTCTTTCTTTCTTTCTTTCTTTCTTTCTTTCTTTCTTTCTTTCTTTCTTTCTTTCTTTCTTTCTTTCTTTCTTTCTTTCTTTCTTTTTTTCTTTCTTTCTTTCTTTCTTTCTTTCTGTCTTTCTTTCTTTCTTTCTTTCTCTTTGTCTCCGTCTCTCTTTCTTTCCCTCTTTCTCTCTCTCTCTATTTCTTTCTTTCCCTCTTTCTCTCTCTTTTTCTTTCTCTCTCTTTCTCTCTCTTTCTCTCTTTCTGTATCTTTTTCTGTCTCTTTCTTTCCTTTCTGTCTCTCTTTCTCTTCTCTCTGTCTGTCTTTCTCTCTCTCCCACTTTTTCTTTTTCTCTTTCTCTTTCTCTCTCTCTGTCTCTCTCCTTCATCCACCCATCTCTGTCACTCTATGTGTGTGTGTGTGTCTGTCTGTCTTGCATTCACTCATTCTGTGTCTGTCTATCTTTCTCTCCCTCCCTCTCTCTGTCTCTCTATGTGTGTCTGTCGTCGTCGTCGTCCCTCCAGCCTCCTCAGCCCGCCCGCCGTGCTTGGTCGCTCGTTCGCTCGTTCAGGCTCCGTGGCTGGGTAGGAGCCGGGCCGCAGGGCTGGAGAGGAGGAGGAGGGAGGAAGGGGCAGCCCATTGGGCAGAGCACGCGGGAGAACGCAGGAGGATGGTGGGGGCTCTTCCTCCATACTCGTCGACGGAGGGACTCCTGGGCGCCGCTGGAGCAACCCTCCCTACGGCCGCCAGTTCCCTCCCCCGCCCGCGGAGCTTCCGCAGCCCCTGGAAGAAAACAAGTGGCCGGCATGCCAGCAGGGGAGGCTCCGTGGGGGGGAGGGAATTGGTGGCCGGTAGGGAGGGTTGCTCCAGCGGCGCCCAGGAGTCCCTCCGTCGACGAAGGTGGAGGAAGAGCCGCACTCCAACAGCGCGAACAGCCGCGCCTGCGTTCTCCCGCATGCTCTGCTCAGGGGGATGCCCCCTCCTCCTCCTCTCCAGCCCTGCGGCCCGGCTCCTACCCAGCCACGGACTGGCACCGAGAGGACCGACCCCTGAGGCACCCCACAAGTGAGAGGCCTTGAGGTCGACCTCTGCCCCCCCTGTCAATACAAATTGCGACCGACCGGAGAGGTAGGAGGAGAACCACCATAAAACGGTGCTCCTCACCCCCAACCCCTCCAGTCAGTGCAATAGGATACCATGGTTGATGGTATCAAAAGCCGCTGAGAGGTCTAATAGGACCAGGAAGGAGGAACAACCCCCATCTCTGGCCCTCCAGAGATCATCCACCAATGCGAACAATGCCGTCTCAGTGCTGTGACCGGGCCGGAAGCCGGACTGGCGTGGGTCCAGATAATCAATTTCCTCCAGATGACGTTGAAACTGTTGTGCCACCACACTCTCTACAACCTTCGCCAGAAAGTGAAGGTTGGAGACCGGACGGTAATTTACTAACAATGCTGGGTCCAGGGAAGGCTTCTTGAGGAAAGGCCTCACCACTGCCTCTTTCAAGACGGTAGGCAAGAACCCCTCACTCAAAAAAGCCCTCACTATTCCCTGGAAATAGTGAAACCTCCCAGGATGCCAGTACAAGCCAGGAGGAACACAGGTCCAATAAACATGTGGTGGCCCTCAGTCTCCTACGCAACCTGTCCATATCATCGGAAGTAACAGAGTCAAACTCCTCCCAGAATGGTGCCTCAAGACCCGCTTCCAACGCCTCCTCCGGACCACTGTCGGTGGAGACCAACTCGCTCGAATCTGAGCAATTTTGTCCTGCAGAAACTCTCCAAATTCCTCTGCTCTGCCCTGTAAAGGGGCTTCCCGCGGCCTCTGGTGAAGGAGGGAGCGGGTCACCCCAAGCAGGGCAGTTATCTGTGGATGCGATAAGAGTGGCACAATACCGACGTTTGGCCAGTCTTATCGCCACAATGTAAGTCCTCAAATGGGATCTTACCTGTGTTCGGTCAGATTCAGAGCGTGTGGATCTCCATCTCCTCTCTAGGCGTCTCTTGTGGCGCTTCATCACCCTCAGCTCCTCGGAGAACCAGGGAGCCAGGGTGGTTCGCTGCCGCAAGAGAGGCCGCAAAGGCGCAACCGGTCCAAGGCCCCAGTGGCCGCACTATTCCATGCAGCCACTAGGTCTTCCATCCGGGCGCGGGTCAGGTTCCATCAGGCGCCTGGGGCAGAACCATCTTGGGTGTTCCGGTTCCGCCTCCCCGCGGTGGGGTGTGGGGGTGGGAAAGTGAGTGATCTGACCATGACAGAGTTATGATGACAAAATCCCCGACTCCCAGATCACTCATCCACTGGCTGGAGATAAAAATGAGATCCAGTGTGTGTCCTCCCTCGTGTGTAGGGCCCTGAATTACTTGGGTCAGGTCCATGGCCGTCATGGAGGCCATGAACTCCCGAGCAACCTCGGAATTCAGGTAGTTGACTACCTGAACTCTTCTCGAACTGAATAAACTGTTTTGTTATGACTGGCCTGTGTCTATGAAGAGCTAACACTGGCGACGAGGTCTGGGGACCAAGACTAGTCTTCTAACTTCCCTGCCATCTGGGACACCCTGAACATTTCGGTTCGGCTAGTCTCGTGCGATACGACCTCACCATGACTACTATGCCGCCTTTCGCGCCGTTCGACGCCTCCAAAGAGCAATGGACCTCGTTCCTGGGCCACTTCGAATGCTTCCTGATTGCCAATGACTTCGGCGAATTGTCCCCCGCGAGGAAGCTGAGCTTATTCCTCGGGTGCGGGGGACCGGAGCTCTTTGCAACGGCGCGAACGATCCCCGCGCCTGCTGCCGTGCACGAAGTGCCCTGGGATGATCTTCTCATCCGCCTTCGAGCACACTACGCACCGGTGCCATCCTGCATAGCACATCGCTATGCCTTCCATCAGTGCGTCCAACAACCGACGCACTCCATCGCTGAATTCCTCCAAGTGCTCCGGGCCACCGCAATCCCCTGCAAATTCCCCGCCATCTTTTTGGAGGAATCTCTTCTCGAGCAGTTCATCTGCGGCATCCGCGATGTCCGCCTCAAACGTCGCCTGCTCGCAAAGACTGTCCTAACCTTAGAACAGGCCGTGGAGGAGGCCCGCACTGCCGAACTGTCGGAGATCTCAACCGCCGACATGGGACGCGCTCACCCTCCTCTCTTCCCCTTTCCAAAGAGCTGTCTAGTGGACGAACTCGCCCCCTTGGAAGATTTGGACGCTGAAGACCAGGTGGCCTGCCTGCGAGTGACTGGCCGCAAGGCCAACCGCCCTCCTGCCACCCAAACTGGTCACACTCCTTGCCTGGGCTGTGGAGGAGACCATCTGAGGCCTGAGTGCCCCTTCAGGGCCTCCGTGTGCCGCCGTTGCGGCCAAAAGGGCCACCTGGCAGCCGTTTGCCGAGCCACGACACCTGCCTCTGCTCCACCCGCCGCACCATCTTTGGCCAACCGGCCTCCTCAGCCTCGCCAAGCCGCGCCACAGAAGTGCGCGAATCATCACCCGCCTCAACCCACCGACTGCTTCGCCCTCTCGGAAGCGCCTCCAGCCGTATGCTACGATCTTTCGGACAGTACGCGACTTACGACAGTGGTTTGTCTGGAGGGGGTGGGGGTGACCATGGAAGTAGATTCTGGGTCTTCCAGGTCCCTTCTATCATGGGCTCAGCTCTCAAAGCTATGCACTACCCTAACTAAACAGGATCTCTCTCCTGCCCTGACAGTCCTTAAAGACTATCAGGGCTCCTCAATCCCCACAATGGGTTGTGCGGGTGGACTACGGCTCCTTCCATGGGTCTCTGCCCATTTTGGTGGTAGCCAGCCCCCTGGCCGCCATCGTCGGCCTTGACTGGTTTGCAGCTCTAGGGCTGTCAGTCCAGGGGGTGCACAATGTGCTGGCCGGCTCCCCAGTCAACGACGTGCTGAAGGATTTCAGCGACGTTTTTGATTGCTGGCTCGGCACCTATAGGGGCACCCCTGTCTCTCTAAACCTAGACCCTCAGGTTGCTCCCATCCGTCTAAAGGCCCGCCGTTCGCTCTGAAGCCCAAGGTCGAAGCGGAGTTGGATCGCTTAGTGGCGCAGGGCATGCTCGAGCCCGTCGACCAGGCAAAATGGGAGACCCCAATAGTGGTCCCCATTAAGCCCGACGGGTCCGTCCGCATATACGCCAACTACAAGTCCACGATCAACCGCAGGCTTCAGGCGAACCCATATCCAGTTCTGGTGGTGCAGGACCTGTTACACTCTTTGGGGCAGGGCTGCATCTTCACTAAACTGGATATGGCGCAGGCCTATCAACAGCTCCCAGTGGGTGACGAGGCTGCAGAGGCCCAGACCATCGTCACCCACCGAGGGGCTTTTCGTTGTCGCCGTTTACAATTTGGCATTTCCGTGGCCCCGGGGATCTTCCAGAGCCTCATGGAGCGCTTGCTCCATGGACTCCCTGGCGTCGTTCCATATTTTGACGATGTCCTGATAGCTGCTTCCAGCCTATCAGAACTCGCCAAAATATTGCGGAAGGTCCTCACGATTTTTAGGGGCGCGGGTTGAATTCCTGGGCTTCATGATTGATGCCCAGGGAATTCACCCCACCCCCTCCAAGGTCGAGGCAATCAGGAACGCCCCCACACCTGCCTCTAAAGCGGAGCTGCAGGCATTCCTCGGCCTTTTAAATTTTTACGCACCATTCATCCCCCATAAGGCATCGCTAGCCGAGCCGCTGCATCAGTTGCTCGACCGATCCATGGCCTGGGGCTGGGGCAGCCGCGAAGTGTATGCATTTGCAGCTGTCAAAGCTATGCTGACATCAGAGGCAGTCCTAGTGCAATATAATGACAGGCTCCCTCTGACGCTAGCATGTGATGCCTCACCCTATGGTCTAGGGGCTGTCCTGAGCCACGTCCTCCCCAATGGCTCAGAGGCCCCGATCGCTTTTTATTCCCGAACGATGTCTCCAATGGAGCGAAACTACAGCCAGATAGACAAGGAGGCTCTGGCTGTAGTGTCCAGGATTAAAAGGTTCCACACCTACCTATATGGGCGGACCTTTTCCATTGTCACAGACCACAAGCAACTCCTTGGGCTGTTGGCCGGTGACCGTCCAACCCCCCCCCCCATCCTATCCCCCAGGATGACCCGGTGGACGGAATTCTTAGCAGCGTATGATTATACGCTGCTTTACCGTCCTGGCAAGCAGATAGGGCATGCCGATGCCCTCAGCCGCTGCCTCCTCCCCGAGGTGGACCCAGCGCTGGTGCCGGCCCTATCTGTCTTGGCCGTGGCAGACTCTGGCCTGCCCTTGTCGTCTTCGGACGTGGCTGCCCAGACCCAGGCCAACCCTTTCCTCTCCCAGGTCTCCAGATGGGTGCTGCGTGGGTGGCCTTCGGGCAGCGTGGCCGAAGAGTTTCGGCCCTACAAGACATGCCAGATGGAGCTTTCGCTCCATTGTGGGTGCTTGTGCTGGGGGGACCGGGTCATCATTCCCCCCCCTTGCGACACCAGGTGCTTCAGTCGCTCCACAGGGAAAAGCCCCGCTGAGCTCTTGATGGGTCGACGCCTGTGGACCACCTTGGACAGACTGCACCCCAACTATGATGGGGTGCAGCAGAGCAACCTGGGGGTTCCCCCTCCCCGCCTCTTTAAAGTGGGGGACCTTATTTTTTATTTTATTCGATTTGTATCCCGCCCTTCTCCAAAAGGACCCAGTTTGGGTGAGGAATTTTTCCGGGGATCCGCGTTGGGTTCCCGCCTCCATCCTCAACCTAACTGGCCCCTGTTCCTATAGGGTCGGCCTACTCGATGGAACTGAATGGCGGCGCCACCTGGATCAACTGAGGCGCCGCCTGCCCGTACCGGCCTTCACCACATCAGGTTGTTGATTGGTTCCCCGCTTGACCTACCCATTGGCCACCGTTGGGCCACCTCAAACCACTCAAGCCGAGTTGCCGCAAAAGTTGCCAGAGGCCTTCCCAGATTCAGGCCTTCCCTTGTCAGACGCCCCCTTCCACCAATCACAAGGCACACCAGCTCAATCCGACATGGACTGGCGGGCCTCGCCAATCAAAGGCCCACCCTACCAAGCCACTGCCTCCCAACAGCCACAACACGCCTCCATCCCAGTCGACACGCCCCCTCGCTTGGACTTACCCGTTCCGCTGATTCCGTCTCTGCCGACTCCACCTCCGAGGGCAGGCCGCAGTGACGCATCCTGGAGCTCCACTCCCCATGGGGAGGAGCTTCCTCAGGAGCTACTTACCTCGTCGAGCTCTCCATCACAACTGAGGTGTTCTGGGTGGATCTGACACCGCCCCGCCTACTTGGCTGAATACGCATGCGCGGCCATTTGGACAGACTTTTGACTGACACGCATGCGCACTGACTGGGGGGAAAGGGGTGTTGAGTCCTCGACTTACGACCAACCGCAAAGTCTGGTAAACTCTGCATGACCTCTTCCATTTGTTATAATAGTAACAGCCAGTCGCGTCTGATTGGTTAAGACGCGACTGGCCGGAATTGGGTTATTGGCCTTGCTGATTGGTTCCCCGCTTGACAGCTCTTGTATAAATAGCTGTCAGGCGGGGAAGCCCCTGTCTACCGCACTTCTGTTACTTTGTAAATAGTTGACTACCTGAACTCTTCTCGAACCGAATAAACTGTTTTGTTATGAGTGGCCTGTGTCGGACTCACTGTCTATGAAGATCTAACACTAATCAATGTATAATTGATAAAAGTAAAGTGATATAATAATAACAATAATTAAAATAGAATCATTTATAATCAAGGATAACCCTGTTACAACAATAATACAATAGCACAGTTGGAAGGGACCTTGGAGGTCATCTAGTCCAACTCCCTGCCTAGGCAGGAAACCCTATACCATTTCAGAAAAATGGCTATCCAACATCTTCTTGAAGACTTGCAGTGTTGGGGCATTCACAACTTCTGGAGGCAACTTCTGTTCCACTGATTAATTGTTCTCACTGTCAGGAAATTTCTCCTCAGTTCTAAGTTGCTTCTCTCCTTGATTAGTTTCCACCCATTGCTTCTTGTCCTGCCCTCAGGTCCTTTGGAGAATAGTTTGACTCCCTCTTTTTTGGGGCAACCCCTGAGATACTGGAAGACTGCTATCATGTCTCCCCTGGTCCTTCTCTTCATTAAACTAGACATTCCCATTTCTTGCAACCATTCTTCATAGGTTTTAGACTCCAGTCCCCTAATCATCTTTGTTGCTCTTCTCTGCACTCTTCTAGAGTCTCCACATCTTTTCTACATCGTGGTGACCAAAACTGAATGCAGTATTCCAAGTGTGGCCTTACCAAGGCATTATAAAGTGGTATTAACACTTCACGTGATCTTGATTCTATCCCTCTGTTTATGCAGCCTAGAACTGTTGGCTTTTTTGGCAGCTGCTGCACACTGCTGGCTCATATTTAAATGGTTGTCCACTAGGACTCCAAGATCCCTTTCACAGTTACTGCTATTGAGCAAGGTACTACCTATACCGTACCTATGCATTTTGTTTTTCTTGCCTAAATGTAGAACCTTACTTTTTTCATCATTGAATTTCATTTTGTTAGATAGTGCCCAATTTCCAAGTTTGTCAAGATCCTTCTGTATCTTAAGCCTATCTTCTGGAGTGTTGGCTATTCCTGCCATCTTGGTGTCATCTGCAAATTTGATGAGTTCCCCATTTATCCCCTTATCCAAATCATTAATGAAGATGTTGAAGAATACTAGGCCTAAAACAGTAGGAGCCTTGCAGTACTCCGTTCTTCCATAAGCCTTTTAATGAAATCAGTCAGTTTAATACAAATGGCTGGAGACTTGATATTGTAGTTTGGGCCCAGGAGAATGAAAAAGAGGAAAAGAGGGGGTGGAAATTCCATTGCTTTTTCAGAAATTGCTTTGGACAATGTTCTGTGGCTGTTCTGACCCATGGAAAAGAAACCATTCCAGATATAATTAATAAAGGAGAATCAGAGTTCTTAATCTGACACATCCCAGTCTTTCCCAGCCTAGGACCCTCCAGATATGTTAGATTGTAATTCCCAAAATACACAGTCATCATTTCCCCAAATTTCCCACGCATCTGGAGAACATAATAAGTTTATGCAAGTGAATTATTATTCATCAAGTATAAGTACATATCTAAAATTAGACAAACTAATGTAGAGAAAAATACTCTATCAACTTTGGTCTTCTAGGCTGTCACTGAAAGTTGAAAAGCTGACAATTTGCTTAAGAGAGATATATTGCAGTATGATCTTTTAAATGTACTAGACATGATTCGGTTAGAGGAATCTATTTTTTTCATTGGCTTGATTGACAGAAATATATGTATAGGGATTTCATACTTCAGTGGGGCTGGAAAAAACGTATAATTTAGGCTTGACTATTCCCATTGTGTTGATTAAAGATATCATACTTAATAACAATCCTCTAATATATTCTCTTGTATCAGCCTTTTAAAACAGGGGTCCCCAACCTTTGCAACTTTAAGTCTGAAGGACTTCAGCTCCCAGAATTTGCTGGCTGGAGAAGTCTGGGAGCTGAAGTCCTTCAGACTTAAAGTTGCAAAGGTTGGGGACCCCTGTTTTAAAACTCCTGTTTTTTCTTTTTTTGTTGTTATTTTAGTTCTATAAAAAACGAACTCATTTATTTTTCTAAACGCATAAACACATGCATGAGAACATTACACGTAGTTTATGGGAATTCAAATCAATTTTATTCCATTCTAATCACATGATGAAGTGGTCAGGTTCAGCAAATATAATAATAGAAAATAATAGAAAAATCTGGAAGATAACAGAAGAATAACCAAATTGTAAAATAAAGACTTCTTCTTCTCCTTTTCTCTCTTTCTCTCTCCAGCAAACGAGAACCATGTGCAATCAATAAGATAGCTATTTTCCTTTCCTAAATTCCCACAATTTAATAATAAATAATATTTTGAATTATGTCAGAAACAAAATGGTAATTTAATCCCATGGATGACAGCCTGTTAATATTCTGGCATCTCAATTTTCGATCAGGTGACATTTCTAAAAAGGCTTCCAAGATAGTAGCTTCCATTTCAACTAACACAGGGGTCTGCAAAGTTGGCTCTTTGAAGACTGATGGACTTCAACTCCCAGAATTCCCCAGCCAGCCAGGCTGGCTGGGGAATTCTGGGAGTTGAAGTCCACCAGTCTTCAAAGAGCCAACTTTGCAGACCCCTGAACTAACACATTATTGTGATGCAAAGCTGGCTGGAGAAGTCTGGGAGCTGAAGTCCTTCAGACTTAAAGTTGCAAAGGTTGGAGACCCCTGTTCTATATGATATATTTTATGAGGATGGGTTTTCCCTTACACTGATCATTAGAAAATCATGTTAATATAGGAAAAGGATCTCCAATACACAGACAGACAGACACACACACACATAAATATAATCAAAGGCTTGATTTTGATTAATATTTATTGTACCATACTTTCGGTTTAAATCCAGGAAATCTGAATCAGGGTATAATTGAAAATAAAGCACTATCAGAAGTTCTCACCACTTTAAAAAGGGTTTCTTGCACTTTTTAACTAAATTCTTGACAGAATTGTCCTATGGATCCTTTGAAAAGAATTACTGATATAACCTATGAATTTTGTGAAAGAATTAATGGCAAAGAATTGATTGGCTGCATCTCAAACCGAGCTGACATACTTAATAGCAAAACTACATATTTGGGTGGGATAGTTTTATCACTATGTATCTTTTTATAGAGGTCTGATATCTTGTTATTCTCCACCTCAACAGCTGGTTTCACTCAAAGAAGATCTCTTCATAGGATAAAAGTGCACAAATACACTATAATTTTTGTGTCAGTGTGATGAATAACTATAACTTAAATTTTGAATTCCTTGGACTTTTAAAAAAACTTTCCATTATTTTGTTCTTATAATAATGTCAGAAGTGCAGTTTGTGTGTTTATCTGTTAATGGAATCAAGAGCTTTGGACGGTTTTTTCCCCATATCATCCATTCTTTTCTGATAATAATTTTTGACAAAAATGTTATGGGTACAGTGCCCTTGTAATTGACATACATAAAATTTCTGCATCTGAAACAGATGTGAAAAAATGTCTGTTGTACTTGTGTGGAACTGCTAGCTTCAAAATGTAAATATTATTATATAAATATCTTAGCAGTTCCTTGACAATTCGATCATACTTTTTATGGGAAAAGGGTGCTAAAAATTAAACTGAATTTTTAGCTGTAGATAATGATCACATTTATGCCCTTCTTTTTTTCAAATTAGTTTTCTTTGTGATATTTAACTGCTACTCTTAGACAATATATATATATATATATATATATATATATATATATATATATATATATATATATATATATATATATATATATGTATGTTAGATTTTTAAGGGATGATTAATAATTAATTAAGAGACCAGGATGGATCCATTTCGGGCTCCTTAGCCCTCCTCAGCTGGCCATACTTCCCTACAGGGATTTGAACCGGTGCTCTCCCGCACTTGAGGCATGTCCCTCTATGCCTTGAGCTAACCAGCTTCCCTGATTACATCATCCTTTATATATATATAAAATAAATAGCCATAGAATACAAGAAAGAATAAAAGGACAGGACAGTAAGAATAATTGTAATTCAGTCAACTTTAAAGAAGTAAAGTATTATGAAATACATCCATCTAATAAAATTCTGACTAATAATGAAGAAGATGTAGGAAAATATCCAAGGTTAGAGAAGACTAGGTACCAACATGGGTAACATAGATGCAGTACTGTTGTTTGAGTACATGCAAAGATGATCTTGATCAGAACAACTATGACATTTGCTTGTAAGTCACCACATTTGCCAATGTGGCCCTTCTATGTGAGATATAAAGGAGTTATAAAAATATTTCAATGCATGAGGAGGATCACATTTCAACTTTTGATAGTGGGAAAGTGATGTTTTTAATCTGTTTTGGGGGGTATCAAAACCCAAAACTCTCCACTTCTTCTGTCAGAGTGGTATCTAATCTTGTAGAGCAGAGGTTCCCAAACTTGGCAACTTTAAGACTTGTGGACTTCAACCAGAAATCTATGCTATGCTGGCTGGAGATTTCTGGGAGTTGAAGTCCACAAATCTTAAAGTTGCCAAGTTTGGGAACCTCTGTTGTAGACTATGTAGGAAGGAGATATAATCCACACTAGACAAATCCATGTCTACTTACCCCATCCTTTTAGCCAGAAACTTTTTCTTCAAACATTGGATCCTATTGTAATGGTACGTGGAATTACTTTGAAGACACGAAGGAGAGCTGCAGATGGGACAACCAGCTTGTAAAACATGTCTCAGCCATTAATAAACATCTCATAGCAGAATATCAAACTTCTAAAAAATGTAGGTTAGGGAAATTATTTTTCTACTTCTTATTGCTATTGCATATGCTAGTCTTGGAAAATGTATAGATCTATGTAATTTAACAGCACCCTTCATTCATCTATTCAAATTACCAAGGATTAAGTTATTAGCTGTTATATTATTGTAAGCATTTTATTGTAAACTAAAAATGAATGCTTATTCTTTGATTCAAGAAATGTAAAACAGGAATGATGACAGAATGGAAGCACCAGTCTCAAGGCTAAGTCTGACTGATTACCTACAGTATTTGCTGGCATAGTTATATGGGCTTCTCCAGTCTATGTGATATTATTATTTATAACGGTTTACAGTCTTTTTCTATAATCTTTTTGACAATCTATTGCCAAGCCTCTTAGTCTAGGAAACTGATCATCAATTATTTCATTCAGATTGCAGATTGAAATTCCAAACAGAGACGTTTCATTCTACTAGATCAGGGGTCTCCAACCTTTGCAACTTTAAGTCTGAAGGACTTCAGCTCTCAGACTTTTCCAGCCAGCTTTGCTTGGAGACCCCTGCCCTAAACAGTTGGAGACCCCTGCCCTAAACAGTAATCAGTAATAGCAACATGATCCAAATTGAACTGACTTGCTAAATTTGCTAGTTCAGGATACCATTTCAAACAGAGACCTGAAGTCCTTCAGACTTAAAGTTGCAAAGGTTGGAGACCCCTGTACTAGATGAATTTGAAGCAGAAGCCAGGTACTGTATCTCTAAATTAAAGAAAAGAAATATGATCCAAGAAAGTGGGAAAAATACAAATTGTTCACTGTCTCAAAATGTGAACTACAAGTTTGATTATTTCATAAGCATGGTTTTGCATTCCATTCTTCTCACATGTTTTCAACTTCCTAGGTATTAATTGCTATAAAAAAGCTTGGATAGGTGTATTATTAGTTATTTTGGCCATGAACAGTGGACTTATTTTTTTTTAATCTTAATCTATGTGATGAATTGTGACAGAGTGCACTTTATGTACTTCATACTCACTTGAATTTATTATTAGAGGCAACATAATGCAAACATAATTTTATCTGCTTCTCAAAAGGAAAAATAGAGTGAGTAGAATTTAAATTATTCAACTTTTGCTTATTTACAAATGCCAATCAGGGATAATACTTCATGCCTCTGCTGCAATAGATGTTGGCCCATGGGTTGCAATTAATTATTGTAATAAATATTTAAGTCTCTGAAAAGTCACTGATCTGTTCTTGCTTTTTTCTATTCACTTCCAACAATGTGTTTGTTTTTGTGGGGTGGTGATGTGGGTGCAATACAAACACGTATGCACACAATCACCCCCATCCTTCCTGTGATGTCTAGGGAAAGGCCTGGTATCTACTTCTTCCAGCTATGACAGATGCTTAAAACAACTTCATGCTATAGTACAGGGGTCTCCAACCTTTGCAACTTTAAGTCTGAAGGACTTCAGCTCCCAGACTTCTCCAGCCAGCTTTGCTGGGAGCTGAAGTCCTTCAGACTTAAAGTTGCAAAGGTTGGAGACCCCTGCTATAGTACACTCAGGTACTAACGCATTCAAAAATATTTTTTTAAATGTGGTATGAATTCTTTTTTCAAGTCGATGTGTTGCTGTAGCAAGAACAGGAGACTGTGGTACTGCCAAGACTGCAAATAGAAATTATCCAAAGTTATATTATGCTACAATTATTTTACGTTTTCAAAGTACAGTTCACATTACCATACTAGATGAAAATATGCAGTAATGCATGCAGACATTTCATTTAGATTTATTTGCTGGGAGGAAAGGTTTGGTAAATTATAACAACACTTTGGAAAAAATGACTATTCCACTTATTACTAAGTTACTAGTTGCCAGAACTAGAAGATTAATGTTGCCACATTTGTGAATGTGGTTTCAAAATTTTCTGAAAGAGAAAATATGTGTTTTGCATTACAGACTGTTCTTTACTTATGAACAGGTTACATTCCAAGGCGCAGTTCATAAGTTGATTTTGTGTGTAAGTCCAACCAATTATAAAAACATGCACAGTACGGATCTTACCTTACACATGTGGTGCTTATGCATTATTCAAAACATATTGTAATTCAGAGTCAGAATACAAAGGAAGAATACTTCAAACTATAACTAAAAGATTAGTGAACAGCAGGACAGGATTGCATCCTAAATGGTACTTTCCAATGTGTGACTATGCTGACAAGCATATGTATGCAGCACACAGAAAAGTAACCCTTTCATGACTTTTAGGACCTGCTAGGTTGGGATTGCAAATAGGTTTGTTTGCTTCAGCGAAAGCTTTAAACTTGAACATTTGTAAGCAGAGGACTGTCTGTATTTCAACTTTGGTTTTGTATCTTAGTTCAAGGATATAAAACCATGCATACAAACTTTCAAATTACACATTTTCACTGTACGAACTGATCTAGGGCAACGTTACTAGAAATACAAATGTGGCAACATTAATTTTTATTGCCGCCTTTCATCTGAGTGCAACATATAATTATTCCCAAATTATTTCTGTTTTCATGTGCAGCAATCAGATTGATACCATTTGCTTTATCATTCATAATTAAATGACCTCATTCTTCAGCATTCATCCATGAGGTCCATGAAATCAAAACCACCATGATTTAATCCTATTGTATCCTTTTCCTTCATCTTAGTTTCACATATAAAATTTACTTATTTTCATTTTGTTCATTGACTCATACTATTTACCACTTACACTTCTAACATTCCAATTATAATGGTTATATGTCATGATCTTCATATGGATGCCTAACATACGGACCTCATCATATTCTGTGACTTCTGCCACCCATTATAACTTTAATCAATCAAGGCTTTCACATAATACTTATGTAGTAAAGTAGAAAAAAGTAGACTAGGTTACCAACCTTAGCTGTAACCTGTGCCACATGTAATATTCCTCTCTAATGGTAACAATATTATTTGTCCATATCATATCATGGTTATGAAAAACTTGATAAGACTGTATAATATCTATGCCTTAAAAACACTCTTCTTGAAATTCCATCTGCATATGGCCTTATAATTTTTCACATGCTGCCATAATATTCATTCTTGGATATTTCAGCAAGCTAACATTAATAGCATAGCCTTTATTGTCATTGTACCTCATGTATAGAACAAAATTGGTTAATAGCTGTTCTGACTCCCTCCCGACACAAGACAAATGACTAGACTGGCTGCTATTTGGCAGCTTGCCTGAATTAACATTGACTAGAAGATAACACGATCCAAACTCTCCAACTCTGAAAAACTCTCTGACTGAAATAACCTCTCTGCGTTGTTTAATAATAATAATAATAATAATAATAATAATAATAATAATAATAATAATAATAATAATAATAATAATAATAATAATAATAATAATAATAATAATAATAATAATAAATAATTTATTTTGTATACCGCATCCTCTCCCCAAGGGGACTCGGAGCGGTGCACAGGGAAAAAAATTAAAATACTATAAAAAATACATACATAGAATAAATACAGTGAATAAAAACGAATTAAATTAGAATTATCCCTGCGCTAAAATCCCCAAGTTATAGCACTAAAATTCCCTAACACCCCAAAGGTAGAGACTAACCTAGGCCGGCCAAGCATAAAAAGTATGTTTTGAGTTTTTGACGGAAGGAGCGGAGGTCCGTAGTTGTTCTGATGTCGGGGGGAAGGTCGTTCCAGAGGGCTGGGCCCGCCACAGAGAAGGCCCTTCCCCTGGGCGTCGCCCGCTGACAAAGTCTCTCTGTGGGAGCGAATCGGCCGTGAGGATGTGTTGGGCAGGATCCGATCCCGCAGATAGCTAGGTCCCGTGCCATGGAGCGCTTTAAAGATGACAACTAGCACCTTGAAGCGCACCCGAAAGATGACAGGCAGCCAGTGCAGCTCACGCAAGAGTGGTGTTATATGGGTGAACCTAGAGGTCCCCATTTTTACTCGCGCGGCTGCATTCTGGACCAGCTGAAGTCTTCGGGTGCACCTCAGGGTGAGCCCCATGTAGAGAGAGTTACAATAGTCCAGTCGGGATGTCACGAGGGCATGAGTGACTGTGCAAAGGGCATCCCGATCCAATAAGGGGCGCAACTGGCGTACCAGGCGAACCTGGTAAAACGCCCTCCTGGCCACGGCTGTCACTTGATCTTCCATGGACAGCCGGGTATCCAGGAGGACACCCAAGTTGCGCACCCCATCCACAGGGGTAAGGTGTTCGCCCCCTATGGCCAGTGATGGAGTCAACTGGTTGAATCGGGCGGCCGGAAACCACAGCCACTCGGTCTTGGACGGGTTGAGTCTGAGTCTGTTACTTCCCATCCAGGCCCGCACGGCTTCCAGGCACTGGCACATCACCGCTACGGCATCGTTGGGGTGGTTTGGGGTAGATATATACAACTGCGTGTCGTCAGCGTAGAAGTGGCACTCTACCCCAAAACCACGGATGATCTCACCCAGCGGCTTCATATATGTGTTGAACAGGAGAGGCAAGAGGACCGACCCCTGAGGCACCCCACATGTGAGGGGTCTCGAGGTCGACCTCTGCTCTCCTGCCAACACAAATTGCGATCGACCGGAGAGGTAGGAGGAGAACCACCGTAAAACGGTGCCTCGCACCCCCAACCCCCCCAGCCGATGCAATAGGATACCATGGTCGATGGTATCGAAAGCCGCTGAGAGGTCTAATAGGACCAGGATGGAGGAACAATCTCTGGCCCTCCAGAGATCATCTACCAACGTGACCAATGCCGTCTCGGTGCTATGCCCAGGCCAGAAGCCGGACTGGCGCGGGTCTAGATAATCAACTTCCTCCAGGTGACGGGGAAACTGTTGTGCCACCACACTCTCTACAATCTTCGCCAGGAAGGGAAGGTTGGAGACGGGACGATAGTTGACTAATAAAGCTGGGTCCAGAGAGGGCTTCTTCAGGAGGGGCCTCACCATGGCCTCTTTAAGGGAGGCAGGCAAGAAACCCTCACTCAGAGAAGCGTTGACAACCTCCTGGAGCCAGCCTCGTGTCACCTCCCAGGATGCCAGTACAAGCCAGGAAGGACACGGGTCCAATAAACATGTGGTGGCTCGCAGTCGCCCACGTAACCTGTCCATATCCTCGGAAGTAACAGAGTCAAACTCCTCCCAACCAAGATCCGCCTCGTGCAATCCCACTGGGCCATCAATGGAGACTAGCTCGTTCTGTATCTGAGCGATTTTCTCCTGCAGATAAATCCCAAATTCCTCTGCTCTACCCTGTAATGGGGTTTCCCGCACCCTCTGTTGTAGGAGGGAGCGGGTCACCCTAAACAGGGCGGCAGGGCGGTTATCTGCGGATGCTATGAGAGTGGCACAATGATGGCGTTTGGCCACTCTCAGCGCCACAATGTAAGTCCGTAAATGGGCTCTTACCTGTGTCCGGTCAGATTCAGATCGAGTAGACCTCCATCTTCTCTCTAGGCATCTCTTGTGGCGTTTCATCACCCTTAGCTCCTCGGTGAACCAAGGAGCCAGGGTGGCTCGCCGCCGCAAGAGAGGCCGCAAGGGCGCGACCCGATCCAAGGCTCCCGTGGCCACAGTATTCCATGCGGCCACGAGGTCCTCCATCGGGGCGCGGGTCAGGGGTACAGGAAGTGGCCCAAGCGCCGCCTGGAACCCATCGGGGTCCATCAGGTGCCTGGGGCGGAACCAAATAGGTGACTCAGGTTCCGCCTCCCCGCGGTGGGGAGTAGCGGTTGGAAAGTCGAGCCGGAGAAGTGAGTGGTCTGACCATGACAAGGGCATGATGACTATATCCCCTATACCCAGATCACTCTTCCATTGGCCAGAGACAAAGATCAGATCCGGTGTATGTCCACTCTCATGGGTGGGGCCTTGAATTAACTGGGTCAGGTCCATGGCCGTCATGGAAGCCATGAACTTTCCTGCAAACCTTTCGATGTACCGAGGATTTCCTTTAAAGCCTCTTGGGAGGGGCCAGTCAATTAGGCAGCTGCTACTGATATGTCCGACTGCATCATTCTGCTAATTGCCATTGCCTCCTCTCAATCCTTCTTAGCCTGACATCAGGGACAAACTGGGCTTCCTCCTCACCACTACACCAAGCCCCAGGTGCCTCCTGATGCCTAGCCGGGCTCTCTGCTCTCTCACTCTCGGCCTCCTCCTCTAGAGCAGACTCATAGGACTCCTCACTAGAGGAATCCATCAGCAGCTCATCCTGAGCTGGCTGGGCCACAACAATAGCTGAGCTAGTCATTGAACAGTTCTTTCTAGGTCCTTTCACACTCTACTGTTGACTTCTTACTTTAAAAATCACTGTAGCAAATCATTTTCAGTGGGAGTTATTGCACATGCATATGCTGCTTATAACAGCAGGTAATGATCGTCATATATATCTTTGAATAGCAGGAACACACAGTGCTGCTTACAAGAACTGCTGTGTATTTCCCATATTAATCTCACTTTGGCCATAATGATTGCCCCAGTGACTGACCTTTCTGAGTCAACTGCTATCTAGTCAACAGCAAAAAAAATAGATATAGCACTGTTAAGTCCTCAGGTCTACGACCGAGCCAGCAAGTCTGGTAAACTCTGAGTCACCGCATTCCAGAACGGAGCCGGCAGCTGCGTCTGATTTGGCTAAGACGCAGCTGGCCGGATTCTGTCTAGAAAATAGATACAATGTTGCAGCTTGCTTGCTAAAAGGTTCCCCGCCTTAAAGCTATATATAAGCAGCTGTCAGACAGGGAAACCTTGCCAGTAATGATCCTAGTGTATTGTAAATAGTTGTGAATAAACGTTCCTGTTGTTTGACCATGCCTGAGTCGGAATCCTTTGTCTAATCCAACAAGCACTCCAGAGGATGCATTTCATAATGCCTAAGTGAATTTAGTGAACGCAATTTGAAATATGCAGATGGATCAAATGTCCTAGTACTACAGACAGTGTTTTATGTACCTTTGCCTTTGCAATGTATATTGTGTAGATAAAATGAACTATGACATTTTTACAGCTGCAAAGTAATTCTGTTAAAAATTCTAGCTAAAAACTTTTAATGAACAGTTCTATGGCTGGCCCAAAGAGGCTGTTTTTACCTTACTATGGAAAAGCCACAGGAATGAGTGCTGGGATAATACAGGTAGTCTTCAACTTACAACGCTTCATTTAGCAATGGTTTGAAGTTACAAAAGCGCTGAAAAAAGTGATCTATGACTATTTTCACACTTACGACCATTGCAGCATTTCTGTGGCCACGTGATCGAAATTCAGATACTTGGCAATTGACTCATATTCATGATTGTTGTAGTGTCTTAGGGTAATGTGATCAGCCTCTGCAACCTTCTGGCAGGTTGTTACTAACTTAACAACTCAGTGATTCATTTAACAACTGTGGCAAGAAAATTCGTACAATGGGGGAAAATTCACTTAACAAATGTTTCATTTATTAACAGAAATGATGGGCTCAATAGTCATTTGTCTGAAATGGTATAGGGTTTCCTGCCTAGGCAGGGAGTTGGACTAGATGACCTCCAAGGTCCCTTCCAACTCTGCTATTGTATAGTATTGTATTATAATTGTTGTAGTAAGTCGAAGACTATCTTGTATAGTGGCAAAGATTACAGTATATCTTGCTTTATTATTTATTTTATTTATTTATTTTATTGGATTTATCAACTGCCCCCTCTCCCCGAAGTGACTCAGGGCGGTGCACAGGAAATTAAAAAACATATAAATATAACAATTATAAATATTTAAAACCACATTAAATAACTATCGCCCTGTGCTAAAATTTAACTCATTAAAACTATTCCCCTTAAAATCCCGATTAAACAATTTATCTCCCAGGCTACAGGCTAGGTGCGGTAGGTTAGGCCAGACCATAAAGGCATTATGCAGGCATTATGCAGGCTACAAATTTCATTTACATTTTACAGTATGCAAATGAAACAAATAATAATCTAAGTCATGGTCATTATTGAGGCCTGCCTTACAAAAGTCATAAGACGCCAAGAAAAATCATGCTGAACACTATGAATAATCGTATATGTTGAATACTTTTAACACACAGCCCTTGTTGTTATCATCATTGTATAAATGCATAATGTTTATTTTTCCATTGAAACTGATTTCAAGGCACTCATTTGGGCATGTTGCAATCCTATACTCCCACTAGCAAGACACTGTCACAATAGGACAGATTGGTTGAAGCCATATTATCTGCTGCATTTTGCCATCCGCACTCATGATCTGTTTGAATCACAATTTATACATAAGCTTTATCAGAATGTCCTTCTATCCAACTTCATTTCTCATGATAACAACAATGTGTATCTCTCGGAGATCGTTTCCGGCTTCGGACGCGACGGACGCGGATCTTCGCGTCCGCCGCTGTGTTGCCTCAGCTGCGCCCTTGGGCGCGGGGGGACGAGGTTTAAAATCCCCCCCCACACGGGTGGCTTGCGGAGAGGGCCCCCATCTCGACGGCGGTCGGGGGGCCGCTCCTGCTTCACCCTAGGGGCTGGGGAACTTTCGCGGGGGAAGTTTCCCCTTCGCTGAAGACGCTGGAACATGGAGGATGTAAGAAGGAGCTGAAACTCCGGGCTGTATGGCTGCGCCGAGGCTTCGGATTATAAAAATAATGGTATGTGCCTTATTTGGACTTTTTTTTTTTACATTCAATCTGATGGAAAGAGAAGATAGGGGGGAGTTGGAAACAACCCCCCTGGAACAAAGCGGCATTGCATAAAGAGTCCTGCGCTGCGGAGAGAGTGAAAGTGACTTCCGTCGGATTTATTGAAAAAGGAAGTTTCTCCTTAACTAAGGGATTTGCTGTTAAACAATGTATCCGGAGCCTTGCTACATTTTAAACTGACTGTTTCTACTTTCTCTTTCTCTACCCTGCTGGCAAGGCGGAAAGATGGCGTTCTCTTTGTTCTCAGGATGGAACTTTTGAAAATAAGCATTCCTCTATTTTAACAGAACTAGACTAATTTTAAAATATATAAGAAAAGGACCTGCTCTGGTGTCTTTTGGTGTTTTCTCCCTTTGTGAAACTTTCTGTTTTGCTTGGAAAATTTTTCTTTTTTTCCCTTTTCTCTCTCTGGACATTGTAAACTCAATTTGAACTCCAGCTGCTTTTGTCTCGGACTTCACAGACTGCCTGCCCAACAGCGCCATTTTTTTTCTTCCCTTTCTTCCTCTCTACGCAATAATACCTAAAACTTTAATTATGGCATCGAGGAAACCCCCATCTGGGAAACCAAGTTCTGCTCCAGCATCTACAAGACCCAGTCCATCCTCACAACCAAAGATTTCAGCAATGTTACAGAAGGAAACAGAGGTAGAGGATCCTAAGTCACCAAGCCCTCAGCCATTAAATGTAGAGGAGATGTTTCAAAGAATAATGAATGAAATGCAACAAATCCGGAAAGACAATTTAAGCACAAGATTGGAATTATTGGAGGCGCAAAGAGAAATAACAAATAATAAACAAAAAATTGTGGGGCTGGAAGGAGGGGTGGTTGAGGTGAAGGAAGAGATAAAAGACTTTAAGAAAGAACTTACAGATATTACTGGTCAAATGTCTAAAATTGATTTTCAACGCATGTCTTTTTTTTAAAGATTCCAGAATGTTCCTGAATTACCCAATGAGAATCTGAGAGAGCTGATGGCTACTATGTTAGCGGATTATATTAAGAAAGATAAGGAATTTATTTGGGGGAACATTGATTTGATTTATAGAATTAACTCAGCATTTGCCAGAATAAATGAGGCACCCAGAGAGATACATATTAAATTTATAAGAAGGTCAATGAGCGAGGAGATACTGAGAGCGCAGAGAGGGGGCCCTTTGATGTATCAGCAAAACGAGGTGGCCATATTGAAGCAGATCCCAAAGAAAATAAGAGATATAAGAAGGAATTATTCCTTCTTAACTAAAAAATTATTCAAAAAGGGGGTGTGGTTCAAGTGGTTGATGCCGGAAGGGATGCTGGTATTCTGGGAGGGAGGAAGAGTTAGAATTAAAACAGTTGAAGAGGCGCATAATTTTTTTGAAAAACATTCCTCAATCCTGGATGCCGATGAGATGGGAATGGGAGGAGCTACGGGTCCGCCTGCTGGTGGGGGGAGGAGGAAGAGACTATAGCAAAGAGGCTCAGATCGCAAAAATAATTTGTTATTTTATTTTTTTAGTAATTCCTGTATGAATGACAATAGTTTAAAGTAATTGAATGTATAAAATAATATGAAAATTTATGATTTTAAAATGTATGTACCCCTTCCCCTTGATAATTTCTTTTTAATTGAATATGTATGAAGATTTGGAGGCGGTCATCAGATCCGATGTAGAAGCTCCAAATATTATTCATTACCTTATTTACCCCTTTACCCAACATAAATTGTTAAAACCAATAAAACTTTTTCAAAAGAACAATGTGTATCTCTCTTGTGAAATATGATTGTTTGCCATTTTATGGGACCATTTTTAATTATTCTCTTTTATCCTGTACTAAAATTCCTTCCTATATCTGGAGAACTATTATTCTCCCAAAATAGTGAAAAGGACAAAGTGCCTATATGAGGAACATATATACATAAACTTAAACTTAGTGACAAATTTAAGGAAGGGTCTGTTACTTTTAAACTTGCCCAGAACAGGCATAAAACACAGAATTGTGCTTCAATTCCTGCTGAAGCCAGACTAAAACAGCCATTGAAACCTACACAGCTTCAAAGGAAACACAGCAGGATAAGGATGTTACAATCCTTCATGTTGGTGGAGAGAATAGAACCTGAGTTTCTATATTAGTACTCCAACAACTTTACTGCCATACCACTCCGGTTCTCTATTATTACGCACAATGAGTTTGTAACAAAAAGAGAAATAAGAGAAGAACCATTTAATTTTACACTGAATTTATAACATTTGATCAAGTGATTCTTCTCTTAGACATGATTACCTATTTAATTTATAGATATTATGTAAAAGTTCATTAGAAGATTTAAATTGTCAGAAAGTCTATATGTAGTGTAGAAAAAAATTCCTAACATAGAAATAGTAAATTCTTCCCAGTTTTAATGAACTGGATATTTTCTATTTTGAGAGAGTTTCTGCACAAGAACTTCTATTGTCTTACAAGGAAGGAATTACTGTAAAACAAATTCAGGCAGTGATAAATAAATGCCCACAGGAACAAGCCATGGGTTACAAAGTAAATCACTTGCAAAATTGCAGAATAAGCAGTCATGAGTAAAAGATATAGAAGTATCCATATGTGAGTGTGTAACTTTTAAAAGCATCACCTCTTTCAATTTTCCTTGCTTATAAGCTATTACTAAAGACTTCATTAATCACATAATTATGGTTTATACTGCCAAACTCTACTTTGGAAGTTTACATCTCTATACAATTATTCCTTAAGAAATATTCATTAACATAGTGGGGTAACTAATATGCTGGAAGACTTGACCTTTGCACTTGTGAACAGCTAAATAATCTGACAGTTCAACAGTGCTTCCCTGACATTATGGGAGTGGTCTTAAAGAATTTCTGGGAAAATTCTTGATAAGCTTTTCATTACAGTCAAGATTCAGGAATATAATTTTAAATTACAATTCTTATGCAACAAAATTGAAATCTTGTTATATAAAAAGTTGAACCGCATGTCATAAAAGTACAATCAATTATTATTATTATTTGGTAATTTACACATGTGGACATAGTGCTTCTATGATAAATTGTTTTAACCTTCAGTTGGTCTTCCAACTATAACATGTTTCAACTGCCAGCTAGTCTTGCAAGATTTTTAATGTAACAAAATTGCTGAAATTAGTATTTAGTGAATAGACACCGGAATCTTTTCCCCACCCATGATAAACAAATATGTACAAAAATAATCTGAGTACAATTAATACTTTGGGTCATTTGACATCTTCAAAATCTAGATAATTATAAAAGTAAGCATGAATTTGTAAGAACTATATCTTATTTTGCAGTCATTAACTTAATTTTCAAGTTTTGAGAGTACTATAGATATGGTATATTTTAACTTCAAAAAAATGGTCAAACTGCTTGTGATTTGTAATTTGCTTGTTCTGAGAAATATTATAATTAAACAGATAAAGAATTGATTCAAAGACTGCAAAGAATACCCAATAGTAGTATCTTGTCAAAAGGAGAAGTATTTGACTAGTTAATTACAGGGAAACAAAAATCAAATGCAGAATTAAAGGATGCCTGTACTTGTGAAAAGTATCATTATCTTGGAGTATAAGCAATGTGATATGGCTGCAAAAAAAATGCAAATGCAAGTTTAAGCTGTACCAGCAGACGTAGTTTCAAGGACTAGTAATTCCACTTTATTTTATATTAATAATAGCCTACCTGCAATATTGAGATAAGTTTTGGCAATTGGCCTTTCAGAGTGAGTGTATGAAAACTGGGAGAACTAATACATTTAGTTCTAACTAAACTAAAGATGATAAATGAGGAGTTATGATTACACTCTGTAAGGATGTCATGTAGAAGAAAACCACTACCTATATTCTTTTATATTCTTTTATATTATATGTGAGTAATGTATTTCTGTTACAGAAAGATACCTTACAGTTGAATGTTAGGAAAAGCTTCCTAATAATAAGAACAGTGTGAGAAATAGTGCAGTCTCCTTCACTGAATGAAGAATATTAGAATGGGAAATTTTACTAAATAGCAGTTGTGCCACTCAGTGTCTCGTAACTTATTTTTCACAATTCCCTAGACATGTGTAAGGTCTGAAATAAAGAAGCCAAAATGGGTTGTGTGAGAGAAGTGTAGGAGGCGGTCTGGTTCAGTACTCCTTCTTATATGATCCCGTTTCAAGACCTCTCTCTCTCTCTCTCTCCTCCCATCCCATCCTCTTCTTCTTGCTTGAACTCCTGAAATAGTCTACTCTCCCACTATAGTGAATATATTTGCATAATTGAAAAAATACTTTTTAAATGTCTTGGAAAAAGTATGTTTTCTAAAATACAATTTATTTTAACCATGTGTTCAAGGAACAGATGTTTAGTGCACTTTCACTAAATTAATGAAGAAACGCTGCACACAATTATTTAGAGAAGGTCTTCTGTTCACTTACTGAATCTGCTCAGTTAATTGTTATTAAATGATTAGTGAGAAAGATAACTTCCCTAGTAAAATCATTCCTTATTGAAAGAACTGCAGAAAGTGCTACTGTTGATCTCAGAGGTTTAGTGTTGAGGTCTCCTAAGAGACCAATAGATAACATCTGAACGTTTGTTTGGAGTAGAAACAAACTGAAGTCACTCTTCAAGACAACAAACTGTATGCTGCATTCTCTGACCCTTAAAGGTTAGAGTTGAGGAATTTTCTGATGGAATTCTGTTTGGGCTAACTTTTTTTTTTTTTACAAACATATCTTGGGAATAGCCAGAGAAAATATAGGGCTATTTTCAAGACTTGTAAAGCTTTATTATCTTTCTAAGGTAGTTAGAGACCTGAAGTTCCGTGACAGCTTCATTAAATGGAATGATGGTTTTCTTTTTGTATTTCTCTGAAAATTAACAATATTAGTTTTATTTATGAAAGTTCAAATTCTAGTGCGTTCAGAAAATGTAACTGAAACTGTTTTTGACAAGATATTCTAGAGTTGCTTACTGCAGGTTGCAGTAATTTCTTTGAATTAATAAGGATGTTTCAGGACACCTGCTTCTTTTCTATTAAGTACGTTATTAGGAAAATGTAAGTGTATATGGATACACATGTGATAATGAAACAATTATTGATATAGTTGTTTCTTAGGAACATGAATAAAGAGGCATAGAAGAACAGCTACTCTCTCACACTCTCTGCTCTAGGACAATCTCAATTTAGACAATATGTGCTCATTGTACTATGCATAGCACAGCAATAAGGAATAGCAGCCAACTGTCAGTTAAGTATAGATTGTATAAGTATAGAAGATCTATGTTTACTAGAGCTTTTAAAATAAAAATAGCACTGTCTGTTACTCTATCTTACAGGACTGGAATCAATCTTGCAAGTCTACCTATAAAGCAAAAGCTTCCTACTAGAAAACAGTAATTAAGAGCACTAAGCACAGTTGTCTTATTTGCATTCATCAAGGGTGCACTATAATAACAGAATACAGTACAGGTAGTAATCGACTTACTACAGTTCCTTGCTGTTCAAAGTTACAACAGTACTGAAAAAAATGACTTATTGACCCTTTTTCAGAGTTATGACTTTTGCAACATTCCCATGATCATGTGGTTAATATTCAGATGCTTGGCAACTGGTTCATATTTATGACAATTGCAGTGTCCCAGGGGCATGTGATCCACTTTTTGTGACCCTTTGACAAGCAAAGTCAATGAAGTAGCCAGATTCACCTAACAACCAGGTTAATAACTTATCAACCACAGTGATTCACTTAACAACTGAGGACAAATGGAACAAAAAACACTTAACAAATGTCTCACTAACAACAGAAATGTTGGGCTCAGTTGTGATAGTAAGTAGAGGACTATCTGTAGCAGCTCTGGTAATAGCTTGACATCTATATACACACAGATGTCTTTTTAAATATTCCCATTTGCTGCTTATACGTTATGCAATGTACAGGGGTGGATTCCTGCCAGTTCTAAGCTCTTCTATAGAAGAAGTTCCATAAATCTACAGGGCCATTTAGAACCGGTTCCAGCTCCCTCCCCCCGCCCGTCCGCACATCATCAAGAGGAAGAGCGAGAGGAGGAATTCTGGGAGTGGAAGTCCACAAGTCTTAAAGCTGTCAAGATTGAACACACCTGGGTTATTTTTTTCTAAAGGGTAAGGAGTGCAAGGGTCTTGTAACTTGACAGCTTTAAGACTTGCATGCTTCAAATGCCAGAGTTTCTGAGCCAACATTTTGGTTGCTAAGCAAGAGCGTTGTTAAGTGAGTTTCACCACATTCTACAAGTTGGCCACGCCCACCCAGGTACATGACTGCCAAGCCACTCCCACCCAGTCACATGGCCAGCAAGCCACTCCCACAGAGCAGACCATACCTACAGAAGAGGTTCTAAAAAATTTTGAAACCCACCACTGGCAATGTATAATGACAATATATATTATTCAACATAAACTGACAGGTGTTGGGGAGAACAATGAAATTTTATTGTCAATCCTATTGGTAAAACAAAGGATAAGATAAAATAGCCTAAAATGGCTTCTAAAACAGCTTTAAAAATGAAGGTTACTTCCTATTTATTTATATCTCACCTTTATTATTTTTACAAATAACAAGGCAGTGAACATATCCAACACACCTTCTTCCTCCTATTTTCCCCACAGCAAGACCTCTATTATGTGTAAATTGATAGAGAGTGACTGTCCCCAAGTCATCCAGTTGGCTCTCATAGTTAAGGTGGGACATGAACTCACAGTCTCCCTCTCTCTTGCCCTTAACCACTAGATTAATACATTTTTATTTATTCATTTGTCTCTTCCAAAAGCCAAGATTTTAGTAAATACTGAAACTTCCAGATAGTTATAGTCTTCCAGGTAATTATAATAAAATACCATAAAATAAATATGGAATTGTAATCATCTAAGTTTCCACCTGAAACAACAATACATACTACTTTAAAGTTTTGGAATGGTTTTTAGCCCAAGCATTGTGAGGGCACAGATGCCCACCAAGTGAGGAATCTATGATATTGGCATTTAATATGATCTTGAAGTTTTGGCTCATTCATTCATTTCAGAATTTAAGAATAATTTGCATACTGTTCTTTTCAGCAGTTATGTACAGTTGGAAGAAGGCTTGCATATGTATTTTTATTCACAAAACCAATTTTTTAAAAAAATTAAGCTGGGATCTGACTGGAAGTTCTTCAGCTGGACAGATGAAGGAGGTATGAACTCTGAAGAGCCTCACATGAACTCTGTCTGACAAACCAATGCCAAGATCCTTTTTGGATCAGAACTTCCCGGGGGGGGGGGTGAAGAAGGGGCAGCGTCTCTTCATAGCAGAGGGAGTGCAACAGGTCCCTCATAGGTTAGACATTTGCTCCCTGAATTGTTGGTGGGGAGGCAGCATGGCAACATGGCTGCACAAGAAGCTGGCTCCAGGCCAAAGCAGCTGAACAGGAGCAGGCAGGAGATAGGATAAAAAGCCTGGTAAGAAGATATAATTAACCCACGGTCATAAATGAGAATTTGGAAAAGGCAAAGAACCTTGAGAGTGTAAATAATATTGATGGACAGATCGAGATTTTGGCAGAAAGAAAGAAAGAAAGAAAGAAAGAAAGAAAGAAAGAAAGAAAGAAAGAAAGAAAGAAAGAAAGAAAGAAAGAAAGAAAGAAAGAAAGAAAGGGGAAATGGAGGGTTGGATCACTAGCCCTAAAGAGAGCCATTTGCTTGAAACAATTTGAAGACAGAAAGGAGAAAGCAGAGAAGTGACAAACCCATTCAAACACAAACTCTAAATTTGGATTTGGATTTGAAAAGGTTGTGCCTTTAAAAGAGATTAGGAGAGTGAAATGGAAACCAAAACATACCAAGGAGATTTGCTTCGTTCAAGTTTCTTCTTGTTAACAGAACTCTGGGTTCACTCTTGTCCCTTAACCAGTGTTTGCAAATAAATGCGGAATAGTGTAATTCACCGGACAGTAAAGAGATACGTTGCTGTAACCACAAACATTGAACAGTAAGGATTGTTATTTAAAGATAATTAAGGGTAAGCTAAGTCAACATATGGAAAAATGGAGATGGAACATGATATATACTTATAATGGAAAATTATTGAGATTATAAAGACAGAACTACAAATTTGGGGCGTGTAAGGATGCATATGTATATAAATATAATGATGAGAATAGTTGGGAATCGTAACCAGGTCTACATCTCAGCCAAAAATAGGCTGGAGAGGCGGGGTTTAAGAATACAATTACTATATATGTATACTTTTTTTCTTTTAAAAAAGGAGGAGGAAGATATATGTTAAAATTAAATATGTATATTGAAATGGAATTATAAATACCATCAACCTAAAATAGAGCTTGCTCAGAAGCTGAAATACACCAAGTGAATGAGATGAAGAGTGGGAGGTAGAGGAGAGAGGTAAGGGAGGAAGAGAGAGATAGGAGAGAGGGCTGGGAGGGGGAAGAGGAGGAGAGAAAGAAGGAGTGGAAAGGGGAGAGTGGAGAAAGAGAGAGGAAGGGGAAGTAGAGAAGGGAAGGACGACAGATGGAAGAAAGGAGGTAGGGAGGGGGAGGAGAGAGGGAGAAGAATGTGATGGATAGGGTACAAATACATTGGATGGAGAGCAGAAGACCCAATACTTGTTTTTGGGAGTTGATGGTAAGACAATTGATGTAAACATTTCACAATATAATATGATGTTGGTTGTGTAATAGTATACATGTGGTTATTTGTTATGAACTGTTATGCTCTCCTTCGGCTCGACTTTCCGATCGCCGCACCTCACCACGGGGAGGCGGAACCGGACATTCCTATATGGTTCCGCCCCAGGCTCCTGATGGACCCGATAAGGTTCCAAAGGGAGCTTGGGCCAATTCCTGTGGACTTGCCCCGCGACTCGACTGAGGACCTAGTGGCCGCATGGTTAAGTGCGGCCACGAGGGCCTTGGACCGAGTCGCACCCTTGCGGCCTCTCTTGCGGCGACGAACCACCTGGGCTCCTTGGTTCACCGAGGAGCTTAGGGAGATGAAGCGCCACAAGAGACGCCTAGAGAGCAGATGGAGATCCTCTCGCTCCGAAGCCGACCGAACACTAGTGAGAACCCATATTAGGACTTACTTAGTGGCGATAAGAGTGGCCAAACGTGAGTATTGTGCCACTCTTATTGCATCCGCAGATAACCGCCCTGCCGCCCTGTTTGGGGTGACCCGCTCCCTCCTTCAACAGAGGCCGCGGGAAGCCCCTTTACAGGGTCGAGCAGAGGAATTTGGGATTTATCTGCAGGAGAAAATCACTCGGATTCGGAGCGAGCTACCCTCCATCGACAGTGGTCCAGTCAAGCGGTCCGAGGCTGCTCTTGAGACACCATCTTGGGAGGAGTTTGATTTTGTTACTACCGAGGATATGGACAAGTTGTCAAAGAGACTTAGGGCCACCACATGTTTGTTGGACCCGTGTCCCTCCTGACTTGTACTGGCATCCTGGGAGACGACACAAGGCTGGCTCCAGGGCATTATCAACGTATCTTTGAGTGAGGGGTCCTTGCCTGCCATCTTGAAAGAGGCGGTAGTAAGGCCCCTCCTCAAGAAGCCGTCCCTGGATCCAGCATTATTAGAGAACTATCGTCCCGTCTCCAACCTTCACTTTTTAGTGAAGGTTGTTGAGAGTGTGGTGGCCCAACAGTTTCCGCGACACTTGGAGGAAGTTGATTATCTAGACCCGTGCCAGTCCGGCTTCCGACCCGGTCACAGCACTGAGACGGCATTGGTCGCATTGGTAGATGATCTCTGGAGGGCGCGGGATAGAGGATATTCCTCTATCCTAGTCCTATTAAACCTCTCAGCGGCTTTTGATACCATCGACCATGGTATCCTATTGCGCCGACTGGGGGGGGTTGGGGCTGGGAGGCACCGTTTTGCGGTGGTTCTCGTCCTACCTCTCTGGTCGGTCGCAATATGTGTTGGCAGGGGGGCAGAGGTCGGCCTCGAGGCCCCTCATATGTGGGGTTCCTCAGGGGTCGGTCCTTGCGCGCCTACTGTTCAAAACATATATGAAGCCGCTGGGTGAGATCATCCGTGGTTTTGGGGTGGGATATCATCTGTACGCTGATAATACTCAGCTGTACATATCCACCCCAGACCCCCCCAACGATGCCGTCGAGGTTATGTCCCGGTGCTTGGAGGCCGTACGGATCTGAATGGGTAGTAACAAACTCAAGCTCAACCCGTCCAAGACTGAGTGGTTGTGGCTTCCGGCACCCCGGTTCAGCCAGATTATTCCAGCTCTGGCCATTGGGGGCGAAACACCGGCCCCCATGGAGAGGGCGCGCAATTTGGGTGTCCTCCTGGACTCCCGGCTGTCTATGAAGGACCATGTGGCAGCCGTGGCCAGGGGGCCATTTCATCAGGTACGCCTGATGCGCCAATTGCACCCCTTACTGGACCGGGATGCCTTACGCACAGTCACTCAAGCACTCGTCACCTCTCGACTCGACTACTGTAATGCTCTCTACATGGGGCTTCCCTTGAGGTGCACTCGAAAGCTGCAGTTAGTCCAGAATGCAGCCGCGCAGGTGATTACGGGAGTGCCCAGACACTCCCACATAACACCAATCCTGCGCGAGCTGCACTGGCTTCCTGTGGTCTTTCAGGTGTGCTTCAAGGTTCTGACGACCATCTTTAAAGCGCTCCATGGCTCGGGGCCTAGTTATATGCGAGACCGCCTCCTGCCCCATACATCCCTCAGACCGATACGCTCCCACAGAGAGGGCCTCCTCAGGGTGCCTTCGGCTGGACAGTGCCGACTGGCGACACCCAGGGGAAGAGCCTTCTCTGTGGCGGGCCCAGTCCTTTGGAACGACCTCCCTCCTGAACTTCGCAACATCTCTGACCTCCGCCTCTTCCGCAAGTGTCTAAAGACACATTTGTTCCATCTAGCCGGCCTAGCGTAACCTCCATCACTGACTTTTAGATAGTTTTAAATTTGGGAAATTTAATTTGGTTTTTAGCGCAGGATTTTATTTGAATAAGTTTTTTTTTAAATGTATATGTTTTTGTATGTAGTTTTAGTATTCCTGTGCGCCACCCTGGGTCCGTTTGGAGAAAGGCGGGGTATAAATTTAATAAAATAAAATAAAAAAATAAAAAAATAAAATGAAAAAATAAAAAACTTTTTAAAAAAAATTAAGCTTTAAAAACTAAGGGTAGGTTGTCTCACTACAAGAAGACCATTCAATGTTCAAAATACATAGGTGTGTCTGTCTTTTTAGTGTACTTGAAAAAGATACTACATTTACATGCAAATAAAGTAATGTTAACGAACTTGCCATGAAAAGGTTGAAAAGATCTTTCCTTTGCAAAAAAAGGAAATTTTTCCTGTCATTCCCTGTTAACTCAGTCACAAGCAATTCTGGTCCATTAAGTGAAAGTTATGATATGCTGCATGATTTCACTGTACCCATCAATGTAGCACAAGAAACTGTTGGAAGAAACGTCCTTCTGGGTTCAGTTCCAAGGGGGAGAAAAGACACTGGAAACATGGAGGCTTCTTAGAAAGATGGTTTAATTGTGGACAGGACCACATGGCTTGAGGTCCTGGGGAAAAAGGTGATCACATGTTTCAATGTTGGTGGAGAAGAAGAGAAGGGCCAAGGGAGGGCCTGCAGGGTTTTTTATAATCTGTTCGGCCCCACCTATCTGTTTCCTGTTCCTGTGTAAGAAATGTATTCTGATTGGTTGTCAGGCTCTCATGGGGCCATGCAGGGGCAACTCTCTAGGCTGAGTCCAGTTTGGGTTGAGTTCTCAGATGCTATGTGGTCAGTTGGGTAAAGGGCTAGCATGCCTTGATTCCATCATCCTGGAGCTGATGGGGAGGGGTCTGTTATGTAAATAGACTGGCTTGGCATCTTAATGGCCCATTGACAAAAGCGGGGTAGGCAAGAAGCTGCAGGAAGTTACTGTCTTTAAAATATGTTTCTCCCTTTTCATATCCAGGGAAACATAACATTTTTCAATATTTCCTAGGATATTTCATTTTTCCAGGAAAGGGGCAGGTTTTAACTTCCTACAAAACAATACCTTGAAGTGAAAGAACGCATGATTAAAAATCTCATATGCTGAAGCATAGATGAAGTTTTGTGAGATGGAGGAAGAGTGGAATCCATTCTATGACTGCCTTAGTCCTGCGGCCATCAGTTCTTCTTGTTATGTGACCAGCCTATTCCATTTCGATTCTCTTACTCTTTTTGCATTTTTTGTTTATTCTCTAATCCATGCACAAGTCTTTCTATCTTGTTTTGTGATGCCGATGTGATGTGTTTCCATGACTCTTTGCACCATTCGTAGCTTTAGAAAACAGACAATACAAGCCTGTTTAAAATGGAATTGGTCACTAAAAGCTGGCTTTTGTACATGTTATACTCCCAAAGCATTTAATGGGAACTGATTCTAAAAGTATTTCTGGAATGTGTGAAAGGATCAACTCTAACTAATGCTTCAAACCAGCTACAGTTATCCATCTTATTCTTTAGCGGCAGTAATTGAGACATTGGTCAGGTCCCCTTCTATATCACTTTCTAAACTTTTAAGTCCCAAGAATGTTGCAGCTTTTTTTTTCTTTGTAAGACAGCTGATTATTTGTGATTTTTTAAAAAGTAGAAAGAAATTTTTCAGAATTAGATATGAAAGACTTCTCTGACTTATTTTCCTACTTCTTTCTAAAGCATAGTTGTATACATAGGCAGCAGAAAAAGCAATTAATGAATGGAGGGATTAAATGTCAAGATTTCAGAATCAGATAATTCCTTCTTTTTAAAGTTAGAATGTGACCTTTGGCAATTCATTTACAACAGGGTTTTAGCATGACCTCCAACTGACTTCCAGTCCATAAACAAAACAATTCTCCATCCCAAGTGTACTTTTGAAGGTGCAAGGCATATGCTAATCGTGTAAAAGTGTTAAAGTTTATATGCAAATATTAGCTCCATCCACACCACAGAAATAGGCAGCATTTGCCACTTCCATTTGATCCTTAGATCAGGGGTCTCCAACCTTTACAACTTTAAGTCTGAAGGACTTCAGCTCCCAGACTTCTCCAGCCAGCAAAGCTGAAGTCCTTCAGACTTAAAGTTGCAAAAGTTGGAGACCCCTGCCTTAGATAAACAAAATAAGCCTTGAGAGTGAAGAATAAGTTCTCATCCCTGTTGTAGAAATGGGCATCCTGTACATTTGCACAATAAGATGAATCTAAATTATTGAAATGTTGTTGTGTACTATTCAACTTTTCATATAAACCTTTTATCCTAAACTCGTTTCCAATTTGTTCCCTTTTTTTGTAAGCATGACTATGTTTTCAGCCTCTTACATTTACATATGGAATCAACAGAAAGGAATGTGTTGATCTGCTTTGAGTTTGTTGTCTGACAGACTGTAGTATCTGCTAGTCATGATCCTTCTATAACTCTGTGACAAGTTGGCATTGTGAAACTCAGAAGTGGTGCTAAATTGTGGCCCTTGAGTTTGCCTTTAAGATATTGCTATCATTTCAAGTGAACAACATATCTAGCAAAGAATGTTAAATAGATTTTGAAAAAATAATTTCTAGCAGATTTTTCTTGAATATTATATTCTGTCCCAAACCATGACAAATATTTATCTTGTCTTTCCAGGAAATAGCAAAAGTGCCTGTTTCATAAACCACAATCATGTTGTTTTTATTATTATCAACACTGCTCACTAACTTGAAAGCTAAGAGGCAAGCTTTCTGCAGTATGTCAAGGTCATGTAGAAGAAAGATGGGGAGAATAGATAAATAAAAAATAAAAATAAAAGGTTTTGGTCAAAGGGTTTTTTAAGGATTATATACAATTCCTGATTGTTTTCATGCTCCAAAGCTTAATCAAGCTCAAAATAAATTTACAAAAAAAGTACACCAACATCTTCAAATGAACTTTCTCTCACTACTTTTATAAAAGTAGTTATGGAATTAGGTGAAATGCCAATTTTAAGATTATGTACTAGGTATTCTAGCTTGCAAATTGCTGTAAGATATTCAGATACAACAGATTCAACAACTGAAACCATATGTCTTTTTCTTATATGTGACTTTATTTGTATTTCTCAAACTATTCCTTTATCAACACACCATATTCAGACATTTTGACACAATACTATTAAACTTTTGCTTCTGAACAAGTAAAGTCATGCTACCAGCAATGCTTTTCTCAGATTATCCTTGTAGTATGGGTGCTGCAGAATGTCATGTCTCTTTTCCAAATCACTCAGAGGCAAAAATGTCAGATGTCTGGAATAAGTGGGAAGGAACCTCCATGCCCACCTTTCCCAAAAAGCACTCCAGAAACATATGAGAGAAAACGTGTATTGAGATTAATGTTAATGCTTGGCAAGGTGCCTACAAACTAAAACAAAAGGAACAGGATTTGATTCAAAAGCATGACTAACATACTGTTAGACTCCTTCTCCTTTCATTTGCATCATTCTTCGTTCTTGGAACATTGAAAAATGTTCCTTTGCTTATACTGTGTATGCAATTGACCTGCAAATAGGTAATGCAAGAATGACAGTTTCTGAGGCACGAAAGCTAAGAACAGATTTTGAGCAGTACTTGAGAGAAGAGAGTGCAGTTCTAAAATATTTTTTTAAAGGTAGCAGGCAATGTTAATTGTCTCTCTCATCATTATCCATAAAATGTTGGTAGTTCTTATTTAGAGGATTTAGGTATGCTTGCACTAAAAGATAAAGCAAACTATCCAAGTTTTCACTAGAGTGATTTCTGGCTTTCTTTTCTGTTTTATATCCTCTTCTTTTCTACAAAACAATGCTGCACTTTTAAAGCATCTGACTCAATAATAAACTTAGGTATTAAATGTAAATGTAAATATTTTTAGTTTCAATTTCAAACCATAAATATGTTATCATTCATAATTCCTTGAAATAATGTGCCAGTTAATGTTTCATCTATTTTTGTCCATGTTTCTCTATTTTCTCTATAAATTAATATGGACTTTTAATATGTTAACAAGAATTACTACTGATAGCAATGTTTTTGTACCAATCTGTGTAAAGCTATACTAACAAAATCACAGGAGACTGGTTTCAGATTTCTATTTCATGAGCTGTCCATATTTCATATAGTGTTACATATTTTTATGTATAACCATATAACATTTATAGAAAAGTTTGATAACCTTCCCTGGGAATGTCTAGACAAAAATAAGAAAAGTTACTTAAGTATAGTGGAAGAGACAGTGGAATAAAATAGAAAGAAGACATACCATCCAGAATTTCAGTATCTTGAACTGATTCCACATAGGAATATGTAGAATCTAAAAGTATATGAAACATACCAACATTGCTACTTTTAAATTGCCCTAGAGCAAGACTGTCAAACTGGCCCATGGGCTAGATGCATCAAGTGCTGGCCACGGCCACACCCACACCGGTTTAGCGAAGGGGGCGGGGAAATCCCAATACGTCACACAACAACCACCGTGACAACGTGAGTTTGACACCCTTGCCCTAGAGTTTGTCTCAAGATTTTCAGTATAGCAAGTGGGAGAAAGGTTGTGTTCTGAATTTTATACTGGGTCAAAACAGTGATAGCTAATGTCCAATAGAGACGGAATTAACGTGACAGGCATTTTAAATGAGAAGGATTACATTAGTTGATGGGACTGTATGAATTAGTCACGATGCTTGCTTTTTATGAACTAATCCATGAAAACAAAACTGACAAAGTGGGGATTGAATATTTTCTTTAGTTAACGGTTTATCATGAAAATAAACATTTATGGTGACATACTTATATCTCAGTTCAGGTTACCTTTCCAGCTTATTTTACCTAAGGCATGAAAGCTGGCTGGGTGACTTTGGGTCAGTCTTTCTTTAGCAGCCTAACCCACCTTACTGTGTTTTTGTTGAGCAGAAAATAGGAGGCAGAATTAGGTAGGTGTGCCACCTTGAATTAGGTAGCATACAGTACATATATACACAGGCAGACACACATGTGTGCACATGTGTATAGTACTTGATATAAGATCACAATAGGGACCAGAAAATTCATTGTTAAATGGTGTGGTCATTAAGCAAGATATCATGTGAACTTGCAACCGTCCCTGTCAGTTTCCCCATTCACTTTGCTTAGAAGAAGATAGCTAGGTAGGTCATAAATGGTGATCGTGTGTGATCATAAGATGCTGAAACCAGCAACAATGCATGATTACCAAGCATTAAAATCATAATAAATGTGATCATAAGGATGCTACAATTGGTGGAGGACCAATTGTAAGTCATATTTTTTCAGCATTATTATAACTTTGAATAGTTACTAAATGAATGATTGCAAAGCAAGGACTATACACACAAACACAAAGATACAGAATAAAAATGTAATCATCATCATCACTGTTCTATACAATCACAATATTCAGCGAGTGGCATTGTGACATAGAGGTGAAGATGTTTGCCTCCCACTTGTAAGGTTGAGAGTTTAAACCTAGACAGCAATAGATGTTTCTCTAGCAGTGCACAAAGAGAAAATATCTGGTGTGAATTTCACATAGGTGTCATGAAGAGCACCTGGCCAGTAAATGCTCAGCTCCATTCAGTCCCAACTCCACCCTGATAAAAGGGATTATAGGATTGTAAAAAGAAAAAAATATTATTAAATTCAGCAGTGCTTCCTAAAGTAATCTGATCTCATTGGATTAATTTAACAAGGTTTTTTTTTTTGCTACCTATGATTCCTTTTGTACTTTATAAAGTGAAAAGGAAACAATACACAAACCTTTTCTAAATGCTCAATTGTGAGCCCTGGAGCCAATAACTGAGGTGAGGTGGTAGATAATACAATAACAACTAACAAGAAGAACTAGTAAAACCCCGTCGGACAGCTGTTTATACCATAAATAGCTGGTCGTATCTCAGAGGACTCAACACTTTTTCCCCCTGGACCATGTATGCGTAATTTTGTAAGTAGGTAGGACGACGTCGGGTTTGCCCAAATCACCTCAGTTCTTTTGTCAAAAGTCAGTTTAGGAGACTGCGCACCAACGGTGTCTGGAGACTCCACCCCCAGTGGCCTGCATCTCCAGGTGAGTTGTTCACCAAGAATGCTTCGAGAGGAGGCCTTGCTGCCTCAGGTGGTGTTGCGGTGTTAGGCCGATAGGCAGCGTCTGGCAGTTCAGCAAGAGCAGGGCTAATTGGGTGGCCTGGGGAATTCTCCAGGTTGCGGCAGCGCAGGTGGTTGATGTGGCGCCACCATTGTCGTCCATCAGCTAGCCGGACCATGTAAGAACAGGGCCCGGTTATATAATAATAATAATAATAATAATAATTTATTTCTTATAAACTGCACCCTCTCCCCACAGGGACTCGGGGCGGTGCACAGGAGGAATAAGAACAGTAACTATATACATATGTCATTAAAAATACATTAAATTAAGTGACCTGTGCTAAAATACCCGTTAAAACTATCTAACTAGAAATCCCCAATAAACCCTAAAGACAGAGGAGTAGCTATCCCAGGCCGGCAAGGCAGAAAAAGTGTGTTTTCAATTTAAGACGGAAGGAGCGGAGGTCCGTGGTGGTCCTAATATCGGGGGGGAGGTCGTTCCAGAGGGCTGGGCCCGCCACAGAGAGAGCCCTTCCCCTGGGTGTCGCCCGCTGACAAAGTCTAGTGGACGGCACCCGGAGAAGTCCCTCTCTGTGGGAGCGAATCGGTCGTGAGGATGTATGAGGCAGGATCCGATCCCGCAAGTAGCTAGGTCCCGAGCCATGGAGCGCTTTAAAGATGATTATTAATACCTTGAAGCGCACCCGGAAGACGACAGGCAGCCAGTGCAGCTCGCGCAAGAGCGGTGTTACATGGGTGTACCTTGTGGTACCCATAATTGCTCGCGCGGCTGCATTCTGGACTAGCTGAAGTCTCCGGGTGCACCTCAAGGGAAGCCCCATGTAGAGAGAGTTGCAATAGTCCAGTCGGGACGTCACGAGGGCATGAGTGACTGTGCGAAGGGCGTCCCGATCCAATAGGGGGCGCAATTGGCGTACCAGGTGAACCTGATCTTCCATTGACAGCCGGGTATCCAGGAGGACACCCAAATTGCGCGCCCCATCCACAGGGGCAAGATGTTTGCCCCCTATGGCCAGCGATGGAATAAGCTGGTTGAACCGGGCCGCCGGAAACCACAGCCACTCGGTCTTGGTCGGGTTTAGCTTGAGTCCGTTACTTCCCATCCAGATCCGCACGGCTTCCAGGCACTGGCACATCACCGCTATGGCATCGTTGGGGTGGTCTGGGGTAGATATATACAGCTGGGTGTCATCAGCATATAGATGGTACTCTACCCCAAAACCACGGATGATCTCACCCAGCGGCTTCATGTATGTGTTGAACAGGAGGGGCGAGAGGACCGACCCCTGAGGCACCCCACATGTGAGGGGTCTCGCGGTCGACCTCTGCCCCCCTGCCAACACAAATTGCGATCGGCCAGAGAGGTAGGAGGAGAACCACCGCAAAACGGTGCCTCCCACCCCCAACCCCCCCAGCCGATGCAATAGGATACCATGGTCGATGGTATCGAAAGCCGCCGAGAGGTCTAATAGGACCAGGATGGAGGAACAACCCCCATCTCTGGCCCTCCAGAGATCATCCACCAACGCGACCAATGCCGTCTCGGTGCTATGCCCGGGCCGAAAGCCGGACTGGCGCGGGTCTAGATATTCAACTTCCTCCAGGTGACGGGGAAACTGTTGTGCCACCACACTCTCGACAACCTTCGCCAAAAAGGGAAGGTTGGAGACAGGACGATAGTTGTTTAAAAGAGCTGGATCCAAAGAGGGCTTCTTAAGGAGGGGCCTCACCATCGCTTCTTTTAGGGAAGCAGGCAAGGAACCCTCACTTAAGGATGCGTTGACAACCTCTTGGAGCCAGCCTCGTGTCACCTCCCAGGATGCCAGTACAAGCCAGGAGGGACACGGGTCCAGTAAACATGTGGTGGCTCGCAGTCGCCCACGTAACCTGTCCATATCTTCGGAAGCAACAGAGTCAAACTCCTCCCAAACAAGATCTCTCTCGTGGCATCCCACTGGGCCATGAATGGGGGCTAACTCGTTCTGTATCTGAGCGGTTTTCTCCTGCAGAAAAGTCACAAATTCCTCTGCTCTACCCTGTAACGGGGCTTCCCGCACCCTCTGTTGGAGGAGGGCGCGGGTCACCCTAAACAGGGCGGCAGGGCAGTTGTCTGCGGATGCTATGAGAGTGGCACAATGATGGCGTTTGGCCACTCTCAGCGCCACAATGTAAGTCCGTAAATGGGCTCTTACCTGTGTCCAGTCAGATCCAGATCGGGTAGACCTCCATCTTCTCTCTAGGCATCTCTTGCGGCGTTTCCTCACCCCCAGCTCCTCGGTAAACCAAGGGGCCTGGGTGTTTCGCCGCCGCACGAGAGGCCGCAAGGGCGCGACCCGATCCAAGGCTCCCACGGCCGCACTATTCCATGCGGCCGTGAGGTCCTCCATCGGGGCACGGGTCAGGGATACAGGAAATGGCCCAAGCTCCGTCTGGAACCCATCCGGGTCCATCAGGCGCCTGGGGCGGTACCAGATTGGAGACTCTGGTTCCGCCTCCCTGCGGAGGGGAGCAGCGGTCGGAAAGTCGAGCCGGAGAAGTGAGTGGTCTGACCATGACAAGGGCGTGATGACTATATCCCCTATACCCAGATCACTCTTCCATTGGCCTGAGACAAAGATGAGATCCGGTGTATGTCCACCCTCGTGAGTGGGGCCTTGAATTACTTGGGTCAGGTCCATGGCCGTCATGGAAGCCATGAACTCCCAAGCTACCTCGGATGATTCGCCCACCGATGGCAGATTAAAGTCCCCCATGACTAAAAGTCTGGGGGTCTCCACTGCCACCGTAGCGATCACCTCGAGGAGCTCGGGCAGGGCTGCTGCTACATAGCGGGGAGCCAGGTATACAACCAGCAAGCCCAACTGCCTCCCTAGGCCCCACTTCACACAGAGGGACTCACAACCGGTAGTCTGTGGCACAATGGTCTCTCTCGCCTCAAGACCTTCTTTTACAATGACCGCTACCCCACCACCCCTGCCTAGGGCCCGCGGCTGATGAAAAGCGCGGTAGCCTGGTGGACACATTTCAACGAGGGGGAGTCCTCCCTCGTGGCCCAACCAGGTCTCCGCGATTCCGGCCAGGTCCGGGTCCCCCTCTGACAGAAGGTCACTAATGAGGGGGGCTTTGTTGACAACGGACCTGGCATTACAAAACATCAGCCGCAGGCCCTGGCTCTGTACTTCCTGACCACCTAGCTTGCGGGGGTTGTGGCGCCCGACCATTTTTAGCCAACAGCTGCGCACCAACAACCGGGAGGATGTAGCTTGTCTCCCCTCGGCCCTGCCTCTCCCCACGACCCTCTGGATCGATATGCCCTCAACTGGAACGACTTGTGTGTCCCCCCCCCTATCGGCCTCCGCTTCCCTCCGTCGACTGCAAGCCTGGCCCTCTCTGTTTGATTGATTATACCCTCCCCCCTCCCTGGTACCCTCTAAAATTAACAATAATCTACCCGCTAAAAAACCCCTTAGGCCGCGCTTCGCCCGCCTCTTCAGATCAATGAATCCTTCATCGAGGCGGGCCCTCGATAGAATGGAGGGCCAAACCTGCGAGAGCGGAGACTCTCGCAGCTGTAATAGGTCTAGTCTGGAATACATTGGCATAGGCATAAACAATTAAATAATTAATAAATAACTATAAATGCGTATAACATGTAAGAATGGAATACATGCATAGGTCATGAATTAAAATTGATTTTGTTTAAAAGACATCGTTGGCTAAATAAATAGATATAAATAAATTCATAATAGGTGTTAAAAATGAATAAATAGATGGTAAAATTCATATTGCTTTAAAGTGCTTCAGTGAGGACAAATTTGCATTTTAGTTCAGTTCAGTTCTATATTGCTGTTGCGTTCCAAGATCTTATCAAGGAGGAGGTCTTCAAGGTCTTAACAAAGCCCATAGGGCGAAAGGGCTTAAAAGTCTCAAGATCTTAAAAGGACTTCGGGGAGGTCTTCAAGGGTCTTAAAGGACCCATAGGGCGAGAGGTCTTAAAAGTCTCTGAGAAAATGAAAGGTCTTAAGGCTCCTGCGGCCCGGCTGGTGTCTATCACTGCCCCTAGGACGCCGAGGGCAATCCAGCAAGGCACCCCTTTGGGATCACTTCTGAAGCTCTGAGCAAACACCCCATCACCAATATTAAAACCTTGGGGGTGCTCAGACTCCCTGTGGGGTCTGTCCGCTGCATTGGAGGGGTGAAGCCAATCTAATGTGGTACGAAGCCTCCATCCCATTAACAGTTTAGTGGGACTTTTACTGGTAGCTTGAACATGGGGTTGTATGTTGTGCCTAGAGGTAGGTGGCCATTTTGGATGCCCAATTTCCGGTGCTCATGCTGCTCAAGGCTTTCTTGGCTGAATGGACGGCTTGTTCAGCTAGTCCATTTCCAGCCAGGTGGTAGGGCATTACCAGGGTATTCCCAGGCCAGCTAGGAACATTTGGAAGGTGGCAGACATCAATTGGGACCCATTGTCGGATATGTCCGGCAGGCCTTATTATCACTTCGGATGTAGTGGATGCCATGGGTGCGAGTTCTACCCACTTGAAGACGGCATCCCCTATGACAAGTATGGTCTGCCCCTGGAAAGGTCCCGCGAAATCCAAATAGATTCAGGACCACAGTCTACAGGGCATCTCCCATTCCCTCACGAGAGCCACGGCTGGCACCGGCCAGGACTGCTGGCAGGGTTGGCAGTTCAGCACCCAATCCGTGATGGCCTCATCCATGTTGGGCCATCAGACTTAGCTGCGGCCCATTGCCTTCATCTGCACTATACCTGAGTGGTCCTCATGGAGGCGGATTAGGACTGGGTGGTGAACACAATGGAGTGTAAATACTGATTATAAATGTATTTCTCTAAAATGTTTAAGTTTGTGTCTACCGTATTTTTTGGAGTATAAGAAGCACCTTTCCCCCCTAAAATGAGGCTGAAAATCTGAATACAGCGAATACACTGAATACAGCATTTTTTTGCCTCCTGAAGTCCCATCCCCTTCACCAAAGTGGCCGTGCATACCCTTATGGAGGCATTCAAAGAGTTCCTGGGGGCTGAGGAGGGCAGAAATGAGTGAAAAATTGCCCATTTTTTTGCTCATTTTTAACCCCCCCCCCATCACCTCAGGAGCACTCTGCAAGCCCCACCCCCAGGCTATTCATGGGGAAACAGGCCCGTTTTTGCGAAAAATGGGCCATTTTGGGGAGGTTTGCAGAATGCAAAAAAGAATTCCCTCCTTTTGGAAAGCTGTTTAGTTAGAGTGGTTGATGAGAATTACATTGGTCAAGTGCTGTGCCAGGTTGTCAGGTTGTTAGGTGCTACAGGTTGTCAGTGATTTCCTTCTCCAGCACATGGGTAAATACACCTGGAAACATCTACCTACCTACCTACCTACACTCTCTCTCTCCCTACCTACCTACTGTATTTCTCTCTAGCCCTCTACCTACCAACCTACCTACTCTCTTTCTCTTTCCCTACCTATCTACTGTATTTCTCGCTATCTCTCTCTATTTACAATAATACAATAGCAGAGTTGGAAGGGACCTTGTAGGTCTTCTAGTCCAACCCCCTGCGTGGGCAGGAACCTTATACCATTTCAGACAAATGGCTGTCTAACATCTTTTTAAAGACTTCCAGGGTTGGGGCATTCACAACTTCTGGAGGCAAGCTGTTCCAGAGGTTAATTGTTCTTACTGTCAGGAAATTTCTCCTTAGTTCTAAGTTGCTTCTCTCCTTGATTAGTTTCCACCCATTGCTTCTTGTCCTGCCCCCAGGTGCCTTGGAGAATAGTTTGACTCCCTCTTCTTTGTGGCACCCTCTGAGATATCGGAACACTGCTATCATGTCTCCCCTGGTCCTTCTCTTCATCAAGCTAGACATACCCAGCTCCTGCAGCCGTTCTTCATATGTCTTAGTCTCCAGTCCCCTAATCATCTTGGTTGCTCTTCTCTGCACTCTTTCCAGGGTCTCCACGTCTTTTCTACATCGTGGCGACCAAAACTGTATGCAGTATTCCAAGTGTGGCCTTACCAAGGCACCATTTCTCTCTCTATCCCTCTACCTACCTATTTGCACTCTCTCTCCCCCTACATACCTACCGTATTTCACTCTCTCTCCCTCTATCTATCTGTCTACCTACCTACTTACTCTCTCTGTCCCTCCCCTTACCTATCTACTATATTTCTGTCTATTTTTCTCTCTATCCCTCTACCTACCAACTTACCTACTCCCTCTCTCTCCCTCTCCCTACTTACATACCTACCCATCTACCTACCTACCTACCATATTTCTCTCTCTCTCTATTTCTCTCTCCCTCTCTCTCCCTCTATCTACATACCTACTTTTAAAAAAAAATTGCCTCTTCAAAACCTGGGTGCGTCTTATAGTTCGGTGTGTCTTATATTCCGAAAAATATGGTAGTTATCTCTGATTATTCATTCTGTGCACTTTTAAACTAGAAGATAGTGTGTGTGGGGGGGGGGGGAGATTTCAGCGGTGAAATTCATTTTTTTTACTACCGGTTCTGTGGGCGTAGCTTGGTGGGCGTGGAAGGGAAAGGTTGCTACAAAAACTCCATTCCCACCTCATTCCAGGGGAAGGATATTACAATATCTCCATTCCCACCCTACTCTGGGGCCAGCCAGAGGTGGTATTTGCCAGTTCTCAAAACTACTCAAAATTTCCACTATCAGTTCTCCATTATCTGTTAGAACCTGCTGAATTCAACCCGTTTTTTTTCAAGATTGCAGTACAATATGGCTCCAAACACTTTTTAAAAATACTCAAACATTGAACACTTACACTGGTCTTTCCTCCCTTGTATAGATAATATTTGTAGCTTCAAAAATGTTGGCAGGTAAAAAATAATATGAAACACTCCCAGTTTTGGCTGATGAATTATTTCTAGTTTACTAGAAATGCCCAATATTCTAAACTGCAATGAGAAACTTTGGAGGCAGCAACAAATTCAAGAACCAGAAAACAAAGAAAAGTGAAATAAAATCTTTATTGTTCTTGTATGTACATTCAATATATTGGAAGAGTTGCCAAAGTATATACCAAAGCTAACACATGAGAATAATCAATGTTTTAAATTATTGTGACCAAATTCCATTTACTGTGAGATCTCCTGAATGAGACTGTAAGGACTTTCCAAATATTTTATCCATGAATTCCAAATTAATTTAATCCATTTTGTTTCATTGTACTGAACAGCATCAGTATTCTAATTTTCCAGCCCCCACCCCAATAGTAGTAGCCTTTCTATAAACAAAATAGCAATGCTGTTAATGCTTTTCTGGGAATGAATTATCAAAAATCATATTTACACAGAACAGCAACCAGAGCTGAGATTCCTAGCTTTGAAACTGAAATGAGCAGCTCCATTAAAGGAACCTCCACTATTTTTGATGGAATCTCTGTGAGAAAGGACTGCATCTTAAGTAGTGAAATGCGTGTGGGTTATGCTGCAACTATGGCTTATCCATACAACCAGGGTTATTTGCTCTTTTCTTCAAGACAGAATGAATTTGTCTTGTTTTTATAAAATTCTCCACCCACAGCTTTTTACGTTGTCTAAGGAATGAACCCAATTGTATTGCTCTCCACTCTATTAGAGTTGCTCATCGGGATGGGTAGGTTTTGGAGCATTGAGTAGTCCAGGGCTGGATGGCAGTGATCCTCTTCAACAGCAACAGTGTTGTGGATTCTATGCTTCTCCTCTTTCCTATGTAACTTTGATACTAGCTGCTGTGCTGCCTGCACATCCCTTACTCATCAATCCATTCCATCTAGAAACCATCACCATCTTGGCCAGGAGCCTCTTACTTTTGCCACAGTGGCTCTGATCAAGAAAGCGTCCACTACTTTCTCAAATAAAAGACACAGCAACATGTAGACATGCAAGGGTATTGGTCCTAAAAGAGTACCTGCAAAGACAAGGTCGGCTCTGTATAGGAACAATCCAACTTTCGCAATTTTCTGGGTTGACTGGGATTTGATAGACATCTCTGTCTGTGTGTGGAATGGCTGCTTGAAAAAGAGGCACGATGATATACCAGCAGTTATTCCATTTTTTATTTATTTTATTTATTTATTTAATTTATATACCGCCCTTCTCCCTCTCGGGACTCAGGGCGGTGAACAGCCACAGTAAAAACAGAAAATACAAAAGTTAAAATCACATATTAATATATATTAAATAATTTGGCCCATAATTTAAAACCCAATACTAAAACCCAATTAAAACAAAGCTATGACAGGCCGGCTGCATGAAATAGATGTGTCTTCGGGGCCCGACAGAAGAGACGTAGGTCTGAGATCATACATAATTCATGGGGTAGGTCATTCCAGAGGTCAGGAGCTGCCACAGAGAAGGTTCTCCCCCTGGGGGTCGCCAGCCAACATTGTCTGGCCGATGGCACCCTGAGTAGGCCCTCTCTGTGGGAGCGAACTGGTTGGTGGGAGGTATTTGCCTTCATTCCTAGATGTTGATATTTGGATAGAGCTCAGCCCAGTTTGGATGTAGCATCTTATGGTAGATAGTCATGTGGTGGTGGCACCACCATAAGCTGATTTGGCAAATAGCTTACCAAAGAGATTGTCAACCTGTTGGAAGATTCGCATTTGATTTTCACAAATTTATATTTGTGAACTATGCCCCCACTCCTATCTTGTTGAGCAAGATTCAGTTTTTCAGGCATCCAAATTTGAATAGCCACAATCCAGTGGCTGGATGAGAGGTCTGGCAGCAGGGCAATTGGAGCCCAGCAGGTTTCTGTCCTCCAAGGAGCCTAGAATTTCCACATGCTAGTTTTTTTTTTAATTTGAATTTATAACCCGCACCTTCTCCTAAAAAAGGACCCAGGGCGGCGATTTTCTTCTGCTTTCAAAGTAAAATACTAATTTCAATCTTGATTTGTTTGAAGTTCTCCTCAATAATAAGGTGACTATTATATGTTCTCAAGACTCAATAAGAAGGGTTTTCATGCTGAAATAAGGTTGCGTGGATAAACTCTGGGATTTTTTTAGAATGCAAAAAATAAATAAACACTTTTATGTCGCATATCATTTTAGTTGGTTATGTATTGTAGTTACATATGATCTTAATGATGCCAATGTCATTTCTATGGTCAAATGTAATCTGGATTTCCTTGTATGGGGGCTGCTTTCCAGAAGGCAAAAAAGTAGTGTAGCTTGGAAAGTTTGGTTAGCAGAAGACAGTTAAAATGGCTCCTTCCTAGCATTTCTTAAAGTATATTTAAGGTAAAGCAGATAGCTGTATATGGCAAGATTCTGTCTCTAGGTGAAGAACAATAAAGGAAATTACTCAAAAGTAACTCCACATGTCACCCTTGCAGCCTGACAATTCTATAGTTAGTCTCTGATCCACTGTTTGTAATTTTCTCCAGTTACCAACATGAACAATATCAATCATTGGTAAAATCTGGGGTCCAAACTGGCTTGTTTTATTTTATTATTGTTCAGACTGTTTCAAATATGCTATCGAATCAAACTAATCAGTCAAAATATCATAGATGTGGTAACCTGCTTTTTTCCAACATGATCCCAATTTTAAATCTATTCTATTCTAGTTTTTCATTATTGTTTCAGTCATTCTTAGTGCTATGAAATTTTTTCCCCACAGTATTCTTTCAAGATAACGTGAAAATCTAATGAATATTTCCACACAAATCAATGCTTCATAATAAGAGAAAAAGTTTCTGGATTAATTGATTCCTTCCCTGGAGTGCCTTCTTTGTCTTAATAATTGATAGTGGAAAGTGTTTTTCTCTCTGGATATTATAACTTTTTACAACTTTCCTGAACTTTTTTCCCTGGACTTGCTCCAACGGCCGCACCCAAAAAACGCCATCTTAGTGGCACTGACTTTAACAGCTCACCATGGCTTCAAAAAAGCAACCAGAAAATCCAGGATTGGAAGAAAGAATGACAGCTATGGAAGCAGTGTTACACTCCTTGGTGTTGGAAATTAAAGAATTGAGAAAAGATCATTGCAGCTCTAAACTTGAACTTTTGGAAACACAGAAAAAATTGATGCAGAATACACAGAAGACTGAGGAGTTGGAAGTGGGGCTGGCTGGGGCAAAGGGGGAACTTAAAAATATTAATACTGAAATTGGAGATTTGTCTGGTCATATGTCTAGGATGGATTTTGAGAGGATGTCATATTTTTTAAGATTTCAGAATATTTCTGAGGAACCTGGTGAATGCCTTCCTGATCTCATGAGTACAATTTTAGCAGACTATTTACAAAAACCTAAAGATGAGATCAGGGGGTCATTGACCTATTCTACAGAATAAATTCAGCATATGCCAGGATAAATGAAGTACCCAGAGAGATACATATTAAATTTGTTAGAAGGTCGACTAGGGAGGGAATCTTGAAGGCGCAGAGAGAGGGTCCGTTAATTTATCAACAAAAGGAAATCGCTATCTTGAAGCAGATCCCAAAAAAGATTAGAGAGGTGAGGAGGAAGTACTCCTTCTTATCTAAAAAATTGTTTGAACACGGGATTTGGTTTAAGTGGGCGATGCCAGAAGGGATGTTGGTGTTCTGGGAAGGAGGAAGAGTAAGGATTAAAACAGTGGCTGAGGTGGAAGCCTTTCTTAAAAAACATTCCTCTACCCTGGGGGGAGATCCGGGAGGGGCAGAGGGGGCCATGGCCCCGCCCACTGGTGGCCAGGAAGGAGAACAAGAAGACACAATTGCTAAGAGACTTAGATCAAAAAAATGACTTTTATCTTTATTATCTTTATTAATATAGTATAATTTTTATCTGGATGTTTGTACACGACTGCCAGCATGGAATTTAGAATTTATGATGTATGCATTTATTTTCACCTTGTAGTATTATTGAAAAATGTATCACCAATGTCTTATTAAGAAGCCCTGGAGGGGCCAACGATCTCGACGTGAAAGTTCTTAAAATATCTCTGTACTCCACTTTACCCTACCCTACTTGAAAAAATTTGTAAAAACCAATAAAACTTTTGCAATAAAAAAAATAAAAAATAAAAAAAATAAGAGAAAAAGCTGCCTGAAAAGTGCTATTTTGAAAGGCAACTGGACTTTATTTTTTTTCTTGAAGATATTTCACTTCTTATCCAGAACTGAAGAAGTTTCTTAGATGAGAAGAAAAATGTCTTCAAGGAAAATCAAAGTCCAGTTGTCTTTTGAAAAAGTACCTTTGGAACAACCATGACCTGGATGACTGAGAATCTCCATAGAGAGAGAGAAAGTTGTTAATGAACATGTTAATGTACAGCAGATATGTCAAACACAAGGCCCACAGGCCAAATCAGGCCTGCAATCAGAGGTGGGCTACAGCCAGCTACTGGTTTGGGCGAACAGGTAGTTCCAACCACCAGCTGAAGGCACTATCCCATCCTATATATCTCACTCTCTGGTTCACTCACCCCACCCATGCAACCCAGCTGATTTCCACACCTCGCTCACATTTTCATGCTCACATTTTTGGTTCTGCACTAGGAAAACCAGTTGTTAAATTATATGAAGTCCACCTCTGCCTGCAAGGTGGTTATTTCTGGCACAGGGAGCCACCTGAGAAACAGCAAAGGACTGGTCCACGATGCCTTGGCCCAGCCCAGCCCAGCCCAAGCCAACTGGACTCTGAACTACAATCTGGCAGCCATCTGGGCCAGAATGCAATCAACCTTAGATCTGCAGGACCATGCTGGAGCCAGAAGAGGCTTCCCCCCACCTTGCCCCCTGCCCCCTGGACATACACACAGGAGGCAGCAAACACAAGAGCCTGGTATCGCTGGGAACTGTCTTGCCCCACAGGCTGACCTGTGCTTCTGAATGCTTTCCTTTCACCCACAGTGAGCCGCAGTGTGCTCACTGCCTCCTGTGTGAGCACCCAGAGGCAGGGTCACTGGTTCCAGGGCAGCCCTGTGAGTCAGATGTAAGGCTGACCATATTCTGGCTTGGATGGCTGCCACTAACTTGTAGAATAGATCAGTCCACACCTCCATGGCCTGCTCACTGGCCTGGCCTAGCAGCCTGCGAGGCTTCCCTTTCACCAGGACCACCCCCACCCTGACGTGCAATAACCACGGCCAGTGTGTTGTGGCCCACTAGTAGCCAGTGGAGCTGGCAGCAGAATCAGACAGTGAGGAGGTTGGGGAGGAGCATGGCCAGTCCTAGAAGCTGGGGAAGGCTTGGTGTCGAAGGGCCAGGCCTTCTGATAGTGGTCAGGTGCCCACGGTGCTAGACAGCAGTGAGGCAGACACTGGGAAAAGCTAGAGCCTGTTCTCAGTGGGCCCATGTGCAGAGCTGCCAGAAGAACAACTCAGAAATCAGGGTAGACTAGGGATTAAAGTCACAGGTGGAAAGTGATTGGCCCATAGTAAATAAAAGAGGAGCGAAAGGGAAGTGGGCTTTTTCAGGAAATAATTTATTTATTCAGTCGTTAGATTCATTTCAGGAGTGTGAAGATCTGTACGTGAATCTCAGAGACTCTGTGCCTAGTCTTTCCTTGCACAGCACCTCCTTTGGAAAATATTTGCATGGCAAGATATATAAGGTCTATCATAAATATTCCTTTAAAAGACTGTTTGCTAAATGTGAATGAGAGAAATTTACATTAATTTAATAAAAGGGGTTTTGTCGGGACCAGGATTCTGCCTTGTGTTTTTTGGGGAAGTCTAGGTTGTGGCCAGCTACTGGCATCGCTGCCAGTCTCTCCCCTTCTCCTTGTTCCTTTCCTTAATGTAGAGACAGGAGATGGGAATGAGAAGCAGGGGAGGAAGGCAGGAAGGAAGCAGGCAGGCAGGAAGGCAGGAGGGAGGGAGATTATGAGAGGGTTAGGGTTAGCAGCCCTCCTGCCCTTTCACCATACCCTTGCCCCTCCTCTCCTGGTGGTTTCCCATCCAAGCTGAGGATGCTTTGGTTACAAAGCCAGGTCTCCTCACAAGGAGAGAGAGTGGGCCTCCCTTTGACCCAAACCCTTTGCCCTCCTACATACACCATGAGCAACCTGGCCAAGGAGAATGAGCAACAGCCTTGAGGAGGAGATAAGTGCTCCTGGGCACCCCCTTGGGGAAGCAGGGATGGACTGTAGGGTGCTGGTGCCCTGGGGAGCTTGAGAGCCAGGATAGGTGATTGCCCTCTGCTGCCCAGGGCTCTGGGCAGGCTGCACCATCTGGGGTCTTCCATGTGGCCTGAGAGAGAGGTGAGGCTCCTCTGGTGGACAAGGGTTTGGTGTTTGCTCTGGTCTTGCCTTCCTCTGCTGGAGACAATGGATCCACCCAGCCCTGCCCAGACCACCACAGGAGTCTCCCAATGCAAGTGATGTTGAGCTGGCCATGCTCATCCTGTCCATGCCCACCCAGTTGGCTGTAACCACCAGGTCATGCTCACCCTGACCATGCCTACCACCACACTGGAAGTCAGTCACAACCCCGATGCAACCTCCATGAGATCGACTTTGATACCCCGATGTATAGAATTACTATTTAGCAGTTGATTTTTCCCTGTGACAGTATAAAAATAAAGTTATATGAAAGGCAAGTTCTATGAAAAGAGGTTACAAAACTGGATCAAATGAATGAAACTGTTTACTTGAAGTGACAATTGGTAACTGGAGTTGGGGAGAAGCTAATTGAGGCGTCAAAATAAAAGAAATCAGATCTTCCTGTGAAAAAGTTCTTTCTCCTTTAACAACATGATTTTTGGAAAGTTTTTCTTTTCTTAAATTTGAGCACTGATCCTGATCATTCAGCTTTTACAATATCTTACATTTCTTATCAAATGTGTTGTGAATAACACCTAAGCACTCATCAGGTTGACCTCAATACTAGGGAAGATTCTGGAAAAGATAATTAAGCAACACATAAGTGAATACCTAGCAGCAAACAAAGTAATAGCCAAAAGCCAAGATGGGTTTGTCAAAAACAGATCATGCCAGACTAATCTAATTGCATTCTTTGACAAAGTGACAAAATTAGTGGATCAGAGGAATGCTGTCGATATAATTTACTTGGACTTCAGTAAGGCATTTGACAAGGTAGACCATAACCTACTATTAGATAAAGTATAAAAATGTGGGTTAGACCACATCACCACCAGATGGATTTGCAACTGGCTGACCAGCCGCATTCAACATGTAGTCCTCAATGAAACGGCATCTACATGGAGGGAAGTATGCAGTGGAGTACCCCAAGGCTCTGTTTTAGGCCCAGTACTCTTCAACATCTTCATCAATGATTTGGATGAGTGGATTAATGGGGAACTCATCAAATTTGCAGATGACACCAAGCTGGCAGGAAAAGCCAACACTCCAGAAGATAGGCTTAAGATACAGAAGGATCTTGACAAACTTGAACATTGGGCACTATCTAACAAAATGAAATTCAATTGTGAAAAAAGTAAAGTTCTACATTTAGGCAAGAAAAACAAAATGCACAGGTACAGTATAAGTGGTACCTTGCTCAATAGTAGCAACAGTGAGAGGGATCTTGAAAACCTAATGGACAACCATTTAAATATGAGCCAGCAGTGTGCAGCAGCTGCCAAAAAAGCCAACACAGTTCTAGGCTGCATAAACAGAGGGATAGAATCAAGATCACGTGACGTGTTAATACCACTTTATAATGCCTTGGTAAGGCCATACCTGGAATACTGCATTCAGATTTGGTCACCACGATGTAGAAAAGACATGGAGACTCTGGAAAGAGTGCAGAGAAGAGCAACCAAGATGATTAGGGGACTGGAGGCTAAAACACATGAAGAACAGTTGCAGGAACTGGGTATGTCTAGCTTGATGAAGAGAAGGACCAGGGGAGACATGATAGCAGTGTTCCGATATCTCAGAGGATGCCACAAAGAAGAGGGAGTCAAACTATTCTCCAAGGCACCTGGGGGCAGGACAAGAAGCAATGGGTGGAAACTAATCAAGGAGAGAAGCAACTTAGAACTAAGGAGAAATTTCCTGACAGTTAGAACAATTAACCAGTGGAACAGCTTGCCTCCAGAAGTTGTGAATGCCCCAACCCTGATTTTGATTTGATTTTGATTTGATTTGATTTTTATACCGCACCTATCTCCCAGAAGGGACTCAGGGCGGTGCACAGGAAGTTAAAAAGCAGACATACAAACATATAGACAAATACAACTACAATATTAAAATCTAATTAAATTTGAAAATAGCCTGTGCTAAAAATACAACTGAAAGTTACCAACAATTAAAATAAATTTAAAACTTAGTCTGTGAGAATGATCTCGGGGTCTAAGCTAGGCCGGCTAGGTGAAAGAAATGGGTCTTGAGATGTTGGCAGAAGAGGCGGAGGTCCGTGGTGGTCCGGAGTTCGGGGGGTAGGTCGTTCCAGAGGGCTGGACCCGCCACAGAGAAAGCCCTTCCCCTGGGGGTCGCCGACTGACACTGCCCGGCAGACGGCACCCGGAGAAGGCCCTCTCTGTGGGAGCGAATCGGCCGAAGGGATGTATGCGGTAGTATGCGGTCCCGCAAATAACTAGGCCCCGTGCCATGGAGCATTTTAAAGATGGTTATCAGCACCTTGAAGCGCACCCGGAAAGCTACAGGTAGCCAGTGCAACTCGCGCAGGAGAGGTGTTACATGGGAATGCCATGATGCTCCCAAGATCCCCCATGCGGCCACATTCTGTACCAGCTGCAGTCTCCGGGTGCACCTCAAGGGGAGCCCCATGTAGAGAGCATAACAGTAGTCTAGGCGGGACGTAACGAGTGCTTGAGTGACTGTGCGGAGGGTGTCCCGGTCAAGAAAGGGGTGTAACTGGCATACCAGGCGAACCTGGTAAAAAGCCCCTCTGGCCACGGCCGTGACATGGTCATCCATGGACAGCCGGGAGTCCAGGAGGACGCCTAAGTTACGGGCCCTTTCCACGGGGGCTAATAGCTCACCCCCGATGGCCAGTGATGGAGTCAACTGGCTGTACTGGGACGTCGGAAACCACAGCCACTCGGTCTTGGACGGATTGAGTCGAAGTTTGTTACTTCCCCTGGAAGTCTTTAAGAAGATGTTGGCTAGCCATTTGTCTGAAATGGTATAAGCTTCCTGCCTATGCAGGGGGTTGGACTAGAAGACCTACAAGGTCCCTTCCAACTCTGCTATTGTATTGTATTGTATTGTATTGTATTGTGTTGTGTTGTGTTGTGTTGTGTTGTGTTGTGTTGTATTGTATTGTATTGTAAGTGTGGCCTCACTTGGAATACATAGTCCAGTTGGGTTACATGCAACACGAAGCAATGTAAATGAATGAGCTTTGTACCTGACTATCCTCTTTTCATTATTTTTAGTCAGATTCCTCTGCTTTTGAAGAAACTGTTATTTACTGTTACTTCTGAGACGACAAATTAAGATTTCTGTAAATTTTGTATTACATATCAGATCACTGTTTTCCTTGATCCAGTATAATATGCAAATAGAGTTTAGTGTTGGACACAGCAATGGTTTATTTCAGGGGTCTGCAAAGTTGGCTCTTTTAAGACTGGTGGACTTCAACTCCCAGAATTCCCCAGCCAGCCATGCTGGGAGTTGAAGTCCACCAGTCTTAAAAGAGCCAACTTTGCAGACCCCTGGTTTATTTGATAGAAAAATATCTTCACTATTTATGGAAAGCCTGTTTTCATGTTTGTGCAAATGTCAACTTCTTATTCTACTTGTACAACCAAATTTATAATCTGTTGTCTACTGCTCACATTGATTACTCAAGCTGTTGCACAAGTTATTTCATAAAGTGTTGCATAAACTCTTGCAACTCTTGCACAGTTGCAAAAATATGTCACATGTCATTTTATAATTTCATAACCAATCTTTAGTAGATTAAAATACACACACAGACACACAATCTACAAAAGATAAAATATAAAAACAGGAAAAAGTGAATTGAAAGAGAAAAAAACTAACTTTTGACTTTCTTCAATACAGTAACAAATGTAAAATAGATTAACATTTTGCTCTAAAATTCAATTGTACGCAGTTTTTCTGTAATCACAAATTATTCTAATTATCACATTCCAAAATTAAAATTTTATTTCTTCAGTTTTAATGTCTAAAGGTGGAAACAAAGTTAGACAGTCTTTTTTTAAAAATCAAAGTAGTTAGCTTTGCCATCCCACCCAGTTCCATTAACATAACCAGATATTCTTCCATTGCGGCAATCTGTGGCTCTCTATGTATACCAAAGCCTTCCTGCTGTTACCATATATAGAAACATAGTCCCAGGTTTTGTCTCAAATTGCTTATGCCTTAGATCTAAAAGAAAAACCTCTAGTTTTTTTCTGTAATTGTACATTTATTGTAATAATGAATTAGTATCTATTCCTAATAATTCTTCGCTTTCTTACATGCACACCAGAGTGTCAAAAGGATTGATTGATTACATTTTCAGCATGTTTTTGGCACCTCATTATATATGTTTGATAATTATCATGTGTTAACGACCAGGGGTAGATTAAACGAGGCTTTTAGACATATTTATTAGATTAAATGTTATACAAGTTGATTCTGCAATACTTCCATGAAAAAATGACAATCTGATTGCATGAACGTTCACAATTGCAAAGATAAGTTACAAATAAAATAAAATAATAAAATAAGGAAAATATACCATAAAAATCCTAGTGAAATTCTCAATTAAAATGAAGGTCCATGAAGGAGGCGAGGTGGCAGACATTGGTATTTGTTTCCTTCAAATTTTAAATTTCGTACAGCTCTTATAGGAAATTAGCAATGTGGTTTCTTAATAATTTTAGAAACCATGCTAGGAAAAAATGTAACATTCGCCAGATAACTGTTTAATACATTTTTAATAGATACAATCCAATTTTCCCGTTAAAAATAATTTTAAATACCATCACGGCCCCATTTTTTGATGAATCCACACATCTTGTTTGATAGCCCATCCCTTTACAGCTGTCTATTGACCTTGCTTTCAACTGGTTGCAAACTTAACTGATAGTTGCATAGTTAGCCAGATGTTCAGACTGAATTTGACATTTTTATTCCCCTCATTTCTGCTGAGGTAAGTAGGTATTTTTGATTGCGGGTGCTAAAGATGTTGTCACAGGATGAAAGCTGTTCCATGTAAAGCTGCCTTTTGCTATTGACTGATTATGTCATGCTAATGGTGTTCAAGGGGTGTTCCAGATGTTTTGGGATTGCAGCCAAGGTACCTATTGGTACTATCTTTGCTTCCTTTTGCCACAGTTATCCTCCTCCTCCTCCTTTCCCATAATAAAATCCCAGATAATTTATATAGTTCCTGCCTCCTATTTTCGTAACAGCACAAATACTTTGAAGTGGATTAGACCAGAAGACAGTGAAGGAGAACTCACAGTTCCAGTTTCTAGTGCAACATCTTAAAGGCTACACCAAGAATATTGCAAAGAGATATTCCCTTACTTGCAAAATTGAATTCAGTGCAATGTTCTGAACAAACAGGCACTGATTAGATTAAAAAACTGTCCATAAAACTCATTTGCTGGTTTCATTTTCAAGTTAAATTCAGTTAGTCTAATTAATTAAAATCTTTTAACAGACGCATGATATGAAACTTTTTTTTGTTTTTGATGTAAATAATAAGAGGTAATGTGCCAGGTTACCACACATTTTTCTGTTAGTGTAACCAGGCATTTTCACAGCTAGTAATTATTCATATTAGTTCACATTAGCTTGACCAACATGGCAAAGACTGCAATTCAGATAAAGCTCTGTTCCTATGTTATATATATAATGAAATATAGTATGGTAACTGTCCAGCTGCACATATTTAAATTTAAGAAGTAATTTTTGAAGCTAACATGTTATGGATGCCTCTATGCAAATGCTTTCACTTTTGCTTAGAGATGGGTCACAAATACAGAATCCCAAGGCTGCCACCATCTTAGAATGCTTTAAAACAGAAATAAACAACAAATTATAGGTCAGCTAAAATACCATGCAATCAAGATGTCAAATGTCAAAGGTTCATTTAAATTATTGTATAAATTCACTCGTGTTTCTATAATAAGCAACAGATTTGTATGATTGCAGGAAAGGGATTTCTACTAAGATGCCAGTGAACCTATCCACTGAAAGAGAGCAGAAAAAAATAACTTGCAGCAAGTTGGGCAACAAACAAATTTAATAAATAAAAATATTTTTCATAGTCTTATACACGCCATAGAAAAAAAACTTCAGTTGTTTTTTAGATGGAAACAAAACAAATCATTTATTCCCTTGAAAGAAAGAAATAAGCAGAGACAAGCTACGTCCTGCTATTTCAGATTTAATACAACAATGAAAAATATCACTTTTAAGTATAAAGAATGGTATAACAATGCTAACAGATCATACTTCAGCATTAATAGAATAAAATATTCTTTATTGGCCAAGTGTGATTTGAACATACAAGGAATTTGTCTCCAGTACACACAAACAACGAAGTTGATAAATCATAGATCATAAATTATAAGATACAATCATAAATCATAAGATACAAACAAGTGATAAACATTAGATATTAATAGGAGAACATAGTAGGAAAGATGAGAAGATGAGAAGGATAATAGCAATACAGTCCTACTACATGGGTAAATATCTTTAGGTGTAAGACAATTCTGTGGTAATTAGGTGTTTAACAGAGTGATGGCATGACTATCTTTGTACCTAGTGTTTTGGCATGCAGTTCCCTATAGGGGCATCCGGAAGGTAGAAGTTGAAACAGTTTATGTCCTCCTTGTGAAGTACACGGGTTCTCAATTGAAGGCAGGTTGGCTACAATTGTTTTTCTGCAGTCCTAACTATCCATTGAAGTCTGTACCTGTCCTGTTTGATTGCTGTGTTGAAACAGACATATATAGAGGCACAAATGACAGACTCAATAATTCTTCTGTAGAACTATAACAGCAGATCCTGAACTTAAGTACCCCACAATGACAATGCCATGGTTCTGTGTAGCAGTGCTAACGCATGGTGAGTTATTCCTATGCAGCAAATGTCATTCTGACATTCTCTTACCATAAAAGGATATAGGAATATTTAAAAAGTAATACTTGGAATGCTGCAGTAGAATTTAAGAAATTTGTACTGACTACATTTAGACATGAATTTGAAATATAGGGAGAGAGGGAGGGGAGGGAAGGAGGGAGGAAGACACTGGAGAATCATAACATTGAGCACAGATAGTTTTAATACATGTTCATATTAAATAAAACTCTTCTTTCACTAGCAACCCTATTTTATATTAGTATTTACACTTTGGTTGATTGAGTTGATATTTAGCTTGCCCAGAATGTTCCACAATATCCATTATCCCCATTTTTAATTATATGTGTATCTCTATGTATGTAAACCTAACCCTAATCTTATATACAATAATTCTATAATATTGTCTAAGTTAATATTCAATGACACTAAAATATGAATAATGCAATTATATTGCCTTTACAATCTAATAGTTACGTCATTGCAATGTTATGCTTCTATAACATTCCATAATAATATTTGGTAATATTTTTTCATTTATATGGCTAAATTTCCCAGTAATAATCCTACCTGGCTGTATACCTAAGAATAAAAATGAAATTGTCTCATAGATAATTAAGAAAGATGGTCCCAAGATACATGCTTATGGATGCAAGGATGTAATTACCCTGTTTTCCCCAAAACACTGGTAAAAAGGCATTTTACCGACAACTGATTAATATTGGGTAACTGGGAATCCATATATTCAATGCTATCTAGCCTAGAACATAAAAACAAGAATTCAATTCATAAAATTGGATAAAAATTCTATTGAAATATTTAAAGTGAAGAAACTGTGCTACAATATCTTAGAAGTAAAAAAATTGATAGTTATTTATTTGTTGATGAACCAAAAGTTGTCTTGTTTGAATAAACTTCTGGGAACAGTTTAAAATTCAATGGACAAACAAAATGCGTGAAAGTGAATTCTATGCAATTTTTTTATTTCTTCTATAATTTGTATATTTTATAAATGGATTTTTAATTCTTTTAAAAATTAAATATATAATTAATTAGTTTTAGATTTCAATTATTTCAGTTGAAGAATGATATATATTTAAACATTATTTTTTTTTTAATACATGGAATTTGCTACTACTAATAAGGCCTTTTTTTTGGTCATACTGTGAGCTTTACTGATTGGCTAAAAATCAATTTTCACAGACAGTGTTCCAAGATTCAGTTTATTTGACTAGGAAGAATGTTTAAACATGTTTAAAATTATATATCTTAATTACTTTCGAGATGTAGAAGTACAACAATAAGCCTCTAAAGTTGTCCCTTTTATACTGTATATATTCAAAATAATCAGGAGAAAATTTAATTTCCTCCGTTGATTGTCAGGAGTTGTCAATGTTTCCACCTCTTTACAACAGTAAGAAAATGGGATTCATTATGCTATGCTTTTTAGTTGATTTAAATAGACATTGAACCAAGTTGCTTTACAAGGGCAATGCATTGTCAGAAGTAGAGCTATTTCACCATAACAATGGGTTTATTTCCTCCTGTCTTCAGCTTTAAACTTCTCAAGAATGTATTCCTGTAGTCTCTCTCCCATTTACCAAGTAATTATATAGTTTTGAAAGCACTTGGTCTGTTTTACTTCTCCTTAATGACTACCAATAGCCGGTGTCTTCCATATAATAAATCACTGAACTCAATGACTTTGCTGCTTGGTGATACGTTTTATGACTAAAGGAGATGGCAAAAAACAGATGGGGAAAACAGATGATTGCATTGAAAGGAAAGATGGTGATAAAAATGTGGAAAAAGTAGAGGTAAAACAATGATAGTGACATTTCTAGCACTACATTTTTGTCTTTTTTTAAGGAATAAGTGGTACATGCTTGATATTAACTTTAATGTGAGACATGTATCAAGTATAATATTTGAGCAGGGAAATAATAAAAATGAAAAATATACCCTCTTGTAAAACATTAAGCTACTTTTGTATTTATATTCAAAGCTTTGCCTCATTCTTTTCAGAAACTCTTAAAATGTGGATACAAACACTAATTAGGATATGGAAAATAGAAAGTGTTGCACAAAAGAGTTTACAACTTCCAATCCAAGAAATACTTTATGTTAAGGAATGATTTGATAAGTACACCTTATGTGATACAGAAGTTACAAATGCAGCTGTAGAAAATCAGAAACTCATAAAAATATCTGCTTCTCTCTTAGTGTCTAAACTAGAATGTTTTGCAAAAAATAAAATAAAATCAGGATATAAGGGGATAATGGTAAAACATCTTGCCATAGAAATAGGGCTCCAGCTGAGGAACTCCAGTGATGGTAGAGAGATAGAAACCTCTGTAATTCTTTGCTGTCTGATAGTTATCAGGAATTTTGCAGCCCACATATGGTAGTCCTGTGTCATAGAAAAGGATTTTTATTGTTTTCAAGAAATATACTGTGATTTTGTACAGTGGATATCCTGGGGATCTTCTAGCCTCCCTCTGTTTCTTTCGTACTGTTTCCAATTCCACATTGCTTCATATAGTAAGAAAAATGTTCTCCAAATTCTTGTGCCTATCTCTAATTAAGGATATTAGGTCCAACACCACTACTCAGGCATTATTTAAAAGATTTAATTTGTCTTCTGTGAAGCTTCATTTCAGTTCCAATGAAATCCTGTGCAAGCTAGACTGAGCCTTATTTGTAATGCTGGTGGGGCACTTAAAAGCTGCTATTGTTTATGAAGCAGCCCGGTGTAAGTAATTTGCTTGAGTAGGAGATCTATGGCATGTAGGTTAAAGGTCCTGCTAGCCTGTGACCCAGAAATAAGAAATGTTCCTCTTTTGTCTGTACATAAAGTTTGACCACTTCAACTCTTTTTGAATATTATTCATGTATGTCTGTCTTGACAGCTTTGGGCATCTCAGTCATAATTGTTCCCCAACATTTCACTATAAGAAACCCACACAGAAGCTGTTACATCTTTCAGGATGGAGTTGGGAAGAAATAAATGCCATGTTTAGCTTAGCTGTTTCTGAGGAAAAAGATATGTTGATTAATTTTGGCAGGGGCCCCAACGGTTTCAAGTAATCAAGTAGTAGTCCAGTCCATTCTCTGATCACATGCAGCATTTCTTTGGAAAATATACAAAGAAAAAAGTGTGGCATATTATACTGAGGAAGATAATTTAAAAGAAGCAACAATTATTTGAGCAATAGTAGGGACACAGTAGAAAATTACATTCAAGATTAGCTGGCTGTCATCTAGAACAGGGGTCTCCAACCTTTGCAACTTTAAGTCTGAAGGACTTCAGCTCCCAGAATTCTCCAGCTGGCTGGAGAAGTCTGTGAGCTGAAGTCCTTCAGACTTAAAGTTGCAAAGGTAGGAGACCCCTGATCTAGAAATTAAATACAAGGGAAGGCTTCTGCATTACCATTGAAAAGAACTATAACTCTCATTTTTACACTTAGGGAAATAGGCTATGGGCTTCACTATAGATTTAGTATTCTTTGCAATTTCAAGCCCATTTTATTATTTTTCAATAGAATAGCTACCTTCTGTACTTTCTATTTTTGAAATTCAAAGTAATCGTATATTTACTCAAAAGAAAAGCCTATAATGTAAAATGGTATTTAGTTCGGCATACACTTAAATCTTGTATCTTTTAGGTTGACAGCATGACACCAAAAGGGTATTTTGAAGAAGTAGAGAATTCACGCTCCATCAAGTTTTTTGGGTATGGCTTGGACATACACAAGATTGCTTTCTGAAGGTATAGAGCAGGGGTCTCCAACCTTTGCAACTTTAAGTCTGAAGGACTTTGCTGGCTGGAGAATTCTGGGAGCTGAAGTCCTTCAGACTTAAAGTTGCAAAGGTTGGAGACCCCTGGTATAGAGGGAATCTGTATTTGCAGAATCCTTATTAGCTGTCATCCATTTCCATCTTGTTCACATGTCAACTCTTTCTTGCTGATAGTAAGACAAAATCTAAGCTAAACATTCTTAATTTGGAACTCCCATTCTCGTTATTCTTGGTCTATAATTTAGAAGACAATTTAGTTCCTTGATCAAAAAACATTTATAAATGTAAACCAAGGAAAAACAAATGATATTTTTATATTCAAGTAAAATTCAAATAGCAATTAAGATAAGAAATAAAAAAGTAGTTTGGGCTGTCCCTTGTTCCTTACATACTACATGTCCTGAAACTAAGGCCACGCCAGATTTTCGCAGTGGGCAAAAAATATAAACCCTCCCCAGAAAATAAGCCCCATTGAAGGGGTGGGTTTAGCCAGAACAAGGGGTAGCCCATCCGTTCCCCGGTCACTGGGTTTTGTTTCTATATGCGCTGCTGCGCAGGCCTGCAGCTTAGAGGGAACATAGCTCTTGGCATAATTTTGTATATGATTCTCATTTGTAAATAAATCACTTAGCATTTTATTTTGCAAAGGTTTTCACAGCTTGCCAATAATGAAAGTAATTATGTGTAAAAAGTATTTCAACTTAAACAAGGAAACAAAGACAAAAATTGTTAAATGTTGAAATGGAATAGTGTATGCTATGCTGAACATACCTATTAGTTTTTTCGTGAAAATGGCCCAGTTTTTAGTCAAAAAAATTACATGCATAGCCCTATGGAGGCTTATAGAATGCTGCTGGGGGCTGGGGGGAGGGCTGCTCATTTCTGCCCTCCCCAGCACCCAGGAGCTCTCTGGAAGCCTCCATAAGGGTATGCGCGTGGCCATTTTGGTGAAGGGGTGGGGTTTCAGGAGGCCAAAAATGCTGTATTCGATGTATAAGACACACCCAGATTTTCAGCCTCTTTTTAGAGGGAAAAAGGTGTGCATCTTATACTCCGAAAAATACGGTAAACTTTCAAAAACCTTAGCTATGCTTCATTTTGAAGTCGTTTTTTTATTTGTATAAATATTTTAATTTAATTACTTTTAATTAATTTATTTTAATACATTACTTTAATTTAAAGTCAAAGCCACAAAAGCCTAGACCTTATTAAGTGCAGTTTTTCCTGAAGTAATTGTGATACATTTATAGAGCTGATTCATGTTATGTACCTCCAGGACTTCTGATATTTGCTTCAATGGGAATTGGACATTTCTATTTGTTTTTATTCTTTTTTTTTAATTCTTCCTTTCTTTTTTCAGCTTTTTCACTTTATTATTTTGTGTTATATGCATATACATATGAAGACAGAGAGAGAGAGAGAGAGAGTGGGAGAGAAGGGGGAAGATAGAGACTTCTGAATTTTGTGAAATATACTAAATACTAAAAGTGTCTCATCAACTGTTTTCATTTTTTATGAAGTATATTCATTGTTTACTGGCAGACCAAGGGTCAAATGACAAAGTTACAAAAGTGATAAAATCTGCTTACCTTGGCAGAAAAAAATGAAAAAAAATATTTTTATGCTTTTTAAAGATTGAAATAGAATTGGGTTCAAAAGTCAGTAAAGATCATATTGATTCAGGTTTGCTCTACATCTGATAATTATGCAGATTCAATTGCATAAATTCCTACTTCTATCAGCTTTTTATTACATTCTGGATTTGTCATTTTTCATTAGATCACAGTAAAGCATGCATAGTGAATTCCTTTGAATATAAAACCAAAACCTGATGTATCAGTCAATTCCTTCCTTCACAATGGTTTTAGACATTACATGGAACATATTACTCTGCAGATATATAGTTTAGGATTATGCTAATGACTCTTTTGACTTTGTATTAGGATAAATATTAAATCTAAGGACAGTTCAATGTATGGTGGCCAAATCTTACATTTTGCTTGATGGTTCCGAGAGTTACTGTTTAACTTAGGAATATATCTAAGTTACATTGAAAGGAAGGTTAATTCCTATTTCCAAGAATACGAAACCAGCAGTTTTATATAAGCATTAGATCCCTATCTAATATAGCATTAGCAACACTACAAAGGACTTAATTTAGCAGTTAAAATATTAAACCACACATATTATTTAGATACTACTAATGCATTATTTTCTTAAACCTGATTTTTTAAAAACATTTTTCTGTTATATTTTTGAAGGAGTGCTGTAGGTCAGGGGTCTCCAACCTTTGCAACTTTAAGTCTGAAGGACTTCAGCTCCCAGAATTCTCCAGCCAGCAAAGCTGGCTGGAGAATTCTGGGAGCTGAAGTCCTTCAGACTTGAAGTTGCAAAGGTTGGAGACCCCTGCTGTAGGTTTTTCAGGTGCAGTTAGGTAAATCTTGTCGGGTGGTTGGCTAAAATATCTTCAATAAGCAATCTTTCCTAAAATGATCCATCTTCTTTGACCTCTAATTCAGTTTCTTTTTCAGAACTCTCACTTAGGAGCAGACAAGAAAGAAAGATAGATTGCAGTTTCTTCATCTTGTTCTTCCTAGTGTGTCGCTCATACTCATTACTAGAGAATAGATTTCGCACTTGAACATGTAGCAATAACAATGAATAAAAATGGGTGAGAAAAGTTGACCTGATTTGTCTGATACCCTCACCTAAACATAGTCTTCCTTAGGCTAAATATTTATGTATTTACAGAAGAAAAGAAATTATGTCCAAAATACAAAAACAAAATGACTCTTTGGATAAATATGCATTTATCAAATGGAAAAAAAATGTACTGTATCTATTCATTTACAAATAAATACACATTATAATTAATTCCAATAGTAAAGAAAAATATTAAATAGTGTATAACATTGTGACCTATGTAGCTTCTGGGTAGTAGTAGTCTTGCGATTAGCTACCAAAGATTAACACTGGACACTGTATTCAGTAACATTGTGTATGCTTTGCTAATGATGCAAAGGTGCCTCAGAATCTCACCAAGATCTTGACCAAGAATTTGTTCAAATCATGCATAAACATAGCATCTCTGCTCTTCATTAAGAGAAGAGCTTCTCTTTTCAGGCTCAAAAACCTGAAAAAATATTGTTTTAATATGATTTGAAGCAATTCTTCAACATTATTTTCAAAGTAGAAGCAACCCTACCAATGATAATTATGGATAGCAATCTGCGGCATCTTACTTACTTTTTATATCTAAAACAGATTTAAAGCAAGCTGAACAGATACTAGATCAATCAATGTACTTCAGTATTTCCAATCAAGAACTGGTCTCTGTAATCTAAATTCTGGTAAGTGTTCACCTGCATCATCTGTGATTGGAGACAGCTATTTAAATATAATCCAGAGAATCCAAAAATATTCCACATGTCTAAATCTAAGGTTACTCGCTTAGAGAGCCGCATTCAGCAAAACCATCATCAGAGGTTTTCCAAAAGTCTACAAGAAATAGTAATATTTGATCATAAGTTACCAGAACTGATGGGAGAGAACAAGAAAAAGAAGCACTTATAGAGTTGCAAGGGTCTGGAAATTTTATAGCAGCTATAAGAAATATTCATTCAGAAGTAGCATTGTGTTAATAAGTAGTATCATGTTAATAAACATCCACATAAGCTTCAGCTATTATGAATATTATGAGTGATCCAATTATGTCACTCAGCAATGAAGGATTAAATTTACTTCTGGATAAGTCAATTTTTCCAGTAAGCCCTATCTAGGTTATGTTTTTGTTTGTAACTATTACATTAATGTTTATTATTTCCTGATTATATATGTATGTCAGACACTACTAACATTCCCAGATTTTTCTGAATGTGAAATTATTTCAGGTTCAAAGTCTCTTCAGGAAGAGTAAGTTTTGCCTTTCTGATGCACCACTACTCATCCAAAATTGGACCAACAATTCTCATCTCTCTTTCCCTCTTGTCCTATAAAGAAAGGTGGCATAATTCCATGATGTAACTATTGACTATTCATCATACATCAAAGAGTATTTATTCAAACTGTTTCCTTCAGATATGTGGACTTCAGTTTGTTGGACAACCCTTTTTCTATCCATCACATTAGTACAACACTCAAAACATTTTAGCAGATTCTTGGCTTAGTCCTATCCAAATTCCTCATGAAATGAGAAGTTGTTTGGGTAATAATAGAACGGAACTCCACTATGTCTCAGCATGTGTAGGCTTCACTTAATAAATGACTATTTCTTTAGTATGAAGAAACAGATAGTATAGAAGAAAAACAGCACTATTTCCTGGGTTTTACAGGATTGAACTTGATCAGGAATCAAGCATAATAACATGTCAGCACCAAGGATTGGCATTTCCCTAATACAGATCTCATTATAATGCCTACAGAGTAAAATATCTTTAGCTACATTCACACATTGGTAAAAGAGAACACTCCAATAAATGTCATACTTTGCAGAATAAATAAACAGAATAATGTAAGTTAAATATATATTTAACTTTCTCAGATATTTCAAGTATCCTTGCCTTCCAGGTTGCATATTCTTTACAGCCAATTTTTATTATTTCTGTGCTATTACTTCAGTCATACTTGATATCTCAATATTTCTGACAGTGAAACAAACACCAGAAGACATCACAGGCCATTCTTCAATGACCAATTGTTGCTGTTGAATAAAGCTATAACATATTTTATACCTACTTTACATTAATCCAAATTATTGTTTTCATTCCTCTTTTACCCTAATCCAAATGAATGCAATCTGGAAACCGGGGCAAAATTAATTCTTTTCAATTATTATTTCAATTATGTATGTCTTTCAGCCCTGGACTTCACAGGTTTGAAAACAAAAACTGAAACAGTCAAAGAGCAGGTGCAATTTTTATTAAGATCTATGCACATGTCCGTCTGAGTCCCTATGGGAGAAAGGGCGGTATACAAATCAAATTAAATAAATAAATAAATAAATAAATAAATAAATAAATAAATAATGCATCTTTCCTGAATCTGAAGGCACTTCAAAGAGTCTCTCACAGCTTGACTATTGCAATGTGCTCTGCATGAAGTTACTCCTTGTATCAACTGATACAAAATGCAGCAATATGGACATTGGTGGTCTCTGAATGCCCACATGACAGCCATGTTTTATGTGCTGCACTGGCTGCTCATATATGTCCATATATGTCCATTTTAGTTATCACCTATAAAGTCCTAGTGATATAGAGTCAGGTTATTCAAGGGACAAATTACATTCCATGTTTTCTGCCTGGCCAGTTAAATCCAAGGGTCCCCCCCTTCCAGGTCCCCTGATCAAGCAGCAGACTCACAGAAGTGTGTCTTCTTTGGCACAATGCCTGTTCACTAGAATTGTCCCCTTAAATCTGAGTGGCTCGCATCCTGATGGCATTCCAGGTGGATTTAAAGACCTGGCTATTTCTTCAGGCTTTAGAATAGTAAATTGTAGATTTGTTTCTTGATATCGTATGGATGGATTCCCCAGTATGTCTTTTAGATCAGGGGTCTCCAACCTTTGCAATTTTAAGTCTGAAGGACTTCAGCTCCCAGATTTCTCCAGCCAGCTTTGCTGGCTGGAGAACTCTGGGAGCTGAAGTCCTTCAGACTTAAAGTTGCAAAGGTTGGAGACCCCCGTTTTAGATTACATTGTTACCTGGTTTTATTTACATTGTGAACCACCCACAATTGATCTAAAGTTGGCTGGTGCTGAAACTGAATTAAATAAATAAATAAATAAATTTATCATAGAGCCAACCTGCTTCTATGTAAGATTGAAACCCAAAAGAAATAAATTCTATTAAACAATCCTTACAGACATACACAGACAAACACACGCACACAAAGTTATATGGAACCAGTGTGCATTATTTCAAAAATAAATCTCACAAAATTAAATTGGAGTTTCAAATATATGTATTCAAGTATTGATATAACTTAAAATGATATTTTATGCTCTGAAGGCAGAGCATAAAATTTTCACCCTCCCTAATTTTTAAATAAGTGGGGCAATGGTAGAATATCTTTTGGCGGATTTCTGTGCTGCAGTGGCAGAAATATTTTCTGCTGGCAGAAGATTTCTGATAACAAAACTAACTTGTTCATGTCTAATTTTAATCCCTTCCAAGTACATTTTGAATTACAACTACTTCCTTTTAACCCAGCTTTCTTTTTAATGCAGCATAGGAATGGATATAAATATATTTTTGTATTAAAATATTCAAATCATAGTAAAGACACATGAAAGCATTTTTCCTGGTAAATGAAGCTACTCTCCAATAGATAAAAATTGTAAAAAAAAAAAAGATAGATAAATGGCTTAAAATGGGGGGGGGGGAGCTTTCAGGGATACTTTATACTATACACAAGGCATAGTAACATAGTAATTGTTAATAGTCCTTCTGAATGGAGATACAGATAGTAACTTTGCTTCTCATTTAGTCAAAATCAGAACTATTAATAGATTTCATTTTTTTCTTTCAAAAAAGCATGTGACAAAATTCAGAAGTGAGTATTAGAACAGAAATTCCAACAGGTTGCCATAAACCTGGTTTGATGTGTAGCTGCAGTTATTTCTGTAGTGCTGTTCATTCCTGCTTGAGCGCTTTATACATATACAAGTTTCCATTCCCACCACCATTCCTGCGTGAACGAGACTATTGCAAGTTGAATGTATAGTTTTTCTGAACTGTAGCAATATAAAGACCAGCATTTATAGGCTACAAAGGATGTTAATATTTCCTATGTTCCACAGAAAAGGATAGAATCAATAGACACACAAAGGAAGATTTATCATGAACTTGGGAGTCACAGGATGATCATTTTATATTCGGGAGTCAGTTTCTTGCATTAGTGCTTTCCTACGGCTATATACTTTAAGACAGGGGTCTCCAACCTTTGCAACTTTAAGTCTGAAGGACTTCAGCTCCCAGACTTCAAAGCTGGCTGAAGAAGTCTGGGAGCTGAAGTCCTTCAGACTTAAAGTTGCAAAGGTTGGAGACCCCTGCTTTAAGACACAAAGTAGAAAAACAACAGAGTACAAAAATAAAGAGCCTCACTATTACTGAATTGTTTGCTGTCTTTCAAATAAAGTGAATTTTCTACTAGCTTTTAATCCACATCCCTACTTAACCAGTGGCGTCTCTTTGTAGCATAGAATATATTCATTTATATCTCACCTTTATTATTTTTACAAATAACCCAAGTTGGTGAATATATCCAACTTATCTTTGTACTCCTATTTTTCTCCACAACAATCCTGTGAAGTGAGTTGTGCTGAGAAACTAATGACATTTATTATTGCTTCACATCTTTGATACACTCATAAAAGTGAATTATACCATAATATCAGAGGACATTAATTATTTTTCAACTGTTTGAAAAGCTTAAATTTACTCATTACAATGCTTTGCTTATAGTTAGAGATATTTCTATTCCTCTTAATATTTTTATGAATGCATATAGTAACAAAATAACATCAAAAAATAAAAAATTAGATGATGTTAGTTGTTAGATACTAGTGTAGTTTTTGTAGTGTCTAATAAATAATTTAATCTATAATGCCTATTTAACTTTGCATTAAAGTAATTTGACAATCTCATTTTAAATTGAAATAGTTGAATTAGAAGTAAAGTCGTCTCAGTGGCTTAATTGATCTAAATAGATGTTTGGCAGGAGAATACTGCTAGACATTTGCAACAAATCACAGGAAATTCTTACAAAATTGCTATATTAGAATACTGCAAATATTGTATTTTCAGTGGCCTTGATTAAGAACTAGGAAATGAAACCTCTATTATTTTACTGCTGTGTGTAAAAAATAAACTTGATGAAAGGACTGTGTTCTTTGTAATAGCTGAATTAACATTTATATGAAATAGTAACATCTTATTTTTATTTTGAATTAACATTTAACTTTCACTTCATAGTGAAATACTATAAGCCTCAAGTCCTAATAGGATTTTCTCAGGATAGATGTGCTTCAGATAAAAGCCTGAAGCATTCGGATAGCTGAAATAGAGTGCATATTTAAAACATTTCTCCACTGTGATCTTGTTGTATATGTTCCTTTTTTCTCTGAAGTTAAAATAAAATCCAAATGTCACATGCTATTAATCTTAAGGGACTTAAGTCTAACCAATAACAAGAAGGAGACTATAGGATTGGCAGAGAGCCATTATCAACTGCCAAACGATTAGTGAGGCCTTGGCTTTTTGATAGTCATACGTCATAGAAATTCTCGCATAAGGATCAACTCAGCGGAACCATACAACAATAAAGAGGCTACAGGGCGCATGGCCTCTGCTCCCTAATTCAGTAATACAGAGCTAAAATGGAATTCTGCAGGACCTGTCAGCTGGGAAATATCTCAGTTCAATGTTATTCCACCAAAAATAAAATGGAACAAATTAATCTACTTTTCTAGACATATCTTTTTTTAGATATGTTTAAAAATTAAATATTTGTTAAATGTTTAAATATAATCTATTTCTTCAAAGTAACCGTTTCAGTCTATACTAAAAGAAATGGAACCCAATATGTCAAGTTTCTAGTTATTAAGAATCCAAGTAAACATTTAAACAATTTATAAATAGTCAATGTGCATAGAAAGAGTTAAAAATTCAAAATTATTTAATTCTCTTATTTAAAAATTATAATTGACATTAGATTTTCTAATTATTTCTTTTTTTCAAACAATTGATATAAAGGTTCTCTATATCTACATATCTAGCAAAACAGATCTGTGTGGAAGTCAGTTTTAAATGTGATTAATCACTTATAATTTCAATTTTGTTAAAGTTGTATGTTGTATGAATAATATTATATTATTTAATTATTTATGAACATGATAGTAAGTTCCAAAATTAAAAATAAATTAGTCCAGCGAGAAGATTAAATACCAAATTGCAATGGAAATGTACTTTATGTCAAAGGAAAAATCCATAGATATTATACTAAGAAGTCTCATTCTTGCCAAAAATTCTTCTTCTCAAGTCTTTTTGAATACTAGATCTTAATATTCATTATTAATTGTCAAAGTGATTACAAATTATTTTACTCCATAAATTTCATCTTAAATAGCAAATCAGATTATATATTCTATTCCAGAACACGTGACTTATTCATCTCATTTTTTATACCGGATTTGCATACAACCAACTTAAGATGGTGTTTCCAGACTAATGCTACAAGTATCAAGCATCAGTTTATATATTAATAATTATATATTACTATTTTATTACTTATTTCAAGGTGGTTTAAAACTATAATTCAAACAACCATAAATACAGTACATTGAAAAAAGTTCCTGGGTGACCACTTTCCCTGGAATTAAACTTTTATATCTGATTAAGCCTGACGATATTGCATTGGTTAGTCTTTTATGGTGGCTTCATAGAAATGTTAGAAGTTAAAGATTAAAGATAATAAACTGTATCCTTAGGGAAGTCCATAATGCAAGGTATAAAGCAGAAGATTCCTAGACCAAGTGGAAAACTTCCAGCAACATTAATTTTAATTTACATGTAAAATATGCAATTGCGCGTGTAAAGAGCCATTCACATATGAATCTACAAAGAAGGGGTTCCAGTTTGGCTACAGTTTAATCCAGGGGTCTCCAACCTTTGCAACTTTAAGCCTGAAGGACTTCAGCTCCCAGAATTCTCCAGCCAGCAAAGCTGGCTGGAGAATTCTGGGAGCTGAAGTCCTTCAGACTTAAGTTGCAAAGGTTGGAGACCCCTGGTTTAATCTATTGTCTATTTAACCTAATGGCTAAGCCAGCCATCTATTTAATAGATCGATCTAGTATCGATCTATTTTGAGCTTTTTAGCTCTCATCAGCTAGCCATACCCTTACTGGGATTCGAACTAGGGCTGTACCACATGCTAGGCAAATGCCTTACCACTTTAGCCACCAGGTTCTCTTCCTGCTCAGCTGAGACAGGAGGATAAGTATATACTTTGTTCCACAACACCCTGTTAGGCCCCAATTAAGGGAGGAGACATACTGTTTCCTTTTCTGCCTTTCGGCTCATCACCAGAGACCATCTAGGCAGAAAGCCATGAGTTCCGTTGTGTAATTTTTTAATATGTGCGTTAGGTTTTTGATCTGATCAATAAATAAATCAGGGAGACTAGTATAGATCTATTTCAAGCTTTTTAGCTCTCATCAGCTAGCCATACCTTTACTGAGATTTGAAACAGGGCTGTATTACATGCTAGGCAGGAACCTTAGCCATTAGGCCACCAGGTTCTCTTCCTGATCAGCTGAGACAGGAGGATAAGTATATACTTGTGTCACAACACCCTGTTAAGCCCCAATTAAGAGAGGAAGCATACTGCTTTCCTTTTCTGCCTTTCGGCTCATCACCAGAGACCATCTAGACAGAAAGCTATGAGTTCAGTTGTGTACTTTTTTTATATGTGTGTTAGGTTTTAATCTGATCAATAAATTCAAATCTGGTTGAACCAGTAAGCCATACCCTTACTGGTTCAAATCCCAGTAAGGGTATGGCTAGCTGATGAGAGCTAAAAAGCTCGAAATAGATCTATACTAGTCTCCCTGACTTATTTATTGATCAGCTCAAAAATGTAACATATATACCATAAGCCAGGAACAAAAAAACAGACTCTCATTTCATAAAAACGTTAAAAATGGTTGACAAATATTTTTAAATCACGAATACTAATACGAATGCATCTTTCAAAAGTGAAACTTTAGCCATGTATTATGTCTTGCATAAAATTGCCAAAGGGCTATGCATTGTTTCTTTTTTCCAGTAGTTCTTAATCATCTTGATTTGTAAATTTGACTGATATAGATCCATCTTCTTGTACAATAATTGAACTATTCAATGCTAATCAACTTTATTTTAACAATAGATTTATTCATATCTATTTTTGTCAGAAAGGCCAAAACAATATGAAATTAATGTTTTTTAAAAATAATTAAAAATGAAATACATTATTCTGGCTTGTATCCACTTATTTGGTGTAGTTTCTTCTCCCATCCCAAACCTTTATCACTTTACTATTGGAGTTAATATTAAAGCATGGAAGTAACTGGTAATTTATACGAAAACTTAAGCCTATATCATTTATGGCTTTATTTAGACAAAGCCAGCGCATCAAATTGAATCTGAATGGCAGAAAGTAGATAAAAATTATCTAGTGATCTCACTCCTTCAGAAACAGGCAACAGGATTTTGTGCTAGCTGATGTTTCTCATCTAGCAAAAATATTAGAGTGCCAAATACCTGTGGTCTTTAAATCCAATCACTAAGGAAATGCATGAACCCATATATTTGTCTGATGATCTGTTACCTAAATCTCTGGTTCCTAGAAAAATCAACAACCCTCTTCTCCCCCCTTTTTTAAGGGAAATAAATTATACCTTCTGTGGTATATGAAGCTCTGTGCTTTCTTTCCAGAATGAGCCAACTGGATCTTGAGCTAGGCCAGATAGATAAAAACATCCATTGTTTATAAGATTGTGGCTCTACTTTATGCAAAAGATGCCATTCTGATCCAGAATAGCACTACAATGTAAATATTATCATTAGGCTGTAAAGCTGTGTCCAAGATCAGTATTTTTAGTACACAGAAAAATCACATAATGTACAACCTTTCTATGCATATCAGAAAGGGTCCCGCACTGGGCAGCAGTGAAGTAGGACATGCAAGTCTCCATGCTAAATGCACTGAGGCAAATGGAGCTGAGCACCCCAGCAATGGGTTTCCTAGAGGCCAGGACTGAAACAGCCTCTGAAAGTTGTAGGCTCAGGACCAAAACAAACATACAGCAAATGCTTGTACAAATTATTTGGAATATATTTCTGGTTTAAGCCTCACAACTGCAACCACTGCCTAGCAGTAGAAAGTATTGACAACAACTCTATTTATTATTTGGTTTTATAATTGAAAACTATCTTGATGGAACCCAGATACTGATCACTTAAATGAAGATGTTTAGAATATTAAACATGAACAAACTCTGTCTTACATTGGAGCAGAAGACTTTGAAATAATCTTCTTGCAGAAGTTAAAGGACTGTTTTTGATTATGATGTTTGTATCTTTACCAAACATTTCGGGAGCTGCCATATATTTATTATTATTATTATTTTTCACATTTATATACCGCCCTATCTCCCTTGCGGGACTCAGGGCGGTGCACAGGGAATAATAAAATACTATAACACTAAATACAGTAGAAATATATTAAAAATAAATTAAATTAGAAATCCAATTCTTCAATCCAAGACGATTAGGATAATTTCTACTGGTTAATCCAGTGCACATATTTCCCAAAGAAGAGACCTGGTTCCAAAGCAATTATATGTTTTCCCACAATTTATGACAATTTTTTTTAATGGATCAGTTACAACAGGGGTCTCCAACCTTTGCAACTTTAAGTCTGAAGGACTTCAGCTCCCAGAATTCTCCAGGCAGCTTTGCTTTGCTGGCTGGAGAATTCTGGGAACTGAAGTCCTTCAGACTTAAAGTTGCAAAGGTTGGAGACCCCCGAGTTAGAATATCCTTGCAAAAGGGGACTTACGACTTGCACGCATACTTATGACTGCCGCACCACCCCATGCACAGTCATGTGATTCTAATTTGGGCATTGTAACCAATTTGCATTTACAACTGCTTGTAACATTCTGCAGCCATGAGATTTGTGGTCTTTTTTGACAACTTCTGGCAGAAAAAAGCCCACTGGAGAAGCTGGATTTGTTTAATGGCTATGTGAGTCACTTAACAACTGCCATATTGTCATAAAATGGGGCCTGAGTCAATTTATGATCGCAACAGAAATTCCAGGCCCAATCTAAGTCCACAAGTCCCATTTTCATGTAGGACAAAGTGGAAATTTTATTTTTGCTTTTAGACAATCCTTGCAGTTTAAAAAGAAAAAAAATGAGCAAGCAGAGATAATAGCTCAAATATCCTGGACAGCCTAGTGCAGGGGTCTCCAACCTTTGCAACTTTAAGTCTGAAGGACTTCAGCTCCCAGAATTCTCCAGCCAGCAAAGCTTGCTGGAGAATTCTGGGAGCTGAAGTCCTTCAGACTTAAAGTTGCAAAGGCTGGAGACCCCTGGCCTAGTGGACCAAATATCCTATCTAAACAGAAAGCTTGTATCTCTACCAAGAGTGAATGATCTTTAGAAAGCCTCATTCTACTGTAGGCCTATCATTTCCTGCCATTTCTCCACCCTAAGATGTGTGAAGAAAGTAAAGAGAGCAGTGGCTTACTCATGGGTGGACATCTAAAAAAGGTCTCAGCAAGTAATATCTGTCTACATACACCATTTAAAGCAGGGGTCTCCAACCTTTGCAACTTTAAGTCTGAAGGACTTCAGCTCCCAGACTTCTCCAGCCAGCTTTACTGGGAGCTGAAGTCCTTCAGACTTAAAGTTGCAAAGGGTGGAGACCCCTGCTTTAAAGTCTAAAGTTTGAACACCAGCTTTGCTGGCTGGAGAAGTCTGGGAGCTGAAGTCCTTCAGACTTAAAGTTGCAATGGTTGGAGACCCCTGCTTTAAAGTCTAAAGTTTGAACACCAGCTTTGCTGGCTGGAGAAGTCTGGGAGCTGAAGTCCTTCAGACTTAAAGTTGCAATGGTTGGAGACCCCTGCTTTAAAGTCTAAAGTTTGAACACCAGCTTTGCTGGTTGGAGAAGTCTGGGAGCTGAAGTCCTTCAGACTTAAAGTTGCAAAGGTTGGAGACCCCTGCTTTAAAGTCTAAAGTTTGAACACCAGAGTTTGGATATAGCAGAGCTTTATTTGCATGAATTAACTGGATTACTATTATAGTGATTATAATAGAGATTATAGTGTAGAGGTTCAAAATCACTCCCCCAAATGGTTCATTGCTCAAATCTTATTAAGTGAATATACAGAAGCTTCCACCACCTTTATCAATCCTCTAATTTTTCTTGCATGGCGCAAGAGTAGCTACACCATGTCCTTACTGTCGCACACTGCAGAAGACGACATGCCTAAAAAGCCAAGTAAAACGAGTGTCCCTACAGGCCACCCTAATAACCAAAACCCTGGAACGACACACAGAAGAAGGCATAAGCATCTTCTGAGATGGGCTCCCAGGTGTAGCAGGCGGAAATCACTGCCCTACTAAGCTCAAAGGTAATGACAGGTAGCTCTCTGCGGGGGGGGGGGGGGGGGCGCCAGGCAGTCCTGCAAAAGAAAGACTTGGATTGTGGGCCTCGGAGAGGTGCTGCCTGAAGGGCGAGCTGTCTTAACGTAAGAACAGCCTTGCTGGAACAGGCCACAGCCCATCCGGTCCAGCCTTCTGTCTCACACAGTGGCTCACCATTTGCTTCAGGGTCTTCCCAAGCAGACACCGGAGGGTGTCCTTAGGCATCCATCATGATAGCCATGGATACCCTTGTTCTCAATGAACTCCTCTCATCCTTTCTTAAAGGTGTCGAGGCTGACAGCTGTCACCACTTCTTCTGGCAGGGAGTTCCATAGACCAGTGATCCTCTGGGTGGAAAAGTACTTCCTCTTATTTGTTTGAGGTCTAGCTATCCAAAGTTTCATGGAGTGCCCCCTAGTTCTAGTGTTGTGCGATAGGGAAAACAGTTTTTCCTTTTCTACTTTGTCCACACCGTGCATGATTTGATAGACTTCAATCAGGTCACATCTCGGGCGTGAAGAGGCCCAGCCGTTGCAGCCTCAGATGGTAAGGAAGGTGTTCCAGCCCCTCATCATTCTGGTTGCCCTCCTCTGCACCTTTTCCATTTCCATCATATCCTTCTGGTGACCAGAACAGTCTTCTTTTCCTCCCTCTCCTTTGCGGGCACTCTTAAGGTCCCCAATAACCGGAGACCGGCTAGTCTGAGCAGGGGAGAGACAGAGCAGGAGCAGGAGCAGCAGCAGCTTCGGAGGACGCGCGTGCACTTCAGCAGCGCGTGGCTCAGATTTCTTGCCTAGCCTTGGCCCGGGCCCGGCGCCCGAGCCTCCGTCTCCGCCTCGCGTTTCCTCGCGTCTTTGGAGGGAGAAAGTCTCTACGAGGCGAGCGGCTACTTGTGGGAAAGCGCAGCGCAGACGAAGGAAGAGGAGGAGGGAAAGGAGGGCGGCGAGGCAGGGAGGGGTGAGAACTCAAGAAACGCACGACCCGGGCGCCTTCCGTCCTTTCTCTTTCCTTCCCTCCCTCCCTTTTCCTTCCTTCCCTCCCCAGCCACTCGCTCTCAGGCAGAGGGCGCTTTAGCCATGCCCGCCCGCCCCTGCGGTTACCACCGCCGCCGCCGCGCAGCTCCACGCGTTGGAGAGGCTCCCGCTGCCCGTCCTCTGCTAGCGCGGCTGCCACTGACAAGGCACCCGAAGAAGCGAGGGGGGAACTGAAGCCGGCGGCTGCCCCGACACCAGCTGGCTGGCATAGAGCCCCCTGGCGGGGCTGAAGAAGGCACTTTCCACCTTCCTTTTGCCTCGGAAACTCCGTTGACCCGGTTCGGATGTCCGGTTGCTTAAGGTCCCCCTTTTCCCTAATCGACCCCGCGTAACTTTTGGAAGAAGACAAACGGGAGGTGGAAAAAAAGGAAAAGGCGATCGCCGAACGAGCGAGCGGGCCAGCCAGCCAGCAGGGGCGGGAGGGGCTTTCGTGGCCCCCTTCCTTTGCTCCATCCCGGGGAACCCCGCTGCTTAGCCAGTGCCAGGAGTGGAGGGGAGAGGGGAGCCCCGCAGCGGTTCAACCACAAGGCTGCCTTTTACGGGTCCTGCGCTCGCGCTTGCCGCCTTTTGCACAATGCACTTGCTGGGATTATTCTCTTCGGGTTGCTATCTGGCGGCTGCTGCTGCTGCTGTCGTCGTCGTGCTGTTGGTCGCTCGCGAGCCGGCGATCGCTGCTGCCTACGAATCCGGGCAGGGCTACTACGAGGAGGAGCCCGATTTGGGGGAGGCAAAGGTAAGCGAGGGGGGCTTACCCCCCCCCCCCCAGTTACTGGCCTGCCCCAGGACGAAACGACTTCCCTTCGCGCTAGCTCCCCAAGCATCATGTGATGCGATCACTTGATCTAAATTAAGCGCCCCTCCAGTACGCACCCGCCCTGACAGCTGCTTTAAAAACAGAATGATCTCTTGGTTGCTCCTCTTGCTGGAACGTGGAATTAAGATTTAGAATCGTCTATACCAGGGGTCTCCAACCTTTGCAACTTTAAGTCTGAAGGACTTCAGCTCCCAGACTTCTCCAGCCAGCTTTGCTGGCTGGAGAAGTCTGGGAGCTGAAGTCCTTCAGACTTAAAGTTGCAAAGGTTGGAGACCCCTGCTTTAAAGCAAAGCTGGCTGGAGAAGTCTGGCAGCTGAAGTCCTTCAGACTTAAAGTTGCAAAGGTTGGAGACCCCTGCTTTAAAGCAAAGCTGGCTGGAGAAGTCTGGCAGCTGAAGTCCTTCAGACTTAAAGTTGCAAAGGTTGGAGACCCCTGCTTTAAAGCAAAGCTAGCTGGAGAAGTCTGGCAGCTGAAGTCCTTCAGACTTAAAGTTGCAAAGGTTGGAGACCCCTGCTTTAAAGCAAAACTGGCTGGAGAAGTCTGGGAGATGAAGTCCTTCAGACTTAAAGTTGCAAAGGTTGGAGACCCCTGGTCTATACTAATATCGTGTGTGGCTCCTAGCTCTGAGTCTACTCACATTGTGTTGATGCGTGTAAATATTTGCCATTATATTTTATTTTGATAATTCTTCACTCTGTTTTAGTTAGGCGACTATAAAGGTAATCTTGGCATGCTCAGTGAAAGCAAACATTACAGCTCCTGAAGATGTGAGGATCAGTATCCCTAGTTATTTTTTTTATCTTATCTATTGTTTGTATAAGACAAAGTACTAAAGAGACAGATAAAAGTCTTGGAAGTCCCATTACTTCCCAAAGTGTACATGAGGTGGTTTGTACTAGTAAAAGCCTGGGAATGTACTAAGGATGCCTCTGCGCTAGAAGTAACTGCTTTATGATAACTAACTAGCCTCTTTATCAAGGGCAAAACTGTAAGATTACATGCTACTCCTCAGAGTGAAATCAGTAGCTGCTGACTTCAATATGTAAAAGTTTTGGAAAGCTAGTGTACAAAGATAAATATTGCAATTTTGACAACAATTTCCAAATAGGAAAAAGAACTCCAGTACTATACTGTTCTTCACTTTTTCCAGAATGTAATCAAAATTATTACCAGGACGTTAACCTGACCTTTGAATTTGACAGTGATAGTGCCCACCTAATTCTTGGTTACCCTGTTTTATTGGTGTTAGATAAACTTCATTGAACATGTAAAGGTATTAAGATAAAAAGAATTAAGATGTGAAATTATATATACAGTACATATAGATTTTAAATGTGATTAGATTGTCTGCCAGTATTAACTTTAAATATAGACTAATATAATCTTTTCATATTTACCCAAAATAACCACCCAATAAATCTATGAGAGGATTTACCTGATTTTAAAAGAATAAAATACAAACTTGCTTATTTTTCTTAACATACATATTTTGCACATAATCCCCCTATGTTTATAAAATAGACATGCTTTGTGGAGGCCTGCTACAATTGTTAAGTGTTCATGAATACAAATATTTCCTTTAACAGAACATTTCCATACCTGTTGCTGTTGCTCTTTGCTGTCAGTTTAAAGGTGATTTCTGAACTAGAGATATTGTGATATTTTTATACAACTTTAAATCATTTCAGTTCTGATGATTGAACAGATAACTAATCTACTTAGTTAATGATCAATCTAATTTACCACTTCCCTAAATGTTGAGGGTTAAAAATAAATTCTTTTTAACATAATTTTACAAATCAGTTGACAATAGTTAAATAATAATGTGTTTAATTATTAATCAGAGATTAATTATTTGAAAATTATATAGTTTTTGTAATTTTTAAAACCAGTTGGAAGCTGAAAAATATCCAACGAAGGTGTTGTATCATGAATTTATGTCAATAAATATTGTAGAAAATCTCTCCCACAATCTGCCCTGTACTTTCTAAAGTTAAGTGATTATGCAATAAATGTAGGCTAATCAGAGACACTGAAAGAAGATGAATAGTAGACTTAAAATAGCATACAGCTTTCCTGGGTTAGGGATAAGAACTAATGGCTGGAATGCAGAAAGGACGGATGTATTTGAAGGGTTAAAGGCCCTTTTCTCCAATTGTTTTCTAGTTGGGCTTTTTTCCCCATCATCTATTAACTAACAATATCAATGACTTAAGTAGAACTTGAATGGAAATAATTTGAAGAATTGGGCCTTACTGATTTTCCATATTTGCCTCTCTAAAATGAGAAATGACTAGAGATAAATTCTGAAGGTATTATAAAAGATTAGCTAAGTACACTGTAGGTCAGGGGCCCCCAACCTTTGCAACTTTAAGTCTGAAGGACTTCAGCTCCCAGACTTCTCCAGCCAGCAAAGCTGGCTGCAGAAGTCTGGGAGCTGAAGTCCTTCAGACTTAAAGTTGCAAAGGTTGGAGGCCCCTGCTGTAAGTAATCATTTTGAGGAAAATTTGACTATGCTGTCAACGTAAGTTTTCTTTTAAATAATAATAATAATAATAATGAATGCTTGGTCTTCATCTGTTGGTTGAATGTATACTTTCCTTACCAGCTTTTTCTTCATATATGCCATTTTTTCCAATAGACATGACTGTGTTTAATTACATTGTGCCTTCCATAAATAGATTATTATTATTTCTATATTAGATATTACAGGGTTTCTGTGTTGTTTCTTAATATTTGTAACTACTGATTATATTAAATACTCATTGGACAGCACCTTTGCCGTGGCCTCTACAGTATACATTGAATGTAAATCATATTCATAAGGATAGCTTATATCCTTACAATACCACATTCTATCATTTAACCATTTTTAAAGATTTGAAATAAAATAAGAATCTCTTGTGGGAGATTTTTATTTTCAGTTGTTTTGTTGTCTTGTAGCAGGATGCCTTCTGATCATATTTGTGGATATATGAATCTAGCGATTATATAGTATGAACTAAAGAAGCTTTTATCGTAATAGAAAACTATATTCTATATTAGGTTCATTGTAGCTAGCAAACAAAAACGTTGTAGCTCAGGAAGGGGCAAACCCAAGGTCTTTGAGGTATATTTGACCAAATCTTCTCAGCATGCCTCATCATTGGTAATACTACAATACTTTCAGGAGTTGACATTCAGTATAACGAAAGGAGAACAGAAAATATATTTGCTTATCCTGGTACATTGAGTTTTAGCAGATGACTTTCTTAGGACTGTTTCTCGTTTGAATTGTTATGCATCAAAGGCCCAAGAATGAAGTATTGACTAAATGTAACTTTGTGTTCTTATAAAACAAGCAAACAAAAAGCTAGTTAAAATCAACTGCACTTTGCTTTACATGATTCCACTGAATTTTCCTTTTACTTAATTTAACAGGTTTTACATTTATAAAACATTAGCACATTTTTGCAAACAATTACAATGATGCTCACCTAGTTATTTTTCCTCATCTGTTTGCCCAAGTAATTTTTATATCTAGACAATCTGGGGAAAAAACAGGAAGGATTGAAGGAGTGAAGAGCAATGGATTAGGAATAATCTAGACAACTCACATGTTTTTGCTGTTCAAGAAGGCCTCCTCATACTTTGCTTTAGGTATCATGGGAGCTGATCTAATGTAATATTAAGGCTTGTTCTATCATACAGGATATGGAACTCATGATCTTCCATATAGATTAAACTCAATATGATTTCCAACCAGGTGGAATATATTTTCTTGGAGAGGGAAAATTAAGGAAAGGTAGCAAATGTTGTTTCAGCACTTCTGTACTGTCCAGTGAGATTTTGGAGTAATTAGAACATACTGATATTTGATCACGACAACTACCTTACTTTAAAAAGATGCAATTTCCAAGTTGTTTTCCAAGGGGACTTCATATAGAGTACATAGCGCAGTAATCAAGACAATTAATGACTAGAGGATGAATGATTGTGGGTAGCCCCACCAATCTAGAGACAGGTGTAGTTGTACACTGATGCATTGCGATCCATACACTAGACAGATTTGTGCAAAAACCTTCCAGGCCTCAATTGCTGCTTGCTCCTTAAGCAGGGGCTGTGAATCCAGGAAAGTCCTCAAAATACATGATACTGTTCGGTTTGTATGTGTGTAATTATATTCAGAATTAAGGATAGTAAAATTCTGGGAGTGTGAAAACAACCATGAAAATAGAGCTATTAGATTTTGTCAGGGTCGAGCCTATCCAGACACTCTAGTACTATGCACCAAGGCAAGACTTTGACAATATCACTTGGTCAACCAGGTTGCTATATACCATCAATACATCAGCTAACCAATGACACTGACCCTGTGCTGACAAGTAACCTCTTCCAGTAGCCTCGTGTAAACAGGGAGAAGTATGTGTGAGCCTGCTGCCACACATATTAAGGAGATAGGGTCAAATTCCTTTCCACCCCATCAATACTGTGTGGGATTGACCCCTGAAGAAAGAGGAGAAGCCACTGCCAAATCATGCCTCACATTTATAGCGCTTGTAGTGAGTCCAGAAAATATTGTGGCATACTATCTGATGATGATGATGATAGATACCAATGCTTTGCATTTCTAATTCTGTTTGAATTCATTATCAGTTCAAGTGTAAACACTTTTCTGTAAACAAATGAATTGGAAAGTGTGATATTCAATCACCAGCAAACTTTCTGTTAAAACCTTGTCAGAAATGTAAGATTTATCTTAAGTTGGTTAATTGATTCTACCCAAATTATTCATTATTTCCAAGCATGAATTAGTGGTTCTTACAACAAATTATAGCATTGCATGTTTCAAAAGAAAATAGAAATATTGATGAGTGTATATGAAAGCAAAATGTACAAGTAAAGGATGCATTGTTTTTGTTTGTTTAGGAAGGTTGCAAACATATGAAAAGCCCTTCCCCTCTTTTTTTTTGTTTTCATTGCTTACAACTTTATAAACAAATATGATGGTTCATAGATACCCCTGTGTCATCTTTCAAGGGAAGTGGAGATATGCCATCCCGCTGAGGGAGCATTTGAGTGGGACTAGGACAGGGGTGTGCAAACTTTGCAACTTTAAGTCTGAAGGACTTCAGCTCCCAGACTTCAAAGCTGGCTGGAGAAGTCTGGGAGCTGAAGTCCTTCAGACTTAAAGTTGCAAAGTTTGCACACCCCTGGACTAGGACTAGGATTTGAAATTTCAGCAATTTTTTTTTTTGCAGTTTGTGTACATTTGTATCAAACATTTCCACTTCAAAGCATGTATGCAAATTTTGTGAACAGTTGAATGCCACATGCAAACAATGTTTATGTCCCAAGGTGCTTTTTCAAAAGGCAACTGGATTCTCTTTGTTTTGCTTGAATATTTTTTGCTTTACATACAAGAAGCTTCTTCAGTTCAAAAACCACATTTGGAACAACCATGACCTGGATGACTGAAAATCTTCATAGATAAACAATTTTTATATTTTGAGAATAAAGGTATGAGATATTAGCTAAGGATTGAGAGTCTGTGGGGTTGTGCAGAGAAATCAAGAGCAATTCTAATTGTTATTTACATAGGCTATAATTGTACACAATTTATCTGGAAATAAATCAATTAGATTTAGTGGCTGACTTGTGAAAAGACTTTAATAAATAACTAAATATTTCCTTTAAGTCCAACTTGACTCCTAGTAACTTCAGGGACATATTGTTGTTCTTGGCAACTATTTTAAAATATTTTGCCATTGCCTTCTAGATAGGCAATATAGGATGTACTTATCAAATTCCTAGCCTTGATTTTTCTAGTGGCCTTACATCAAACTGGCTTAGATGTTTGAAATTAATCAGGTCCTGCCACATGCTTTAGGCCTTAACTTGTAAAGTATTACACATTATTATCAGGAGTTGATAGAAGCAAAAGTTTAGATCCATAGTTTAACAATGATCAATTAATAACTAATATCACATTTCCAAATAAATCCTACTGTGATTGTTTTCTTGTGTGCTGAAATGATTTCTTCTTAGCTTGTAGCTTCACTTCCGATATCATAGATTTTGAATTTCCATGAGTAAAATATGCATATTAAAAGAATAGTATACATTTTACAAAAATGATATGCAATATTTAGGAACTATCAATTCCAACTGAAGGCCACTTTCATTCTCTATGGACTCCTTTATATTCATACATTAAATCCTGATGTATTGCAATATGTGCAGTGTTCTTTAAACAGTGAATCTTTTTTCAGTCTCTTTATAGCACACCAGTGCATACGAAAATTATAAATAATCTTACTATTATGCAAAAATATAATTGAGTAGGCTGAACCTACTTAAACTATCTCTTGTTTAATATTCCAGTAAAGTCTTCTTCCCAATATGCTTTCCTGAAATTAAAAAAGAAGCAATATCTCCTTTATCCAATTCATTTTGTTTATTCTTAACAAGAAAATAAGTTTGATATTTGCAACACATTTATTTCTTTTCTGTTATCTTTGATACTGTGTTCATTTAAGTATTGAATAATCTCAGGCTGAAATCACACATTGAACAGAAATGCATTTTATTCATTTGAACGAGCCACGTTGGCCAAATTCACAATTGTTGCTAAGCCAAACACCAATTTTCACAAATGCCAGTAGTTTGTGTTAATTGAAGCTTTGAATTACAAATACAGTATTATGGGGAAGAGAGAAGAGTGTTATATAACACATTAACTAAAAGCTGAGCCAATTACCATATTTATTTGAGTATAACGCGCACACGTGCATAACGCGCACCCCCTAATTTTCGATTAAAAATCGGTATAAAATTTTGTTTCACTTTTTCTCGGCTCAGACCAAGCATTGTAAGTGATATATCAATAAAAATATGAAGAACACTGAATTGTGCAAAACAGCAAAACAGCAATGCTTAAGAGGGCCGGAGGGAGGGCGGCTGAGGGGGACGGGTGTGTGTGTGGAAGCAAAGGCGGGGAGGAGCTGCCTTCCCGGCCAGGCTCCACAGCTGAGGAGCGATGGAGCAAGCCAGCATGACTTTCGCCCGTCTCTTTCTGGGCTCGGCGCTTCTGCTTCTCGGGATGCTTCCCGAAGCCAGCAGCCCTCAATGGACCGGGCGCTGAAAGTGAAGCGCCACCTCTTAAGAGGGCCGGAGGGAGGGCGGGTCGGGTGGCGGCGAGAGCTCTGCGAGTGAGGGGGACGGGTGTGTGTGTGGAAGCGAAGGCGGGGGGGAGAAGCTGCCTTACCGGCCGGGCTCCGCAGCTGAGGGGCGATGGAGCAAACCGCGCGCGGCTGCCAGCATGACTTTCGCCCGTCTCTTTCTGGGCTCGGCGCTTCTGCTTCTCGGGATGCTTCCTGAAGCCAGCAGCCCCGCGGCCAGCCGCTCCGCTTCTCCGTCTTATTCGTCGGTCGCCTCTCGGGGTCCGGAGCCGCCGCCGCCGCGCTCCCCGCCGTTCCACCCTCACCAGCCCGCCGGCGGGGGCGCCTGCCCGAGAAACGGCGGGCGCTCCGTCAACGTCGCAGGGCAAAGGGCTGCGCGGGCAGCGCAACTTTTGCAGAAACCCGGACGGCAGGAGCAGGCCCTGGTGCTTCTACCGAAACAACCGCGGCAGGGTGCAGCCCGGAAAAGGCGCAGTGCGAACTCACAATTTGCCTGCGCCCTCAATGGACTGGCCGCCACTGCGTCACCCCACCCCAGCCAGCCCTCGTTTATAACGCGCACCCAAACTTTGAGTTCTTTTTTTGGTACAAAATTTTGCGCGTTATACTCGAATAAATATGGTATATTATGCCTAATACATTATGGATCCAAACAGAATCCATTTTAATTTAAATTTATTTTGTTTGTAGTTACTTGTCTCAACTTCTTTTATTTGTGCTGTGATTGGAATCTACTTCCATAGCACCTTTAATGTATATATAATTTTATAGAGTTACATAGATCATAGAGATTTGTGAGTAGCTTTTGAAGAAACTACCAAAAGACATGGCTATTTAAATTATTCAAAGAAAAGTATTTTGTACCTGCTGAAGTTCCTGTAAAGCACTTCTTTGAAAGGATTTACACACACTTATGCAACTATTTTTTCTTAGAGGTGAGGATCCACTGGTACCTAGTGCAGAAAACATTCATTTAAAATTAAGGATTATAGGAATTTATTTTGAGAATTAGAACCTGAACGGGACTCGTAGCTCAAAGATCTTTTCCATATATATCTGCTCCAGTTGCCACAAATGTATTTATTTCAGCAATATAATTTAAAAAGAGTATATTCTTGCCAATCTGCCATAAATCATCAAAAGGTCTACTAGTTTCATATTTTTCCTAGTCCTGCAGTATCTGCTAAAATAAATATTTTCTATTATTTTTTCCCTACCAGAGCACTTGGCTGCACTTGCTATGTAAGTTGATTGCTTTGGGAAATGCCAACTATGTTTTGTAAAGTAACTGTGTCCAGTAGGAATATATTTACATACATATGCATATTTAAACTTTTGTGTTTATATATGTCCATCATATGATAGTAAATAAATTCTGATATAACAGATATTCTTTTTAAATTCTTAAGTCTTGGTGTTTAGGTAGAATTATTCTTACTGAAATGCATTTATTTTGTTTTGTATTATATTTATGATAGCAGAAAAATGTTGTAACCAGTACAAATGCTACATATCCCAGTAAAACTCTTACATATTTCAAAATGGATTCCCCTGCATGCTTTTAGCTAAAATATTCAGCAGATATTTTGCCTTTATCTTTGATTTCTGCCATATTTTTCTCTTAATATTCTGGAATGTAACATAAATAACCAAAATAAGTTGCTGGTTTTATTCCCATAGGGGTAAAAGGAAGAAATAACATCTAGCATTATTGAAATAATTGCTTTTGCTGGAACAATTGTGTTGTTAGATTAAGTTTAAGAGTCTTTACTACATTGTTTTAAAGTTTCCTGTCCAGGCTATGTAATGCAGATCGTTACCAACCTTGACTTTCTCTAAAACAGTAAGCAAAATATGTGTGGTGGATGAATGAAGTATAAGCCTGACCGTCATAGTGCTGTGCTCTGCCTATGATAACAAAAAAGCTTAGCAAAATGGTATCTGGTATTGGAGTTTTAAAATGCCAAACTGAGTTCACAGATTTGGGCTTCAGCAATGGAAGTGATGTACCCTTAGAGTAATCCTTTACTACAGGGGTCCCCAAACTTTTTGGCACCAGGGACCAGTTTCATGTTAAAAAACTTCCACGGACCGGTGGCCATGGCTTGGCCAGTGTAGAGGGGGAGCGGGGGAGAGGGGGAACAGGCAGCACATGCGCGTGGGGGGGGGGGTGAGTCGGCTCACTCACCCCTCTCGGGACCTAACGGTGCGAGCGGCTGCACCTGCGCTCTCCTGCTCCCGCCGTGCGCTCTGCCCAGGGGGCTGCCCCTTCCTCCCTCCTCCTCCTCCTCTCTGGCCCTTTCTAAGAGTTGCACCGCTCACTGCGGCCCAGTTCCTATCAAGCCACGGACCGGCACCAGTCCGTGGCCCGGGGGTTGGGGACCCCTGCTTTACTAGATAAAATGGTTAAATCAGTAGCCCTGGCCTACAAATTATATGGCAAATTGTTTCCATTTGAAACGTTGATTCTATTATGTCAGAGTGGGTGTGTGTGTGTGTGTATACATATGTGTGTGTGTGTGTGTGTATTGTTGGAAAAATATCCATCTGGTTCAGTTCCAAGCTGAGAGAAAGGCACTGGAGACAAAATGGAGACTAGAGACTGATTGGAAAGAAGGTCCATTGATTGATGAAGCAGAACCACCAAGTATGTGTGATTCTGTATAGCTGACCACAAGGAGTTGAGAGGGCGTGGCTTTTATACCTTATCTTAGGCTTTGCACTTGAACTTCCTGTTCCTATGCAGGAACATGTATTCTATGTCAGACTCCCATGGAGCCATGTGAGGTCATGTTTGTCTGAGATAACTTGGCTGAAGTTGCTGGGTGATGCAATGCCCTTAGGAGATTGCAATGCAGTTGGCTCTGTGTCTTCTCCTAGATATGGACTTTTGTGATTTATTGATTGGAAAGTGATTGTTGTGAAATAATTTTTCAATACATAAATTACAACTTCACCTTTCATAAGATTGTACAAATAGCGGTCAATATTCTCATTCTCTGGAGTTTCACTCTACTATAGCAAAGAAAATCCCTTTAAGTCCAACAGACTTCAGAGAATTTGTTGTTGGAGAAAGCAGGAGGAAGTATCACTGTATATACCTGTACTGAGTATGCAGGGATGACTTTGAGAGATAGAAGGCAAGGCACAAACTGGACAACCAGCATGTAAAAGATGCCTTAGTCCAGGGGTCCCCAACCTTTTTGGCACCAGGGACCGGTTTCATGTTTAAAAACTTCCACGGACCGGTGGCCATGGCTCGGCCAGTGTAGCGGGGGAGCGGGGGAGAGGGGGAACAGGCAGCACATGTGCGTGGGGGGGGGGTGAGTCGGCTCACTCACCCCTCTCGGGACCTAACGGTGCGAGCGGCTGCACCTGCGCTCTCCTGCTCCCGCCGTGCGCTCTGCCCAGGGGGCTGCCCCTTCCTCCCTCCTCCTCCTCCTCTCTGGCCCTTTCTAAGAGTTGCACCGCTCACTGTGGCCCAGTTCCTATCAAGCCACGGACCGGCACCAGTCCGTGGCCCGGGGGTTGGGGACCCCTGCTTTACTAGATGAAATGGTTAAATCAGTAGCCCTGGCCTACAAATTATATGGCAAATTGTTTCCATTTGAAACGTTGATTCTATTATGTCAGAGTGGGTGTGTGTGTGTGTGTGTACATATATGTGTGTGTGTGTGTGTGTGTATTGTTGGAAAAATATCCATCTGGTTCAGTTCCAAGCTGAGAGAAAGGCACTGGAGACAAAATGGAGACTAGAGACTGATTGGAAAGAAGGTCCATTGATTGATGAAGCAGAACCACCAAGTATGTGTGATTCTGTATAGCTGACCACAAGGAGTTGAGAGGGCGTGGCTTTTATACCTTATCTTAGGCTTTGCACTTGAACTTCCTGTTCCTATGCAGGAACATGTATTCTATTGTCTGTTGTCAGACTCCCATGGAGCCATGTGAGGTCATGTTTGTCTGAGATAACTTGGCTGAAGTTGCTGGGTGATGCAATGCCCTTAGGAGATTGCAATGCAGTTGGCTCTGTGTCTTCTCCTAGATATGGACTTTTGTGATTTATTGATTGGAAGGTGATTGTTGTGAAATAATTTTTCAATACATAAATTACAACTTCACCTTTCATAAGATTGTACAAATAGCGGTCAATATTCTCATTCTCTGGAGTTTCACTCTACTATAGCAAAGAAAATCCCTTTAAGTCCAACAGACTTCAGAGAATTTGTTGTTGGAGAAAGCAGGAGGAAGTATCACTGTATATACCTGTACTGAGTATGCAGGGATGACTTTGAGAGATAGAAGGCAAGGCACAAACTGGACAACCAGCATGTAAAAGATGTCTTAGTCCAGGGGTCCCCAACCTTTTTGGCACCAGGGACCGGTTTCATGTTAAAAAAATTCTGCGGACCGGTGGCCATGGCTCGGCCAGTGTAGAGGGGGAGCGGGGGAAGGGGGAACAGGCGGCGCATGCGCGCACAGGGGGGGGAGTTGGCTCACTCACTCCTCTCGGGACCCAACGGTGCGAGCAGCCGCGCCTGCGCTCTCCCGCCCCCGGTGCGCACTCTGCCCAGGGGGCTGCCCCCTCCTTCCTCCTCTCTGACCCTTTCTAAGAGTTACACCGCTCACTGCGGCCCGGTTCCTATCAAGCCACGGACCGGCACCGGTCCATGGACCAGGGGTTGGGGACCTCTGTCTTAGTCCACAGAAATGGAGATAAAATAGTAAATGTCTCAGAAGTATGTGGAATGGTCTTGAGAAACAATGTTGCCTAGGACAGTGGTCGGCAAACCGCGGCTCGCGAGCCGCATGCGGCTCTTTGGCCCCTCGAGTGTGGCTTTTCCTCCACCCTCGCTGACGGTGGGATTCCTGGGACCCACCAGAGAAACCCTCCCTCCCCCTGTGGAACCTCCCCTGCTGGCCCTGGAAGTGGATGAATGGGCAGGGGCTGGAGAATATGAGTGGCTTTCCTCGACAAGGAGGACTTCCGGGGTTAAATCATCCGGAAGCGGAAGAGAAGGGCTATCTGCTGTTCACCTGGCTCTCCGCGGGAATGGCGGCTGCGGCGGGTGGCGGCGGTGGAGGTTCTGGGGCTGCCCCGTCTCAACTGGTGACCCGAGCGCCGCTGGACTCCGCGTCATCTCGACCACTGTTCCCCGCTTCAGCCCGGGCAGGTCGGAGAGCGAGGGACCGCGGGCGGGGTCAGTGCCAGCGAAAGGGCGCGAAGGGAGCCGGGGGTGCGAATGGAAGTTCACTCAGGCTACTTCCAGGGGTGAGGCTCGCCCGCCCGCCCATTCGCTCAGGCTACTTCCAGGGGTGAGAAGGTCTTCTCCACACCAAATGGAGTGGGCGGGCAAGCGAGCGGGCGAGCCGGGCTACTTCCTGCTCCCGCCCGCGGAGCCTCTGCAGCGAATGAGTGTGGCGGGCGTGCCAGGCTAAGGCAAGCAAGTGAGTAAGCGCGGCGGGCTTGGTTGAGGAGGCTCCGCGGGGGATGGGGGGCAGACAGACAGACAGACAGACAGACAGACAGAGAGAGGCACAGACACAGAGAGAGACAGGGAGGGAGGGGGGAATCAGAGAGTGACAGACACACACAGAGAGACAGGGAGAGACAGAGGGAGGGAGGGAGAGAAAGATAGACAGAGACACAGAAAGAAAGAAAGAAAGGAAAGAAAGAAAGAAAGAAAGAAAGAAAGAAAGAAAGAAAGAAAGAAAGAAAGAAAGAAGAGAGAGAAATGGAGAAAGAGAGAGAGAGAGAGAAAGAAAGAGAGACAGAAAGGAAGAGAAAAAGAGAAAGCGAGAGAGAGAGAAAGAAAGAGAGAAATAGAGAGAGGGAAATGGAGAGAGAGAGAGACAGAAAGAAAGAGAAAAAGAGAAAGAGAGAAAGAGAGACAAAGAGAGACAGAAAGAAAGAGAAAAAGAGAAAGAGAGAGAAAGAGAGAGAGACAGAAAGAAAGAGAAATTGAAGAGAGAAAGAGAGAGAGAGAAATGGAGAAAGAGAAAGAGAGGAAGAAAGAGAAAGAGAGAGAGAGAGAGAGAGACAGAAAGGAAGAGAAAAAGAGAGAGAGAGAGAGAGAAAGAGAGAAATAGAGATAGGGAAATGGAGAAAGAGAGAGAGAGACAGAAAGAAAGAGAAAAAGAGAAAGAGAGAAAGGGAGACAGAAAGAGAGACAGAAAGAAAGAGAAAAAGAGAAAGAGAGAGAGAGAGAGAGAGAGAAATGGAGAAAGAGAGGAAGAGAGAAGGAGAGAGAGAGAGAAAGAGTGACAGAAAGAAAGAAAGAGAGAGAGAGAAAGAGAGGAAGAAAGAGAGAAACAAAGGAAAAAAAGAAGAAAGAAAGAAAGAAAGAAAGAAAGAAAGAAAGAAAGAAAGAAAGAAAGGACTTATGACCACAATTGAGCCTAAAAGTTTGGTTGCTAACCAAGATCATTGTTAAGTGAGTTTCACATTTTCCAAGTTGGCCACGCCCACCCTGTCACATGACCGCTGAGCCACTCCCACAAAACAGGCCACACCTTCCGGCTCTCAAAAGAAATTTCAATCGTGGTATTGTTGATATTTGGCTCTGTTGACTAATGAGTTTGCCCACCACTGGCCTAGGACAATGTTCGTCAACCTTTCTGGGTTGGCGGCCCTACGCAGCGGGGGGGGGGGGGAAAGAGGGATGGTTTTGTGAGGGGCAGGCCCGTGCATATGCATGCATACAGCTTCATTTGTGTGAGCAGGGCTCAGCACCCTCCACTTGCATAAGTCGGGCTGTGTGACTGGCAAGCTGGCACACGGGCCAGTTGTGTATAGGCAACAACCCACAGGTTAGGGACCCCTAGCCTAGGAAACATTTGAATAAGAGACCACATATCACACAGTTGCATAATGTGTGAGGAAAGAGCCTCAGAAGGATGCCCTTTAAGTTTTCAGAGTATAAAGCAGGAGGTTTGTACTTTCAGACTTGCTGTTGATGTAACCTTATATTAAAGGTAGAGTTATTACCCATAGTTGGGCTTCTTATCTGGACTGCAGCCCAACAGTACTGCATTGAGTACTTACTTCAGCCACACATGTAATAAAATTGGAACAATTTGACAGAAAAAAAATTGGAACAGAGAAGCTTAATATGGTTCCTGCATACTGACATCCTGAGCAAAAGGTGGGATTGAAATCTCACACGTACATGAATAAATACACTTTTCTAGTGCGGTTTCCTGATCTAAATGTTACTTCTTTTACACTGAATAGTCAATGTTAAAACTTGTTTGTCAAGGTTCCAAATAATTACCCGAATGAAATCAAAATTCTAAGGGCTAAAGCTTCCTTTATGTGAAATGGCACTTCCTATCCCTTTCCTTAAGATTGCAGGAAAAGGCACAAGATTGCAGGAAAAGGCACAAATGCTATTAGAATGAACTAATACAATCATTCTTGTATTTATAGAAGATATTTTGTATAGCATCTCTCAGCTACAAAGCAAATCTTGTTCTCTTCAAATAATTTTGCAACTCTGCATGCACATTGAAAGAGCATTGCTTCTTTGGTCCTAGTACTTAATAGGGCTAGTACTTCCTTCTTCTTCCTTTTATTTTTAAATTTACAGGTAGCTCTCACTTAGTTACCACAATTAGGGGCAGTAACTAGATCACTGTGCTTACGATGTTATTGCAGCCTTCCTTTTTTTTACACACTTGTGAAGGTCTTAAATGTGATGATTGATCTTAAAGATACTTTTTCATTAATGTCATAACTGCAGTCATTTGAGAGCCAATCATTAAACAAGAATTACCTGTATAGAAAGACATTGGTAATTTTTCAAGCTTTTTAGAATTAAAAAAACCCCAAATTCCTATTTCAGTATTTTATATATTATTATTATTTATTTATTATTATTATTTAAATTTCTATACCGCCCTTCTCCCTTTTGGGACTCAGGGCGGTGTACAGGCAGCAATAAAATCAATGATAAAAAATACATGAAATATATATTTAAAAATGTATTAAATAATACGCCTGTACTAAAACCATTAATAAAACCTACTAAAACCATTTAAAAATTATGCCAGGCCGACCGCACAAAATAGATAGCTCTTCAAAGTCCGACGGAAGAGGCGCAGGTCCATGGTCGTGCGTAGGTCGGTGGGTAGGTCATTCCAGAGGGCAGGAGCCGCCACAGAGAAGGCTCTCCCCCTAGGGGTCGCCAGTCGACATTTACTGGCTGACGGCAATATTTATATTTTTATATTTTATATTTTTTAAGAATAAAATTGAATATAACTATTTTAATCAATGCCTTCTCTTATCTAAAAAGAAATCTTTTATTCCTTACACATTTCTTTCTTGTTTCTCCCCATTCCTTTGTAATAATGTTTAGGAGTCTTTCCTTCCTTTTGGAGAGCATTTATACTACTGAAAGAAAGGAAAGTTGGTTGTCTATTAAACAGTCTATTACTATTTTCAATAGATCTGGCACTCGATTTGATTTCTTACATTCTGATTACAATAATGCCTTATAACATTACTAAATTTGGAGAGCTATTTGTAAGTCGAATATCGAATATCGAATATTTATTTGTATAACCGCGTCCTCTCCCCTAGGGGACTCGGAGCGGTGTACAGGGAGGAATAAAACAGCATAAAATATATACATGAATACAATAAATACAATAAAAACAAATTAAATTTAACTATCCCTGCACTAAAATTCCCATTTAAAATTAACAATCCCTAATCCCTGGGCAGAGACTAACCTAGGCCGGCCAAGCAGAAAAAGTGAGTTTTTAATTTCTGACGGAAGGAGCGGAGGTCCATAGTTGTTCTAATGTCGGGGGGAAGGTCGTTCCAGAGGGCTGGGCCCGCCACAGAGAAGGCCCTTCCCCTGGGCGTCGCCCGCTGACAAAGTCTAGTGGACGGCACCCGGAGCAGTCCCTCTCTGTGGGAGCGAATCGGCCGGGAGGATGTATGGGGCAGAATCCGATCCCGCAGATAGCTAGGTCCCGAGCCATGGAGCGCTTTAAAGATGAGAACTAACACTTGGAAGCGCACCCGAAAGACGACAGGTAGCCAGTGCAGCTCGCGCAAGAGTGGTGTTACATGGGTATACCTTGCGGTACCCATTATTGCTCGCGCGGCTGCATTCTGGACCAGCTGAAGTCTTCGGGTGCACCTCAAGGGGAGCCCCATGTAGAGAGAGTTACAATAGTCCAGTCGGGATGTCACGAGAGCATGGGTGACTGTGCGAAGGGCGTCCCGATCCAATAGGGAGCGCAACTGGCGAACCAGGCGAACCTGGTAAAACGCCCTCCTGGCCACGGCTGTCACTTGATCTTCCATGGACAGCCGGGCATCCAGGAGGACACCCAAGTTGCGCGCCCCATCCACTGGGGCAAGATGTTCGCCCCCAATGGCCAGCGATGGAGTCAACTGGTTGAATCGGGCAGCCGGAAACCACAGTCACTCGGTCTTGGTCGGGTTGAGCTTGAGTCCGTTTCTTCCCATCCAGATCCGTACGGCTTCCAGGCACTGGCACATCACCGCTACGGCATCGTTGGGGTGGTTTGGGGTAGATATATACAGCTGAGTATCATCAGCGTAGAGATGGTACTCTACCCCAAAACCACGGATGATCTCACCCAGCGGCTTCATATATGTGTTAAACAGGAGAGGCGAGAGGACCGACCCTTGAGGCACCCCACATGTGAGGGGTCTCGGGGTCGACCTCTGCTCTCCTGTCAACACAAATTGCGATCGGCCAGAGAGGTAGGAGGAGAACCACCGTAAAACGGTGCCTCCCACCCCCAACCCCCCCAGCCGATGCAATAGGATACCATGGTCGATGGTATCGAAAGCCGCCGAGAGGTCTAATAGGACCAGGATGGAGGAACAACCCCCATCTCTGGCCCTCCAGAGATCATCGACCAACGCGACCAATGCCGTCTCGGTGCTATGCCCGGGCCGAAAGCCGGACTGGGGCGGGTCTAGATAATCAACTTCCTCCAGGTGACGGGGAAACTGTTGTGCCACCACACTCTCAACAACCTTCGCCAAGAAGGGAAGGTTGGAGACTGGACGATAGTTGGTTAAAAGAGCTGGATCCAAAGAGGGCTTCTTAAGGAGGGGCCTCACCATAGCCTCTTTTAGGGAAGTAGGCAAGGAACCCTCACTTAAGGATGCGTTGACAACCTCTTGGAGCCAGCCTCGTGTCACCTCCCAGGATGCCAGTACAAGCCAGGAGGGACACGGGTCCAATAAACATGTGGTGGCTCGCAGTCGCCCACGTAACCTGTCCATATCCTCGGAAGCAACGGAGTCAAACTCCTCCCAAACAAGATCTGTCTCGTGGCATCCCACTGGGCCATCAATGGGGGCTAACTCGTTCTGTATTTGAGCGATTTTCTCCTGCAGAAAAGTCACAAATTCCTCTGCTCTACCCTGTAGCGGGGCTTCCCGCACCCTCTGTTGGAGGAGGGAGCGGGTCACCCTAAACAGGGCGGCAGGGAGGTTTTCTGCGGATGCTATGAGGGTGGCACAATGATGGCGTTTGGCCACTCTCAGCGCCACAATGTAAGTCCGTAAATGGGCTCTTACCTGTGTCCGGTCGGATTCAGAACGGGAAGACCTCCATCTTCTCTCTAGGCATCTCTTGTGGCGTTTCATCACCCTTAGCTCCTCGGTGAACCAAGGAGCCAGGGTGGCTCGCCGCCACAAGAGAGGCCGCAAGGGCGCGACCCGATCCAAGGCTCCCGTGGTCGCAGTATTCCATGCGGCCACGAGGTCCTCCATCGGGGCGCGGGTCAGGGGTACAGGAAGTGGCCCAAGCGCCGTCTGGAACCCATCAGGGTCCATCAGGCGCCTGGGGCGGAACCAAATTGGTGACTCAGGTTCCGCCTCCCCGCGGTGAGGGGCAGCGGTTGGAAAGTCGAGCCGGAGAAGTGAGTGGTCTGTCCATGACAAGGGTGTGATGACTATATCCCCTATACCCAGATCACTCTTCCATTGGCCTGAGACAAAGCTGAGATCCGGTGTATGTCCACCCTCGTGAGTGGGGCCTTGAATTACTTGGGTCAGGTCCATGGCCGTCATGGAAGCCATGAACTCCCGAGCTACCCCGGATGATTCGCCCACCGATGGCAGATTAAAGTCCCCCATGACTAAAAGTCTGGGGGTCTCAACTGCCATCGTAGCGATCACCTCGAGGAGCTCGGGCAGGGCTGCTGTTACATAGCGGGGAGCCAGGTATACAACTAGCAAGCCCAACTGCCTCCCTAGGCCCCACTTCACACAGAGGGACTCACAACCGGTGGTCTGTGGCACAATGGTCTCTCTCGGCTCCAGACCTTCCCTAATGATAACCGCTACCCCACCACCCCTGCCTAGGGCCCGAGGCTGATGAAAAGCGCGGTAACCTGGTGGGCACATTTCAACGAGGGGGAGTCCTCCCTCGTGGCCCAACCAGGTCTCCGCAATTCCTACCAGGTCCGGCTCCCCCTCTGACACAAGGTAATGGATGAGGGGGGCTTTGTTGACCACGGACCTGGCATTGCAGAACATCAGCCGTAGACCCTGGCTCTGTACTCCCTGACCACCTAGCCTGCGGGGGTTGTGGCACTTGACCGTTTGTAACCATCGGCCTCGTGCCCCCAACCGGGAGGATAGTACTTGTCTCCCATCGGATCTGCCTCTCCCTGCCACCCTCTCAATGGGTAAGCCCTCCATGGAAACGACCCCTGTATCCCCCCTCTTGGCGGGACCATCCGCTTCCCTCCGTCGTCTGCTGGCTCGGCCCGTTCCCTTCTGGCTAGTCTCAACCTGTCTATACCCTCCCCCCTCCCTGGTACCCCCTAAAATAGACAACAATTTTTTAACTAAAAAACCCCTACACCTGCGCTTTCGCCACTTCTCCTGACTTATTAGTCCCTCATCAAAGTGTGCCCTTGATAACACAGCGGGCCATACCTGCGAGAGGGGGGACTCCCGCAGTAGGATTAGGTCTGCAGAAGTGCAGAAGAAACGCACATTACAGATGTAAAAATGACTGTAAGCAGACCATTTCTGGAGTGGCGATTTCTACATTTTATTTTATTTTTTTAAAATCCTTTTAAAATGTACTCCACCCCTGTCTTATATGTCATGCTGTCAGTTGTTTCAGAATTGGGAGTTATTCTTAAAAACCCAAGGCAATCGAATAATAATATGTTAAGGCCAATGTTTTCTTTATTTTTTCCTCTGCAATATATAAAATTCACAATCTGAAAATGAAGGACTGATTGAGCCTCTGATGGTCAATAACCTTCCCTGATGTGGCTTCTTGCACTTGTTTTGTAGCCAGTGCTTGGAACAGAAAACGATTGGCCCTACTGCACTGCTTTTTATTGTAAATAATTATACAGAATTTCTATCAAATGCTCAAAATATATCACAGGGGTATTGCAATCATTTTGCAACTATAGGGTGGGTTACATTTCATGCTTCAGTGCATTAATCACTAAGTTACAGCAGATCTCATTTAATATGAAGCCTAAAATGTTTGAGGTGCAAATTAAAAGCAAAGCTTCATGAGGAATAAAAAAGAAAGCACTGCAGAATCTTTAGGAATTATTTTTTGACATCTGGCATAGTACATGATGTCAATCCATAATTGTCAAAAGCATAAGCTAATTATATAAAGCAAGGCAAAATTGACTGATTGACCAAAATCTACTTTCTTCATAATAATAATGTAATTTTGATAATATGCCTTCATTTCTATCCTACTGGGGAAATGGAAAATAAATTGTTTCTTAATTCTAAATGTTTCTTGATTTTAATTCTTAACAGCACTTTGGCAGACCAGCAACATGAATACTAAGTAAATTTCAAGAAGTTATACTGTATATTTTTTATTCATATATTCATACATTAATTTAATATATCAATAAGAATAATATGTGTGCAAAACAAAACAGAATGGAATTCAATTAAACAAACTGATATCATTGTAGACATTTCAAATTGCGTTTTTTCAGATTTTTCTTACATTTTTCCAAGCTTGCATTTTGAAAATAACAGTAAAATCTAATTTACTTAAAAGTGAAATTTGTAGGTTTTATATCTACTATTGATGTACTTGTTATGAACTAATACATATATAAAAACATCCTTTAAGAATATTAAAATTTTAATTTTTTTTTTTAAATATGAAAAAAATTTTAAAAGAGAGAAAAGATTGGATTTTTTTTTGGTTATTTTGGTGTTACTCCAATAATGAAATTAGTATGTTGGGGGGAAAGCAGAGTTTATTTTGACAAATATAAAGTCTTATACTTTGTTTGGATTTCCACAAAAAGTTTTTTCTGTTATATTGATCTCTTATTTTTAAGCAATGTTGTTGTTGCTTCTGTTGTTGTTATCTAGATAATGTATACATTTTTGTTTTTTAGTCTTTTTATTCCTTTAACAGATTATCCTTTTTCTGTTATTTTTTAAAAATCCTGTGTGGCATATTAAATGTAAAACTAAACAATTGTGAATGGATTTCAAGAAATAGATAAAATAAAATCCAAGTACCGTAGAATGAGTATGATTAAATGTGCCTCATTATAAGTGCATAAAGGTGTGATATAAAAGCAAGTGAGCCATTGCTTCAGGAACAGTAGTGACTGTTTTGATGAACTGGATTGTGGACTATGAGTTTTCTGGTTTTTTTAATGATGGTTTTTATAATATGATTTTATGTTGTTTTTCTTTTTCTTATTACTATATTTGTTTTAATTAAATGTAAGCCACCCAGAGTTATATATGCATGAGATGGGCTGCTAAATAAATTTGTTAAATAAAATAAATAAATAAAAATGATAAGTGTAAATTAAATTATATCTGAGCCAATAGATCTAAGCTTAAGCAGGAAGAGACAATTAGGAAAATAAGTACAGGCAGTCCTCAACGTATAACAGTTCATTTAGCGACTGTTCAAAGTTATAACAGCACTGAAAAAATTGACTTATGATCATTTTTCACACAACCATGGCAGCATTCCTGTAGTCATGTGATCAAAATTCAGATGCTTGGCAACTGATTCATGATGGCTGCAGTGTCTTGGAGTCATGTGATTACCTTTTGCGACTTCTGACGAGCAATGGGAAAGATGGATTCACTTAACAACTGTGTTACCAATTTAAAGGCAAAGTTTCATTTAACAAATGTGGCAAGATAGGTCGTAAAATGGAGCAAAACTCATTTAACAAATGTCCCACTTAGCAGCATAAATGTTGGGCTCAATTGTGGTTTAGGGGAATACATGTAAATCTATATTGAGGTAATATCTTTTATCAAGCCAATTAAAGATGCACAAAATTGATAAATTCTTGGATGAAGTCAAATTACATAGGATTTTGTAACAAATGTAACAAATAAATTGTAGCACCGTGTAAACATTTTTATACGGGTTGATTTGAAAGTTTACAAACATGAAAACTGATTTACAGTTGTTACAATTGTACCCAGCTTAAACCTGTTTTTTAAAGAAGAAAAGAGGTAAAATTTTAGTCAGTTACCTGATGTTACATTTACATACCCAAGGTAATTATAATTAACCTAAAAGTAAACTAATTCTGATGGTTACAAAATATTTGCCCAAGAAATGATAGAAAATCTCTACATTAAGAAACAGAGCTATATTTTTCTTCTCTAATAAGTCATCATTTTATGGACAAATTTCAGCAGGAAAGTTCACAAGTAATTACGCAGCAATACTGGGAAGACTAACATCTAAACCAGGGGTCTCCAACCTTTGCAACTTTAAGTCTGAAGGCTTTGCTGGCTGGAGAATTCTGGGAGCTGAAGTCCTTCAGACTTAAAGTTACAAAGGTTGGAGACCCCTGATCTAAACAATAATGGAGGCACCATTTATCCTTATAGAATAGGACATTTTTTAAAAAAATTCTCAGCTGCAAGAAATTTTACAATTAGGTGTTTCCTCAAAAGTTCCAATAGTATTATCTTAGGAAAGGCATCGTAGTGTTACAATACAGGATCTGTTCTGCAGTTAGATCTTATGCTGGAAACATAATCTGCGAGATCGGATCCTGCCCCACACATCCTCACGACCGATTCGCTCCCACAGAGAGGGACTTCTCCGGGTGCCGTCCACTAGACTTTGTCAGCGGGCGACGCCCAGGGGAAGGGCTCTCTCTGTGGCGGGCCCGGCCCTCTGGAACGACCTTCCCCCTGATATTAGAACGACCACTGACCTCCGCTCCTTCCGTGCAAAATTGAAGACCTATTTCTTTCGACTGGCCAGCCTTGAATAGTTCTCTCTGTCTATTGATTCCAAATATTTTAATGGGTTCTTAATCTTAATTATTTTTAGCACGGGTAATACTGTTTAATTCTATTTTAAAGTATGTATTTTGTATTTATTGTATATTGTTTTTAGCTTTTCCTGTGCACCGCCCCGGGTCCCTGTGGGGAGAGGGTGCGGTTAATAAATTTAATAAATTTGAATTTTTTTTTATAATCAACTGATTTTAGGAAACAGTTGATTCTGAGCAGATTAAAATAGCTTGGAAGAAATGGCAAATAAATGGGGGGCGGGGGAGCTCTGGTCTTCTCTTAGACCAGAGTCCTGTGGAATTGTGATTCCTAAATATCAGAAGACAATTCAAATATAATTCATAAAAATGCATAAATATGAAAAGGGTTAATCCCAAAGAAACAAATAGATAATAATCTGGGGTTAGAATCTAAAATACAGTATAGCACAGTGATAGTCAATCTAGTCCCTACTTCCCACTAGTGGGCGTTCCATCTTTCATGGTGGGCGGTAGGGGTTTTGTCCGATACTGAAGCACTTTCCTTTTTTAAGTTTAATTGACTTCCCTACTTTATAAATCATCATTACTGTGGAACCGGTGGGCTGTTAGAAAATTTTACTATTAACAGAGAAACAAAGTGAGCAGTAGGTATAAAAAAGTTGACTACCCCTGGTATAGCAGTTAGCATCAAGTACATTCCCATTGTTTTCCCTGCCTTCTACTATACTTATTCTATGATTAATTTAATACATATATGCAATTAAGTTTTTTATTTATATAATATATATATATGTGTGTGTGTGTGTGTGTGTGTGTGTGTTAGGTTTTTTGAGCTGATCAATAAATAAATCAGGGAGACTAGGACACAACTATATGTGTGTGTGTGTGTTAGTTTTTATGAGCTGATTAATAAATAAATCAGAGAGACTAGGATAGATCTATTTTGAGCTTTTTAGCTCTCATCAGCTAGTCATACTCTTTACTCTTTACCAATTAAGAGAGGAGACATACGGCCCTAACAGGGTGTTGTGGAACAATTATAGATACTTATCCTCCTGTCTCAGCTGATGCAATAAGAGAACCTGGCTGGCTGAATGGCTAAAGGCTCTTGCCTGATATGCAATACAGCCCCGGTTCGAATCCCAGTAAGGGTATGGCTAGCTGATGAGAGCTAAAAAGTTCGAAATAGATCTATACTAGTCTCCCTGATTTATTTATTGATCAGCTCATAAAACTAACACACACATATATATACAGATCTGCGCCTGCGTGAAGAAAATGGAGACGAACCTCTGAGCTCGTAGAATGGTGAGGAAGGTCTTCGAGCCCTGGAGGACGTTAGCTGGCCAATTTTGTTAGTTGGTGGGAAGCCTGGACAAGTCGCACATCTCGTCAGCACGTTGGAGTGCTCGCGGCCCTTCGGGATGGCATGGATGAACAGCGAGCCGAAGGTGGAGAAGACGTGAAGACGAGCGGTAGAGCGGCAGAGTGGCAGAGCCACCACGCCCGCCCCCCCTTCCTCGGGCTATATGCCAAGCGGTTTTTGACTCTTGGGGCGACGTGGGTGTGTGGATGCTGCAGGCGAGGCGTTGCAGCAGGAGTTAAATCCGGAGCTTTTTCGAGGCATTGATGGGGGCAGGAACTGAGTGGTAAGCCAGGAATAGACCAGCTTTCTATCTGTCTGACTTGCTCTGTGGCCTAATTGCACCTGGCCCAAATTTCGATCTTGGCCAAATGGCGGCCCGAATACCGGCCTAATGGCTTCAGGCCTAAGTTTGTTCCTGGCCGACTGTAGACAATCTCCACTCTGTATAATGACGGCAGCTGCACTTTATTCATCTATGGACTTATATTTCAAAGAGACAGACTTTATATTACCCCCATCCATCAATGAACTATTTATTCCCTGCCACACCTTCCTGCTTATGAATTTTACTGATTATCAAATTTATTACAACTGCCTATGAATGTTATCTTATTGTTCAGTCTTGGTATCCTATTAATGGACTGCTCAACTCCGGAAATTATGAATTATTCGATCTTTGAATGTTAAACATCTTTTAATCCTCCTGCTGGATACCCCTTCCCTTAATTAATTAGAACTGTATTGAGTTTTCCCTCCGGGCTATTTTAATCCGATCTCCTTCCTTAATTTTTTATCTATTTATTTCTACGTACTCAAGGGCCACTCTTCTGTCCCTGCGAGAGTCTCCTCTCGCACAGGTCTGGCCCTCAGAGCTAACGAGGGCCCACCTCGAGGATGGGCTCATCAGCCAAGAGAGGTGGAAGAAACGCAAGCTGCGGAAATTTTTAGTCAGGTTTTTAGGTTGGGTTTTAAGGGGTTCAAGGGAGGCGGGTGGGTCCATTTGCGTTGGCTTAACTAGGCAGAGTGATCGACCAGCTGATAACGGCGGAGGTAAGGGTAGAGGGTCCGACGTAAAGGGAGGGGCGAGGGTCGCTCCCACAGAGGGCCTTTTCATTCAAACGGTCCAAGGGTATAACGGGAGCCGGGGGTTGTATCAAGTTTTTTGGGGGGGTCGCACCCGCTATCTAAGAGCGGTCACCCGCCCCAACCCCCTGGGCTCCTCCCGCAACCTAGGTGGTGAGGAGTTACGGAGCCCAGGCCCTAAGCTGATGCTGTGCAATGCCAGGTCCGTGGTGAACAAAGCTCCCCTCATATACGATCTAATTTCAGAGGGGGACCCGGACCTGGTGGGTATTACGGAAACCTGGTTGGGGCAGGAGGGAGGTGTTCCCCTCATTGAGATATACCCACCAGGTTACCTGGCACTTCATCGGCCAAGGGCCCAGGGTAGGGGTGGGGGAGTGGCGGTTATTATCAAACAAAGTCTTCAGCCAAGGGAGGCCACTGTGCCTCAGGTAGTCGGGTGTGAATCCCTGTGTGTGAAATGGGGACTTGGGAGGCAGCTGGGTCTGCTGGTTCCGTACCTGGCTCCCCGCTACGTGTCAGCGGCCCTGCCCGAGCTCCTGGAGGTGATCTCCGAGGTGGCGGTTGGTACCCCCCGGCTTTTAGTCATAGGGGACTTCAATCTGCCATCGGTAGGCAATTCATCAGAGGTGGCTCGGGAGTTCATGGCCTCCATGATGGCCATGGACCTGACCCAAGTAATTCAAGGCCCTACACATACAGGGGGAAACACACTAGACCTGATTTTTACCTCTGGCCAGTTGTTGAGTGATCTAGGAGTAGGGGAAGTAGTCATCAAACCCTTGTCATGGTCAGATCACTCTCTCCTTTGGCTGGACTTTCCGACCGCTACACCCCACCGCGGGGAGGCGGAACCCGAGATTCCTAGATGGTTCCGCCCCAGGCACCTGTTGGACCCGGAGAGGTTCCAGACAGAGCTTGGGCCTATACCTGTAACCCTCACCCACAACTCGACCAAGGACTTAGTGGCCACATGGAATAGTGCGGCCACGGGGGCCTTGGACCGGGTCGTGCCCTTGCGGCCTCTCACGCGGCGCCGATCCACCCTGGCCCCTTGGTTCTCTGAGGAGCTAAGGGTGATGAAGTGCCGCAAGTGACGCCTAGAGAGCAGGTGGAGGTCCACTCGTTCCGAATCCGACCGAACACTAGTGAGGTCCTACACAAAGACCTACCTAGTGGCAATAAGAGTGGCAAAATGTAGTCATCTTGCCACCCTTATTGCGTCCGCAGATAACCGCCCTGCTGCCCTGTTCAGAGTGACCCGCTCCCTTCTCTATCAGGCGCCGCGGGAAGCTCCCTTGGAGGGTAGGGCAGAGGAGTTTGGAAGTTATCTGCAGGACAAAATCGCTCGGATTCGGGATGACTTGGCCTTCATTTCAATAGATCTGGGCGAACCGTCCGAGGCAGGTCTTGAGACCGTTTTATGGGACCGGTTCGACTTTGTTACTTCTGAAGACATGGATAGGTTGCCGAGGCGACTGAATGCCACCACATGTTTATTGGACCCATGTCCCTCCTGGTTGGTACTGGCCTCCTGGGAGGTGACACGAGGCTGGCTCCAGGGAATTGTGAACGCTTCTCTTAGTGAGGGGCTCTTGCCGGCCTCCCTTAAAGAGGCGATGGTGAGACCCCTCCTCAAGAAGCCTTCCCTGGACCCAGCATTGTTAACTAACTATCGTCCGGTCTCCAACCTTCACTTTTTGGCGAAGGTTGTAGAGAGTGTGGTGGCACAGCAGTTCTCTCGGCACCTGGAGGAAAGTGCTTATCTAGACCCGTGCCAGTCCGGCTTCCGACCTGGGCACAGCACCGAGATGGCATTGGTCGCGTTGGTGGATGATCTCTGGAGGGCCAGAGATAGGGGTTTTTCCTCTATCCTGGTCCTATTAGATCTCTCAGCGGCTTTCAATACCATCGACCATGGTATCCTATTGCAGCGACTGGAGAGGTTGGGATTGGGGGGCACTGTTTTACAGTGGTTCTCCTCCTACCTCTCCGGTCGGTCGCAATTTGTACTGACAGGAGGGCAGAGGTCGACCTCGAGACCACTCATTTATGGGGTGCCTCAGGGGTCGGTCCTCTCACCCCTCCTGTTTAACATCTACATGAAGCCGCTGGGTGAGATCATCCGTGGTTGTGGGGTAGAATACCATCTGTACGCTGATGATACTCAGCTGATGATACTCAGCTGTACATATTCTAACCCCAACCACCCCAACGATGCCGTTGAAGTAATGTCCCGGTGTTTGGAAGCCGTGCGGCTCTGGATGGGAAGTAACAAACTTCGGCTCAACCCGTCCAAGACCGAGTGGCTGTGGTTTCCGGCGTCTCGGCATAGCCAGCTCATTCCATCGCTGGTTATCGGGGGCGAGTCATTGGCTCCCGTGGAAAGGGCTCACAACTTGGGCATCCTCCTGGATTCGCAGCTGTCCCTGGACGACCATGTGACGGCCGTGACCAGGGGGGCATTCTACCAGGTTCTCCTGGTACACCAGTTGCGTCCCTTTCTGGACCGAGACGCCCTCCGCACTGTCACTCAAGCACTCGTGACGCCTCGCTTAGACTATTGTAACGCTCTCTACATGGGGCTCCCCTTGAGGTGTACCCGGAAGCTCCAGTTGGTTCAGAATGCGGCCGCGCGGGGGATTCTGGGAGCTTCTCATTACTCCCACGTAACACCTCTCCTGCGCGAGCTGCACTGGCTACCGGTGGCATTCTGGGTGCGCTTCAAGGTGCTTGTTACCATCTTCAAATCACTCCATGGCTCGGGGCCTAGCTACTAGCGGGACCGTCTCCTGCCACATACCTCCCTGCGTCCGATACGCTTCCACAGAGAGGGCCTACTGAGGGTACCAACCGCCGGTCAATGCCGGCTAGCGGTGCCCAGGGGTAGGGCCTTCTCTGTGGCAGGGCCAGCCCTCTGGAACGACCTACCCCCCGAACTTCGCACTATCACGGACCTTCCCCTCTTTCGCCATTCACTTAAAACATATTTTTTTCAACAAGCTGGTCTTGCGTAATAGTTTAGCCAAATAGTTTAGCCAAACACGTAAATGGATGTTAGATTTTTAGGGGGAATTTTAGCACAGGCTGTGATTTAATTCTTTTTTATCTATTTATTGTATTTATTGTATTTTTATTATTGTTCGTTTTAAATTCCTGTGCACCGCCCTGGGTCCATGTCGGTGGAGAAGGCGCGGTATATAAATTGAAATAAATTAAATTAAATTAAATTAAATAACATCAACGGTATCTGTGCTTTTGTTACCATGGACACCATTACCAGTATCAGGCCCTACCATTCGACCACTGGTCGTCTCTGGCCATAGTGCATGGGTCCCTGTTCTGAGAATCACATATGGTAACAATGACCATCGACACCAGCCTGGTGGGATGGGGAGCCCATTCCAGATCAAAGGTGGCGCAGGGTCAGTGGACCCATTCAGAACAGCAACAGACTATCAACTTTTTGGAGCTGAGGGCGATCCGCCTGGGGCTACTATGCTTCCAGTCATCGGTAGCAGGGAAACACATGTTGATCCTAACCAACAACATGACGGCCAAAGCCCAGACCAACATGCAGGGTAGAACCCGGTCCAAATGGTTGATGAAAGAGACTCAGCTGCTGCTGTCTTGGACAGAGGAGCACCTCCTCTCCATTCGGGACAAACACATCGCAGGCAGAGGTGGATCATGCAGAGTGGGAACTCCATCCAACCCACTTCTGGGAGCTCAGCTGGTGGTTTGGAACCCCAGTGGCTGACCTCTTCACCAACAACAACAACAAAAAGGTCCCTCGCTTTTATGCAAGGTACACATCTCCAGGCACAGAGGGAGGGATGCCCTGTGATGTTGATGGCCACCGGGCCTTCTTTATGCCTTCCCTCTGTTCCCCATGATCCAGAGGGTCATCGGAAAAATGCTGGAGGAATGGGCAGAATTGGTACTTCTGGCTCCACACTGGCCATGCCACCTGTGGTTCACGGCTCTCCTGTCCCTGTCAGTCACTCTTCCGTGGAGGATTCCCCCTCCAGACCCTCACTATACCAGGGGGCCATAACACATCTGGATCGACAGTGGGTCAAATTGACAGCATGACGGCTGAGTGGCGCTCAATGACAGCAATGACCATTCACTGGAAGTCATTCAAATGATCCAAGGAGCCAGGAGACCTCCCATGAGTTTAATCTATGATGCCACTTGGAAGGCTTTCTGCCCATGGTGCCAGGCCAGAGGGGTGACTCCGCTCCGTGCATGGACATGCCACATTCTAGACTTCCTACAGGACGGACTGACTGCTGGTTTAGCATCCAACTGCTGGTTCAGCGACAGGTCGTGACCCTTTCTTCCATTCTCTGCTCCAGCCTTGACAGATCACTGACCACCAATCTACTCATTTGGCAATTTCTAAATTGGTGCCTCCAATTTGTGACCGCCTACCATACATTGCTATCCTTCTTGGACCTACCACTCGTCCTTCAGGCGCTCACCCAGGCTCCCTTCGAACCGTTGAGGGACACAACTCTTCTATACATGTCACAGAAAGTTCTGTTTCTAGTGGCCATCACATCTGCCCGTTGGATTTAGGAGTTGGCGTCCCTTTTCATGCGGCAAGACTTGTGCACTTTCTATTCAGACTGGGTGGTTCTCAGGTTGTTCATACCCAAGGTGAACTCAACCTTTCATCGTGCACAGGAATTGGTTCTATCCAACTTCTCCCCTCAGCCGGTCCATCACCTTGAGCACAGCTAGCACACTCTAGATGTCCGAAGACCCTTGAAAATATATTTATGCAGAACATCATCTTTCCATCATACAGAGGCCCTGTTTGTTTCTTTTCAACCAGGCTCTATGGGTCTCAAGGCATCCTCTTCCTCCTTGGGGAGGTGGATCAGGGCACGCATTGCCAAGGCGTATTCCTCTCAGGTACAGCCCATTCCGGATAATATCACATCTCACTTAACATGTAGCACAACTGCTTCGGCTGCCTGGGGCACTAGGGCACTATTACAGGAGGTGTGTAGGACGGCAACATGGTCATCTCTGTCCACTTTTATTCGACACTACAGAGTTGACAGGTACGCATCGGCTGATGCAGCCTTTGGGAGGAGAGTTTTGCAGCAGGTCAAGGTTCATCTAGGGCAGTGGTTCCCAAAGTGGGCGTTAACGCCCCCCAGGTGGCATGACTCAGGGGGGCACTAGGAGGCAAAGCAGCTGCAGGGGGCGCTAGGAGGCGCTGAGGGCGAGGAAAAAAAGATCGTAAATTGCTGCAGAGAGCGTCACTCTAGGTTGGTAGCTTCCCTGGAAATAGCTGCAGTTTCCCTTTAAGCAACGTCACCACCCTCCCCTCCAATCACCGCCTTCCTCCCAGGAGAGGCGCGTGCACTGCTTCAATCCACCCGTCCCTGACCGGCTTGGCTTGTGAAAAGGTCCTTTAAAAAAAACCTTGGTGGAAGGGGAGATCGTTCACTTTGTTGGGGGGGGGGAGCTCTCCCTAGTTGAGCTTGTGAGAGAGCTCTTTGCAATTGTTTTAAAAAACTTGGCTTGTGAAAAGGTCCTTTAAAAAAAACCTTGGTGGAAGGGGAGATCGTTCACTTTGTTGGGGGGGAGGGGGGGAGAGCTCTCCCTAGTTGAGCTTGTGAGAGAGCTCTTTGCAATTGTTTTAAAACAATTTTAAAACAAAACTAGAGCTCTCCCTAGTTGAGGTTGTGAATAACAGCCCTGCCCTTCTCCCCTTTTTTATTGTGGGGAGGAATGAGGAAGAGGCGGAGGGGGGAAGAAAGAAGAGGGAGGAGGAGGGGGAAGAGGAGCAGGGAGAAGGAAGAGGGGAAGGAAGGGGCAGGAGGAGGAGGAAGGGAAGAGGAGGAGGAGGAGAAAGAAAGAGGAGGAGGAGGTAGCAAAGGGAAGATGAAGAGGAGGAGGAGGAAGAAAGAGGTGGAGGAAGCAAATGGAAAAGGAGAAAGAAGAGAGAGGCAGGAGGAGGAAAAAGAGGAGGAAGAGGAAGAGACAGGGGCAGTGGGCAGGGAGGCGAGCCGCTGCTGTTTCACTGGCAGGTGGGGCAGGCAATTGGGCAAGCAAGCAGCGTTGCCCTGGCTACCCTTCCAGAAACATCTTCCTCTCTTGGTTTATTCTAGCTAAGATCTTTATAATCTTTTCAAAAAATGCATAACTATGAGCAAAATTCTGGTTCTATCACACATAGTATATGTAAGTTCATTTTAAGTGTTTTGAAAACCTGAGAAGAATTTTGTAAAATGATGTTCTTTATTTTAATAAATTCAGAATATCTTTTACTGAATTTACTCATACTTTTGGCCCCCAAAATCCATTTCTCTCCCAAAAGTTTAATCACAGCTGTTTCCATGTCCATTTATTTGAGGAATGTTGCAAGATATTTTTTTTTCTAAATCACAAAAAGGGCAGTTGCTGCCTGATCCTCCATTGTTTGCTCACCCCAGCACCACCCTGGCTACCCTTGTGGGCACATTGTTTGCATTGGTGTAATTAAAAAAGCATCAACATTTGCTTGAATTATTTGATGATATTATTGCATGGAGCCTAGGGATTCCCAATATGGAAAGTGAGAATGGGAACATTTTAACAGAGGTATATGTTCTTGGGTTATAATTTTCACTAAAGAACCATGGGGGTGGAAAGGAAAATAATAGAGAATGGAGTCCAATCCCCTTCCGCAACAGATTGGAAGCAAAGAATAACTCTAGCAAAACCTCTTTTGAGGTAGCCTTTTACCTCTTTGGGGAATCATTTTCTTTTTTTAATTATTATTATGATTTCCCCCCCAATACAACTCATGCAAGGGGTCATCCACACATACATTACATTTTCCACATTCATATTTGTGATTCCTTATAACTTCTTTAAGCTAAACATTTTTAGTACAAATCAACACATTGACATGTATATCACTAATGCAGTTTTCTCTTAAAATGACATAATTAGCACCTTATGTATTGAATACAAGTATATCAAGTATAGGTTAAATGTGAATTAAAAAACATCTAATTCAAATGTATAAGCTGTGAATTTATTTAATAACAGGCAAACATTGCAATTTTCTTTCCAGGTTAATTCAAAATGTATATCCAAATGTTCCTCTATTCCCCCTCCCCCCAAACCAGACACTTTGGGGGGGGGGTGTCTACACAGCAGAAGTGTCTGGTTTCGGGGGGGGGGGAATAGAGGAACATTGAACATGACATTGCCTATTTATCAGAACTATTTGCAAAGTTCAATGAATTGAATTTGCAGTTGCAAGGAATTGAGATTAATCTTATTAGGGCCAAATCTGTCATCTCTACATTTATTTCAAAGCTAACTCTCTTCAAGTGCAATATAGCCCGTTGCAAGCTATATCAATTTCCAAGCTTGTCTGAGCCAGAAGAGAAAGGTGGGATACAAGATGATGATCTTCAAGTGCTTTGTGACCATTTGGACGTGCTGCATAAAGATATGTCTGAGCGATATCAGGATCTTCTTTTGATGGAAATTCCAGATTGGGTGATAAATCCTTTTTCAGATTTTGAGGAAGATGGGATAATGGAGGAACAACTCATAGAGCTGTAAAATGACATTGAGCTGAAGCCAAAGTTCAAGAAATCACACCAAGAGTTTTGGTTACAGAAAGAAATTTCTGATCGCTATCCTGCACTATGGACAGTGGTTAAGAAGCTCCTTGTTGCGTTTCCAACATCATATTTGGTGGAACGTGTGGTCATTCAGTGTGGTCATTCAACTTCTCTCCAAGCAAAGAAATAGACTCCATGTTACTGAACGTTGGTGATTTAAGACTCCTGCTAAGTGACTTAAAACCAGACATTGGGAAATTGGTATCACTTCATCAAGCCCATCCATCACATTAAGAATTTACTGAACAGTGAAGTAGTTAACTAAATTTTATTGAGTTTGCTAAGTTACTAGTTAGTAAGGTTCTTGATAAATGACTATCAGACTTTGAAAACCTGGTATCACTGGATCATATTCAACAATTTTGTAGAATTAACATTAGCTACAAAGGTTTTTAAATTGGATTTTGAATAAATGTGCAATTAATTGTTAAAGTTTTGAATTTTACTGTTATTATTTGCCTTCCGTCGTGCAAACTGCCCAGTCACATGACCCCCACTAGCCACGCCCACCAAGCCACGCCCACAAAACCGGTTGTAAAAAAATTGAATTCTGGGTGGGGGGTACTGAGGATCAGTTTGTAGCACCAAGGGGGCGGTGGACTGAAAAAGTTTGGGAACCACTGATCTAGGGGATTTGTCCCGGACGATTTCCCTCCCGTGATGCTGGACAAGCTATGGTATGCCCCACACAATGATGCTGTCTCCACTGAGTCAGGAAAATGTAGTGTTGGCTTACCTGATACGCTCATTTTCTGAAGTGGAGACAGCATCCAGCCCAACCATAGGGTCCGGGCCATTATTCTGGGAGAGATCATTTTGTCCACGCACGTCTGTCTGCATGTAAGTTTCGTCAAAAAAGCTGAGGATCTCAGCATGAAGAGGCGGGACTTAAACTTTGCAGACTCAATTCTATTGGATGGTAGATAACATGCTATCTTAATATATTTGAACTACCAACGTATAATTCTATAGGCTTTTAAAAGAAAGATAGGATTACTTTTGTGGCTATTAGAAACATGACTGGAGTTTATTAATGTAATCTTCTAAAATAAATCTGGCTTTTCAAGAATCAGGCTTGAACCAGATTCCAATTTGATTCTTTTCTGTCTTCATTTGGAACATATACAGGCACTTAATTTCTTTAAATGAAGCCACAAGAGATTAAAACCAGGCAAATATTCTGGAATACAGACAGAAGCTTTAGTCTCTTTTGAGTAATATTCTTGGAGGTAGTACAATTCCTGACATGGCAACCATCCAGAATAATTGTTATTCCGAAACTTAATAAATATCCCTAAATCTAAAGTTCAGTTGTCTAGTTGCTTTGTTAAATCAAGATGCTAAGCTCATGATAAAACCTCTGACAAGATAAATTAATCTGTTCATTTCACTTATCGCTTTCTGCTAAAACAACATTCACACAAATTTTATTGAAGCTTTCATTAAGTAAACAAATTTAAAAATTATTACATTCTAGGTATTGAAAAGATAGTAGATCAAGAGGTTTTTTTTACCACACATGCAACTATTTTGTACAATCAGATTTGTAGAATCGGATTTTTTTTCCATAAAATTGCTGGCAAGAGTGATTTATTACAAAATGTAGGATTTAAGTTTTCTGTATTTTCAGTGATACAAATCAGACACTTAATAAGATTATTTTAGCAGCTATGCTAAATTTTTAGCAGCAGATAATAAATTTCATAAAATAATATATCATTTGCAAATTCTTGCTAATTGCCTTATTGTTTATTGTCTATAATAATACAGACTCATCACTTCATGAAAATCCAATTTAAATTCTGGACAAGTACTATTTATATGAATAAATGAACACTAAAATACTTTAGCTCTTCCCATGGAGATTTCCATTCTGTTTGTTTCACTCTGTAAAATAAAAATATGGTATCAAAATAGTTGAATTCCTGAAACAGAAAAAATTACTGTTTACAGAAGATACTTGTGGTTGTAACTTTCAGTTGTTGTAAGAATAAAGTTAAAAAACATTGGAGTCTTTATCTAAAATATTATCTATATTATTCTGTCACAAAGAGAACACTGTCATAATGTTAACAACTTACCTAGAACAAAGAAAATATTATTTTAGATTGTTGGCAATATGCTATTCATAGCTATTATGATAGCCCTGGGTGCTTTTTCCAAAGAGGATGTGGTGATAAGAGATGAGAATTAGATGCCTGTTTCAGCACACAGCTCATTTAGGGGTAAAAGCTGAAGTAGAATCAGACCTTGCAACATTCTTAGACAAACAGTTCCAAGACTAAGGAGTGCCTCACTACTGAGTAAAGGAACAGAGGGCTAATCATAGGGTCAGTCATCTGAGAGAAGTAGCCGCCTTGAAAGTCAAAACCATGTTGAGTTCCAGCTCAAGCTGACAGAGATAGGTTGCTGTGAACTACTGTATCTAGGCCAATATGAAAGACTGAAATGGTTATTAGAGTCATTGTTCATTTCATCCTACATTGAACTCCCATATTTAAAAATATTAATGTGATCTAGTTTTTGGATATATCAAGCTGCCTATATACAGTGATTCATAGCCTGACACCTTATCCAGTACAGTAGTTTTTGGCTTTTGATCCATAAAATGACTGGCATAATTCTCTGGCCTCTTTCCTTATTATTCACTTAGTTCAATATATATCAATTGCCTCTGTCTTGGTCCCTGCACTTTTATGGGACAAAACAGTAAAATAGGAAAAATAGGTAAATTTTGATATATAAATTGAGAAATTAATACATCCAGTAGAGATTTTTCTGTGTTTTTGTGCTTCCTCTTTTATTTTTTTACAAATTCTAAATTCATAAGCGTTACATTCCAATGAGATTGTTCACATTTGTCACTTCTATAATATATTTGCATCTGAAACATGAATAGTATTTAAGTGACCATGCCTGTACCTATCCAGTTATTTCAATTGATGAACTTTTGTTAATGTTACATTTTTCAGAACACATGTATCCTGCTCTTAGTTATATGCTGAAAGAGTCATCATATAAATTGATTAAAAATAAATCAATCAGTCAAAGACATGATGACACTGGCATGTGGAATAATCACCCGTCAAAAATGGATCAATCTGATTTAAACATTTTGATTATCACGTAACTTCTATCTCAAGCTATTAAATTGTTCAACAAGGAAGTATTGTGTTTAAAGATTGCTTTAGAATAGGTATTAGAAGATTGCTTTTAGGATGGCATATTCAGTTCATATGAATAATATGAAAAAAATGTTTAAAATGCACAGAATTACCTCTAATTAGGAAAATAGAAAAGTAGGATTGAGTGTACAATAGCTTTCAGCAGATAGAAAACCTGAGTTCTTTGGAGAACAATAGAGGGCATTAGCACTGAAGGACCACTGTGATAGGCAAAAATTTAACTTTTGAAGATTGGGATCATAAAGTGTATGTATGTATGTATGTATGTATGTATGTATGTATGTATGTATGTATGTATGTATATATATAATGAATGTTTTAAAAAGAAAGTGGGTAGAATCTTTTAATAGAAAGAATTAGTATTAAGTCTACTGGTGGCAACATTATTTTATAATGGAGGACGTTTCCAAGAACAATAAGAGTGATTTTAGAAGTACAGAAGATAGGAGAAAGGAATCAACAGTTCATAAGCAATTTTATGTTGCATTTATGTGGACCAATATATAGTCATACTTTTGAGAGCTCCATGAGTGGAAGGAAGTACCTTAATTGGGGTCAATCATTTATTGTCATGCCAAAGATGCAGAACTTCTTTGAAGGAAAGTAACTGTTGTGAAACAATTGCCCTTCAGTCACGAAGAAATGAAGAAAAGAATCAATTTAGAGGTAAAATTGACATATAAGTCATGGTGTTGTAGGTGAATCCAAATCAACTACTGGCCTCACACCCCTGGCTTTTCTGGAGTTGTTCTGACTCAAAGGCTGCAGTAAGTAGTATACCTTTAGGGATAAATTTGTTTAACTTCAAGATTGTAATGTTTGAGGAAGACTGGGAAATATTATATTCAGCTTTGTATGAAAGGCATGTAGTGTTTGTTCTATGACCGTCCTAAAATATAAGAGAATGAAAAAAGAATAAACGGGAGGGAAATTGACCCCAAATGTTTTGGTATTGAGTCAGACTGGACACTTTTTATAGATGTCCTAAATTCTTATGATCTGTACCTGCACACAGTGGTTTATGTCTTCCAAGAAATACTTCTATTATTAAAATATGTTATGGATAGCACTGAAAACATTCTATTTCCTTGGTAACAGCTGGGATGGGGGGGGGGGGCAATCTTGCTCACTAAGAATAAGTAACAAGATCAGCTAAAGCTAGGTGTCCAAGAATCCCCCAGTCAAAACATAAATCAAAGTTCCTAACTTTTGTCATTTTTCTACTCCAGACAAGGATTTTTTCGCCATGTCTATTTATGCAACAGAATGCATGGATGAAATTGAGAATGAAAGTAAGAGATGCTTCTTAGAAAACAATCAAACAAGAAAGTCAGGAGCCCCGTGGTCTTAACAGTCAGAGAAAGAAACTTCAGAAGAACTTGTCCTAATGGAGCAGGCAATTAAAAGTGTGTATGTGAGGAGAAAGTTTGTTCTTTCAGGCTTGCAAGATTCTGTTAATGTACCCTTGCAGTAAAATAGAATTAGTTCATCTTACTGTGTTTCCTGTCTGCCTTTCCTGAGAGGCCTGACAATTTGCAAGAGTTCTATGAGGAGGCAAAGGAAAGCGAAGAAGTGAATGTGACAAAAAACTGAAAAACGTTCTCCCTTTGTGATTTCCTCCGTGCCTCAATCTTCCAATCAGCCGTCAATTAACATGAAATACTGCAGCAATTGTTCCAGATTTTTATATGCCCTGTTTTGCTAATTTAATAATGTTGTTATTTCACCAGAAAAGGTGAATATTGGTTGATTAAAGCTTGATTGTTCTAGTCTTGAATGTCTAGCACATAACTGAAAATCAATTCACAAACATGATTCTCAGATTATGAAACTCCTTATTTGTGGTCACTGTACAATTTTGATAATTGTGTATGATGGCATTTTTCTCAATGAGTATAATTGCCATCTGGCTGTTCCTTCATAGCAGATTGAGGAGTAATGCAAGTTTGGTCAGATTGGTAGAAAAATCTGCTATCAGGTCCACCATGAACAGTTTAAACAAAGTTGTAAAATCCAAGAATTTGATTGTTCTTCTTCCATCCGCTCCTCCCCCCTCCAACAATGTTTTCTAGGAACATGGAACATAATTGGCTGTGCAGCAATTTGTAGATATAGAGCAGCCATGTAGGTTGAGTAATGTGCGTTTTGCATTTCAATCATAACTATGTTTCCTGTTATACATATCACATGATATCTGGACCAACTAATGTTTTTCTAATGTATTTTTTATAATCTGGGCTAACTATAATTAATCACTGTTTATAACAGCTAACAACAGGGCTTGTGTTGTATTTGGATAGTAGTTTTTTAGAGATTAATAACAATATAGCTAAAATAGAAGTAAAGTAAAGAATTCTGAGATTTTAAAAAAAAATCCAGGAAGCAGTTAGTGCAGGTTCCTAAAGTCCCAGAAATTGAGTTTGACTCAAGGGATTCTTTATCTCCATTTGTTCTTGTGTTGCATTTTGATTCTAAAATGGGTAAAGAAAACAAAAAGCACTTTAGACTTTGGACATGAGCCATATTTAATACCTGCTCCAGGCTCAACTCAATTTCTGCTATGCAATTTGTAGCACATTTTGAATTATATTTTAGGAGTTCTACTACAATTGCAAAAGTGATAGAAAAAATATATTGGCCAGGATCACCAAACAGCTCTGAACAAATGTCAGATTGAAAGAACAAACAACAGCTTCAATAAGATAGTTTGCTTTCTAAATAATAGTAAACATTGTTATTCCAATAATCATTTAGTGTCTGACTCAAGTAGGAAGGAAAGTGTCCTTCTATATCATCGATCAGAACATTAAGGATCTCAAGTATGGCCATTCTTGAAGAAAAGTAGAAAGTTAAAAAAAGTGTGTTTGATCTGGAATATGAATTTGTTTATTTAATAAAATTATGGTATATAATTTTCAAAACTCCAACTTCAAAATTAAAAAATCTTTATAATTTAGGGTCTATAGCAGGGGTCCCCAACCTTTTTTGCACCAGGGACCGGTTTCATTTTAAAGAAAGTTTTGCGGACCGGCTGAGTGGCTCAGTCATGTGACTGGGTGGGCGTGACCAACTTGGAAAATGTGGAACTCACTTAACAATGGTCTTGGTTAACAACCAAACTTTTGGGCTCAATTGTGGTCATAAATTCTTTCTTTCTTTCTTTCTTTCTTTCTTTCTTTCTTTCTTTCTTTCTTTCTTTCTTTCCCTCTTTCTCTCTTTCTTTCTCTTTTTCCTTCTTTCTCTTTATTTCTCTCTCTTTCTTTCTCTTTCTCTCTTTCTTTCTTTCTTTCTTTCTTTATTTCCCTCTTTCTCTTTCTTTCTCTCTTTCTTTCTCTTTCTCTCTTTCTGTCTCTTTTTCTTTCTCTCTTTCTCCCTCTCTTATTTTCTCTCTTTCTTTCCTTTCTGTCTCTCTTTCTTTCTGTCTTTCTCTTTCTCTCTCTCCCACTTTCTTTTTCTTTCTTTCTTTCTCTTTCTCTCTCTCTATCTCTCTCCTTCGTCCGCCCATCTGTCACTCTGTGTGTGTGTGTGTCTGTCTTGCATTCACGCACTTAATCACTCATTCTGTGTCTCTCTTTCTCTCCCTCCCTCCCTCCCTCTCTCTCTGTGTCTGTCACTCTCTGATTCCCCCCTCCCTCTCTGTGTCTGTGCCTCTGTCTGTCATCGTCCCCGTCCCCCCTCCCGCGGAGCCTCCTCAGGCCGGCCCACCACGCTCACTCGCCTTAGCCTGCCCCGCCCGCTCATTCGCTCGCTCAGGCTCCTTCCAGGAGCTGAGAAGGCTCCATGTGGGGGGGGGGGAATCGGCGGCCGGTAGGAAGGGCTGCTGCTGCGGTGCCCAGGAGTCCCACCGTCGAGGGTGGAGGAAGAGCCGCACTCCAACGGCGCGAACAGCCGCGCCTGCGCTCTCCCACGCGCTCTGCCCAGGGGGCTTCCCCCTTCTCCCTCCTCCTCCTCTCCGGCCCTGCGGCCCGGTTCCTACCAAGCCACGGACCGGCACCGGTCCGCGGCCCAGGGGTTGAGGATCCCTGGTCTATAGGATGTCAAATTGCTTCATAAGGATATGTTAGTCTTCAAACAACAATTGTCTATTATGGAACATTCTAATTCAAGTAGAGGTTTGACTGTCAACTTTGCATAAGCGCTACAGAAATAGTGGCTAGTGGTATTTCCCCATAAAATAAATCCTGATTTCTTATGAGAAAAATAAACTGCTGCGTACAAGGGTAGATATAAGTTTATTAATAAGAATAAGAATTTTATCAGAAGGAGTTCTAAATTAGTATTCGGAACTGTATGATCGGAAATAACCTTTTTGTGGTCTTAAATTAGCTATAATTGAAGATAAAGAGATGGATGGATGGATGGATGGACAGACAGGGTTAGGATTTAGATATTGCTACCAGTATACTTGAATCTGTTCCTGTGAGTAGAAAAGTGACTGTTGGGAAATAGTTTTGCACACCGAAAGACTGTCTTTGAAACAAAAGACAAAAGTTTAAATCCTTGTGTGTTCTAATGTTTATTATCTTTATGTTATTGGCAATAATCTATTAATCTCAACTTGAAAACTCAATTCTGTGTTGTTTCTCATTAAAACACTAACATTCCCAGTGATGAGTCTTGCTATCTTTGAAATGTTCATAGAAAAATAAATGATTGCTTTGCACAGGCTCTGCCTGTCACTCACTTTAGCTATATTTATTTGTGTGTGGGATTACTCTTACATTTAGTAACTTTATTGGCCAAAAGATTTTACAACATATGAGATCAAGGCAAAAATGTCAATTCATAGTTGTCCAGAAATCCGTGTTATGCAAGTATATAAAAGAATGAATCGTCGTTATCAAGGCAATTGGGTTTCTGCCTGCTATTGCCGAGTTTGTGTAAGGCACATAAATTCAGCTTTCTAGTCCACGTTTGCATTAATCTGCTTGCCATCATTGTTTTCATTTACAGATATTAATACTTCAGATACATAATTATACAAAATAAAAAACCATCCTGAGCAGTACAGGTTGCTTTTCCTGACAGTGTTGCAAACTTATGTGGCTGTCTTCTTTTATTGACTAACTGGTTTTATGATTTAGCTATTAGTTTCTTTTTTATTTCTTTTGCCACTTTGAATATTTGTCTGTACTTAGCATCATCAGCATCTGGCTTCATGTTTATACTTTCAATTACTTGCAAATGTTAAAAAGTAACCTGTACTTTGTATTTCATGAAACTATATGATTCCACCCTCAACATTTTATTTTCTAAAAAGCTTACATTGAAATAAGGTTTCATGGAACATGATGATAACTATTGTATAATTAAAATTGTAATATAGACTGCTACTGATCAGTTTAGTTCCAGCCAGCATTCTTGTTTCAAAAATATAATTATATTGGCTTCCGGTTCCGGCTCCAGCGGCGACGGGCGAGCCTAGCGCTCGCTCGCCGCTTTGTTGCCTTTTCTGCCCCCCCACGGGGGCGAGACACTCCGGTTACCGGAGGTCTCCCGTAGGGTCGGCTCGGAGGGGATGTTCTTCCTCACGGCGGTGGGGAGAGCGCTCCCCTCCGCGACCTAGGTGAGGAGGAACATGCTGCGGGGGGTTTTCCCTTCGCCAACGGCTGTCGGCGCCATTCACTTCAATGCAGAGGGCTGAGCGGAGAGATCGGAAGGTCTGCCGAGGCTTCAGCTGCGAGGGAGAGTGAGTTTAAAAAAGACTTTTTTTCCTTGCTGCCAGCCAGGCTGAACGGACTGGGAGGGGGGTGTTTGTTTTAAAAAAAAAACCCTCGGACTTAAGCGGCACTTTAAAATGGCTTCTCTGGAAGAGAAAGCGGAAATCTTAAATCCGGACTGTCTCTAACAAGGGAAAGTGGTATGCGGCTACTTGCAACATTGTTTCTAGGTCTGGCTGGATAAAAAAAATTTATTTTTCTACTCTCTCCTCTGGGCTCTGAGATGGGCGGTGGAAGGTGGCTTTTCTTTGTCCCTGCCTGATTATTTCAACTATGGAAAATTCCCAGCGTCTCTTTACAATTGGGACTCTCTCTGGATATTGATGAAGAATTTTTCTCTTGCTGGATTTGTGATTTCCTTTCTGGAGTACCTTCGTTATTATAACTATTGAGTTGGAAAATTGTCTCTCTCTTGGTTCCTGAATTTTACAACGCTTCAACCTTGATCAGAACTTTTGGCTCCCGGTTAGTCTCACCAACCCCACCCTGAAAACGCCATTTTGGTGGCATTGACTTTAACAGTTAATCATGGCTCAAGAAACAGCATTGGCAAGTTTAGAACAACGGATGGCTTCTCTTGAAACTGTTATACAAACTTTGGTAAAAGAAATTCAGGCCCAGAGGGCAGAAAACATCAATTTCAAGAAGGAGCTATTGGACACGCGGAAGCAAGTGCTGGAAAACACACAGAAGACTGAAGAATTGGAAGGGGGGTTGGTGAGGGTTAAGGGAGAGATTAAAAATGTTATTAAAGAGGTTGGGGAAACAAATGGGCATGTGTCTAGGATAGATATGGAAAGAATGACATATTTTTTGAGATTTCAGAACGTTCTTGAGGAATCTGGTGAATGCCTCCCTGATCTTATGAGCACAATTTTAGCAGACTATTTACAAAAACTTAAAGATGAGATCAGGGGGGACATTGACCTAGCCTACAGAATTAACTCAGCATATGCCAGGATAAATGAAGTGCCTAGAGAGATACATGTGAAATTTGTTAGAAGGTCAACCAGAGAGGAAATCCTGAAAGTGCAGAGAGGTAGTCCATTAATCTACCAACAAAAAGAGGTTGCTATCTTGAAGCAGATCCCTAGAAAGATTCGAGAAGCAGGGAGGAAATTTTCCTTCTTGTCTAAAATTTTATTTGATCATGGGATTTGGTTCAAGTGGGTGACACCCGAAGGGATGCTGGTGTTCTGGGAAGGAGGAAGAGTGAGGATTAAAACAGTTGTTGAGGCGGAAGCCTTTCTTAAAAAACATTCCTCTGCCCTGGGGGAAGATCCAGGGGGGACGGAGGGGGCCGCGGCCCCGCCCGCTGGGGGCCAGGGAGGAGAAAAAGAAGATACAATAGCCAAGAGACTTAGATCGAAAAAATAACTTTGCCTTGATTTTTCTGAACAATTTTGCATAATATTTGTATCTGGATTTTTTGTAAATGTCTGACAGCATGGAATTGAGAATTTAGGTATATGTACTTGCTTTTACCTTGTAGTGTTATGAAAAATGTTTTTTTTTGTTATTTTATTACTGTGTATTTTGAGGTCTCGGAAGGGCCGACGACTCTGACGTGAATGCTCTCAAAATTTCTTTGTATCCCTTACCCTATCCTATAGAAAAAATGTAAAACCAATAAAACTTTTTCAAAAAAATAATAATATATATATATAATTATATTAGTTATGTCTTATGCCAGTGATGGTGAACCTATGGCACGTGGAGCCATTTGGCAGGGCACGCAAGGTGCGTGCTGGCCAGCTGATTCAGCCTTTTTAAAAGTCATTTTTTGCCCTCCCCAGGCTTTATAGGAGCCTGGGGAGGGTGAAAACAGTCCCCCCCTGCCCCCTTGGAGGCCCTCCAGAGGTTTCAGGAGCTTCCCTGAAGCCTCCAGAGGACTAAAAATGACCCTACGAGCAAACTGGAAGTCACTTCCTATAAAGCCTCTGGAGCCTGGGGAGGGCGAAAAAAGCATGTAAAAAATTGGGGGCATGCATTGCATTATGGGTGTGGCACGCCGGCACACAACCCTCCTGCACTTCCCCCCCTTATGGCACACGAGCCTAAAAAGGTTCGCCATCGCTGTCTTATGCTGTCAAGAGTGAACAACAGACTCAGACATTAATAGCAATAGCACTCAGACTTATATACCGCTTCACAGTGCTTTACAGCCCTCTCTAAGCAGTTTACAGAGTCAGCATATTGCCCCCAACAATCTGGGTCCTCATTTTATTGACCTTGGAAGGATGGAAATTAAAAGTTCAATTAGCGAATTTATTATTCAAGCCTATAATACAGGAATGTTCTCAGACTGGGTCAGACTAGATAAGGTTCAACGGGATTTAGGGGGAGGGGGGATGTCACACTATGCTTTCTTGTGCCCATGCAGCCATTCCAGATAATTTCCCATTTGACTTTTTCTGCTGACTTGGCCAATCTCTGTTCAACATATTCATATAATAATACATAATTATTACATTTTATTACAGCAATGAATAATTATATGTACAATAATTTAATGAAGTGTCTTTAGCTTATTGAAAGACAAAGTGTAGTGAGTTACTCTTTTCCTTTTCTTATCAACTGATCCCTTGTTTCTTCCTTACCAATCTTCCTAGAGCAAATAAGGTTTTGATATCCTTGAGAACTGTTAAATCTGTCTGCATATATGTATCATCCAGTCTCAGCAGGAAGCTGTTATTTCAGCACTCTGTTATTTCAGAATGGGCAGTTTCAAATAGTTCCTTTACTTATTCTAGAAGAGGCATTGTAATAATTAATTTCCCTTTTATTTTTCTGCTTCCATGTAGTGTGATATAAAAATATTAATGATTTCAACATGTAGCATATGTGTAAAGATATTCTTCATTTTCAAATTTATTTTGCATCTGCACAATCTTCTTTCTATATTGATAAAAACAAACAGGACTCCTGAACATGTATAAGTAACATATTTTATATTATGCATAACATATATGTATGTTATGTATGTATGTGTGTGACTTACAACATTTAGTGCAGTGACTGAAGTTACAATGGCACTGAAAAAAGTGACATGGCCATATTTCACCTGTGTTGACCATTGCAGCATCTCCATGGTCTCATGATCAAAATTCAGATTCTTGGCAACTGACTCATATTTAGGACACTTGCAATGCCCTGGGGTCATGTGATCATCATTAGCAATCTTCTGACAAACAAAGTCAATGGGAAAGCCAGATTCACTTAATTTTGCCACCTTAATAACTCCAATGATTCACTTAATGACTGTGGCAAAGAAAGTTGTAAAATGGGGCAAAACTCACTTAACAAATGTCTTATTTAGCAACTAAAAATGTGGGCTCAATTGTGCTCATAAGTCAAGGAGTATATATAGAAGCCGAAGCAACACAAGAATAAACATTGTTAGCAGTTAAAAAGAAAACGAAATAGCATAAAAGCTATATGCATTTTATTACAGTGTTATATGTAACAATAACTGCTTGGAGAGTCCAGGCATGGGTTAAATTAGTCTGGTTGCCCAAGGACTGAGGTAATCTTTTTCTTTAAACACACTTCCTGATCCTCCTTAATGCCAGATTTTTACCTCAGTCTTGCTCATTACGACTAGTTTTAGTAACCTCCAGCTTCTAATTTAGCATAGGCTTGGACTCTCCTTATCAGCAATCCCTTTTTTGTGTTCTTTTTTTCTTTCCTATTTTTTATTGGATTTTTTTTTTGTTCACATTTTTGTGTGAATTTTTGTTTCCTTTCTTTGCCGGACATCATTGCCTTTCCCCAGCTTGTAATTGAGGTAGAAGCTGGCTTGGGAGTGCTTTGCCTGCTGCGCCGCTCGCCGACAGCGGCGGAGATCCATCTGGGACTTTTCAAGCCCCAACATGGCGGCATTGCTCTTGGTGGCTGCCAAAAGCTGTTGGCGGTTTTTTGATCACTTTCCCTTGCTTCCCGCCAAGCCATGGAGAGTTTCTGGCTGCCCTTTAATATCACGGGCACCTGTTTTCTCTTCTTTCTCCCCCTCACCGGAGCGGCAGCCATTTTATGGGCCATTTTTTGCGCACCTTTTTGAAACGCTGTCCCGTTCATCCAGCTCCATACAGATCACTGCTGAGTGGCTAGCTGGCCTAGTTCAGGGCTCCCGCTGGGTCACACACCTTTTTTCATTATAGGTGGCGCCGGCATCTTTGCCCCTTCCATAGTCATACCCTGGCACAGAGGGGGTTGATTTCATTTTTGCCCCCCTCTATGTGATCTATAGGCTGCAAAACCTCTCTGGTTCACAGTTTCTTCACCTTTACAACCTCAATTGCCCCATTGGCCCCAGCTGCTGCAGAGGATCTGGTTTGACAACACTGCCTTTCTTTTCCTTTCCTTCTATGGATTCCTTCCCCAGTGACCAGAGCAGATGGTGGAGGCCTCTGATGCAGCAGATTTGGAGCAGGCAGGTCCTTCTCCAGAGTAGACCTGGCCCTCCTGTGCACCTAGTCAGTCCAAGGCCACAGGCAAGGGCAAGAGAGCTAGACAGGGCAGGGTGGCTGCAGATAGGGATGCAGAGTGTACGCAGTGGCCCCTCGAGAAACACTTTGAAAAGGCCCAGCACCAGGCCCAGAAGGCCAATTCACTGGGCCAGTGCAGATTGAGCCAGCCCTTCCCCCTCCTCCATTGGGGACCCTATGGAGGTAATTGATGAGGAAGTCGAGTCCCAGAATTTCCTGACATTTCCAGGGTGGACCCAGTTTCTCCAGCGCCCTCCTTCGTGTCTGAACCTGCCCAGGGGGACATGGCTCCATCTCCTGTGGGGACTGTGCCACCTCCCTCTGTAGACACTGGTTTCCCTCCCTCCAGAGCTAGGGGTGGGGATGAGCTCAGAGGGGATCAGGAGCCCGAACTGTCCACCCAGATGCAGACAGTAATCACCCGTGCCAACTCCCAGAAGAGGAATCAGTCCCAGCTAATTCCCTCAGAGTCCACAAAGGAGCCAACTGGTGCTAGTCACCAGGTCCGCCACCCTTCTTTGGCATTTTCTGTGATTAGTGAAGTCTCTGTCTTGGAGAACCCAGAACAGGAGGAGCAGAAGGACAAGGACCTCCCTCCAGATGCTTTTTCTGATCTCTTCAAGCCCATCCTGCAAAAGGCTAAGGCCATTACTCAGCTGGGTGCCAAGGCACCAGCAGCTCAAGGATCCTCAGAGGCCACTATATCCAACCCTAATGATAGCATGTTTAAGGTACAGGCCTCACCACAAGACCTCATTCTGGTACCAAGTCTCTTTATGGACATAGTCCAGCAGCAGTGGGTCCAACCTCAAACACTGGCCACACCCAGTGGTGGCGATAAAAAGCTATACTCCATGGAGTGTAACCTGGAGGACGTATTGACCCTGCCTTCGGAAGCCCCCCCCCCAATAGCAGTCCTTTCTTCTAATTCGGTTCTCCCAGCTGATCTCATGGAGGACCTCAAAGCAGAAGATAAGAGGGCAGAGAAGGCCTACCACAAGACCCATCAAGCGGTAGCCTGGGCCATTAAGGCATCTTCCTCTGCCTCTCATTTGGCTTCGAGAACTGCAGGCTAAGTTCCCAGCAGAAGATACTTGTCTCCACCAGGACATCACCAAAATCATTGCAGCAGCTCAGTACTCAGCCGACACTTCACTTAATGCAGCAAAGTTTGCCTCCAGAGATCTGGCCGTTACTGTTACATCCAGGCGCCTCCTTTGGCTTCATCACTGGCAGCCGACCTGAAGGCTAGGTGGAAACTTGCTTCTACACCCTTAAAGGGGTCAAAACTGTTTGGAGAGGTCTTAGACCCATTCCTGATTGAATCTAAAGATAAACGAAAGTTGCTCCCTACTCTTAACAAGAAGCAGGACCACAAGACCACTCCCTAATTTAGGAGGCACTCCTTTCATGCTAACAACTTCTCCTTCAATTCTTCCTCAAGCAACAGATCCTTCAATCAGTCTCCCACAGATAGGTACCAGGACAGACAGTCCTTTTGGGACAGGGGTAGACAGCAATATTCCTATCACAGGCCAAGCTGCTGGGGAGCCTCCAACAGGCCCTTCCACAAAACTAAATGACCACAGGCCCTCTCATTGGGGGATGACTCCAACTCTTCGTCCCTCAATGGGAACAGACCACGGACGACACTTGGGTCCTGCAGACCATGAAGGAGGGATTCTCTCTAGAGTTTGTCTCTCGTCCCCCGAGAAATTTTATCCATTGCCCCACCCCCTCTTGTCCAACAAGAGAGACCTTATCACCCAGGAGATCCTTCACCTCCTGGAGATCAATGCAGTAGAGCAGATACCACCAGACCAGGAGGGGAAAAGGTTTTATTCAATCCTCTTCCTGGTACCCAAGAGCTTGGGGGGGAGGGGGGAGGGACCTCAAGAAGAACCTCAATTTCCATCTTGCATACAGGAGGTTCAAAATACAATCCCCGCAGACAATTCTAGCAGGGATTCGCCAGGGGAACCTCTTCACATCTATAGAACTGAAGGAGGCATATCTACATGTCCCAATTCGACCACAACACCAAAGGTTTCTGTGGTTCTTTTATGTGGGCCAACACTATCAGTACAGGACCCTTCCATTTGGCCTGTCCAAGAACCTTGGCCCCAAGAACCTTCACCAAAATTCAGTGTTACCTGGACGACATACTCATCCAGTTGTCATCCAGGAAGCAGGCCTTGCGGGATCTCCGGGTCACCATGAGGTCCCTCCAGAATGACGGGTTCTCCTTGAACTTGGAAAAAAGCCATCTAACTCCAACCACCAAGCTATTCCACTTGGGGGAAGTGATTGACACCACAATCTGCAAGGTGTTTCTCTCCCAGGACAGGATAAACAGTTTAGGCTCCCTTGTCCACAGAATTCAGAGGCTGAGACAGGTACCCTGATACTCCTCTCCCAGTTATTAGGGACAATGATTTCATGCATCCCGGTAGTTCCATTTGGAGGAGCTCCATTTGCAGGAGCTCCATTTGCTGGCGTTGCAGTGGTTACTCCTGCCCCATCAAAGAGCCAACAGAAGCAACTCCATGGCAGAAGTCCAACTTTTACTGAATGTGAAGAGATCCCTCTAGTGGTGGCGATCAACAGCTGTGCTGAAGGGACACCTGTTCAAAGAGCCAGAAAGAGTACTCATCACGACGGATGCCAGCCTGTCTGACTGGGGGGCCCACATGGGACAACATGTGACTCAGGGCAAGTGGTCCCCAGCTGAAGCTGCTTGCAACATCAACTGGCTAGAGCTGAGGGCTGTGAGACTAGGTCTACGTCATTTCCAGCAGGACATTCTACGCTAACATATGCTATTGATGACAATGTGGCTACCAAGGCACACATAAATCACCAGGGCGGCACAAAATCCATGAAGCTCACGGCGGAGGCCCTGGGCAGATGGGCGGAGAGTCACATCAATTCCATCCGAGCTGCTCACATCTTGGGGGTGGACAACACTCAGTCGAATTGAACAGGACCATCATAGACAATGCAGAATGGTGATTACACCGAGTCCTGTTCTGCCAGTTAGCCAACATATTCGGCACTCCCACGATCAACCTGTTTGCCACCCAGGAGAATGTGCAGCTCCATCGCTTCTTCTCCTGCTTCCACTCACCACAAGTGGAGGAGACGGATGCCCTCCATTGCAGGTGGCCCAGGGGATTGTTGTACACTTTTCCTCCTCTGCCTCTGCTACCTCAGGTGATCTGTAAAATCATCACGGAGAAGGCGTCAGGCGTCCAGAACGCCCTTGACAACCAGAATGTACAACGCCACTTGGTCCATCTTCTCCAAGTGGTGCAGCAACCATCAGGTGGATCTGGTCACTGCATCTGTTCCAAGAATACTGGACTTCTTACAGGAGGGCCTCGATACGGGGCTTGCTCCCAACACCCTCCGCCGTCAGATGGCAGCTCTATCCACATTTTAGTGCAGAAGTATAATCTTCTATGGTTGGCAGGTTGCATATGAGCACAAGTCCTGACCGGCTGCATATGAGCACAAGTCCTGACTGGTTCCTCGACATATCACCACCGATTCTATGAAGAGCACCACCACCACTTCTGCCTGGGCAACCCAGGCTACAATAGACAAAATCTGCAGAGTGGCAATATGGTTTTCCCCTTCTCCCTTTGTCAAAAACTATAAATGGGACATGTTTGCTTCAGCCAAGGTATCTTTTGGCAGGGTTTCCACAACCGACTCCCAGGACAGACCTTCTTCCCGTCCTGGTGACAATTAACTTGGGTATGTCCCATGCTTGGACTCTCCAAGCAGTGCACAGGAAAATGACCATTGGCTTACCTGAAGGGTCCTTTTCTGTCCACTGCAGGAGAGTCCAACCCTGCCCAGGCTCTTCGGGTCCAGGGATGTGGGTCCATCACATCAGATCCGATGTTGTTTTTTCATTACATCAGCCTTCTTCGGTTCCAGAACTTGTCAAAACTCTGGCATTAAGAAGGACCAGGAAGCATGGTTAAAGAAAAAGATTACCTCAGTTCTTGGGCAACCAGATTAATTTAACCCATGCTTGGACTCTCCCGCAGTGCACAGAAAAGGACCCTTCAGGTAAGCCAATGGTCATTTGGAATTTCATACCGAGTAAATAATAGAAAGAAATGTTCAAGATCAGAGCAAAACTCTCTGTAATTTTACTTTGAAATGACAGACCATTTCAGCCTGAGATATACAGCCTGAGATAAACGAGCTGCCCTCCACTAGTGGTCCGGTCGAGGTGTCCAGTGCTGGTCTTGAGATAACACCCTGGGAGGAGTTCGACATTGTTACTACCGAGGATATGGACAGGTTGCGGAGGAACCTTAGAGTTGCCCTCCACTGAAAGTGGCCCAGTCGACCTGTCTGATGCCGGTCTTGTGACAACATCTTGGGAGGAGTTTGACTTTGTTGCTACCGAGGATATGGACAGGTGGTTGAGGAACCTTAGGGCCACCACATGTTTATTGGACCCGTGCCCCTCCTGGCTTGTACTGGCATCCTGGGAGGTGACACGAGGCTGGATCCAGGGTATTGTGAATTCATCTCTGAGTGAGGGGTCCTTGCCTACCGTCTTGAAAGAGGCGGTGGTGAGGCCCCTCCTCAAGAAACCATCCCTGGACCCAGCTTTATTAGAGAACTATCGTCCCATCTCCAACCTTCACTTTTTAGTGAAGGTTGTTGAGAGTGTGGTGGCTCAACAGTTTCCCCGACATCTGGAGGAAGTTGATTATCTAGACCCGCGCCAGTCCGGCTTCCGGCCCGGTCACAGCACTGAGACGGCATTGGTCGCGTTGGTGGATGATCTCTGGAGGGCACGGGATAGAGGTTGTTCCTCTATCCTTGTCCTATTAGATCTCTCAGCGGCTTTTGATACCATCGACCATGGTATCTTATTGCACCGATTGGGGGGGTTGGGGCTGAGAGGCACCGTTTTACGGTGGTTCTCGTCCTACCTCTCTGGTCGGTCGCAATGGGTGTTGGCAGGAGGGCAGAGGTCGTCCCCGAGGCCCCTCACATGTGGGGTTCCTCAGGGGTCGGTCCTCTCGCTACTCCTGTTCAACACCTACATGAAGCCGCTGGGTGAGATCATCCATGGTTTTGGGGTGGAATACCATCTGTACGCTGATGACACTCAGTTGTACATATCCACCCCAAACCACCCCGACGATGCCGTCGAGGTGCTGTCCCGGTGTCTGGAGGCCGTACGGATCTGGATGGGTAGTAACAAACTCAAGCTCAACCCATCCAAGACCGAGTGGCTGTGGTTTCCGGGACCCCGGTTCAGCCAGATAAGTCCAACACTGGCCATTGGGGGCGAACAACTGGCCCCCGTGGAGAGGGCGCGCAACTTGGGCGTCCTCCTGGATTCCCGGCTGTCCATGGAGGACCATGTGGCGGCCGTGGCCAGGGGGGCGTTCTATCAGGTACGCCTGATACGCCAGTTGCGCCCCTTACTGGACCGGGGAGCCCTTCGCACAGTCACTCAAGCGCTTGTGACATCCCGGCTGGACTACTGTAACGCTCTCTACATGGGGCTCCCCTTGAGGTGCACTCGAAAGCTACAGTTAGTACAGAATGCGGCCGCGCGGGTGATTATGGGTGCCACAAGGCAAACCCACGTAACACCTCTCCTGCGCGAGCTGCACTGGCTGCCTGTGGCCTTTCGAGTGCGCTTCAAGGTGCTGACGACCATCTTCAAAGCGCTCCATGGCTCGGGGCCTAGCTATATACGAGACCGCCTCCTGCCCCATACATCCCTTCGTCCGATCCACTCCCACAGAGAGGGTCTTCTTCGGGTGCCGTCGGCGGGGCAATGCCGGTTGGCGACACCCAGGGGAAGGGCCTTCTCTGTGGCGGGCCCGGCCCTCTGGAACGACCTACCCCCCGACCTCCGCACTATCTCGGACCTCCGCCTCTTCCGCCAACGTCTTAAGACGTATTTATTCCAACAAGCCGGCCTAGGATAGCCCCCCGTTTCTGACTTTTTAAGAAAATTTATAATTTGGTAAGGGTTTTAACATTGGTTTTAGCACGGGTTTACTAATTTAATACATTTTAATCGATATTTATTGTATTTTGTGTTTTTAAATGATGCCTGTGCGCCGCCCTGGGTCCTACCAAGGAGAAGGGCGGAGTATAAATTTAATAAAATAAATAAATAAATAAATACAGGAAGATAACTCTTATTATTTTTGTCTAAAACTAATTTGTGTTCTATGTTCATATCTTAAAGGAAAGTTAATTTATATCACTAATTACATAAATGTTTTTCTTCTTCATTGAAGAGGTAACCTTAAGGAATGACATTTTTTTATATAAATTTAGCCATTAATTTGATTAATGTATCAATATTACCCTAAAAAGAAAGTCATTAAGTTAGTTTTTTCTTAATTTTTTTACCAGAATTATGCAAATAAAGAGTTGGAAGAGCAGTTGCGGTCAGTATCAAGTGTGGATGAACTCATGACCGTACTTTATCCAGAATATTGGAAAATGTATAAATGCCAGCTGAGGAAAGGCGGTTGGCCACACAGGGAACAATCCACCTTTGATGGAAGAACCGGGGATTCAAATCCAATAAAATTTGCTGCAGCACATTATAATACAGAGATCTTAAAAAGTAAGTCATGTAATGTCTACAAAGTTTGTAAAATCTGTATATAATACTGCAATTGTTCTTTCAAATACATTTTAAATTCTCACACACACACACACACACACACACACACTATATAACATGCTGAGAATAACAAATCTGCCTTAATGACTTAAATGTTAATAGTTTTTAACATAATTTACTATGATAAAATATGTTAAAATATAAAATAAATATATATGTTATTAATGTCTACTGGTTTGGACTGTCAATGGACTATAGGACAAGAACAATCAAAGTAGGTGCCGTATTTTTTAGAGTATAAGACGCACCCAGGTTTTAAAGAGGCATTTTTTAAAAAAGTAGGTAGGTAGAGGGAGAGAAAGAGAGAGAAATACAGTAGGTAGGGAGAGAGAGAGAGAGTAGTTAGGTAGGTAAATAAAGGGAGAGAGGGGGAGAGGGAGAGAGAGAGAAATACAGTAGGTAGATAGCAGGGAGAGAGAGAAAGAAGGTAGGTAGGTAGCTAGGTAGATGGGGGGGAGAAATATAGTAGGTAGGGAGAGAAAGTGTGTAGATAGGTAGGTAGGTAGAGGGATAGAGAGAGAGAAATAGAGAGAGAAATACAGTAGATAGGGGGAGATAGAGAAAGAAGGTAGGTAGGTGTATAGGTAGATAGAGGGGGGAGAGAGAGAGAAATACAGTAGGTAGATAGGTAGATGTTTCCAGGTGTATTTACCCATGTGCTGGAGAAGGAAATCGCTGTGGCACCTAAAACTTTGTTTCTGCTGGCACAGCACTTGATCAATGTAATTCTCTTCAATCCCTCTAACTCAGGGGTTCCCAAACTTGGCAACTTTAAGACTTGTTGACTTCAATTCCCAGAATTCTCCAGCCAGCTATGTCCACAAGCTATGCTGACTGGAGAATTTTGGGAGTTGAAGTCCACAAGTCTTAAAGTTGCCAAGTAACTAAACAGCCTTCCAAAAGGAAAAAAACAACAACAACCCTTTTTGCACTCTGCAAACCTCCCCAAAACGGCCCATTTTTTTCAAATAAAAGGCATGAATAGCCTTGGGGGGGGGGGCTTGCAGAGGGCTCCTTGGGAGTGGGGGAGGGCCATAAATGAGCAAAAAAACATTTTTATGTCAAAAAAATTGCATGCATAGCTTTATGGAAGCTTATAGAGTGATGCTGGGGCTGGAGGGGAGGGGGAAACAGCCCATTTTAGGCTCATTTCTGCCCTCTCCAGCTCCCATGAGCTCTCTGGAAGCCTCTATAAGGCACAGCCATTTTGGTGAAGGGGTGGGGTTTCGGGAGGCAAGAAATGCTGTATTCGATGTATAAGACACACCCAGTTTTTCAGTCTCTTTTTAGAGGAAAAAATGTGTGTCTTATACTCCAAAAAATACCCTAAGCACCAAAAAATAGGTATGGAGTATAAAAGCTAAGGGAGATGATGTTAAGAACTAAAAAGAGGAATATGCCAGTTCCTTTGGTACACAATTGACAGATTGTATAGTCATGAGAAATGAGAAGAATTTAGACCAGTGTCAACAAGCAATTTATTCTTTAATAAGTTTAATAATCTTTTGATCCAAGAGATTTAAAAGCTCCAGTTTCTAATGAAGCTATCAAAAAAGGGACAAATTAGGAATTGTATACCAAGTTTATGGGAACTGGATATGTCTGATTTGGCCCTACACTAGTTTTAGGCATACAAAAAGTAACAAGAAGAAATGTTTATTTGAAAATAAGCACAAATGTAAGTACTTTCATTCTGGTGCTGTTTTTGTTAACCTGATTGGTTTGGGTTAGTCTTTTTTTTCTTTTTTCCTATTTTTAGTCTGTGCAAAGTACATTTGCACAGTATTTGGAAACTTTCTAGAGCTCAAGCCAAGGAGATATGGTCATTTTCCAACTTGGCTTCCTTCATACTTGCCTTGAGAAACAGGATGTACCTTCTTATTTAGATCTGGTTGACACCATGGAAAATATTAGTTGGGAAATTCTACATTAATACATTTAGGATTTGTGCTTCTGATATTCACTTTTAGACAAGGATGTTACTTCTCAGGTACTTACTTTTTACTTCTTTATTCCAAATAGATAATATATTTGCATTTTTATTACGTAATATGTTTGTACTTTAAAATGTGTTCAAAAAGCAGACATAGTAATCACTGATGTTATCCATGTACTTTCTTCTGGAAATTTCAGAAATCACAGAAATTAGAATCACTAAGATTTCTTCTACAGTGGAAATACCATTTTCCCATTATCTCAGCTGTTCATAAAAAAACATCTAAAATAGGTTGCATGAACTACCGTATTTTTCGGAATATAAGACGCACCCAGGTTTTGAAGAGGCAATTTTTTTTAAAAAAAAAGAGGTAGGTAGGCAGATAGAGGGATAGAGAGGGAGAAAAAGAGAGAGAAATACAGTAGGGAGGCAGGGAGGGAGAGAGAGAGTAGGTAGGTAGGTAGCTAGAGGGAGGGAGAGAGAGAGAAAGAGAGAGAGAGACATACAGTAGATAGGTAGGGAGAGAGAGTAGGTAGGTATATAGAGGGGGGAGAGAAATACAGTAGATAGGTAGGAAGAGAGAAAGAAGGTAGGTAGGTAGGTAGATGTTTCCAGGTGTATTACCCATGTGCTGGAGAAGGAAATCACTGACCACCTTTGGAACAAATGTTTGTTTCTGCAGGCACAGTACTTGACCAACGTAATTCTCATCAATCAATCTAAATAAACAGCTTTCCAAAAAGGAAAAAAAGCCCTTTTTGCACTTTGCAAACCTCCCCCAAATGGCCCGTTTTTCCCGAAAATGGGCCCGGTTTTTTTCAAATAAAAGGCATAACTAGCCTTGGGGGGGTTTACAGTGTGCTCCTAGGGGGGTTGGGGAGGGTAAAAAATGAGCAAAAAACCCCGGAACATTTATCGCGAAAACGGGGCATTTTGTGGTCAAAAAAATTGCATGTATAGCCTTATGGAGGCTTATAGAGTGCTGCTGGGGGCTGGGGGGGCAAAAACATCCTGTTTTTTGCTCATTTCTGCCCTCCCCAGCCCCCAGGAGCTCTCTGGAAGCCACAATAAGGGTATGCTTGCAACCATTTTGGTGAAGGGGCAGGGTTTCAGGAGGCAAAAAGTGCTGTATTAGATGTATAAGACGCACCCAGATTTTCAGCCTCTTTTTAGAGGAAAAAAGGTGCGTCTTATACTCTGAAAAATACGGTATTTCTAAAGTACATTATTTTTAAATCCTTAGCATCTATGGATGAAGTCTGAATTAGGAAATAAGTCCAAATAGTAAATGTTACTTTTCAGTGAAAAAAGATGATTATGATGAAGATGATAACCTACTGGCTAAGCAGCAATTCCCAAACTAATCCAAATTTAGTGTTGGTAAATTTGTAAGATGTTTACTAATCCTTCTGAAGTTCCTCATATGCAACCCACTGCCTTAACTTCATTTCTTCAGGACTTTTAAAAAAATGTTTAATTAAAAAAATAAAAGAAGTTTCGGTTTTTCATAAAGAAAATTGAGAATCTAATATGCATATCAGGGGTGGGTAGCTGCCGGCATTACTGCTGGTTTGGTGCTAGGTAGGTAGGTAGGAAATATACATACTATCCTTGCAAAAGAAAATTATATCTCTTTAAATTAATGGCACAAACACCAATTTTGGTTTGAATTCTAGAAAGTTTCAGGTAAACAACTTCTATTTTCCCATTTGCAATCATAAGTTCAACAATTTTACAACTCTATTAAGGAACAATTTAACAATAAAAGAAATATGTTACACGATGAAACATGTAGTTGACTATTTCAGAATAATTTGTGAATTCTCACTGCTAAACTCCAATAAATGCATAACACTCTGTCATACCTACTTTTAGGTTTTCAGTTTTCCCAGGCTTGTATCTGTTTCTTTGTTAAACCTTATTTAATTTACTTAAATAGTCCTAAACTTTGAGGATGCAGTATAGAGTCCGGCACCATGGCATCACAACCATTTCAGGATCTATAATGACCTGATGTATAAGCAGCCTATTTAAATGTTTTATCTTTCTTACAACATCACGTGCTAATTTTACTAAAAGAATATTTTTTCCTACTTCTGAGGGATTTGTGTGATACAAACCATTCACTGAAATATTCATAAGATTCCCATAAGAAGGGAAGAATATTCTTTGGATAAAATAATTTTAGGAATTGTGATAAGCATTTTTAATTCTATGTTTATAAATAATTAGATGAAACCCGGACTGAATCCTGCAGATATTGTCACTGGTATCTTGCTTAATTTGTTCCACTCTCTGAAATACGTTTACCTAAATAGGACTTAAGTCTGGATTTCACCATGAATTATTTTATAATCAAAGATAGATTATGAGTCTGATTCAAATTATTTTAAAAGAACTATCTTATAAACTGTAAGCTTCTAACTTGGCAGGTATTGATAATGAGTGGAGAAAAACTCAATGCATGCCACGTGAAGTATGTGTAGATGTGGGAAAAGAATCTGGAGCCACAACAAACATCTTCTTTAAACCTCCATGTGTGTCCGTCTACAGATGTGGAGGTTGCTGCAATAGTGAAGGCCTGCAGTGTATGAATATCAGCGCAAGCTACATCAGCAAAACGGTAAGTTGTTTTGACTGCATTATATTTACACCTCTAATGTATCTTGCATAAATTTAAAGTAAATGCAATATTTTAAAATAAAGTGGTCACAAAGTTTCTCCAGAACACAAATTGCTTTGTGTTAACAGAGCAATAGACTATAAGCAACTGCAGAAATGATTTGAATTGGAAAATATAATGCTTAAGTACAGCATATGAAAGGATAGAATGGACATCCTGTGGCTCTAGAGCAGGGGTCTCAAACACAATTTACCTGGGGGCCGCTGGAGGCAGAGGTTGGGTGAGGCTGGGCCGCATAAAGGATTCCACAGAGGTCCACTCCCCCTGCGGGCTGCACTAATATTATACTTTCATATCACGGTGAGGGCCACAAGATACTGTCCTGCGGGCTGCGAGCCGCGAGAATGAGATCTCTGCTCTAGAGTCTTGTGCAGCTTATGAACTCATTCTGTGAACCTAAACTTTATCAGTAATCAGTGACTGATTGTTTCTACTATTTAAATCCTAGGATTTATTCAACATCTTTTTTTGAAACAAAACACAAAAACAAAAATATCTAATTAGTGATAAGAGTACTAATGTTCTCAAGATCTTTAAGAAGATGTAAGGACTCTTAAGAAAGAGTGCACTCCAAAAATATAAATTAAGAATATTGTTCACATGCGTAGAAGTAGCTTTTCCCTTTATATTAACCCTAATTTAATCCTGATACAGTGAATTACATAGAACAATTTCCTTCTGTGGCTGCCTCAGTTATGGAAACAATTCACAGCACTACCTGTTTACCTGGGATGTAATATTGTCTGCAGCCAGTATTTGAGATGCCAAGGCATATATCAATAATGACTTTCATGTTTGCTTTCCTATACTTCTAATTCAATTGTTTCTGCCTATTTTGATTGGCTTAGTCTTTTTTCAGTAGCTTCTGTGATTTCCTGGAAACTACATAGAATCAGAAATGTAGAAATATCCTTTTTTGTTTATGTATGATTTGAGTTGCACAAATTTCTTCATTTCTCACAGTCCTTCAAGTGGGCTACTGTTCAATCTTAAAGCAGGTAGAAAATTTGTCTGTTGTTGCTGTTTATTTTCTTTTGGCACAAATAATTGAGTCATGCACACAAAAGAAAGCATTCTTTCTGTCAGGACAAACCATTCTTTGCTCCCGGAATCCCATTCTTTCTGAGCAGGCAGAGAATCATAGCATCTCTTTCAGAAGGCTTTTCCTCTCTTTTCTAGTAGATTTTTTTCATTCTAGAAACCTCAGAATTTCTTTGAATATACTGATCTCTAATTCATGAGGACACAATAACAAATTAGCAGATGGAAAATATTTTCATTGTGGTACACATTGCAAGAAGACAGGAAGGCGTATATAAAGTACTCATTCCAAAGAAACACATAATTAGAAATCATGCTATGATTTATCAAAGCATTTTAGATATGCTTAGCATACTAAGATCATAAACAATTGCCTTGATTTGGGAGTCACAAACAGTATATCAAAATAACTTATTTTCATACTATTGACTACTAAGTTCATTATCCTGAAAACATTCTGCCCTCCAATTATTCATTGCTGTAATAACATGTAATAATTATGTATTATTATATGAATATGTTGAACAGTGATGGGCCCAAAGTCACGCAGATGGCATTCATGCTAAAGGATAGACTAGAACTCATGGTCTCTTGATTTCTAGACCAGGGCCTTAACCACCACACCATTTATTTAGTATTTAGAGTCCTTTTATTTTATAGAAGAAACTAAGGAACGGTTTTTTTACTCCTCTTCCTGACAGCTGTGTTAAGAAAAAGGAACAGTTGTAGCACGCATCGTACTCAAGTTTCTAAGTCATAGATAAGTAATCCTTTGGCTGATGCAATAGAAAGGAACTCTGTTGAGTGATACAAGCTGCTAGAAGCGTTGCTTTACAACATAAATGAACTTTCAATAGAGATACATTTCATCATGTGCCAATTATTAGAGACGAAATATAAGAAAAATGGCTTATAATATGCAACACACCTTATTTTTTATTACCAATTTTATCGGTAGTATAGTATAGTTATCTATGGATCAAACAGTATTTCAAGTGCAGTGTGTATTCTTCAGTATTGCTCCCCAAAATTACTTCAATGTATACGTGAGGTATTTTGTCCAGTCATGTTCTTAAGCCCAAATTGCATAAAGGAATAAAACTTACATTCCTATTACATTACATCTTTTTGAATGTAATAGCTAATAATTTTCAAGGTAAAAGCATATCTGATAAACTCTACCTGATTGATTGATTAATTGATTTAGAAATAGCTATCATTTTAGGTTCTTGTTGATGAATAAAAATAAAAAAATTAGTACTAAGTATATTAATTATTCATCATGTACCTACTATTTATTTGAAATGTTTAGATGGTTGTCTTTAGGAGGATGCCTTGAAAAGACTATGCCTCTTTGTTATAAACTATTTAGGAGAACTTTATAAGTAGTTTGAATAAGTACATGAATGTACAGTGCTGTTTCTCTGCCCATTTTCAAAACCTGTACTCATAAAGTCTTGTGTTATCTCAATCATGGAAAATATACCTCTCACTCACAATGTATTGAGTTAACTATTAAAAGAAAGAAGTATAAATTTTGTGGAGGGAAAAAGATTTTAAGTGATGAAGCCATTTAGCTTTGAGCATTTTAACTGATGAAAATGCTCCGTGAAGGAAAAAGGAAGAAAATAAAGCATAACTAGTATAGTTTTGACTTACTTTTTTTTCCTTTGTAGTTGTTCGAAATAACTGTGCCCCTGTCTCATGGTCCCAAACCTGTAACAATCAGTTTTGCCAATCATACTTCCTGCCGATGCATGTCCAAACTAGATGTATATAGACAAGTTCATTCAATTATTCGACGTTCCTTGCCAGTAATACAAGCACAGTAAGAAATTGCATATTTCTTTCTATATTGTTAAAAAACTATTTTTAAATAAAATATGATTTTTCCTATTGTGTTTTGAAGATCAAAACCAAGATGTGTAAATATACCTATGTTTATCCTTAAAATAAATTGGGGGTCATGATCTAGTACATTATTATTTAAGCTTTTTTCTAGCTTGGAAAATAGTTTCAACAGAATGTACTGTCAGGCATAAGGAACCAGGCCTGCATCATGAATTGATCTAAGTTACTTTATTGTTGCAATGCCTATTTACAAGGATCTTGCCAGACCAACTGTATTCTTAATTGTATTGTATGGACTTAATAACAGTCAAGCAGAAATAGAATAATGAAGTTGGAATGGAGCTTGCAAGTCGTCTAGTCCAACCCCCTGCTTGAGCAGGTGACCCTATACCAGGGGTGGGCAAACTTTGCAATTTTAAGTCTGAAGGACTTCAGCTCCCAGACTTCTTTGCTGGCTGGAGAAGTCTGGGAGCTGAAGTCCTTCAGACTTAAAGTTGCAAAGTTTGCCCACCCCTGCCCTATACCATTTAAGACAAATGGCCATTCAGTCTCTTCTTAAAAGCCTCCAGCAATGGGGCACCCACAACTTCTGAAGACAAACTGGTTGATTAGCCTCAGAGTTCTGCTTCAAATAATGCTTTAGGGCTCTGGGGTAGGTAAGGCCTGCACCACTTACTGCTGTGCAAAGACTTTGTGGACAAAGTAGAAAAGGAAAAACTGTTTTTCCTATTGCACGACAGGGGGCTAAAACTAGGGGGCTCTCCATGAAACTTTGGATAGCTAGACCTCAAACAAATAAGAGGAAGTATTTTTTCACCCAGAGGATCACTGATCTATGGAACTCCCTGCCAGAAGAAGTAGTGACAGCTGTCAGCCTCGACACCTTTAAGAAAGGATGAGAGGAGTTCATGAAGAACAAGGGTATCAATGGCTATCATTATGGATGCCTAAGGACACCCTCCGTGTTGGAGAAATAGGCAGGATATTTCTCAATGCCATTTGCAGGGAATCATGAGCAGGTGAAGACATCTGCTTGGGAAGACCCTGAAGCAAATGGTGAGCCACTATGTGAGACAGAATGCTGGACTGGATGGGCTGTGGCCTGTTCCAGCAAGTCTATTCTTATGTTCTTATGTTCTTCACTTTGCCTCCTCTTTAGCTGGATATAAGATGTTATTTGTGTTCTGAAACACCTATATTACATATGCACTATCACTTGTCTAAAATGTGCTTTGATATGTATTGATATTATGTTTTGCCCTTAGGTGTCAAATAACAAACAAAACCTGCCCAAAAAGTCATATTTGGAATAATCACTTATGCAGGTGCCTGGCACAACATGACTTCAGTTTCTCCTCCTATCCACCAGATACTGGTAAGAAATATGTGATAAAAGATTACTGTCAGTTATTTAGTTTAATTTATAGAAAAGAAAAGAAAACGCCCACAATATATTGTTATAGTTTTATAGTTCATTTTTATGGAACAATGTATTCATATTTGTTCATCCATATTGTGTAGTTTATAAGTGCAATGATAAAAAAAAATGAATCGGCGCAATGAATAATTTCCACTAACTACAAAAATTAACAGATACGTGTTCTACACTTTTGCAATGCCTGAAGCATATCCCTTCGACCGATTCGCTCCCACAGAGAGGGACTTCTCCGGGTGCTGTCCACTAGGCTATGCCAGCGGGTGATGCCCAGGGGAAGGGCCTTCTCTGTGGCGGGCCCGACCCTCTGGAATGACCTTCCCCCCGAAATTAGAACAACTACGGACCTCCGCTCCTTCCGTCAAAAACTAAAAACTCACTTCTTCTCTCTGGCCGGCTTGGCTTAATCGACCCATTTACCTCAAGCTGAATACTCAAATAGTTTTATTAGGGATTTTTAGGGGTATTAGTTTTTAGATAGTTGGGGATTTTAGCGCAGGATTTAGGTTTAATTCATTTTAAATTTGTATGATAATGTCTGTTGGTTTTTATATATGTGTATTTTTAATTCCCTGTGCACTGCCTCGAGTCCCTTCGGGGAGAGAGAGCGGTTTACAAATTATATTATTATTATTATTATTATTATTATTATTATTATTATTATTATTATTATTATTATTATTATTATTATTATTATTATTATTTCAAATGCTCAGATACTGCTGAAGGATACCATGATATCTGTGGGTCTAACAAGGAACTTGATGAAGAAACCTGTCAATGTGTCTGTAAAGGAGGAGTGACACCTTCTAGCTGTGGAATTCACAAAGAACTAGACCGGACATCATGTCAGTGTGCATGTAAAAATAAACTGCTTCCTAGCTCTTGTGGACTCAACAAAGAGTTTGATGAAGAAAAGTGCCAATGTGTGTGTAAAAGAATATGCCCTAAACACCAGCCATTAAATCCTACAAAATGTATTTGTGAATGCGTAGAATCACCAAACAAATGCTTCTTGAAAGGAGAAAGATTTCATCACCAAACATGCAGGTAAGCAATATAACAGAAAAACAGCAGATCTTCATAGATTCTTCTTGAGTTTATAAATGACAGTGGATATACAGGTAAAACTCGAAAAATTAGAATATCGTGCAAAAGTTCATTTATTTCAGTAATGCAACTTAAAAGGTGAAACTAATATATGAGATAAGACTCATTACATGCAAAGCAAGATAGTTCAAGCTGTGATTTGTCATAATTGTGATGATTATGGCGTACAGCTCATGAAAGCCCCAAATCCGCAATCTCAGAAAATTAGAATATTACATGCAATCAATAAAACAAGGATTGAACATAGAACAATATCGGACCTCTGAAAAGTATAAGCATGCATACGTACTCAGTACTTGGTTTGGACCCCTTTTGCAGCAATTACTGCTTCAATGCGGCGTGGCATGGAAGCTATCAGCCTGTGGCACTGCTGAGGTGTTATGGAAGACCAGGATGCTTCAATAGCGGCCTTCAGCTCTTCTGCATTGTTCAGTCTCATGTCTCTCATCTTTCTCTTGGCAATGCCCCATAGATTCTCTATGAAGTTCAGGTCAGGCGAGTTTGCTGGCCAATCAAGCACAGTAATCCCATGGTCATTGAACCAGGTTTTGGTGCTTTTGGCAGTGAGGGCAACTGGAAAATGAAGTCAGCATCCCCATAAAGCTCGTCTGCAGAAGGAAGCATGAAATGCTACAAAATCTCCTGGTAGATGGCTGCGTTGACCCTAGACTTAATGAAGCACAATGGTCCAAAGTCCTGTTGCTCAGTGGTCCAAAATCCTCTTTTCTGATGAGATCAACTTTTGCATCTCATTTGGAAACCAAGGACCCAGAGTATGGAGGAAGAATGGAGAGGCACACACTGCAAGATGCTTGAAGTCCAGTGAAGTTTCCACAGTCTGTGTTGATTTGGGGAGCCATGTCATCTGCTGGTGTTGGTCCACTGTGCTTCATTAAGTTCAGAGTCAACGCAGCCGTCCACCAGGAGATTTTGGAGCACTTCATGCTTCCTTCCACAGATGAGCTTTATGGGGATGCTGACTTCATTTTCCAGCTTTTTCCTTTTTCCTTTGCCAAAAGAACCAAAACCTGGTTCAATGACCATGGGATTACTGTGCTTGATTGGCCAGAAAACTTGCCTGACCTGAACCCCATAGAGAATCTATGGGGCATTGCCAAGAGAAAAATAAGAGACTTGAGACCGAACAATGCAGAAGAGCTGAAGGCCGCTATTGAAGCATCCTGGTCTTCCATAACACCTCAGCAGTGCCACAGGCTGATAGCTTCCATGCCACGCCGCATTGAGGCAGTAATTGCTGCAAAAGGGGCCAAAACCAAGTACTGAGTACATATGCAGAGGTCCAATATTGTTCTATGTTCAATCCTTGTTTTATTGATTGCATGTAATATTCTAATTTTCTGAGATTGTGGATTTGGGGTTTTCATGAGCTGTAAGCCATAATCATCACAATTATGACAAATCACAGCTTGAACTATCTTGCTTTGCATGTAATGAGTCTTATCTCGTATATTAGTTTCACCTTTTAAGTTGCATTACTGAAATAAATGAACGTTTGCATGATATTCTAATTTTTCGAGTTTCACCTGTAGTTTCTTGCATTTTCCTGTATTTTGTAATCTTGCTCCTTTTCAAATATCTGATAGATAACTGATGCTTGAGAACCAGTTTGGTATACTGGTTAAAGCATCAGGCTTGAGTCTGGAGGACTATGAGATTCACACTGGGCACAAAACAGCTGGGTGATGTTGGGCCAGACATGTTCAGCCTTAGGGATCAAGCAATGGCAAACCACTTTTGAAAAACGTTGCCAAGAGGACTTCAGGGATTATTCCAGGCAGTTGCCAGCAGTCGTACTGATTCAAAGAGACCAAATGTATATATAAATAGAGACATGGTTTGCCTGCTCTTCACTATCCCAAAGGTGCTTTTTTCAAGAGGCAACTGGACTTTCTGGTTTTCCTTTGAAGATGTTTCGCTTCTCATCCAAGAAGCTTCTTCAGCTCTGACTGGATGGTGGAGAATGGAAGGATTTATACTCCTTGCAAGGAGTCTTCAAAGAAAAACCAGAAAGTCCAGTTGCCTCTTGAAAAGAGCACCTTGTGAAAATCATGACCTGTATGACAGAGACTCTCCATAGGCATATCTATATGTATGTATATGTATATGTACGTATATAGGTATATACCCTGTTTCCCAAAAATAAGACCTTCCCAGATAATAAGCCCAATTGGGCTTTTGAGCGCATGTGCTAAAATAAGCCCTCCCTGAAAATATTGCAACACAGCAGCAGCCATGAGGTGATCACGCTCACCGCCTCCTGCACCTCAAAAATAATAAGACCTCCACAAAAATAAGGCCAAACGCTTATTTCAGGGGTCAAAAAAAGACCCTTTCTTATTTTCGGAGAAACACGGTATCTATAGTGTCACTAATCCATAATGAAACATGTCATACAATATGTAGATGGTAAAAGAGAAAGAGGTGATGTGTTCATTGGTTTCATATTATTTGTCAATGTTTATGATCATATTGGGATTATTGTACCAGAAGATGGACTTCGAAGTAAATGAAGGCTAAAATATAGGATCTTTACTAGGAAGTAAACATAGGATATGTTCAATATGATAATATACTTACTATGTATAGCTGTTACCAAGTCATAGACAGGTATGAATGAATTATGCTAATTGATAAGTGGAAAATATATGCTTATTAAATAATAAATAACAAAATAACAGATAAGTTTCAAAATGAAGAAAGCTTAAAGGGAAAACAGCAATCCTTATATGGTGCTTGCAGATAAAATGAAACTGCAGGATTAAAAGTTCTGGGTGAACTATTAATCCATCATGGTCCCCCCCATCCTTTAATGTAACCTTTAATATATACTCAATGATTGTATCCATGCCAGATAGTTTTGTTATAAATTTCCAACAGGCATGATGTAACTTGAGATTCAGAAGTGTGTATAACATATAAATTCGTCAAGCTAGTGTGGCAGGTTATACAGAAGACTTTGCACAAGATGTGGCAGGCCAGGCAAGGATTGTTAGAGCTCATGTGTCTCTCCCATTCTTTGGTAATTTCCTCATAACGCTGTTGATTTGTTGAAAACAAATTGGCTCTAATGTAACCTTAATCCCACTGCAAACATGGAACACCAATGTGTTTTAGCAGAATACAATTTTCTTTGTTGGGGGAGGAGTCACATGTCCCCTCTGCCATCATTAAATCCCTATAAAAATCTTAGCAAACATATCAGTTTTTGTGAATAACGTGACATTTTAAATCAGGGCTTCCCAAACTTAGCAACTTATTTTATTTATTTTATTTTATTAAATTTATACCCCACCCTTCTCCTAAAAAAGGATCCAGGGCGGCGCACAGGCATCATTAAAATCATACCAAAATACAAAAATCCAAAATATTAAAAAACTAATTAAATATTCCCTGTGCTAAAATTAATAAAACTCTAAAATTTAAAAATTATCCCTATAAAAGTCAGACATTGGCGGAAAAGGCGGAGGTCCACGATGGTGCGTAGATCGCGGGGGGAAGGTCGTTCCAGAGGGCAGGGCCCGCCACAGAGAAGGCTCTTCCCCTGGGCACCGCCAACCGGCATTGCCCGGCCGACGGTACCCTGAGAAGGCCCTCTCTGTGGGAGCGGATCGGTCGAAGGGATGTATGGGGCAGGAGGCGGTCACGGATATAGCTAGGCGCCGAGCCGTGGAGCGCTTTGAAGATGGTCGTCAGCACCTTGAAGCGCACCCGAAAGGCCACAGGTAGCCAGTGCAGCTCGCGCAGGACAGGTGTTATGTGGGATTGCCTTGCGGCACCCATAATTACCCGCGCGGCCGCATTCTGGACCAACTGCAACCTTCGAGTGCACCTCAAGGGGAGCCCCATGTAGAGAGCGTTGCAGTAGTCCAGCTGAGATGTCACCAATGCCTGAGTGACTGTGCGCAGAGCTCCCCGGTCCAGTAAGGGGCGCAACTGGCGTATCAAGCGTACCTGATAGATAGATAGATTTAGATAGATAGATAGATTTTATTTTTCTATACCGCGTCCTCTCCCCAGGGGGACTCGGAGCGGTGCACAGGGAAAATTAAAACAACATAAAATATATACATAAATAAATACAATAAAAACAAATTAAATCAACTGTCCCTGCACTAAAATCCCCATTTTAAAATTAACATTCCCTAACCCCTGAGGTAGAGACTAACCTCAGTTTTTAATTTCTGACGGAAGGAGCGGAGGTCCGTAGTTGTTCTAATGTCGGGGGGAAGGTCGTTCCAGAGGGCTGGGCCCGCCACAGAGAAGGCCCTTCCCCTGGGCGTCGCCCGCTGACAAAGTCTAGTGGACGGCACCCGGAGAAGTCCCTCTCTGTGGGAGCGAATCGGCCGGGAAGATGTATGGGGCAGAATCCGATCCCGCAGATAGCTAGGTCCCGAGCCATGGAGCGCTTTAAAGATGAGAACTAACACCTTGAAGCACACCCGAAAGACGACAGGTAGCCAGTGCAGCTCGCGCAAGAGCGGTGTTACATGGGTATACCTTGCGGTACCCATTATTGCTCGCGCGGCTGCATTCTGGACCAGCTGAAGTCTTCGGGTGCACCTCAAGGGGAGCCCCATGTAGAGAGAGTTACAATAGTCCAGTCGGGATGTCACGAGAGCATGAGTGACTGTGCGAAGGGCGTCCCGATCCAATAGGGGGCGCAACTGGCGAACCAGGCGAACCTGGTAAAACGCCCTCCTGGCCACGGCTGTCACTTGATCTTCCATGGACAGCCGGGCATCCAGGAAGACACCCAAGTTGCGCACCCCATCCACAGGGGCAAGATGTTCGCCCCCTATGGCCAGCGATGGAATCAGCTGGTTGAATCGGGCAGCCGGAAACCACAGCCACTCGGTCTTGGTCGGGTTGAGTCTGAGTCCGTTACTTCCCATCCAGATCCGTACGGCTTCCAGGCACTGGCACATCACCGCTACGGCATCGTTGGGGTGGTTTGGGGTAGATATATACAGCTGAGTATCATCAGCGTAGAGATGGTACTCTACCCCAAAGCCACGGATGATCTCACCCAGCGGCTTCATATATGTGTTGAACAGGAGAGGCGAGAGGACCGACCCCTGAGGAACCCCACATGTGAGGGGTCTCGAGGTCGACCTCTGCTCTCCTGCCAACACAAATTGCGATCGGCCAGAGAGGTAGGAGGAGAACCACCATAAAACGGTGCCTCCCACCCCCAACCCCTCCAGCCGATGCAATAGGATACCATGGTCGATGGTATCGAAAGCCGCCGAGAGGTCTAATAGAACCAGGATGGAGGAGCAACCCCCATCTCTGGCCCTCCAGAGATCATCGACCAACGCGACCAATGCCGTCTCGGTGCTATGCCCGGGCCGAAAGCCGGACTGGCGCGGGTCTAGATAATCAACTTCCTCCAGGTGACGGGGAAACTGTTGTGCCACCACACTCTCAACAACCTTCGCCAAAAAGGGAAGGTTGGAGACTGGACGATAGTTGGTTAATAAAGCTGGATCCAAAGAGGGCTTCTTAAGGAGGGGCCTCACCATGGCCTCTTTTAGGGAAGCAGGTAAGGCACCCTCACTTAAGGATGCGTTGACAACCTCTTGGAGCCAGCCTCGTGTCACCTCCCAGGATGCCAGTACAAGCCAGGAGGGACACGGGTCCAATAAACATGTGGTGGCTCGCAGTCGCCCACGTAACCTGTCCATATCCTCGGAAGTAACGGAGTCAAACTCCTCCCAAACAAGATCTGTCTCGTGGTATCCCACTGGGCCATCAATGGAGGCTAACTCATTCTGTATCTGAGCGATTTTCTCCTGCAGAAAAATCACAAATTCCTCTGCTCTACCCTGTAGCGGGGCTTCCCGCACCCTCTGTTGAAGGAGGGAGCGGGTCACCCTAAACAGGGCGGCAGGGCGGTTTTCTGCGGATGCTATGAGAGTGGCACAATGATGACGTTTGGCCACTCTCAGCGCCACAATGTAAGTCCGTAAATGGGCTCTTACCTGTGTCCGGTCAGATTCAGAACGGGTAGACCTCCATCTTCTCGTTTCCATGGAGGGCCTACCCATTGAGAGGGTGGCAGGGAGAGGCAGATCCGATGGGAGACAAGTTCTATCCTCCCGGTTGGGGGCACGAGGCCGATGGCTACAAACGGTCAAGTGCCATAAAACGCCCCCCTGGCCACGGCCGACACATGGTTCTCCATGGTCAGCCGGGAATCCAGGAGGACACCCAAGTTGCGCGCCCTCTCCACGGGGGCTAGTTGTACGCCCCCAATGGCCAGTGTTGGACTAATCTGGCTGTACCGGGGTGCTGGAAACCACAGCCACTCAGTCTTGGACGGGTTGAGCCTGAGTTTGTTGCTACCCATCCAGCCCCGTACCACCTCCAGACACCGGGACAGCACCTCGATGGCATCGTTGGGGTGGTTTGGGGTGGATATGTACAGCTGAGTATCGTCAGCATACAGATGGTATTCCACCCCAAAACCACGGATGATCTCGCCCAGCGGCTTCATATAGGTGTTGAACAGAAGTGGCGAGAGGACCGACCCTTGCGGAACCCCACATGTGAGGGACCTCGGGGCCGACCTCTGCCCTCCGGCCAACACCCATTGCGACCGACCAGAGAGGTAGGATGAGAACCACCGCAAAACGGTGCCTCCCACCCCCAACCCCCCCAGTCGGTGCAATAAGATACCATGGTCAATGGTATCAAAAGTTGCTGAGAGGTCTAATAGGACTAGGATAGAGGAACAACCTCTATCCCGAGCCCTCCAGAGATCATCCACCAACGCGACCAATGCCGTCTCGGTACTGTGACCGGGCCGGAAGCCGGACTGGTGCGGGTTTAGATAATCAACTTCCTCCAAGTGTTGAGGAAACTGTTGGGCCACCACACTCTCGACAACCTTCGCTAAAAAGGGAAGGTTGGAGACTGGACGATAGTTTTCTAATATTGCTGGGTCCAGGGACAGCTTCTTGAGGAGGGGCCTCACTACCGCCTCTTTCAAGATGGTAGGCAAGGACCCCTCACTCAAAGATGCGCTCACAATACCCTGGAGCCAGCCTCGTGTCACCTCCCAGGATGCCAGTACAAGCCAGGAGGGACACGGGTCCACTAAACATGTGGTAGCCCTAAGGTTCCTCAACCACCTGTCCATATCCTCGGTAGCAACAAAGTCAAACTCCTCCCAAGATGTTGTCACAAGACCGGCATCAGACAGGTCGACTGGGCCACTTTCAGTGGAGGGCAACTCGTTCCGAATCTGAGTGATTTTGTCCTGCAGATAAATTCCAAATTCCTCTGCTCCCCCTTGCAAAGGGTCTTCCCGCGGCCTCTGGTGAAGGAGGGAGTGGGTCACCCCGAATAGGGCGGCAGGGCGGTTATCTGCGGATGCGATAAGGGTGGCACAATACTCCCGTTTGGCCACTTTTATCGCCACTAAGTAAGCCCTAATATGGTCTCTCACTAGTGTTCGGTCAGCTTCGGATCAAGAGGATCGCCACCTACTCTCTAGGCGTCTCTTGCGGCGTTTCATCTCCCGCAGCCCCTTGGTAAACCAGGGGGCCTGGGTGAGTCGACGCCACGTGAGAGGCCGCAAGGGCGCAACTCGGTCCAAGGCCCCCGTGGCCGCACTATACCATGCGGCTACTAGGTCCTCAGTCGAGTCGCGGGGCAAGGACACAGGTATTGGCCCAAGCTCCCTCTGGAACCTTTCTGGGTCCATCAGGTGCCTGGGGCGGAACCACCTGGGTGTATCCGGTTCCGCCTCCCCGCGGTGGGGTGTGACGGTTGGGAAGTCAATCCGAAGGAGAGAGTGATCTGTCCATGACAAGGGTAAGATAGCTAAATCCCCTGTTCCGAGATCACTTCTCCACTGCCCAGAGACAAAAATCAGATCCAGTGTGTGTCCTCCCTTGTGAGTGGGGCCCTGAACTAATTGGGTCAGGTCCATAGCCATCATGGAAGCCATGAACTCCTGAGCTATGCTGGCTGGAGAATTCTGGGAGTTGAAGTCCACAAGTCTTAAAGTTGCCAAGTTTGGAAACCCCTGTTTTAAATCAAATTCATTTGGGTAGCTCCTAAAGTGTGTTTGTAGCTTCAAGACTATTTGCTTTCCATGGTTATTTTTGTTGAAAAAAATTCTTCTTATGAGCTTGATACTCTATCAAGCTTGTAAGAAGTAATTTGTAAAGTAATTCAGTAATGTTGTATTCTTCCATTTTTGCCTGGTACTATTTTATCTTACTCTTTTATCTTTATCTTAGGCAACTAGATTTTATTCTATAGTTAGTTCTCAATTTATGATCACAACTGAGCCCAAAATGTATTTTGCTAAGTGACATTTGTTAATTGAGTTGTCTTCCACTTTTGTCTTCCACTTTATGGCTTTTAAGTGACTACTGCAGCTATTAAATTAGTAATACAGTCTTAGCCATAGATTTTGCTTGTCAGAAGGTCATAAATGTTGACCTCAGGACACTGCAACCGTCACAAGTATGAGCCAGTTGCCAGGTGAATTTTGATCATGTGATGGTGGCAATGCTGCAGTGGTTGTACTGTAGGTATGAAAAATAGTTATCAGTCACTTTTTTCAGTGACGTTGAAACTTTGAACAGTCCCTAAATGAATTGCTGTAAGTCAAGGACTACCTGTATTTTATCTCACTGAAGCTATTTTGTCCCATTTCACTGCACCTTATCTTGTCTTATTTTATTGTGGCTGATGCTCATATTTTATATAGTCAGTAGATTAATCAATAAAGTATATCACATCATATTTTATATACTTTGATGCTGAAAAAAGATCCAGACACCAAATCAAAATGACTTTTTAAAGAGGAGCAATACCTTAAGTCTTGTAGAACTTTTTCCTATAATCATTATATTAGCGTCAATTATATTAAAAAGTCCAACTCTCTCCTAGCATTTGTCCAGATATCTATAAGGTACAGCTATATATATATTATATAAAGACCAAAACTCTGGAACATTCTATAACATTTAATTAATCTGATAAGTCATGAGGAAAATAATAATAATAATAATATAATATAGTTCAAGTCCAACACTTCTCTGCTGTTCATTAATTTCCCAAAGCAGTCTTTACAAGGCTCCGGCTTCTTACATGAATACAGAGAGGCGTTGCACTTACACAAAGCCCAATATAGTTCTTCTGAATCATTTTCCATGTATGTTCAGCAATAGATTGGCTGAGCAAATTGTCAAGAACCATACCTGCAAAAGTAAGTTTTCATGTTTTATACTCATGATATTGAAAGTTTATTATAAAACTGCCTATTCATAATTTTCTTTTTTAAAGAAGAAGAGATTGTGCTAACATTATTTCTTCGGCAATTGCTTAAAGTTTAGAATATACAGTAAATTCTGCCAAATTTCTGTTGCAGATTATAAACTGTGGAAGTTTCCTCTTTATTATTAATAAAGATTTTTTGCTGGGGTTTATTTCCATGGCTCGATTATGTCCAGATCTCTAAGATTCTACAATCAATAATTTTGCAGCTCTTTACAAATAGGCAAGGGAAATGCAGCAATAGTTTACAATTCTTATTGGTTAGGTCAGAATTTGAAAAAAAAAATAAAGGCTATTTTAAATTTATTATATTTCTATGTTAAACACACATTTCATATGTGAATAACTGTAGTAACTCACATGGTAACTCTACAAACATTTGACCAGTTGAATGATGTCAAGTAGTTAGAGTTAGTAGTCATTGCTTCCTAGAAAATGTTTTACATATGCATGGTAATATAATAAGTTATATTTAAAATGTCATTTGAAAGGAATTTGATAAGTTGCATAAATTAATAATGCATTGTAATTCATCATATAGTTCTATCAATTTGTCCCATCAAAAAGATATTAAAAATGCTTTAGAAAATGGAGAAGGTAGGGGGCAACATGTAGTACTGTGTGACACTTCTAAAATTTCGCAGTAAATATTAAAGCACAAGCGTAATGGAATCTGAACCACTCGAAATGTGAAATATCCCTTTTTGATACAAAATATATCATTATATGTATGAAATAGTTGTTTTGAACATAAAAAGTAATCTTTCAATCATTTCATAAGTGCTTCTATGTTAAAATAAGTGTTTTGCACTTGAAATGGTATCTTAAATCAAAGTGGGATGTTTCCAATAGGAAGTAGTTAAAATCATAAGGTTTTGCAATGTACATACACAAGTGAAATTAATTAACTGAAAGGAAAACATGTGTTTTGAACTTCAAGAGAAGGACAAAGGTATTGAACTTGACAAACATATCTGCTCTGGACCTTTAATTCCGGAAATAAGGTTTCCTTCTAGAGTATCTTTGTTGCTTGAGATATTGGTTATAGTAGTTGCTACTGGAGTTAAATCCCAATTCTGTTGACAAGATGCAGAAGCCACTCTGAATTAAGTTTAATGAGCCAGGGAAATACAGATGAAGTTGGAACAGAAGGAAGAATAGCAACTTTTTTCCTGGTTCACCACAAAATGAAAGTAATAATATTTACAATACAAACTGGAAAATGTAAACAAGTAATTAATTATGAGCCATGCGCATTAGTATTATAATACTATCCTGTATAAATATAGAACAAAATTAAAAGAATTTAAACTAGAGTTGTGTTGAAACTTGAAGCATATACTCCTCACTCTTGGTTTACTGCCAATGTTTAAAAGACCCAAAGACTAAATTTTGTCTACATTATACATCAGAGGCTTTTTGGCTGTTTCAATGTGAGGTTATGTTAGGTCAACTTGGTTTAAAGTCAGCCTTATGCAATTGTCATGCTAATCATTGAAGAAGCAAATGATCTACCAATGTAATATTGTAAGCATGAAGGGCTAGTAAAATATCTTATTTTTTAGACCAAAAGTAATGTGGATTTAATAACACTATAAATTACTACTGTCTTTATTTCAGATAGTCCTATATATAAGCTTTCAGCATGCACATTGTTCTTCTAATGTAACAAAAAATCTTTGTGAGCAAACTATATCGATGTAGCATTGGCTTCTGTCCAGATTTTATAATTAGGTATTTCCATGAAAATAAAATAATTCAGATTAGTAGGATAGCTCATTCTCTTTAAGAATGAAATCTTTGGCCTAGTAGATCCTGAAAGTAAAAGCTCATTAAAATGAAAATAAATATAATTATTAGCTATATACATTATATTATGACCTCTGCTTTTGTCCCCAAATACATATAATGCAGGGATGTCCAAACTTGGGAACTTTAAGACTTGTGGACTTCAACTCCCAAAATTCCCCAGCCAGCTATGCTGGCTGGGGAATTCTGGGAGTTGAAGTCCACAAGTCTTAAAGTTCCCAAGTTTGGACATCCCTGATATAATGTTTCTATGACATTAGTCCGCACTCAGCTTCCTCTGTTCCTTGGGGAAAGAGATAGTAGCAGGGTTTTTTTTATAGCTATGATCCAGCTCCTTTCTTACAATCTTACTATAGGTAAGGTATAGGTAGTCCTATAGGTAGTCCTCGACTTATGACAGAGGTGGGTTCCTATTGGTTCGGACCAGTTTGACCAAACCGGTAGTAACTTGGCGGCCTGAGTCGCTGGAACTGGCAGCGATCCAAGCCTGCCATGCCCCCGAACTGCTTCTCCTATGGTGCCACCATCTTGATTTTCGCTTCTGCGCATGCGCAGAACAATTTTCATTGCAGAAATGTAATTTCCCCCCTTTTTAATGTTTTGCTCATGTGCAGATCTTTTTAGGTGCAAATGCGCACATGTGTGGAATGCACGTATGCCATGCGCACAAGTGAAGTGAACAATTTCTTTTGCACACCGCAAAAATTTTTGCACAATGAATCGGCAGTAATGCCAGCAGCAACCCACCCCTGTCTTATGATCACAACTAAAGCCAGAATTTTCACTCCTAAGTGTTGTGGCCCAGCCGGATCTGGCTGAGCTGCTGATGGACTCAGATAGCGAGGAACCATATGAGTCTTCTCTGGAAGATGAGGGAGACCTTGGGGAGTGTTCAGAGTCAGAGCAGGAACAAGAGAGGCTGGTTGGCCACCAGGAATGCGAGACCGCCTCCTGCCCCATACATCCCTCAGACCGATACGCTCCCACAGAGAGGGCCTCCTCAGGGTGCCGTCGGCTGGACAATGCCGACTGGCGACACCCAGGGGGAGAGCCTTCTCTGTGGCGGGCCCAGCCCTCTGGAACGACTTACCCCCTGAACTCCGCACCATCTCCGACCTCCGCCTCTTCCGCAAGTGTCTGAAGACACACCTATTTCATCTAGCCGGCCTAGCGTAACCTCCATACTGACTATTAGATAGTTTTTAAACTTGGGATTTTAATTCGGTTTTTAGTGCAGGGTTTATTTATTAGAATAAGTATTTTAAATTTTATATATTTTATATATTTTGTATGTATTTTAACATCCCTGTGCGCCGCCCTGGGTCCTAACAAGGAGAAGGGCGGGGTATAAATGTAATAAAATAAAATAAAATAAATAAGGAAGCATCTGAGGCATGGAGCAGAGGGGAGGATCAAAGGCAGTTTGTCCCTGATGCTAGATTGAGAAGGGCTGAGAAACGGAAGCAGCAACTCCGTAAGCAGGCTCACAGAAGATGATTGAGCACCAGGTGGTTGTTGATTGGCCCCTCCCAAGAGAGCTTATAGGTGAAACATTGGGAGGGGACATTTGCAGGAAACAACCATTTGAATTAATAGCCAAGAAAGTGTGACTGCATATTCTAGCCGTGTTCATTTGGACTATCTGTGTATTCTAGCCGTGCCTGTTCGTTTGGACTATCTGTGTGAAAGATTGCTGCTCTATTGAACGTGAGTTGTCTGGGCTCTCAGCCAAAGAATTCGTTATCTCAGTAATTGAACAGTGGCAAACAGCCAAGCCTGTGTTCTGGTCTATTCACAGGCCGGGGGTCAGAACACCTAAGCAAGGCAGCTGTTAAGTGAGTCCTGTCCAATTTTATGTCTTTTTGCCATGGTTGTTAAACAAATCCTGGCATTTATTAAGTGAATCACACAGTGGTTAAGTGAGTACAGATTTCTCCATTGACATTGCCTGTCAAAAACAAGCAAGTGGTGTCACATGACTGACTCCAGGATGCTACAACATGCCTGTTGCCAAGTGCTTGAATCTTTATCACGTGACCATAGCATGCTGCAAGTTGTAAATACAAGAACTGGACAAATGTCACATTTTTAGTGCCATTATAACTTTGGTCACTAAACAAATGGTTTTTACATCAAGAGGAAAAAATTGTGACAAAAATGAATGATTGAATTAATAAGATACGGTATTTTATACTGCATTGTTTCAAACCTGTGATATAGTTCAACCTGGACATTGCTAAAATTGTATTCTTTCATTTTGTCTTAAATATCTTAAAGTCCAATTTAAAACAGGAGGATTTGATTGATTTCCCAACATTTAATAAGTAAGACTAAAAATAAAAATAAGGTTTTGTTTATACAATTGTGTGCTTAAATGAAAGCCGTAAGTGTAACATTAATAAATATTAATAAATCACCTCCCATATATGTTAATGTGCACTATACCAGGGGTCTCCAACCTTTGCAACATTAAGTCTAAAGGACTTCAGCTCCCAGAATTCTCCAGCCAGAATTCTGGGAGCTGAAGTCCTTCAGACTTAAAGTTGCAAAGGTTGGAGACCCCTGCACTATACAATTGAAAACTATGTAAGATTAAAAATGTCTGTGTTTGGCAAGTAAGCCCTATGCTTTTAATTGCTTTAGATAAGCCTCTGGGTGAATCCAGCCCCTGGGTGACTGAAATGGTCCTTTCCTTTCAAGTAACTTAATTTATAGGATTGCTGTGAATTTAAAAATGAACAAACTACTGCATGCTGCCTTAGGAAAAAAAAAGTCAAAATATAAATCAAGTGTCTATAAAAATAACAGCTCCAGATATAAATAATTGTGGGATGCAATAATATCCTTGGAATGTAGTCTGCTTGTGAGAAGTAAAGGGGAGAATCTGAAAACTAGATAACAAAGTTTGCTATAGATCAGTAGTCCCCGTTTCCTAGAGTGCTAATCTAGGAAAATCACCGAACCCCTCCTGATGGCTATTATTGTGATTGTGACATAATGGGTGTCTAATGACTAATGCAGAGCTAAATAACTTTGGATTGTCTGCACAATTGCAAAGGCCAATGTTCATTCCCAAGAAAATAAATGACATAAATGAAAACTTATGCCTGAAAACGAAACGAATTGAAACCTACTACTCACTTTACCTTATTTTCAATAGTTCTGTCCGTTTTTTAAATGTATGTAACTTGTATTATACCATTTTTTTCAACATGCCTTTCCCCTTCCCCCCCTATTTATTCTCAGTTGCTACAGACGGCCATGTACTGTTCGAAAGAAACGCTGCGATTCTGGATTCTATTATAGTGAAGAGGTTTGTCGCTGTGTACCCACATACTGGAAACTACCACTTACCAATTAGAAAAGACAATCTCATTTGATGTACATTTTTTCCTGTTTCTACTTTTAAAAAAACTGCTAACGTGTGGATTTACAATGCAGAAGAGACACTATAACATTATTGGAAACAGACACATTTTTACTCTGAGACACATGGGAAGTAATTTTTTTTTTTTAAACTGGGATTTTCTTCATTATGAAGATTATAATTTGTCAGTGATGAAGCAGACTAAATTTTCTTCATGGTGATTTTTTTTTTAAAAAAAAAGATAATGATTACATAATTTATTTTCTTTTAAAGATACTGTATGCAATCCTTTTTTATACCGGAAACAATTTTTAAATTTCACTGTGATCAATATTTTTATATCTTGCAAAACATGTTTTAAATAAAATTGAAGTGTATTATATATTGTTTGAGAAAATACAGCATTCTGTCTGGTTACTATGTTTAAATATAATTGATATAACAGAATAACAGAGTTGGGAGGAATCTTGGAGGTTTTTTTAGTTCCGCTCCCTGCTCAATCAGAGATCCTATACCATTTCAGACAAATGGTTTAAAAACCTCCAATGATGCAGCATCCACAACTTCTGGGGGCGAGTCGTTCCATTTATTAATTGTTCGATCTGTCAGGAAATTTCTCCTTTGTTCTAGGTTGGTTGTGCCCTTGATTAGTTTCCATCCATTGCTTTTTGTTCTGCCTTCAGGTGCTTTGGAGAATAGTTTGATTCCCTCTTCTTTGTGGCAACCCCTCAAATATTCGAAGACTGGTATCATGTCACCCCTAATCCTTCTTTTCATTGAACTAGACATATATGTTGCCTACAACTGTTCTTCATATGTTTTAGCCTACAATTCTTTCATCAATTTTGTTGTTCTTCTCTGCATTCTATCGAGCAGGGGTCTCAAACTCAATTTACCTGGGGGCCACTGGAGGCAGAGTCTGGGTGAGGCTGGGCTGCATAAGGGATTCCTTATATTAATATTAATACTAATATTAATACTAATATTATACTTTCATATCACAGTGGGGGCCACAAGATGGTATCCTATTGCGCTGACTGGGGGGGTTGGGGCTGGGAGGCACCGTTTTGCAGTGGTTCTCATCCTACCTCTCTGGTCGGTCGCAATATGTGTTGACGGGGGCAGAGGTCGGCCTCGAGGCCCCTCATATGTGGGGTTCCTCAGGGGTCGGTCCTCTCGCCCCTACTATTCAACACATATATGAAGCCGCTGGGTGAGATCATCCGTGGTTTTGGGGCGGGATATCATCTGTACGCTGATGATACTCAGTTGTACATATCCACCCCAGACCACCCCAACGATGCCGTCGAGGTTATGTCCCGGTGTTTGGAGGCCGTACGGATCTGGATGGGTGGTAACAAACTCAAGCTCAACCCGTCCAAGACTGAGTGGCTGTGGCTTCCGGCGCCCCGGTTCAGCCAGATTATTCCAACACTGGCCATTGGGGGCGAAACACCGGCCCCCGTGGAGAGGGCGCGCAATTTGGGTGTCCTCCTGGATTCCCGGCTGTCTATGGAAGATCACGTGGCAGCCGTGGCCAGGGGGGCGTTCCATCAGGTACGCTTGATGTGCCAATTGCGCCCCTTACTGGATCGGGGTGCCCTACGCACAGTCACTCAAGCACTCGTCACCTCTCGACTCGACTACTGTAATGCTCTCTACATGGGGCTTCCCTTGAGGTGCACCCGAAAGCTGCAGCTAGTCCAGAACGCAGCCGCGCGGGTGATTACGGGAGCGCCTAGACACTCCCACATAACACCTATCCTGCGCGAGCTGCACTGGCTCCCTGTGGTCTTTCGGGTGCGCTTCAAGGTCTTGACGACCATCTTTAAAGCGCTCCATGGCTCGGGGCCTAGTTATATGCGAGACCGCCTCCTGCCCCATACATCCCTCAGACCGATACGCTCCCACAGAGAGGGCCTCCTCAGGGTGCCGTCGGCTGGACAATGCCGACTGGCGACACCCAGGGGAAGAGCCTTCTCTGTGGCTGGGCCAGCCCTCTGGAACGACCTACCCCCTGAACTCCGCACCATCTCTGACCTCCGCCTCTTCCGCAAGTGTCTGAAGACACATTTATTCCATCTAGCCGGCCTAGCGTAACCCCCTGTACTGACCATTAGACAGTTTTAAATTTGGGATTTTAATTCGTTTTTTAGCACAGGTTTTACTAGAATAAGTTTTTTAAATTTTATATGTTTTGTATGTATTTTAACATTCCTGTGCGCCGCCCTGGGTCCGTTTGGAGAAGGGCGGGATATAAGTTTAATAAAATAAAATAAATAAATAAGATACCGTCCTGCGGGCCACAATTGGCCCGCGGGCCGCGAGAATGAGACTTCTGATCTAGAGTCTCAAAAAAATCATTTTTATATTGTGGCAACCAAAACTATAAGTGAATATGTGGCACTAAGTTCTTCTCTAAGACTCCTGTTTAGATACTGAAGAAAGACTCTGAGAACATAGTAGTATAAATATGCTTGTACTTTAAAGAAGATACAAGAAAAAGGGTGGAACACAGTACTAGATATATTTATGGCAAATATAGTTAAAAGTATAAGGTGCCACCACAGCATCCCAAACTTTACTAATTGAGGAGAGACTATAATTTCCTGAGAGATATTTTAATCTTGAACAGCTCTTATCAATGGATCTATTTAAGATTTAATTGAAATCCCATTTCATTTTAAGTCATACAAAAAACAAGCTTAGTCCATCTTCTGTTTTTGATGTACACTACAGTATTTGAATCTTGCTTTTGTGGGTCTTGTTAAGTTCTTTATTAAGGAAAGTTATCTCACTAATAATGATTTAATTATGATAATTTTTTGGTTTTGGTTTTGGTTTGGTTTGTAAAATTTTGGCCAATTAATTGTTATTTTACTTTACTTTTATTTGATTTCTGTACCGCCCTTCTCCCTTTCGGGACTCAGGGCGGTTTACAGCCAGAATAAAAATGATGATACAGAGTTTAAAAACAATATTAAAAAGAAATATTAAATAATTGGCCAATATTTAAAAATCGCAAACTAAAATGACAATTAAAAATCCCTTTAAAATTATGACAGCCCGGCAGTGCAAAATAAGTGCGTCTTCAGGGCCCGACGGAAGAGATGTAGGTCCGAGATTGTCCTTAGTCCAGGGGGTAGGTCATTCCAGAGGGCGGGAGCTGCCACAGAGAAGGCTCTCCCCCTGGGGGTCACCAGCCGACATTGTTTAGCCGACGGCACCCTGAGGAGGCCCTCTCTGTGGGAGCGAACTGGATGGTGGGAGGTATTTGGTAGCAGAAGGCGGTCTTGCAGGTAACCAGGTCCCTTGCCATGGAGCGCTTTAAAGGTGGTTACTAGTACCTTGAAGTGCACCCAGAAAGCCACAGGCAGCCAGTGCAGCTCGCATAGGAGAGGTGTCATGTGGGAGCATCTAGAAGCTCCCAGAATCCCCCGCGCGGCCGCATTCTGAACTAACTGGAGCCTCCGGGTGCACCTCAAGGGAAACCCCATGTCTAATGCCTCCCCCCACCCTCATTTAAAAGCTGCAAGTCCCTGATTGGATGGTGTGCTTTTTAACAGGTGTACAATTAAATCTTATATCCATTAATGTACATTAGCTCACTGTTTACTTGCTTTATATGAGGTCATACACCAATTTTCAGCTTATCAACCAAAACCAAATGGAGCAGATCAGACAGAAGTAATTTGTTCTATAAGTATAATCTTTATTGTCATTGTACTTAAATACAATGAAATTGATAATCTCACTTCTTTTTTTCTTCTCAGTTTTTATATGACATGAAGCAGTAATCATTTAATAACCACAGTAAGGTTCAGGAAACAACCAAGGCCTAACATTCTTTTTCATTCATTTGAGGTTATGCACAACATTCCAACCATATTTTAATTATGAGAAAGCCAAAATTGGAATTATATCACATGGAAGAATTCATTCCATGAAAACTTTGCTCTAATCACAAAAGACGCAAACCAGTAAGAATGAATTATGACCAGTGCATATTTTGCAACAGTTTTTTTTAAAAGCACAATTCTGTGTCCTGTTCTATAGAATCTCTTGCATTCTATAGAAATCAGCTTAACCAATCATGTACATCTTCAAGGACATCTTGCAAAGACAGTAAAACAAACAACATTTTATAGCATTTGTAGCATTATTGCTACAATGGTGATAGAAGAACTACATGGGAAAGATAGAAATATGGACCTTAAAGATGCCTACAAGGATAGGAATTAGTTTCTGGTAAAAAAAACACCTTATCATTTCTTGAATGTTGCTGCCCTAAGGTGATAAATGATAAAATATATGCATCTTTTTATAGCAGCATTTAACATGAGAAAGTATTTGTTACCGGGCTTCCTCTGCTCTTTTAAGTATTGTTAATAGCCAATATAACAAAGTATGTCAGACCATTTTATACATTCATATAAAAGACATTAAATGTTATCCATGCTCAGCAACAGGAAATTAGTGTTGTGTTTCAATGTGTCTTTGAGGGAATTACTAGTAAAAGCTGAATGCTTTAAGCCACATTGATGGTTTGATTGGCTGCTATCAATTAAGAAAACCGAGTTCCAATCTCAGTAAATCTGATCAAAATGTATTTTTAATTAAAAATTCTCTCCAGATGTGTGCATATTATCCTCATTTGCTCATTCTTTATGATGCCATATTGAGATTAACTCTGTTTGCCAACTTCACATTCATTTTGTAGTTTTACCAAACAATTCACTGGTTTTTATTTTTTTCCGTTATTGTTCCTTTAAAAAGACTGAAGTATTTGCTTCTGCATTCTGTGCTTTAAAAAAAAAACTTAAAGCCTTCAGCTATGAAGACACACGCATGTTTTCTTATATGGTAAGGCAACATACATTCTTAAAGTATGCTTGGTTTAAGTGCTGAGATCAATGTATGCGGGTTGTAGAGCTGAATTCCAAAAGCAGAGTAATAAAAAAGGCTAAGTGTCAAAACAATACTAAACAAGGTCTCCAGATCTCTTCCGCTATTCACCACATAATTTTTTGACATGAATTCAACTATTGCTATACTTAAAATTGGAATGGTGGGGCTGGTTATTGTCACAGACAAATTAAAAGGAGCAACTGAAAAGAGTTTTGGAAGAAGGTCAAAATAATAGTCATAGCACTTTGATTTAAGACAAAAATAGTACCTCTTGTCTTAGAAAGAAAACAGTATCTTTTGTATACTCTAGGCCCGTGTTTCTGAACCTGGAAACTTAAGATGTGTGAATTTCAACTCACAATTCAGAATTCCCCGGCTAAAGTTAAGTACACAGATCTTCACGTTGCCAGGTTTCAGAAACACTGCCGTAAACAGTATCTGTACAGCTAGTGCTTGACTGTTCTGTCCATTAGTCCTATTTCTGCACCACAATTACAACATATTTTCAAAGTGGAAAACACTGTATGTATATTTTTAGTTAAGCACAACTTTTTCTTATGCTGCTTTATTTGTCTCATACCATCTTTTGAATAGAATGGTGGTTATGCAGTAGATCCCCCTTTTCTTCGTATTTGAAGAACTTTTCACGCCTCACTTCCAACTCATTTTCATGATGAAAATATTTTTACTTCTATTCTTTGATTTCCAATTATCCTTCATATGTTCCTCTTTTCCCCCCACCTGTACAAATATAAGGCCACATTTCTGCAAGTATCAACAAAGGACCTCAAGTGTATGACTAATTCAAACTATTTGAATCCAGCAACAACAATTATTAGCATTATTATTACCAAAGAACTGGTAATCTTTATGAAAAATCACCATCTCTCTGATTCAGAGCAACTGGTAACTATCCAAATGATGCCTAGCCTCCATTTCTTCTAGAAGAACATTCAAGAACCATCGATTCCAATCCTGGATGAGTATTTTCTTCCCTAAAGTAGGAACAGGAAGCACGAAGATCAATCAAGATTGGCTAAGAAAAAGTGTTTAATGGTTGTGCATATTTCTGGCTGTTCTGATCATTGTGAAAAACATGGCAAGAAAGCAGCATATCTAAAATGATTTAATCTGCTACTTTATTTGTCCATAGAGAATGTAATGTTTATATCAGGTCAATCCTAGGTTTTCCACATCAATCTCAATGTTCTGTATATTACACCAGGGGTCTCCAACCTTTGCAACTTTAAGTCTGAAGGACTTCAGCTCCCAGACTTCTCCAGCTAGTTTTGCTGGCTGGAGAAGTCTGGGAGCTGAAGTCCTTCAGACTTAAAGTTGCAAAGGTTGGAGACCCCTGTATTACACCAAACAGAAAAAGAAGTACAGAACAAATTCTACTTGCTGAAACGCACAAATATCAGAAGTTGATTTTGTCCACAAGTTTTGGAAGAACTGGTTCGTGTCAAAATACAGATGCATTTTATGCAGTTCTTTCAACAATGTATATGTTTGTACAAACAATTAACTTTTTGCAGGCTGCACTCAAAACATATTTCTACTACTATTTTCTCTTAAGCAAATATGCTTCCTGGCAACTTTTCTAGTTGCTTTGGCCTAATGCACTTATACATTTCAATCTAGCTGTGTGGTTATTTACTTTAGTACAGCTTATATGGTCAGAGCTCAGTGTTACAATATTAATTTCAGCTTTCCTTAGTAAACAAATAATCAGCTTTTAACTTTGTAACTCTAGCTTATTTCTAAACTGACAGGTAACAAAGAAAAGGTTCTGAACTATCCTGTGAATATTACCACAAAACTAATCTTAAAAAAAAGTCTTATGTGCTAGAAGCTTTATATACGTATAATTGAGTTGAGCCAGGAGCTACTGTATTACAGTTAGTTCCATTGTTTGTTATTACAATATCTAATTAATGTTAAATGTATCCACTTTATTAGACAAAACCTACATGTAATATCATTATTTGTTTTATAATTGAATAGCAGTTCTAAAAGGCTGCGAAGTCTTGCAAAATTGGTTGCTTAGCCCAGGGGTCCCCAACCTTTGCAACTTTAAGTCTTAAAGTTGCAAAGGTTGGAGACCCCTGCCAGTGCCTTGCCGGTTTTGTTCTGTTCAAAATCTTTCTGGTTGCTTTCCTACGTACAAACTCAACCACCTAAGTATATTTAACTTTCTCCACATTACAAGAACAGTTAGAGACAAATTATAAAAAAGAATTCCAAAGAGTGGCAAATTGTTAAGAAGTCCATCTTTTCAATTTCTCTCATTCATTACTCAAATCCATATTAAAGCTTTATTTCTGATTTGAAAAAAATAAATAATAAGCAATGGTGCAATGTTTAATATGACCCTCGGTGCCCAGCAATTGAACTGAATTGTTATTTTTGAAAACAGAAGAAACTAAAATTGTAATTTTGCACCTGTTTTCTCTTTTTGTAGAAATATGATGTTAAGTTATGACTTATTGTTCTAATGGCCATAATACATAGATTGGCTGTTCTTTGATATGTAGCTTGACTATTCTAAAATGGCACCTTTCAGCATCAATGTAATGTGCCTAAAAGGCACTTTCTTTTGTACCAGCCAGGCTCCTGGGTAAGAAATAATCAAAATTCCAATGTCACCCAGAAACTATAAGCATTCTTAGCAAATAAAACGGGTAATTGGAGCATCTGAATGCATTGCTTGAAAAAGATGCAGCTACCAGAAAAAGCCAACATGAGTATACAGAAGCATTCCAGCAGAATGAAGATTCTCCAGGGAGTTTTATCTCTAGTTTGCTTTTTCATTAACTTTATTTTTGTGGCTTCGAATGGCAGCCATTTTATTGAACTACCTTGAACTTAATCCCAAACTTCATACCATACCTCTGTGCATACCAGTTCAAAAATAACAGTGTAGAAAACTGTTGATAACTGCAGTAAGGGACTGCCTCTATCCAGAAGATTTTCTTGACCAGTATGATCCAGCAGGATGGGCATACTCCTGGTCCCTTCAATTATACAATGTTATCTAACAGGGCCTAGGAAAGGCCCTGAACACCTACCTTGACATGATCTCCCCTCACATATTTGTGTATTTTCCACTGTTAATGTTGTTCAGGAACTATTGAAGACCTAATTATTCAGATCAAGGTAGAGGATGATTGTGGATTCTCCTTTTATTTTGGGGGCAGGGTTTGGATTTCGTTAATTTATTTTAGTCTTATTCTGAATACTTAGTTTTTCTTGTCCATTATGTATTTCATCTGGTATTATATGTGTTGATTCTTCATTGTAAATTATCCAGAGTCATTTGGGAGCTGAGCAGCCAATTAAGTAAAAATAAAAGCAATACTTGGGATTCCAGATAGTTATCACTTGGTCTTGAGAAGGATGGCAACTTGGCACGCTCAAAATAGCATCAACTATATCTGTTATAACCTGTTATCTTAGCCACATTGCCTATGGGTTATGGAAACTGGAGTTTACAACATCTGGAAATCACCAAGTTGTCTGCCCTAATCTAAAGTAAATGGAATTGGTATGAAAAAACAAATGTAGTTTCATATACAAAATGGCAAAAGAAAAACAATTGCTGATTATATTCTCATCTGTTAAAATTACATAACAATGAAAACAGCAGAAAGTATAGATGTACACATGTAATAATGTTGTATGGAATGAAAAGAAGAGAAAAAAAGAGATTACTTATGATGATCTCTGGAAAAAATCAGGTTCAAGGCATTGTATTTAAGACTGAGAGCTTTATAAAAATCAGCTCTAGCACTGAGATACTGCACTGTTCTTGTTTTCTTAATGTTAGTGTTTTCTACAAAGATCTCTGACTAGGATATATCTTTCCCAAGAGACTCATGAGAGTGTTTAGTGGTGTACTTGAAATTTTTCAGGAAAGAGCAGTAGCAGCCATTCTTTGTTTCCATTAATTCACAAGTTAGTCAAAAAAGAGAATTAAAATGTATTCCACCTCTGCCTTCCCTACACCTTAGAATGCACTTGACCATAAAATTGTGTTGTAAACTGTTCTTTGCTGGGTTTTTTGTGTGAAAATAGCATGAGAATCCTGACCATTTTAGTCCTTCTGAGAAACCTCATAGAGTCCCCAGAGAGTGTTAAGGAACAATCTGTCTGCAACAAGGAAGTGAAAAAGGAAATGCCAACCCAGTGGAAACTTATTTATATGTTTAACGCCTGCTGAAATAACAAAATGTCTGGCTTTACAGTCAAACGTGGCATATGCCAAAGCAGTGGAAGTAACGCAACTTTGAACTTGTAAACATTATTCAAGCAAGTTGCTTTAAAAATTCATTTCCCTCCCCTATACTTTAGTTAAAATAAGTGCCTGAAAAATGCAACATGAAACTATTTTTCATTTGAAATGGAAGTTTTCTTTCTTCTCTGAAATGCACTCCAATATGCTAAAAAATTCAAAATCACAAAGCACAAAAACAAAATTTTCATCTGTTTCTTACAATAGATAGTGCTATGTCTAATAACATTTTATAAGATCTGTCTAAATATTGATTGATTGAATGAATAAAATCCCAAGTAAATAGGAAACAAGTTTATACGTGGTCTATATCCCTCCTTTAATTTATAACTCTACCGTAGTTAAAGTACCATATACCACTCATATTTTTCTCCATAATTCCAATCCAGTGAAGCATGTTGGGCTGAGGGAAAGTGACTCCTGAAATTCACTCAGTAAGCTTTATGGTTGAGAGTAGAGAGTATCTTCTCAGGAGTGAAATCCACTTATCTTTGCTACTGTTCCATGCACGTGTTAGCATGAGCATGGAAATCTTGCTTTCTAGCTGATATATAAATCGCACGTCACAGCTGATTGCCAGAAAAACCAGTTCATCCTAACTGGTAGCATTTGTTTTACTACCAGTTTGGGCAAACCAGTAGCATTTTTACTACCAGTTCAGGCGAACCGGTCCGAACCGGTAGCATTTCACCCCAGATCTTTTCCCTCCTAGTCTACACTTCAACTACTGATTTATTCGTTATTACTTGGTAGCATCTCATGCAGATAACAACAATTCTATGGTTAGAATTGGATTAGAATTAAATGCTAATAACACAACTGAGTTTGGAAGACAGGTACATATTACTTCTGCTCTGTAATAATTGCATCAGTTGCCAAGAGAATAATCTAGTGCTAAAACTAATACTTAAAACCATGAAAAACCCAGACGGGAATACCTGAGAAATAACCTTACCATTAACAAACATAACAGTGGCACCAGATATTTAAACTGCAACTGAAGCAGGGCCCTCCCTTTTCGGCTTTTTGGAAAGGAACTAAAATGATTTTTAAAATTTTGTTTCTTTTTAGTGTACCCTATTACAATTTTTTTTTAAATCAACAAGATTCTAAAATTTTACTTACATTGGTAGGCTAAAAAAGCAAAGTCACTTAAGCCAATTAGCAATAGCACTTAAGACTTAAATACAGCCCTCTCTAAGCAGTTTAAAGAGTCAGCATATTGCCCCCAACAATCTGCGTCTTCATTTTACTGACCTCAAAAGGATAGAAGACTGAATCAACTTCAAACCCATCAGGATCAAACTCCAGACTGTGGGTACAGTTAGCTTACAATACTGCACACTAACCACTATGCCACCAGGGCTCTTCTACCGAAAATAGGACCACTGGAAAAGAACTGTGTCACTTTGTGATACAATTTCCAAGACAAAACAGTCTCCTACGTAATGTGTAAATTATAATGTTGTATCTTCTCAGAATTCGGTGGGCAGAACAGCACCATAAAGGTTCCATTTAGTTATAATTTTCATATTAAGAAACAAGTTAACACATATTAATAGTAACAGTAGTAATTTTACTCTCACTTATTATCAGTACTATTATTATCAGTATTACTAAAAGGGTAGTGCTTTTCCCTCAATTTATAATTTTACAAAACTCCTTTTGATATACTAAATAAATTAGGATATGAAGCATATATTTTGTTTAAAGCAAGGTCTGCTTCACATATCAAAGAGCTTTTCTTATGCTCAAAAAACTCAGTATATTCCTCATTGCAATTACTGTAAATTGCAAAACTCCAATTAGGATTACAGCACCACCTAGTGTAATCTATATTATCCTTTGATCTTAGTTGTAATTATTTTTTGTTTTCCATTTAATACTGACATATTAATTATAAAATAATAATCCCAAATATTATTATTCTAGATTCCATAAAGTCTGTAATAATGAAACAATAAGTTCACACAATGCAATCCATGATTTTTATTCTTGAGGTATTATAAAATATATAGACTCCTAAGTATTTCATTGTCAAAGGCTACAATAAATATAAATTTGTATTCATTGCCTGTGGACACAACCATATTAACTCTCCAAACATGTTTAAAAACTAGCATTAATTGTCTTTATTACAAAGTCTTGAAGAACACTATGAGTGGTCCTCTTGTGGGCCTAGAAAAGAATCCCCAAAAGGCCATCCAATCAATGCCCAGCCTGCTGAACTACTATGAGTCCTTGGAGGAATTATTTCACACGCTTGAAATAAATTGTGACTGTTTCCATACTAGATTGCTATTGTAACTTTGTGATAGATTGCAATATGTAAAATAATCAAATATCTGAGCCATATCATCACCATCACTAGATTGAGTGTAAAAGCATCTGAAACTGCAAACCAAACTCAGCTCCAATATTTCCAACCATGTTGCCTATAATGGCTGGAGTGGCTGGATAATTATTCTGAAAATGGAATAATTATTCTGGAATAAAGATAGCCAGGTATTGATCTGGGCAATTGCAATGTTGCATGTATAGTGAAGCAAAGTGAACAGCAATCTACAGAATAGCATTTGGTTGTGTTTTCCCCCTTCTCTTCAGCAAGGAAGGCATTAACCAACCTACAAAGAAAACTTGCTTATGTCCAATGGATGGCTATGGCTATTGGGGGGGGGGGGGGGGGACGACGACACATAACTTCAAGAGAAAAGCCTTATTCCAGTCTCAGATAAAACAATGAACAAATGAAGTACGAAGCAAATCAAAGGATTAGTCATCTCTCAAAAGAAGCCAATGTTGCATGATCAGAAAGATAAAGCTATACAATTATTGCTATACAATACAACAGTAGAGTTGGAAGGGACCTTGGAGGTCATCTAGTCCAACTCCCTGCCTAGGCAGGAAGCCCTATACCATTTCAGACAAATGGCTATCCAACGTCTTCTTAAAGACTTGCAGTGTTGTGGCATTCACAACTTCTGGAGGCAAGCTGTTCCACTGATTAATTGTCCAAACTGTCAGGAAATTTCTCCTCAGTTCTAAGTTGCTTCTCTCCTTGATTAGTTTCCACCCATTGCTTCTTGTTCTACCCTCAGGTGTTTTGGAGAATAGCTTGACTCCCTCTTCTTTGTGGCAACCCCTGAGATATCGGAAAACTGCTATCATGTCTCCCCTAATCCTTCTTTTTATTAAACCAGTTCCTGCAACTGTTCTTCATATGTTTTAGTCTCCAGTCCCCTAATCATCTTTGTTGCTCTTCTCTGCACTCTTTCTAGAGTCTTCACATCTTTTCTACATCATGGTGACCAAAACTGAATGCAGTATTCCAAGTGTGGCCTTACCAAGGCATTATAAAGTGGTATTAACACTTCACGTGATCTTGATTCTATCCCTCTGTTTATGCAACCTAGAACTGTGTTGGCTTTTTTGGCAGCTGCTGCACACTGCTGGTTCTAAACTGGAAGTAAATTTTAATTTGAAGATCAAGAGAGAATTTGGGCTGTAAAGACAACAACCAGTTTAGTTACAGTAAATGTGTGTGCCTCTTCAAGTCAATGTTGACTCCTGGTGATTGCCTAGACAAATTCCTGCAGTTTTCTTGGCAAAATTTTGGGAAGTAGTTTCCTTACATTGAGAGAGAGAGTGATTGGCTCAAGGATACCCACCTGGCTTTGTGGCTAGGTGGAGCATGAACAGAAAGTCTCCCAATTTCTATCCTTATGCCTTAATCACGCTGTCTTTCCATAGTAAATAGGACAATTCCATTATAAGTCAGTTAGGGCTAGATTTCATATTACACAAAAGATATAGTTTTACCGTAATAAACCCACAAAAGACATTAAATTCCTGCAATTCAAGATGTGAAGATGTGATACTTAGGGCAGACTTGCAGTAAGAAAGGAATACTAATCTCTGTAATTTCCGAATGTGCTTCTTAACAATAGTCTCTCAGTTCATAAGACAAAAAGCTACATTTCTTCAATAAAGAATTTGCCTAATAGATGGTAAGAATAACCTCAATGCAAATTCATTTACTTTTTACTTTGATTGAATCTTGTTTTTAATCCCACTTTAAATTGTTGTCATTATTAATAGAATAGAATCATTTTTAAATAAAATAGAAATCAAAATATTTACATTATGAAACAGTGACTGAACAAAAGCTTCATTTTACCAGCATTTTAACGTACATTAATATTTATGATAATACTTTTCTGTATGTACCTAATTGCTTCATCACAATCTTATAGCAACCCCAAACATGTTAAAAACTGAAATCTTCCACATTTCAGCCTATTCTTATTAAATTCAAGCCACTGTCTAGTCAACAAGAGGTAACAAGATAGGGAAAATATGCAAAGCATGGTTTACTGTCATATGATAGGAAAGATTGGCTTAGAATGGAAAGTCAGCACCATTGCAGGCAATCTTCACCTGCATTTCCAACCCCAGGGAAATATTTTTTTATTTATTTCCCACAACCCACAGCCAGATCCAGTCCATTTTCAGACTCGGATTTTCTTTTTCTTATATTTAGTTATATGTTTATATTATATTTTCTATTGCCATATTGATACATAGATCTTTTAATTCATTGGAAAACAATTTCCACCAGATCTTAAAAATATTCTCCAATTTTCTGAGATTAATTAATGAGTAACTCAGTAGAGTTTACTTCTGAGGAGACACATGGAAATGGTAAATGGAATCACAGATATTACTTTCTCCAAGTGTATCATACACATATTGTAAGAGTTGAAAGAATGATACATAAAGAGTGAATCAAACATATATGTTTCATTATAAGTACAATATATGTCAACTATTTTTGCAATAGCTCAGTGTTGATCCATAAATTGAAAAGAACTACATTTTCGTTTTGTATGTTATCTTGTGACATGATTTCAAAATTTATCTCTCAGGACAAAATAGCTAGCACTTCCTAACCTTGAGAATTTTCAAGGCAACAGTAAGAACTTTAGCAAAACCCTTATTTAAAAATAAACTAGAATTAATTTACTTTGTTTTGTCATGATTGCCATTTTATGGTAAAATTATCTTTGAACAATTTATTTATGATTCTATTTTCAGTTGACTGTGTGTGTGTGTGTGTGTGTGTGTTGCGACCCTTAAGTCTTAAAAAAATAAAGCCTGGGTGATCTTAAGAACTGGAAATAAAACTCAAACAGTGATACATTCTACAGCATAATCTTTTTTTAAAATACTACATAAATTGTGTTTCAGTCACACACAAAAATCAGCTTTGACTGCCAAATGTTGAATACTCTAAGGGATGTTCAAAGTCGAATGCATCTTGCACTGAAATCATGAAGATCATCCAAATTTTGGAAGGGAAACATACTGATTAGGATAAATTAGTATTTCAATCAAATCCTGGCAGTTGGCTTCTCATCATTAGGCCATTTTACTTTCTCCAAAATGTCATGATGTCTAGTTGTCCTGGATACTGGGATAAAATCAAAGGTTCTACAGCCTAAGGCAGGGATCCCCAATCTTTGCAACTTTAAGTCTGAAGAACTTCAGTTCCCAGACTTCTCCAGCCAGCAAAGCTGGCTGGAGAAGTCTGGGAGCTGAAGTCCTTCAGACTTAAAGTTGCAAAGGTTGGGGACCCCTGGCCTAAGGGACCTCAAATAACTCTTCAGAGAGTTCAGCAGCTGAAAGGAATATCGGCACTTCAGCTAGCCTAAGCCTTCTCTGGGTGTCAGCAGCATAACTGTGACATCTAGGACTACCTTGTTTTATCTATTTTGGTTTAATAAATAAATCTAGAATTACCTAAATAACGCAGATGTACTGATGGTTCTTCACATGCATCATAGTTAGGGTATATGTATAAACATCAAGATTAATCAAAAGACTGACAAGTTGCTTCAGTCATGGTCTAAATCATTCCAGATCAGTGATTGTCCAGTCTGTTCTGATGTTGAAATTGGAGCAATATTAATTAAAACAGAACTTCATTCATTCTACTGTCTAGCATAGAAATTCCAGCAAACTGATTCAAATCTATTAGCAATATAAGATGTAAATTGTGATTAGTGTAGATGTAAGTGTAGAATTTGGTAAAATTTATATTAATAGTCACATCAAGAAAGACCACTAATATCAAATGTAGGTAAAAATTTAGGCACAAGAAACTCATAAGTACACAAGAATTGGAATGTCTTTGGGTCCATTATAACAGGGGTCCCCAACCCCCGGGCCGCGGAACGGTGCTGGTCCGTGGCTTGATAGGAACCGGGCCACAGGGCCAGAGAGGAGGAGGGAGGAGGGGGCAGCCCCCTGGGCAGAGCGTGCATGGCCGCTCGCGCCATTGGGGGCCAAGAGGGGTGAGTGAGCCAACTCACACACCCCTCCGCATGCGCATGCCTGTTCCTCCTCTCCCCCCGCTCCCCTTCTATGCCGGCCGAGCCATGCCCACCAGTCCACGGAATTTTCTTTAAAATGAAACCGGTCCCTGGTGCCAAAAAGGTTGGGGACCCCTGCATTATAAGGTAAATTTTTCTTACATTAATTACAGAAGGAGAAAGGAAGATTAGTAGTTTATAAAAGTAGATTAATCTGTATGAAATGAATGTATGTAGCATTATTGTGGGGATTGTAGAAAGATATTCAACCAGTATTTATAAAATAAGGTAATAAGGTAATAAAATAGGTGATACTTATTGAAGAGACGGAATTACTCTTAGAATTTGCTGACTGTGATTGAGAAGAGACACCTGGACCCAGTCATAATAAATTTATTTATTTATTTTATTTTATTCAATTTATATCCCGTCCTTCTCCAAAAGGACCCAGGGAATCATACTTTACTACTAAGATCAGGTTGATTAATTTTTTTAAAATGCCAGGTAGACTACCATAGTTTAATATTTCTAATTGGAATTCCAAAATCACTGCCATGAGAGCAGTGGCACTGGCTATATAAATTTGCTTATATGAATATATAAATAAATAGTCACTAGCAGGCTAGCGTACCATTTCTTCATTCTAGTATTATAGGACCCAACTTAGTATTTCTTACAGAAAAACCTCCTTCTGTTTCAATAGGTCTTTTTTTTTAGAAGTGAGAAATTTAGGACTTATAACTGTAGAGGAAAGTACGATGGACAGGATATCCTGCCTCCCTCCTATCATGTAATTTCCTACCTAAACAAAGAACACGAAATGATTTACACCCCTTAAGGTTAATTGGAATCATTTTCATATTTCCTTTCTAATTAGAAGAATCATTATAAATATTTTAAACTTGAGGTTCATTCACTTTGAGATTGTAAAAGTAATCAGCATCTTTGTCAAGTGCCAATCTTCTACTTTCTGTGCACTTCTGCATTTTTTCAGATTCCTAAAATTGACTGACTACATGATCTTCAGTCTAAGTGGCTATTTTGTACAAGCAATATAAGTTAATGATGTATGAAATGCTATTGAATGAATTATTCTAGCATTAAGTATTTATTAATTCAAAGAAATAACGAGAAAAAGGAGGAGGAGAATGCTCTGAACCCTGTGGTATGCTGAGATAGGAAACTTAAGTATAAACATCCAGTTCCTGAAAAAGGAAAATTATATTTTAATTGAAGCGTGTTTGGCAGTTCTCAGCATGCTTATGTCAATATGATAAAAATATTATTTGGCTGAGTGGTTGATCAGTAATTCCCACATTGGCTGTGTTGTTAGGAGTCTACCTCAAAGACCCAAACAAAGACCTATGAGACATAGCTTTGGGGATGGGTGTTGATGAAAAGACTTCCTTGTATTATTTTCCCCGTGTTTCCTGCTAGCTTCATCACTAAGGACTGTGCAGTGAGCCAAAAAATATTAAGTTGTGAAGGTCTTTTGTTTCTTTTTAACTTATCTTAAAGAATTATTCCTTTTATAACTTAAGCTCCTGGGTGGTAGTTTATAAAATGACAAGGAGAACCAGGATAATCTAGTGCAGGGGTCTCCAACCTTTGCAACTTTAAGTCTGAAGGACTTCAGCTCCCAGAAGTCTGGGAGCTGAAGTCCTTCAGACTTAAAGTTGCAAAGGTTGGAGACCCCTGATCTAGTGAGAAGCAAAGCTAAACATTCAGGAAGAAAGTAGGCAATTTGGTTACATTACATACTAATAAAAATAGGTCAGTGTAGATATTTTGAAATAAACACACACATATATATATATACTCCCATAATATTATAATTAGTTGATTTGAATTTTCACATTATGCTTAGCCAGAGTGTGCTTAAATAATAGATTTTTGAATCAATTACAGTTGGCTGGTTTCACAATACATTATGTTTCAAGTCCCAAAGAGATATGTAAGAGGGTAACCAATCTGTGCACAATATTTTTTTAGGATTTTGACAAGACGGTCTGCTACATTTCTCACAGAAATACATGTCTACATACTAATACAAACACACACACACACACACGCACATACATGTGCATATTATGTTTGTGTTGTGTCAATTATCTAGAGTTGAAGATATCTCAGAGGTCATCTAGTCCAGGGGTCTCCAACCTTTGCAACTTTAAGTCTGAAGGACTTCAGCTTCCAGACTTTTCCAGCCAGCTTTGCTGGCTGGAGAATTCTGGGACCTGAAGTCCTTCGGATTTAAAGTTGCAAAGGTTGGAGACCCCTGATCTAGAGTCCAATGCCCTGATCATTTCAGTCTCTGGTAAAGGATTTTATTCTCCTGTTTTTGCCTGAAGCTCTCCAAATAATATTTTACTTTTACAGCACCTACATCACACTGTTCCATCTGATCTACTACAATATTCCAATTAATTTGATCTTCCGGTTCCGGCTCCAGCGGCGACGGGCGAGCCTAGCGCTCGCTCGCCGTTTTGTTTCTTTTTCTGCCCCCCTCACGGGGGCGAGACGCCCCTTGTTTGGGGGTCTCCCGTAAAGCCGGCTCGACTGGGACGTTCCCCCTCACGGCGGTGGGGGAAGCGACCCTTGTCGTGGCTTAGGTGAAGGAGAACATGCTGCGGGGGGTTCTCCCTTTGCCAAAGGAAGACGGCGCCATTCGCAATCATGAAGAGGGCTAAACGGCTGAGTCGGAAGGCTTCCCGAGGCTTCAGCTGCGAGGGGAGAGTGAGTGTTTAAAAACTTTTTTTTCTGCTGTCAGCCGGGCTGAAAGGACTGGGAGGGGGGTGTTTGTTCTTAAAAAAAAACCCTCGGACTTAAGCGGCACTCGGAAATGGCTTCTCGCGGCGAGAAAGCGGAAATCTTTAATCCTGACTGTTTGCAGCAAGGGAAAGTGATCTGCGGTTGTTTGCAACAATGTCTCTAGGTCTGGCTGAAACAATCTATTTTACCACTCTCTCCTCTGGGCTCTGAGCTTGGGCGGTGGAAGATGGCTTCTCTTTGTCCCTGCCTGACTATTTCACTTATGGAAAATTCCCAGCGTCTCTTTGCAATTTGGACTTCCTCTGGATATTAATGAAGAATTTTTTTTTCTTTTTGGATTTGTGATTTCTTTTCTGGAGTACCTTCGCTATTATACTTATTGAGTTGGAAAATTGTTTCTCTCTTGGTTCCTGAACTTTACAACTTTACAACCCTGAACTGAACTTTTGGCTCCTGAACTGCCTCACCAGCCCCACCCAAAAAACGCCATTTTAGTGGCATTGATTTTAACAACTAATCATGGCACAAGAAACAGCACTGGCAAGTTTAGAACAAAGGATGGCTTCTCTTGAATCTGTTATACAAACTTTGGTACAAGAAAGTAAGGCCCAGAGGGCAGAAAATATTAACTTTAAGAAGGAGTTATTGGATACATGGAAACAAGTGCTGGAAAACACACAGAAGAACGAAGAATTGGAAGGGGGGCTGGTGGCGGCTAAGGGAGAGATTAAAAATGTTACTAATGAAGTTGTGGAAATAAATGGGCATGTGTCTAGGATTGATATGGAAAGAATGACATATTTTTTGAGATTTCAGAATGTTTTTGAGGAATCTGGTGAATGCCTCCCTGATCTTATGAGCACAATTTTAGCAGACTATTTACATAAACCTAAGGATGAGATCAGGGGGGACATTGACCTAGCCTACAGAATTAACTCAGCATATGCCAGGATAAATGAAGTACCTAGAGAGATACATGTGAAATTTGTTAGAGGGTCAACCAGAGAAGAAATCCTGAAAGTGCAGAGAGGTAGTCCATTAATTTACCAACAAAAAGAGGTTGCTATCTTGAAGCAGATCCCAAGAAAGATTAGAGATGCAAGAAGGAAATTTTCCTTCTTGTCTAAAACATTGTTTGATCACGGGATTTGGTTCAAGTGGGTGACACCCGAAGGGATGCTGGTGTTCTGGGAAGGAGGAAGAGTGAGGATTAAAACAGTTGCTGAGGCGGAAGCCTTTCTTAAAAAACATTCCTCTATCCTGGGGGAAGATCCAGGGGGGACGGAGGGGGCCACGGCCCCGCCCACTGGGGGCCAGGGAGGAGAAAAAGAAGATATAATTGCCAAGAGACTTAGATCGAAAAAATAACTTTGCCTTGATTTTTCTGATTAATTTTGCATAATATTTGTATTTGGATTTTTTGTAAATGTCTGACAGCATAGAACTGAGAATTTAGGTATATGTACTTGCTTTCACTTTGTAGTGTTATGAAAAATGTTTTTTTTAATTGTTATCAATGTATTTTGAGGTCCCGGAAGGGCCGACGACTTTGACGTGAATGCTCTCAAAATTTCTTTGTATCCCTTACCCCACCCTACAGAAAAAATGTAAAACCAATAAAACTTTTTCAATATAAAAAAAAATAATACTCCAATTAATTTTACAAATACAACTGTGAAGTCTGGTGTCTTTTAGAACCATGATGGCACAGTGGTTAGAATGCAGTATTGCAAGCTGATTCTTCCAGCTGCCAAGAGTTCTATTGTGACAGGATCAAGATTGGTAAAATGAAGACCCATATTGTTGGGAGCAAAAATTAGATAGGGTTGTAAAGCACTATGAAGCAGTATATAATTCCAAGTGCTATTGCTATTGCTTTCCTATGGACTTATGTTTATACATTTAATTTTGTATTCCCAGATATTTTCCCTGATAAATTTAATTCCAGTTAAGTTTCTTCAAGGCTGTCTTGATCCTTGTTAAGGGTTCTGTTTCTTTTTTCTCCTTTAGAGTGTTAAGTAGTCTACCTAGAATTACATATTCTCTAAATATCACCCTATCAATCTCTTCATCAAGATAATTTATGTTTATGTAAATGGTAAATAGCATAGAATGTAATGTGGCATGTCTTGGATATGGAGTTTTTTATGAACTTACTTATGAACATACTCCTATAATTCATCCAGCTATGAATCTATCTAAATAATATGATCAAATGACATTATCATGACAGATGTTATAATGAGTGGGGGAGGAGGAGAAGGATTATTTCTTTGTAGCACATTTCATTTGTGCTGATTATTGTTGGTTGTTGCATTCCCTTCTTAGTGCTAACAAATTTATTGCTTCATAATCTCAAGGAACATGCCAACATAAACAGCAAATTGACAGGCTTGCAATTTCCCAGATACTCCTCTCCTTTTTGAAGATAGGAACAAGATGTGCCCTCTTCCAGTCCCTGGGGACATAGCCAGTAGTCCAGAAATTCTCAAAGGGAACAGTCAATGGTTGTTCAATCACCTCCAGTAATAATATCTCCAATACCCTACAATGTAATTCATCTGGTCCTCAAAACTTGAATTAATTTAAATTAGCTAAATGTCCTTTTACCTTCTTTTCTGTCCCGAGATGCGCCTCTTTCTTCTTCTGCGCTTGCGCGAAGATGGCGCAAGCGCAAGCGCAGATGAGACTGCGCTTGCGCGAAGATGGCGGGCTAACTCTGGAGCTCCGTGTGTGCCATGGAGATTGTTAGCCTCTATCTGTGCTCCCAGCCCTCCTGCATTAGTCGGAGGGTATGGGACTGATAAGGAATCCACCCTGGCGTCTCGGGGTGAGGTTCTCGATGGCAATGGGTGTAGCGGGAACGAAAATGGCGCGGGTGAAGGCGAGAGCGCCGGAGCGGAGGACGGCGTCCCTGGCGTCCGAATGAGGGCGGTGGTGACCGACCACGCTTGTGAGTCCCCGATGGCGGCGGCAGCAACGCCATCGGCGGCAGCAACGGGCCAGGGGGATAGACGGAGGAGAGGCGGTGAGAGCGCCGGGAAGCCAGCGGCAGTGGCGGTGGCGGAGGCGATAGACCAGATATGGAGAGAAAGATGCCAGTGGTGAGAGCACCGAGAGGATGTGTTGTGACGGCCGCTGGAGGCCAGGCCGGGCGGTGGGAGCGCCGGGAGGCCTGGCTGAGGCGGTATTCTTGGAGATGGCAGCGGTGGGAGCGCCGAGATGGTCACGCTGAACCCTGCCCTGCTGACTGACCATGGAAGACTTGAAGGGCGGCGGTGGGAGCGCCGCGACTGAAGCTGAAGCCAGCCTTGCAACGACAGCGGTGAGACGGGGGTGAGAGCCCCGGATGGAAGGCCGGTGTCCCCGAGTTTTTTAGTGGCGGGGGCTCGGACCGGACTGTCGGCTGCGGGGCTGACTGGTGGCAGCCAGAAGAAGCTGACTGAGCCCTGGGCTGGGGAGGACAGTAATCCCCCGACCCTGGTGATCGGTCGAGGGGAGAGGCCCGCACAACAGGCCCCAGGCCGGGAAATTGGAAATGGAGACTGGAGTTTTCTGGCCTGTTAGGCCGGGTCGGGCTAGGAGGTTGGATAGCCGGCCTGGGCCTGGTTAAACACCCAGCTGGGAGCAATTTTCCATCAGGGAGAACAGACTCCTTTCCAGCTTAGCTGGCGCCAAACCTACATTCCTCAGCAACATGAGAAGAAACCCTTCCCCCTGTGATGATGATTTGTTAAGACCAATAGAACTGTGCCGGATTAAGACCTCTTTAAAGACCTTGTGAATGTCCTAAAGATCTTTTGGACTGGAACATCAAATGGACACCCAATTGACATTGTGAACTTCCTTACTATAGCACTTATTCACTTTATTAGATCTTTGGTGAATTTAAATTATGGCTAATGATGTTTTTTAAGATCCTATTTTAACCCATGACACACCAATGAAATTATTCTTACATTGTTTTATATTGATGATTAGTTTTAATTATTTATTATAACGCAATGTACTCCAGAGCAAATCTTTTGTTTTTACGAGAGTCCCCGCTCTCACAGGCTTGGCCCTCTGCTCTATCGAGGGCCCATCTTGATGAGGGATTCATTAATCCGGAGAGATGGGCGAAGCGCGGCCTTAGGGGGTTTTTAGTATCTAAATTATTGGTTCTTTTAGGGGGTACCAGGGAGGGGGGTGGGTTTAGACAGGAAGAGACAGGGGGTATTAATGAAAGTAAGGGCCGGACCAGCAGGCGGCGGAGGGAGGCGGAAGGATCCGACAGGAGGGGGGAAACACGAGTCGTTCCGACGGAGGGCCGACCGATCCAGAGGGTCGTGGGGAGAGGCAGGTCCGAGGGGAGACAAGTTCCATCCTCCCGGTTGGAGGCACGTAGCCGTTGGCTTCAAACGGTCAAGTGCCACAACCCCCGCAGGCTAGGTGGTCAGGGAGTACAGAGCCAGGGCCTACAGCTGATGTTTTGCAACGCCAGGTCCGTTGTCAACAAAGCCCCCCTCATTAATGACCTTGTGTCAGAGGGGGGGCCGGACCTGGTTGGGATTGCGGAGACCTGGTTGGGCCACGAGGGAGGACTTCCCCTCGTTGAATTCTGCCCACCAGGTTACCGCGCTTTTCATCAGCCCCGGGCCCTGGGTAGGGGCGGTGGAGTAGCGGTCATTGTGAAAGAAGGTCTTGAGCCGAGAGAAACCATTGTGCCACAGACCATCGGTTGTGAGTCCCTCTGCGTGAAGTGGGGCCTAGGGAGGCAGTTGGGCTTGCTGGTTGTATACCTGGCTCCTCGCTATGCAGCAGCAGCCCTGCCCGAGCTCCTAGAGGTGATCGCTACGGTGGCAATTGAGACCCCCAGACTTTTAGTCATGGGGGACTTCAACTTGCCAACGGTTGGCGTATCATCCGAGGTAGCTCGGGAGTTCATGGCTTCCATGACGGCCATGGACCTGACCCAAGTAATTCAAGGCCCCACCCACGAGGGTGGACACACACCGGATCTCATCTTTGTCTCTGGCCAATGGACGAGTGATCTGGGTATAGGGGATATAGTCATCACGCCCTTGTCATGTTCAGACCACTCACTTCTCCAGCTCGACTTTCCGACCGCTGCTCCCCTCCGCGGGGAGGCGGAACCTGAGTCACCAATCTGGTTCCGCCCCAGGCGCCTGATGGACCCAGATGGGTTCCAGGCGGCGCTTGGGCCACTTCCTGTACCCCTGACCCGCGCCCCGATGGAGGACCTCGTGGCCGCATGGAATATTGCGACCACGGGAGCCTTGGATCGGGTCGCGCCCTTGCGGCCTCTCGTGTGGCGTCGAGCCACCCTGGCTCCTTGGTTTACCGAGGAGCTAAGGGTGATGAAACGCCACAAGAGATGCCTAGAGAGAAGATGGGGGGCTACCCGCTCTGAATCTGACCGGACACAGGTAAGAGCCCATTTACGGACTTACATTGTGGCGCTGAGAGTGGCCAAACGGCATCATTGTGCCACTCTCATAGCATCCGCAGAAAACCGCCCTGCCGCCCTGTTTAGGGTGACCCGCTCCCTCCTTCAACAAAGGGTGCGGGAAGCCCCGTTACAGGGTAGAGCAGAGGAATTTGTGTCTTATCTGCAGGAGAAAACCGCTCAGATACAGAATGAGTTAGCCCCCATTGCTGGTCCAGTGGAATGCCACGAGGCGGATCTTGTTTGGGAGGAGTTTGACTCCGTTGCTTCCGATGATATGGACAGGTTACGTGGGCGACTGCGAGCCACCACATGTTTATTGGACCCGTGTCCCTCCTGGCTTGTACTGGCATCCTGGGAGGTGACACGAGGCTGGCTCCAAGAGGTTATCAACGCATCCTTAAGTGAGGGTTCCTTGCCTGCTTCCCTAAAAGAGGCCATGGTGAGGCCTCTCCTTAAGAAGCCCTCTTTGGATCCAGCTCTTTTAAACAACTACCGTCCAGTCTCCAACCTTCCCTTTTTGGCGAAGGTTGTTGAGAGTGTGGTGGCACAACAGTTTCCCCGTCACCTGGAGGAAGTTGATTATCTAGACCCGCGCCAGTCCGGCTTTCGGCCCGGGCATAGCACCGAGACGGCATTGGTCGCGTTGGTCGATGATCTCTGGAGGGCCAGAGATGGGGGTTGTTCCTCCATCCTGGTCCTATTAGACCTCTCGGCGGCTTTCGATACCATCGACCATAGTATCCTATTGCATCGGCTGGGGGGGTTGGGGGTGGGAGGCACCGTTTTACGGTGGTTCTCCTCCTACCTCTCTGGCCGATCGCAATTTGTGTTGGCAGGAGGGCAGAGGTCGACCTCGAGACCCCTCACATGTGGGGTGCCTCAGGGGTCGGTCCTCTCGCCCCTCCTGTTCAACACATATATGAAGCCGCTGGGCGAGATCATCCGTGGTTTTGGGGTAGAGTATCATCTCTACGCTGATGATACTCAGCTGTATATATCTACCCCAAACCACCCCAACGATGCCGTAGCGGTGATGTGCCAGTGCCTGGAAGCCGTGCGGATCTGGATGGGAAGTAACGGACTCAGGCTCAACCCGACCAAGACCGAGTGGCTGTGGTTTCCGGCTGCCCGATTCAACCAGATGATTCCATCTCTGGCCATAGGGGGCGAACATCTTGCCCCTGTGGATGGGGCGCGCAACTTGGGTATCCTCCTGGATACCCGGCTGTCCATGGAAGATCAAGTGACAGCCGTGGCCAGGAGGGCGTTTTACCAGGTTCGCCTGGTACGCCAGTTGCGCCCCCTATTGGATCGGGACGCCCTGCGCACAGTCACTCATGCTCTCGTGACATCCCGACTGGATTATTGCAACTCTCTCTACATGGGGCTCCCCTTGAGGTGCACCCGGAGGCTTCAGTTGGTCCAAAACGCAGCCGCACGAGCAATTATGGGCACCTCTAGGTTTGCCCACGTAACACCGCTCTTGCGCGAGCTGCACTGGCTACCTGTCGTCTTCCGGGTGCGCTTCAAGGTGTTAATTATCATCTTCAAAGCGCTCCATGGCTCGGGACCTAGCTACCTGCAGGATCGGATCCTGCCCCATACATCCTCACGGCCGATTCGCTCCCACAGAGAGGGACTTCTCCGGGTGCCGTCCACTAGACTTTGTCAGCGGGCGACGCCCAGGGGAAGGGCCTTCTCTGTGGCGGGCCCAGCCCTCTGGAACGACCTTCCCCCCGATATCAGGACAACCACGGACCTCCGCTCCTTCCGCTTAAAATTAAAGACATACTTTTTTCGCCTGGCCGGCCTTGGGTAGTCTCTTTTTAGGTTAGGGGTTTTAGGGGTACTTTTTAGTTTAGTTTATGGGTTTTAGCGCAGGATCAATTTAATTCACTTTTAATTTTGTATTTTGTATTTGTCGATGGTCTTATTTGTATTTTTAATTGCCTGTGCCCCGCCTCGAGTCCCCTTGGGGAGAGAGAGCGGGATATAAAATTAAATTATTATTATTATTATTATTATTATTATTATTATTATTATTATTATTATTATTATTATTATTATCATTATTATTATTATTATTATTCTAATGGCAATATGACAGTGTAGCTCAGGCTTCATTTCCTTTCTGAGACATAAAATAAGACTTAAGACATTCTGCCTTCTCACCATCAGATTTGTCTATTACAGTGATGGCAAACCTTTTTTGGCTCGTGTGCCAAAAGCGGGGGGAGCGCAGGGGAGTCGTGTGTGGGTGTGCCACACCCATAATGCTATGTGCGTGACCCCCCTGCTTTTGGCGCACTCTTTTCGCCCTCCCCAGGCTACAGAGGCTTTCTAGGAGCCTGGGGAGGGTGAAAACAGCCTCTCCTCCCACCTCCAGAGGCTTCAGGAGCTTCCCTGAAGCCTCCAGAAGGCAAAAAACGGCCTCAAAAGAAGGGCTAAATCAACTGGCCAGCGCACACAAGCGCGCTGGAGCTGACAGGACAACGCCTTGCGTGCCTTCAGAAATGGTTCCGCGTGCCACCTGTGGCACCCGTGCCATAGGTTCGCCATCACTGGTCTATTATATATCTCCTCCAAAACATACTTGTAACATTTCCTTTTAATTCTTATAATGAGAGCAATTTTTATTGTTTTGGACATTGGTCGCCTCATCTCAACTCCACTTTAGTCTTTCTGACATAATTCCTACAATTTCTGGTGACTTCCTTTATTTATTTTTTGCCTTTCATTTTCTAGATATATTCTTATTTGTGTTTTCATCCTTTTAGAAAGTTCATGTAGAAAGAAAGCATGCTGCAAAGTTCTGGGCAGTTCTGTTTGTCTCTTCTGCTTTTTCCTTCATTTCTTAAACCAACTTGGGAATATCCAGTCCAGGTGTGAATTTACTGGCAATGGGACATCCAGTTCGGAATCATGGCTAGTCCATTTGATCATTGCCCTGCTTCTTGTCTTCTCTGTCGGTGTAGGGAAGAGAAGCCTAATTTGCTGGCTTCTATGTGATTGTTCTATTGTGTCTACCCTTTGTTTTTACATCACTGTTCCCGTCCCACTACTCTTCATGCCACTCTTTATTTTCATAGATGGTTGCACACAAGAATTCATGTTTCTCCCATCTTATCTTTTTTTGACACTAATACAGACTCCACCTATCCTTCCATCATCCCATCCTCCAATTCTCCTACAATTAAACTGCCATTTTTTTAGCCCCTAATCTTTTTGTAAGTCCATGGTAACCTTACAGCAAGGAAGAACCAGTAGATCAGTTTCATAGAAACCATCTAGCATAATATTGTGACTTAAAGATGTTTTTAAAAACAGTAAAAGTAAAGGAGACTTTGCAGTAGGATGGACAGTGAGTGGAAAACCAAGTGGAGCATCCACTCTGGACAGAAACCAAAAGGGTGCTTATTGAGAGGTGAAATGGTTGGGAGGAGCATGACATTATAAATCAGAGGTTCCCAAACTTGGCAACTTTAGGACTTGTGGACTTCAATTTCCAGAATTCTCCAGCCAGCTCTGCTGGCTGGAGAATTCTGGGAGTTGAAGTCCACAAGTTTTAAAGTTGCCAAGTTTGGGAACCTCTGTAAATCTAAATTAAGGATAGCTTATTGATTATGAAAGCAACTGTTGACTATGAGAGAATGTAACCACCTGGAAAACCATGATAAAAGAACTTGAGTAGGTGGCCTATTTGACTGCATTGGATGGGCTGCCTTGTTCACTTTTCCATCTGATTTCTTTACAGCCCTCTCTAAGTGATTTACAGAGTCAGCATATTGTCCCCAACAATCTGGGTCCTCATTTTACCGATCTCGGAAGGATGGAAGTCTGAGTCAACCTTGAGCCTGGTGAGATTTGATCTGCCAAATTGATGGTAGATGATCTGAGTGACGGAGCAGGCTTTTTGATCACTAGCTTGTTGCTGGCCTTGGATATTGGCTCAGCAGTACAGGAGCAGCTGGAGCAGAATAAGATTAGGCAAGGGGCCTTTGACAGCAAACCCTGTGCCAAATAAATTGAAAAAAGAGAAAAGAAAAGCACAGAAACTTCAATAGCAATTAAGCTATTTCTACTAACAGAAATGTAAACTATTGTTTTTGTTAGATTACATTTGCATAATTTAACATAAAGCTGTCCTACCCTGTTCTTTTAAATCATACTAAATATATATCAAATCCCTTTTATCATAGTTTGTTTAAATGAAAAATATATTTATAAAAATGCTGTAGCATGTCTGATGTTTTAGAATATTGGATGTGAGGCAGAACAAATGGAAATCTCTCTGCTTGATTTTTTAAATTATATTTCCAATAGCCTTTTTGGAAAGTATCAGCAACCAACTGAACTTGCTTATGTCTTGCTTCAGACATAAGAGTAGCTACTGTGCAATTTTAAAGGAAGGAAAAAGGATGTTGGATCAACTTTTGTACATCTCACAAATTTAGAATTGTTTTTAACAATCAGGAACATTATTGATCTAGTAATGGTCATCGGCAGAAATTATATTTTAAAAAGTAATAACACTTTACTCAGTGGTGGGATTTAAACAATTTTACTACCCGTTCTGTGGGTGTTGCTTTGTGGCTGTGGCGTGGCTTTGTGGCTGTGGCTTTGTGGGCATGGCTTTGTGGGTGTGGCTTTGTGGGCGTGGCAGGGGAAGTATACTGCAAAATCCCCATTCCCGTCTCACCCCACTAACCTGCTTTCCAGATCCGTTCTCCTGTTCAGGGCAACAAAAGAAGATCAGCTGAGAGACTGGGAAGCTGTGGGGGCGGACCCAGCCTATTTGCCGGTTCTCCGAACTACTCAAAATTTCCACTATTGGTTCTCTAGAACCTGTCAGAACTGGCTGCATACCATCTCTGATTTTACTGAGAAATAGATATTTCAGTGATATTTCAGATCAGGCTTTGAAGAAATTATTGAAGCAGAAAACCTGTGAACATGTGTGTGCATTTTAATATATTTGTCAATTTCCATTTAATTGACTTCAATGGAAGCATTTTGCAATCATGATTTAAACAGGAGTTTCCAACCCTGACAATTTTAAGATTTGTGGACTTCAACTTCCATGACAGGCTGGAGAATTCTGGGGGAAGTCTTAAAATTGCCAAGATTCGAAGCCTGATTTCAACAGTACCTTCTTGATCAATAGTTAACTATTCTGTATAAAAAGATAATGATATATTTTTAAAAGCATAGGCCTACTTTCATTTCTTTACACAAATGTTATCCCAAATCACCTTGTTCATGGTCTTCTGTTTCCTCTTTTCACTTTTCAGGGAAAACTACCATATTTTTTGGAGTATAAGATGCACCTTTTTTCCTCTAAAAAAAGGCTGAAAATCTGGGTGCATCTTATACATCGAATACAGCATTTGTTGCCTCCTGAAACCCCGCCCCTCCACCAAAATGGCCCTCTACCTATCTACCTACTCTCTCTCTCCCCCTACCTTATCTACTGTATTTCTCTCTCTATTTCTCTCTCTCTATCCCTCTACCTACTTAACTATACACACACTCTCTCTCCCTACTTACCTACCTACTGTATTTCTCTCTCTCCCTCCCTATCCCTTTATCTACCTACCTTCCTAACTACTCTCTCTCTCTCCCTACCTATCTACTGTATTTCTCTCTCTTTCTCTCTCTTTCTCTCCCTCTATCCCTCTATCTACCTACCTACTTTTTAAAAAAAATTACCTCTTCAAAAGCTGGGTGCATCTTATACTCGGGTGCGTCTTATACTCCGGAAAATATGGTATATTAAGAAAAAGTCCATATCAAAATAATTTGAGGGAAATATTTTTTTTCTCTGAAATCACATTTGCTCCATTAATGTTCTGTTTAATTTAATTTAATTTAATTTAATTTAATTTATTAAATTTCTATACCGCCCTTCTTCCTTCCGGGACTCAGGGCGGTTTAATATCCATATTCTCAATTATCTATTTATATTTTGATCCATTAATCATAATTAATAGAACAAAATATAAGGAGAAGAAAACTGTGGAATTAAATCCTTGTGTAAAAGAAGTATGTTGTTCTTATATTGCCATTACTTTTAATTGTTATGTTGGCTTTGCTTCAAATGTCTAAGTTTTAGTAATCACTGTATTAAAAGGAAAAAAAACACTTTTACACTGGGGAAGTGTTTGATTAGTGTTGGTTATTTTCCACATCCAACAATCATTAAATGGAGATATTGTCAGCCTCCGCTTTATTGCTTGCTTCGGCTGCCGTTGAAACGGGGAGGGAAGGGCTGTGGGTATTGGACATTAAGTGTGCTGGAGGTGTTTGGAGCCAGGACTTGATATCGCCAAGGCCAACGGTCTCGCATTCCATTCTGATGATGTTCCTGGACGTGCTGCCCACCTGACATTGTGGATGATTCTGCATTGGATGATATCCTGGGGGTCATGGGGTATAGGGGATGAGTAATGCTTTGATATGTATGCTTCGCACCCAATTATCTCGTTCCTTGCTTGACTTTCACTGCAGTCTTTTCATAATCAGTAAAAATAACCTTAAAACTTCAAAATGGGTTTGAGTGTGGTCTTTCTTGATTAATGATGGAAGCAGGCCTGACATAAAGTAAGGAATCACTTCACACTCTGCTCTGAGCTAACAACTTCAGCAGGGAGTGTAATAAAACCATCAATCCTCAAACAAATGTCGGACCTTGGAGAAGAAGGAACCCTGGGGGCTACCGCGCCTGATCATGGCGTTCCGAAACCTGATAAGGAAGAAACCAGTCAGTGATGGAACTTTTGGCGGATATCAGTTTGGGGGAAAAACCTGAGGAAAAAACGGTTCGTCATCGGTGGTCCGAGGGAGTGGGCATGAAGGGAACGTTCGAAGAAATCCCCTTGGGAGTTACAACCACCAGACGCAGGCGGGCCCACTCCCCACCCCCACCCCCAGGCAGGAAATAGAGGAAGAAAACCTTTTGAGAGAGCAGGCAAAAAAGCTAATTCGGGAGGCGGATGAGAAACGACAGGCCAGAGAAAACAGAGGGGGGAGAAACCCTGACCCTCAGGAGTGGAGGTTGCAGAAAAAGGAGGAAGAAACCCCCCAGATATATTTTGTTGAATTTGGTGCCAGAATAAACTTAACTGAAGTGGATGCCAATTCTTACCAGATCCAATTCATCTACTGTGAAGTTTGCATAGTAAATTTCTCATTGCAACTTTCAGTAAGGTACCATACATAGTAGTTGAATTGAAGAATTTTTAAATGGTCAAGCAGAAGCACAAATTTTGGAACCAATATCTTACCAAAAGTGGACACCCAAGTGAATTATAAATAAAACCTTCAAAAGGTGGTAAAATCTTTCCAAAAATCAAGCAAAACAAAAGTCAAAATAAATAGACAGAAAGTGTTTTAGCTATGCTTATGCTTAGTTATAGACTTAGGCATTGCATAGACATGAGTTAAAGATTCCATAATTGCCAGGTCATACTGATCTTCAAGTATTGTCTTTATGTCATCTTTAATGTCTTCTATCTTTTTCCTTTCTTATTTCATATTGCAAAAGCTTTTTCATATGTTAGATAGGAAGATGAGATGACTGTTGTTCATTAATCAATTCAAATAATTATTCACCCTTGTCTCAAATTTCTGCAAAATGTTAACAAACTCTTTTGCAAATGCTCTCTAGGATTGGTTTTTAATTTTATTCTTAATTTTTAAAGTTTCATGAGATAATAGATAGATGATAGATAGATGAAAGAAAGAAAGAAAGATAGATAGACAGATAAACAGGTAGATAGACAGGCAGATATATGGGTGGGGGGATGGATGGATGATGGGTGGGGTGATGGGTGGGTAGATAGATAGATGGATGGATGGATGGATGGATGGATGGATGGATGGATGGATGGATGGATGGATGGATGAGGGAGGTAAGGAGAGTTTTACTCCAAATCATTTTCTGTAACAGATTATTCTGGGAACAGATTGTTTATGAGAATACACAGTGTTATTGATTCAAGGTTCAAGTACAATTCCTCAAAAATATCTCTGAATACCACTATAAGATGTTCATCTTGTTATAACTCCAATGTTAAAAATTCATCAAAATTGCACTTATTTTTAAAACATAATGTCAAAGTTAATATTTAAAATCAAATATTCCAACATTTTCTGAGCTCTTAGTCCATTTAAAACTTTCTATAGCTAAAACCTTGTCTTGCTTCTTGCTCTTTATTTTCAATCCATACAGTTTATAAAGATACAGTTTCTTTTTCTTATATTAAGGATTGAAAGCAGTCAGACTATTTCCAACTGTATCATTTAAACTTCCTTAAAGTAGTTAATAGGCAATTTCCTAAAGTCATTAGCAAAGGAAGTACAAACTGTGTATCCTTTCATATTTCTGACTGAGGGTGGGAGAAGATGATAAATTCCCTCATAACCAAGTTTTCCCACCCTGTGAAAACTGCTGCCTTTCAGGCTTCTCACAAGAAACAACTGTATGGAGAACAACAGGGGCGATCTCACATCCTCCCTTTCTCCAGGAAAGGTCAAAGAAGCTAATCTGCTTTTTGGCTTTTTGTTCTTAGCTGTAATCTTCAACTCATTGAAGGCGTTCATGGGCCTGCCTTCAGTCCACCATCTTCCTGAGGAAGTATTCTATGCAATAAATGCTGATTTTAAAAATGCAAATAATATAATTCAGCAATATTTATTTGGGTTTTAAAAATATCTACAATATGACACTGTTAAGGCCCAGCATATGACAGAGAATTTTTGCATAGCTGCCAAGAGGTCATTTATGCATCCCATCCCATTCTATCCATCAAACAGATTACAGGGATCATAGAGGTGGAGCTCTTGCCTCACAAGCAGGAGGTTGTGAGTTCGATCCTAGGTAGAGGCAGATGTAGGGTATCCTGCTTGGGCAGGGGGTTGGACTAAGTGACCTTCTAACTCTGGTAATCTGTTAATATTGCCATAGGCGTATATTACAGGCCACCCAACCACTCAGAAGAAATAGAGGAACTCTTTGCCAACCAGCTCACAAATGTATGTAGTAAGAACACCATTACTATGTATAATGAGATACTTTAACTATCCAGATAGCAACTGGGAGACCAACTCTGCAGCAAGTGGAAGATATACAGATTTCTAACTAATGTAGCCAACATCTTTATCACCAAAAGATAGAGGAGGGAACTAGAAGTAATGCTAAACTGGACCTAATTCTTACTAATAGTGAAGAAGTGATAGAGGGAGTAGAAGTTTCCAGAACTTTGGGTGAAAATGACCATGTCATACTGGAATTCAATATAATGCAAACAGACACAGTAAAAAAAAACTAATTAAACTGTCTTAAACTTTAAAAGCTGATTTTAACAAACACAGAGAGGGAAAGATTCCATGAATGAAAATGCTAAAGGGGAAAGCAGCCAAGAAGCATGGGAATCTCTGAAAAATGTGCCATTAAAGCCAGCCCAGCACAATACCAATGAAAAAGAAAAACAAGAAATTCAATAAGAAACTAGCATGGCTGTACAAAGATCTTTGTGACAAACTGAAAGACAAAAAGACAGGCACAAAAAATGGAAAGAGAGACATATAACTAAGGTTGATTATCAGCAGATAGCTAGAACATGCAAAGATAAAGTCAGGAAAGCAAAGGCTCAGAACAGACTAAGGCTTGCTACAAAGGTCAAATATAATAAAAAGATTTCTTTCAACATATTAATCACCCCAAAAAAAGTCAAGGAAACAGTAGGCCTACTAAAGAGAGAAAATGGAAAGCAAGGAAGTAACTGGCAGTAGGAAAAAAGCAGAGCTGCTTAACGTATTCTTCACTTAAATCTTCAATTAAATAGACACTATAGCCCGCCCTACCAAAAAGCCTACTGTAAAAGACAAACCAGAAATAAAAATTAAAATAAGCAAGAAAATGGTAAGAGAACACCTATCTGATCTTGATATATATATCAGCAGATCAGATATCAAGATCAGATATATATCAAGATCAGTGTGTGTGTATATATATATAAAGCAGGAAAAGCAGTGTGCTTCCTCCCTTAATTGGGGCCCTAACAGGGTGTTGTGGAAACAATTATATATAATTATCCTCCTGTCTCAGCTGACAAGAACAGAACCCAGCTGGCTTAATGGCAAGGCTCTCACCTGGCATGTAATACAGCCCCGGTTCGAATCCCAGTAAGGGTATGGCTAACTGATGAGAGCTAAAAAGCTCGAAATAGATCTATCCTAGTCTCCCTGACATTTATTGATCAGCTCAACACACACATTATTGATATATGTGTGTGTGTGTGTGTGTGTGTGTGTTAGTTTTATGAGCTGATCAATAAATTTAAATTTGAGAGACCAAGATAGATCTATTTCGAGCTTATTAGCTCTCATCAGTTGGCCACACCCCACTGGGATTCGAACCGGGGCTGCAATGCATCCAAGGCAGAAGCCTAGCACTACAGCCTAACCAGGCTCTACCCATTGCATCAGCTAAGACAGGAGTATTTAGTATAGATAATTGTTTTTCACAACTTCCTGTTAGGGCCCCATTAAGGGAGTAGACATACTGTTTCCCTCTCTGCCTTTCGGCTCATCACCAGAGACCATCTAGACAGAGAACCATGAAATTTGAATCCCAATGGGGTGTGGCCAACTGATGAGAGCTAATAAGCTCGAAATAGATCTATCTTGGTCTCTCAAATTTAAATTTATTGATCAGCTCATAAAACTAACACACATATCTAAAAAATTCACACAACGTAATTTTATGGTTCTCTGTCTAGATGGTCTCTGGTGATGAGCCGAAAGGCAGAGAGGGAAACAGTATGTCTCCTCCCTTAATGGGGCCCTAACAGGAAGTTGTGAAAAACAATTATATATATATATGTGTGTGTGTGTGTGTGTGTGTTAGTTTTTATAATAACAGGTTATTGTGAAACAATTACCTATATATATTTAAGGGAGGCCTATTTAAGGCCTATTTAAGGGAGGAGACAAACTTGTCAACCTTCTCTGCCCTTCGACTCAACCTAGAGACCATCCAGACAGAGACCTATTAAATTGCTGCTGTCTTTTTAGATATGTGTTAAATTTTTTAAGGGATGATTAATAATTAATTAAGAGACCAGGATGGATCCATTTCGGGCTCCTTAGCCCTCGTCAGCTGGCCATACTTTCCTACAGGGATTTGAACTGGTGCTTTCCAGTTTTCTCCTCCCTTAAATAGGCCTAACAGGAAGCTGTAACAAAATATCCACTTAAAAAATGTAACATATATATATATATATATATATATATATATATATATATATATATATATATATATATATATATATATATATATATATATATATATATATATACCGTATTTATTCGAGTATAACGCGCACCCGTGTATAACGCGCACCCCCTAATTTTCGATTAAAAATCGGTATAAAATTTTTTTTTCACTTTTTCTCGGCTTAGACCAAGCATTGTAAGTGACAAACGTTGTTGAACACGTAAAAATCATTTATTGACAATGTAAACTATGAACACAATACCGAAATAAAATTACCGGTAACAATATTTATTTAAATCCTTCAAAGTCAGATTCATCATCAGATATACTAAAGAGTTGTTCCCATTCTTCTCCAGTTTCTTCGCTTTCTTCTGAGTCTGAATTCCACAGCAGGTCGTCTTCTGTGCCGTCCATTTTATTGCTGATGCCTGTCTTTAAAAAACTCTTGATGATCATTTCTTTTGGCATGTCTTCCCATGATGTTTTAATCCAGGACGTCACGAGAGATAGGCCAGGTTTCTTGAGGTTTCCTTTTGCAGTCAATTCTTTGTTGTCGGATTTCATCCAGGTAATCCACTTTTCCCTGACTCTGTCTTTGAAGGGTTTGTTTAAAACAACATCTAGTGGCTGAAGAATAGAGGTTAGTCCACCTGGAATCACAGCTTGAAATGTTTTTAGACTTTTCAGTTTGTCCTTCACAGTGTCTGTCAAGTGTGAGCGGAACTGGTCCCATACAAGCATGGATTTCTTCAGTAGTGCGCCTGGTCTATTATTCCAAACTTTATTTAACCATAAAATGATGCCCTTCTCATCCATCCATCCTTTAGGATGACAATGGATCACGACACCTGGTGGAAATTTAACTCCTTTTGGAATAGTCTTTCTTTTAAAAATCACCATTGGTTTAAGTTTAAAACCGTCTGCCATACAGGATAACACAACCGTAAAATGAGTTTTCCCATGGCCTGTGGTTTTAATCTGGACTGTGTGCTTCCCTTTGCTGTCAATTGTCCTGTTGCCTGGTAGGTCAAAACACATGGGGGTCTCATCCATATTGCCTATCTGTGAAAGTTCAAAATTAATCTGCTTGCGTTGGTTGATTATAAAGGTATGGAATGAAGCGATCTTCTCTTCTAAATCATTTGGCATCTTCTGTGCTATCTTTGTTCTCTGACGTATTGCAAGTCCATGCCTTTTCATAAACTTTTGTGTCCATCCATTAGAGGCTTTGAAGGTTGAATCTTTGCAAAACTTTTGGGCTTGAGGTCTAATGTGGAGTGATGTGACGATGTACCCACTACTTCTTTGGTCAATGATCCATTCATAAAGTTCCTTCTCCATGTCTGGGTACATGGCTTGTCTCCCTCGTTGTGCTTTTTTGGTTTTCTTCATATCTTTCAGGATGACTTTCTGTTTTCTCCATTCTCTAACATTCGTCTCTGGTACAGTGAATTCTCGGCTAGCTGCTCGATTTCCGTGAATTTCAGCATGATCAACAACTTTGAGCTTGAATGAAGTGTCATATGCAGAACGTTTTTTCTTGATACCCTGAGTTGCCATCTAACAGATACCAGTATATCAATAAAAATATGAGCGGGTGTGGGCGAGGCGAGGAAAGGAAATGAAGAGGCGACCATGTGTATAACGCGAGTGAGGCTGGTTAGTTTTGGGGTTCATAGACAGAGATACCATGGAAAGAAAAAAGTTGACTTTTCTGGCAATGGGAGAAATGGGTGTGGGGAGGAGAAGGGGTAGAAGGAAATGTCTTCACAGGGCAAAAAGTTTAAGGGCCGGAGTATTTTTGCTTTTGTATGCAGAGTGAAGTTTACCCGCTCACCCATGCCTGAGGTAAAGGGGAAAGGGACTGATCGCGACGCATTTCCTCCGCCTTTTTGACAAATGCCGCCTGCGAAGAAACAGGTTTCCACAGGCTCCTGGAAGCAGGCTCCTGGAAGCACCAAGCCGGAAGCACCAGCCTGAAGATGATGAATGAGATTTCATCGAAACGTCGTGAAGATACTTCCAATTCTACGCGGGAGAAAACCCGAACAACCAAAGACCTACATATATATATATATATATATATATATATATATATATATATATATATATATATATATATATATATATATATATATATATATATATATATATATATATATATATATATATATATATGTTAGATTTTTAAGGGCTGAAAATAAAGAGACCAGGATGACCACGCCGCCGAAACCGGAAATGACATCCGATTTGCTTGGAGCATCATTTTGAGTGGTCTGGAGGCTTCAGGGAAGCCTCCTGAAGATCTCTGAAGCCTTCGGAGGGCCTCTAGGGGGGCAGTGGAGGCTCTTTTCACCCTTCCCAGGCTCCTATAAAGCCTCTGGAGCCTGGGGAGGGAAAAAAGAGCATGTAAAAAATGGGGGGGGCGCATCTGTAGTGCACGCATGCATACTGGGGGGTTGCGTATTGCATTATGGGTGTGGCACGCACGCACACGACTCCCCTGTGCTTCCCCCACTTAAGGCACGTGAGAACCACTGTACCATATCTTTCAAAGATCCTGGAGCACCAGGAAAGTACCTGAAAAGGGCTGATGTGATTCCCATTTTCAAGAAAGTGTAAAATGTACAGACCAATCAGTCTTAACATCAATACCTGCGAGATCCTGGAAAAGATAATCAAAACAACAGATCTGTGAATAACTGGAAGAAAATAAAGTTATAACTAGTAGCCAGCACGAGTTTGTTAAAAACAGATCATGCCAAACCAATCTTAATTCATTCTTCAACATAGTGACTAAATTAGTAGATCAGCAAAATACTGTGGACATAATATACTTATTATAGTCAGATAACAGGAACCTGAACCCACCCCAAGAAAGTAATATGAGTAAACATGTCACGCCTATCCGTAATTCACACAAAGATAAAGGAGAAGATAATAAATAAGAAGATAAAGCACTGAGCTAAAAAACCAGGAAATTGTAGTTCTAATTCTATCTTAAACATGAAATCCAGCTGGGTGATTTGTGCCAGTCATTTTTATCTGTCCAACCTAACTCAGAGGGTTGTTGTTATTGTGGGGAAAATAGAAAGAGGAAGGTGTATTACCTCTTTGAGATGTATAAAAATAATGAAAGATACAGAGGAAGTATGAATCTCACATCAATACTTGAAAGAATCTGTTTTATAGTTTAAAGTAGTACTGACATACATGGCATAATTTTCTAGAATGAAGAGCTTGAAAAGTTTGACAGCTCCATTGTTTGCCTATCCTGGTCAGACCAATTCTTTCAGCATTGGCTGATAAGCAATATATTCTGGCTATCGTTCTCATAAGCAGCAACGTTCTGGATTAAGTGAATGAATTCAATGAAAAAATATTCATCAAAAGTCAAGAACGCCCAACCCCAGTGCATCTTACCAATATTACTTATATAATGTCTGCAAATATCTAATACACAGAAAACTGTGCATAGCATCCTGATGCTTAATCCGGGATCGGATTCTGCCCCATACATCTTCCCGGCCGATTCGCTCCCACAGAGAGGGACTTCTCCAGGTGCCGTCCACTAGACTTTGTCAGCGGGCGACGCCCAGGGGAAGGGCCTTCTCTGTGGCGGGCCCAGCCCTCTGGAACGACCTTGCCCCCGACATTAGAACAACTACGGACCTCCGCTCCTTCCGTCAGAAATTAAAAACTCACTTTTTCTGCTTGGCCGGCCTAGGTTAGTCTCTACCTCAGGGGTTAGGGAATGTTAATTTTAAAATGGGAATTTTAGTGCAGGGACAGTTGATTTAATCTGTTTTTATTGTATTTATTTATGTATATATTTTATGTTGTTTTAATTTTCCCTGTGCACCGCTCCGAGTCCCCCTGGGGAGAGGACGCGGTATAGAAAAATAAATTAAATAAATAAATAAATAAATAAAAAATAAAGCTTCTTTCCAACTAGAGTTAAAACGAAAAGATATCTCTACTGACCCCAAATTTATAAATGGTATTCTGTATGACCTTAAAGACCTGGTGGTTCTTCAGATCTTGTGTTAAGATGAATGGAGCTTCTTGTTGGATGTGGTTTTGCCAGTAATTTTGTATCGAGGAATTGGATCACATCTGTCTTTGCTTTGTATTTTACTTACATTGTATTTTGGATTTGTAGCTTTATTATATTACAAGCTACTCAGAGTTGGTTTTGAATTCGATTGCACCTCAATTGATTGATTAACTGAAAAATAGTTTATCAAAACAACTTCTATTAGTACTACTACTATTAATGTATGCTTATTTAGTTGCCTAAAAATTATTTCATTCTATTTTAATTATACTAGGAACCAAGGCAATTTTTTTGTTCTGGTAGGCAAAATATTGAAATGAAATTTGAAAAGAAAACGAAAAGACAATGCCGTGTTGTCATAGCTACAAGAAAGCATGGCCTAGTCCAGGGGTCTGCAAAGTTGGCTCTTTTAAGAGGGGTGGACTTCAACTCCCAGAATCTACTCCCAGAAGCTACGCTGGCTGGGGAATTCTGGGAGTTGAAGTCCACCCGTCTTAAAAGAGTCAACTTTGCAGACCCCTAGACTAGTCTATTAAGCTTCTATTTCAGAAGTGGAGCTATTCTTTGTGTCATTCTAAACCTTTTATTTTAAAGGGTATACATTCTTCAGGCAAGAGATCGGTACACAACACATGCTTCATAGACAAGGACTTCATGATCATTGAATCAATCTGTAGAAAATAAGGCAAAATATTGTACTTCTAAATATTAGCCAAATATTGTAATTCTTCCCAGCAGGGCTGGCCTTGCAATCAGGAGAAGGATATGACTTCTTCAGCAGCTGACTGGGGAGAGCAAATAAAATCTTACTATTATAAAAGAGATGCTTGTGGGAGTATCTGATGAGCATCCTGCAGTAAATTCCTTGGCCTCAGATAATATACACTTTAATTTAACATTAAGATAGCATTTCCTGTCCCACCTCAGGCGGGAGTTATTCATGCACTTATATTCTATGTATCCTCTCTTTTTACCCTGAAAAACCTCTATTATGTCTCCCTCCACATTCTGTCTACTGATATTGGCTGCATCTCTAAGATGAGCAGCAATATTCATTTGGAAGCTGCACTGTAACTTCCTGATGGCTTTAGGGATTTGGCCAGAAACTATGTAACATCACTGAAAAGTGTTGGGATGGAGACAATAGATAGATAGATAGATAGATAGATAGATAGATAGATAGATAGATAGATAGATAGATAGATAGATAGATAGATAGATAGATAGATAGATAGATAGATAGATCTAGAGTCCCTCCGGGGAGAGGGGGCGGTCTAGAAGTCCAATAAATTCAATTCAATTCAATTCTTTCAAAAGTTCAGTTGATATCAAGATGAGCCAAATTGTAAATTGTATTCCCAAAAGAAAAGATGGTTTACAGTGGCTTCCATAAATTTCATGGGAGATTAGATTGAATCCTATTTTACATCACAAAAGAGTAACCACATGGGTAATTTCTCCTTCATCATTTCACTGTCTGGATATGAAAGAACCACTGTAAAAGAGCACCTCTAATCCCAAACACTTACAGACAGTCCAGAAAGATACCACATAACTGGTATCAAAGATTGCCAAACCATCTCAAATGACCAAATGGTTACATTAACTCCATCTAGGTAGCACACCAAGAGCGACCAATGCTATCACTGATCTATACTCAGATCCTATTTGATCCTAAATCCTATTTGAAATCTAGAAAATACTTTCCAGCAATAACCATAGCATCATAGATAGGGTTGTATGTCGGATTGCACTCATAAATGACTGTGGACAACCCAGAATCCTCCCTCCATTTATCTTCTAGGGTCTACAGGTCTAAAGAATTCCAGATGATGTGACAATGAATCATCACTCTACCCATGAAAAATCAATTTGTTGAGAAATTTGAGTGACGTTTTGGCAAAATACTTTGTAATCCTGTCATTGAAGTTAGGTCGGAAATCTAACTGTTGCCCTCTCAACAGAAAGGGACTGGCAGTCTAAACAAGGCTTTTGCCCAAAAGTTTGTTAAAGCTTGTTAATAAGAGAGAAGTAACAGTGACTCACTTCCATTTTCACCAAGATATAAGCTAAAGCTTGAGTTTATATCCCTACCTGATCAGAATCACATTTTAGTCTTCTATTGGTAATCTAGTCTTTACTCCTACAGCTTTATTTATCAGAGCTCCTAAGTAAATGAAGAGACATCCAAGACTGACAGACAGAAGCCATGTTTGGGAACAAGCATGAAAATACTTGTGTCACCTCCTATTACTGGTGGCTAAATGGAGCCCAAACAAAATTCCCAAAAGGCTGATATAACCACTCATAGCACCCAACAGAATCTATCGTGCTCCAGAAGAATCACTTTAATTAGCTTCCTCATAGATTGCCGTTAAAAGACAAGTTTTTTTAAAAAAAAAACCAGTGCTTGTTTTTAGAAAGAAGTATAATTGTGTGAAAATAATTGTTTATTATTGACTGGCATCCCAGCCATGCTCACCCAGCCATGCCCACCTAATCAGGGAGACCCAGATGTGACCACCAGTCATGCCTACCCAGCTACGGCCACCTGGCTGCTGTGAATTGTCATAGTCTTACATGCACCTGACCTTTTGAGGGCAACCATAATGCTTATGTGGCCCTCAATGAATTTGAATTTGACACCCCTGTTCTACGTTCTAAATACAATACTGGATACTGTATGAAACTTTAAAAAATTCTGGAAGACAGATGAAAAGAGCACAGGTAAAGCAAGATAAACACTTGGATTGCTTCCTCTCCCTCCTTCTCTTCCTCTTCCTCTTTTTTGGTCAAGTGCTTTGAATTCTGAGTCCCTAAGATGGAATCTGCAGGCATCTATACCAGGGGTCTCCAACCTTTGCAACTTTAAGTCTGAAGGACTTCAGCTCCAAGAATTCTCCAGCCAGCAAAGCTGAAGTCCTTCAGACTTAAAGTTGCAAAGGTTGGAGACCCCTGATCTATACAATATGCCCATTGATGCCTGTCAGGCTCAATGATCTGCTGGAAGATTATTTTGTTTCTGAGATTTCTTTAGTACAAAACAATGAATATAAGTAAGCATTATACCAAGAAGAGTGTCACCCTCTAACATTACTTTTATTTCCAAACATGGACTTGGGCTTCAAATGGGCTGCATAAGCATTCTTGGAAATTGAAATGTGGCTAACTCTCACTCAGTGCTTAGTTTGGAAATTTGCCAGAAGAAAGACTGAGGTGATGAGGCATCTTTGGGTGCCTAATGGACTTGCAGGAAAGTTGCAGGTTGCCCTTGGAAGACCAGCAGTCTTCTTTGAAAAATAAAACCTCTGCTTTATATTTAGTTAGTTTAGACCTAGTTTAGACCTAGAGTGTGACATTTGACCTCAATAACCCCTTTGTTAATTGGCCTCAGGAAGGACAGACGATAATGCTACTTGGGACTGATTATCCAGGGGTCTCCAACCTTTGCAACTTTAAGTCTGAAAAAGCTGGCTGGAGAAGTCTGGGAGCTGAAGTCCTTCAGATTTAAAGTTGCAAAGGTTGGAGACCCCTGGATTATACTCTGTAGCTCTCAGCACTGAAGTGAACTGCAGCAGCTACTCAAATTCCTTAGTGCAGGCACTGGAGAAGGAACTCCTATTTCCTCAGTCATTTCCCTTAGCTCATTGTTGTTCCAGAATCAATTACATAACAGTCTGCAAACATTATGAATTCTATAATACAAAACACATCCTTGGGAGCAAGACAAATTAGGAGACAGTATTTTCCTGAAACCTATTTCAGCCCATTAATTAAACATTAATTGACATATGTAGGAAGAGAATTTCTATCCACTTCTCCTGTAATCATCTTTCTTCCTTTATTGAAGAAAGTTCTGATCAGGTTTTTTCCTGAAATGTGAGAGAGGATATTGGGGGGGGGGGGCAAGGAGGGGTGGGAAACTTTCTTTCCATTTACTTCTTTAAGTTAGTTTAGAATAAAGAATTCTTATCCTCTTTTCTTCCAGTTCTGAGAGGCATATTGTGCCTATACTGTTTTCTCCCTGCTGCTATTAGCTGCTGGAGATTAATGGACTGGATCAAGAAAATGTCATAGGGGAAAATTGTTAATCCCCTTCTCTCATGCTTGGATCCAAGTACTAATAAAGACCCACAACTGTTTTTTAATACTAGACAAAAGCTATTATATAAAGGCAATAGTTTCTTATTGTTTTTAATCAGAAAGGAAGTTTCAATAATTGTGGACCAAGAGCTGGAGGGGAGGTTTCCTTGTCTCTATTGTAAATTACCGTTCATATTACTATTCAGTTTCTTTTGTACATAGCAGTCTTTCAAAGGGTTTAACTACAGAAATGTTTCTGATGTCCAGGATGCAGTGAAAGTCTCCAAAACTTTTTAAATACATCTTTTATTTCCTCCATCACACTCAGTCTAATAGGCAAGCTATTTTGCAAGGAATGGTTGCATATTTTGATATGTTTCAGTTTTGCAGTCACCTATTACTTTTCTAAAATAGCCAGAATTAACAACTCCTTTAGGCCTTTCATCAAGTGGGATTCCTGCTGTTTTCCTTGGACTCAAATTCAAAAGGCGTCATTTGGCATGCAACCCATGAATAATATTTGCTAATCCATCAATATGACAACACAAATGAAACTGAAACCCTACTGTCTTCTCTATGGCACAGTGGTACAATAGTATTTACAGATTAAAAACAGCTTATACTTCACCAGCTCTAAAAGTTTATTCATTTTTCCTGAAAAGGAGAAATAGAACCTCTCATTCATTTGTCAGGAACTAATGACTTGGGAAAAAAACTCAGAAAATTGAAGATTTAATGAATACCATTCAAGTTCACCATGGAGAATATTTCCAGAACTAGAGTGGATCCTTAAATGCTACCAAAACTCATTTAAACTTATTAAAAGCTGATAAAAACTACGTGCAAATGTTGACATGCATAATGAATAGGCAAGAGTGAGCATAATATTATTATGTTTATATAAATGCAAATTGGAATTATGAGATAGCACCAATACATTCTCCTTTGTCTGCAAAAGAATAGCTTTCTGGACAACCCCTCCCCAAGATGGCTGCTGAACAGTATGAATTTTTCCTGATGACAATCTGCTGATTTTGCTGCCAGAGCTGGTTCTGGTTCTGGTTCTGGTTCTGGCATTGCTCCTTGGATTCGAATGGGAGCATTTATGGATGACCCAGTTGACTTTTTTTTGGAAAGAATTTTATTTATTTTTTAATGAAACAAAAATACAAAAGGAAAAAATCATCATTCTACATTGTATCCTTTGGAAAGTATGTCGACTGGTTACACATAACTCTTGAGAATTTCTAGAACCATTATTACTCATGAATAATCTCATTTTATAGATTTTAAATTAAAAGATTCATTATATATCTTAATATTATTACACCCAAATTCCCCTTTAATATTCCATATTTGGTCTATCTTCTTCTTCAGACTAGTCTTATTTAAACATAACCACATAATGGCATCCATTGTCAATTTCAAACATACATGCATGTATACATACACCTATATATATATCATCTGTAATTTTCCCGTTGCTCTTATTATAACTCATTGTTTATTAACTGGTAGTTCTTCAATAACAATCTAAAACAGTCTAAACTTTGGTAAAATTCTCCCCCACTTTGTTAAACTACATTCATCAACATTCCTACGTGATTAAATAAAAGTCTTATTGTTTATGTCCAACCTCATACTCATGCATTCCTACACGTACATAGATACATAAATATATATCATTAAACTAGAACATTATTATTAGTTACTCTTATTTGTAGATAATTATTTACTAACTAACAATCCTTCAATGATAATCTAAAACAATCTATCTATTTATTAATCATCAAAGGATAGCAACTTTCATTATCAGCCAGTGTCTTTCCAGTAGCGAGTTGGACTTATCTCCGTTGCCATTTGCGGCCCCAGTCTCTTTTTATTCTTCTTTCCAGGTTTCTTATAAACTTCTTTTCGCACATTATTGTCCGGCTGGATTACTGTAACGCTCTCTACATGGGGCTCCCCATGAGGTGCACTCGAAAGCTACAGTTAGTACAGAATGCGGCCGCGCGGGTGATTATGGGTGCCTCAAGGCAAACCCATGTAACACCTCTCCTGTGCGAGCTGCACTGGCTGCCTGTGGCCTTTCGAGTGCGCTTCAAGGTGTTGACGACCATCTTTAAATCACTCCATGGCTCGGGGCCTAGCTATATACGAGACCGCCTCCTGCCCCGTACATCCCTTCGTCCGATCCGCTCCCACAGAGAGGGTCTTCTCCGGGTGCCGTCAGCGGGGCAATGCCGGCTGGCGACACCCAGGGGAAGGGCCTTCTCTGTGGCGGGCCCGGCCCTCTGGAACGACCTTCCCCCCGACCTTCGCACTATCTCTGACCTCCGCCTCTTCCGCCAACGTCTTAAGACGTATCTATTCCAACAAGCCGGCCTAGGATAGCCCCTACTTCTGACTTTTTAAAAATAAATTAATTTGGTATGGTTTTAACATGGGTTTTAGCACAGGTCTATTAATTTAATATATTTTAATTGATATTGTATTTTGTGGTTTTAATAATGCCTGTGCTCCTAACAAGGAGAAGGGCGGGGTATAAATTTAATAAAATAAATAAATTTAATAAAATAAATAAGCATAGCCCTCAAATAATACCGCTGCCCAGTTTCTATCTTTACAGGTTGTTTGTCTTTGGATATCAGACGTATTTCTGGAGAGATTTCTCCTCTTACATCTGTCTTCAATTCTTTTTTTCCCCCTCTTTTCCTTGAAGACCAAAATGAGGCTCACGTTCCTCAAATCCTCTTTTTAGAGTTTCCTTCTCATTGGATCCATTAGTAAAGTTCTCTGTCATCATATCTTTAACTTCAACTAAAATGAATATCTCTTTATCTTCTTCTTTCTCTTTAGTTTTTGGAGCCTCCAACTGCTCATAGTTTGATGTGACAGACAAATGTTTATCCAATTTTTTATCGATTCTTCTTCCATATTGTTTCAGAAAATTTAAGATTCCAGCCAAAGCCTCCTGATTTTCTAAAGTGTCCTCTTCTAGATATGAAACCATGTTAACCAATACAAAAAGTGATGAAGTTTGGTTCTCACTGCTACCCTGGTCTCAGGCCTATTTTATCTTTTGATTAGGTTACTTTGATCCCTGTTGTGTTGTGTCTTCCAAAAGAAAATATTATTGTCAATTATCAAAGAGCACCTGTTAAAAACACTTCATGCTCTGAAAGTTTCAGTAAATAATTTCACTGCCTTCAAGCAGCTGCTTCAAATAAGAAAAAAAAATAGATTGTTTCATAAAGACCAGCCTCTGACCTCCCAGTGGCAGTGTTGCAGATTTTCACTTTTTAATATATCCTTCTTCTTTATTGTTAAAAAGAATTAAAGAGTATAATTCTTATTGGATTTCAAAATGAGCAGTAAGTCATAGGAGGAATTTTGAAAATAATCCCAATTTCAAGATTTTAAGTAGCAAAAAATAAAAGGAAAAGAAATAATCCAATCACTTTCAAAGGAAAAAAAAACCTTGTTACTGATGCTTCAATCCACAATTACAGAAAAATAAGAAAAAAGGAAATTTCCCAGTTCAAAGCATATTAGATTGATTCCGCTGCTTATTTCATGATTAAAAGCTTTAGTTTTACTAAAAAAAAATCTCTTTAAGCAAAATGTTTAAAAAAAAAACACCCTTCCTGGTCTTGCACTTTCCCTCTCGGCTTGCTTCCTTCCTTCTGTGCTGTCTTTGTCAGCCTTGGGGGCTGCCTGTTTGCCGCCTTGCAGAAGCTTTCCCTTGGGTCAAACAGGGGTCTTGCGGTACCCCTGTGACCAGCAAAGCTTGGTCTTCCTTGGCACTGTCCCTACAGGACGGTTTAGGTCTGAATGGACCAGGGGGCGGCAAAAGTATCAACGGAGGTCTCAGAGCATTGAGACCCCATGTTGTGTCAATGCAGCGCAGCTCCGCCCTCTCCTACCCAGTTGACTTTTGGATGGCTGTGGACCCATCTGGGAAGGGGAGTGTTGAACATTCCAATTTCCTTTGGGAGTAGTCAGAAAGTCAGAGCATCCATCTTCCTTTCTGGATTTCATTTTCTAAACCTGCCTGAGTATTAACTTTCACTTTTTACATTTATTGCTTAAAGTTGATTGGCTGGTTGAATGTGACCTACTTTAACTCCTTGCCGAATTTTATCTGTCTCCTTCTTCTTCCTTTTAATTTATTGTATTTTTCGGAGTATATGACGCATCGTTTTCCCTCAAACAAGAGGCTGAAAATCTGGGTGTGTCTTATTCACTAAATGCTACATTTTTTGCCTCATGAAACCCCGCCGCCTTCACCAAAATGGCCATGCATAGCCTTTAGGAGGTTTTCAGAGTGCTCCTGGGGGCTAGGGAGGGCAGAAATGAGCCAAAAAATAGGCCATTTTTGCTCAATTTTCCCCCACCCGCAGCAGCACTTTATAAGCCTCCTAAAGCAGGGGTCCCCAACCTTTGCAACTTTAAGTCTGAAGGACTTCAGTTCCCAGAATTCTGGGAGCTGAAGTCCTTCAAACTTAAAGTTGCAAAGATTGGGGACCCCTGTCCTAAAGGCTATGCATTCTCTTTTTATGGACAAAAAATGGGCCTGTTTTTGCAAAAAACAGGCTATTTTTGGCTCGTTTTTGGCCCACCCCATCCCCCAGGAGCACTCTACAAGTCTCTTAAAGGCGATTTGTGCCCTTTAAAAGAAACAAAACAGGCCTGTTTTCATGAAAAATGGGCCATTTTTAGAAGGCCTGCAGAGTGCAAAAAAAATTTTTTTTTAATTGCCTCTTCAAAATCTTGGTGTGTCTTACAATCCGGTGCTTCTTATACTCCAAAAAATATGGTATGTTGTTGTTTTGAATAACTTTTGCTTTTTCATATGGAATGTCCTTGGATGGTAAAGTGCTTTTATTTGCTTTACATCAATATTAGACTTTCACCACAGGGTTTCTGTACATTATTAACTTGGAAAATATTTGGAACTTATTTTTTTATTTTAACTTTGCATCTGACCAGAGATAACAAGAAAATATCTTCCCTGTTCCTTTAATTTATATCTTCACTTTTCTTTAGTGCTCTTTGTTTCCTGACTAACTTACACATAGCAACAGTAGATCAAATTATAAATAAACAGAGCTGGCTGAAAAGACTGCTTGTAACAAGCAATCTTTAATTGAAAGCTTATTTTAAAAAGTTTGATGAAATGGTAACAACTATGGAAAATATTCACAGGAGTGGGACTGGTCAGTTTAATTTCTGCTCTGAGAAAATCAGTGAAACCAGTAATATGTTTTAAAATCTAAGTATAAAGGAACAAACTTTCCTGAATGAATTCTGCAAAGACAAATCATTTTCACCAAGGAATTGTATACAAATTCACCAAGGAATTGTATACAAATTTCACCAAGGAATTGTATACAAACTTTCTTGAATGAATTCTGCAAAGACAAATCATTTTCAGCAGAGGAATTGTATACTTGGACTTCCAAAAAATCTTTGTTAGAATTTGTCCTCAAAGAAATAACCTATTAGCTTAATAATGCTTAATAGTACCTTAATAATAGGATGAAATCGCCTGTTTTTATGGATTGCAAGCTAGTAAAATCTAGGAAAGTAAGACATAGCAATCAATGAGTACTTTTCTCAAGGAAGAGAAGTCCCACAAGAATTTGTGTTGCTATAGACTATTTTTAACTTGTTCATAAATGATATTGGGAAAGATAAGCAATAAGCCACTCAGATTTGCCAGTAAAACCAAACTATTCAGGTGACATAAACTGAAACTAATAATAAAGAATTATCAAAGGATCTTTTTATGCTGGTAAATCATCAAGCAATGGCAGATGTAGTTCAACTGTAGTCAATGTAACAGTGGGCACCAAGGCAAAAAAGCCTCTGTCTACTAGAGCAGGGGTCCCCAACCTTTGCAACTTTAAGTCTGAAGGACTTCAGCTCCCAGACTTCTCCAGCCAGCTTTGCTGGCTGGAGAATTCTGGGAGTTGTAGTCCTTCAGACTTAAAGTTGCAAAGGTTGGGGACCCCTGTACTAGAGCTTGAGCTGCCTGTGTTCATCACTAAGAAACCATTGATGGACTCATCAGTGATGCTTGATGTCAACATCAGTGCCTATCAGTCATAGAAAATACAATATCCTTTTTCATTAGCAAATCAATAGGGAAAATTTCAAAAGGGAAGCAACAGCATTGTAATGCCTTAATATAGATCCATTTCTACCTGCATTTATAATATTATATATTGGGAAATTTTGAAAAGAATTTTAATCAAGGTGAAAAAAAGTGACAGAGAGCGTATATTCCAATGTTGAGTAGTCCAACAATGGGGCAGTGGACACTGCCTTGTGGATTTTAGGGCATCTCTAGAACTTGGTTACATTGGGGTCCCTTTATCTCATTCTTTGTAGCTTATGGAAGATAATTTGTTCTTCTGTCAAGATTACCACCAATACTACTTAGGACAAACAAGACATCAATCACAGCAAAAAGTCAAGGAGCACATAAATGCATGAAAGAAGGAAGATCAAGAATAATAAGTTGATTATCTAGATCCGCGCCAGTCCGGCTTCCGACCCGGACACAGCACTGAGACGGCATTGGTCACGTTGGTTGATGATCTCTGGAGGGCGCGGGATAGAGGGTGTTCCTCTATCCTAGTCCTATTAGACCTCTCAGCGGCTTTTGATACCATCGACCATGGTATCTTATTGCACCGATTGGGGGGGTTGGGGCTGAGAGGCACCGTTTTACGGTGGTTCTTGTCCTACCTCTCTGGTCGGTCGCAATGGGTGTTGGCAGGAGGGTAGATGTCATCCCCGAGGCCCCTCACATGTGGGGTTCCTCAGGGGTCGGTCCTCTCTCCCCTTCTGTTCAACACCTATATGAAGCCGCTGGGCGAGATCATCCATGGCTTTGGGGTGGAATACCATCTGTACGCTGACGACACTCAGTTGTACATATCCACCCCAAACCACCCCAACGATGCCGTCGAGGTGCTGTCCCGGTGTTTGGAGGCCGTACGGATCTGGATGGGTAGTAACAAACTCAAGCTCAACCCGTCCAAGACTGAGTGGCTGTGGTTTCCGGCTCCCCGGTTCAGCCAGATAAGTCCAACACTGGCCATTGGGGGCGAACAACTAGCCCCCGTGGAGAGGGCGCGCAACTTGGGCGTCCTCCTGGATTCCCGGCTGTCCATGGAAGATCATGTGGCGGCCGTGGCCAGGAGGGCGTTCTATCAGGTTCACCTGATACACCAGTTGCACCCCTTACTGGACCGGGGGGACCTTCGCACAGTCACTCAAGCGCTTGTGACTTCTCGGCTGGATTACTGTAACGCTCTCTACATGGGGCTCCCCTTGAGGTGCACTCGAAAGCTACAGCTAGTCCAGAACGCAGCCGCGTGGGTGATTATGGGTGCCCCAAGGCATGCCCACATAACACCTCTCCTGCACGAGCTGCACTGGCTGCCTGTGGCCTTTCGAGTGCGCTTCAAGGTGTTGACGACCATCTTCAAATCGCTCCATGGCTCGGGGCCTAGCTATATACGAGACCGCCTTCTGCCCCATACATCCCTTCGTCCGATCCGCTCCCACAGAGAGGGCCTTCTCAGGGTGCCGTTGGCCGGGCAATGCCGGTTGGCAACACCCAGGGGAAGGGCCTTCTCTGTGGCGGGCCCGGCCCTCTGGAACAACCTACCCCCCGACCTTCGTACCATCTCGGACCTCCACCTCTTCCGCCAACGCTTGAAGACGTACTTATTCCAACAAGCCGGCCTAGCGTAGCACCCCGTTTCTGACTATATTTATAAATTTTAAATTTTTAGGGTTTTAAAGGGTTTTAGCATGGGTTTTAGGTTAATTTAATATGCTTTTAAGAGTTTATATTGTTTTTGTAATGGTTTTTAATGATGCCTGTGCGCCGCCCTGGGTCCTAACAAGGAGAAGGGTGGGGTATAAATTTGATAAAATAAATAAATAAATAAACATAACAGCCATCCATGACCTCAGATGAACTATCTATTTAACTGGAATAATACAGAAATACAGTCAAACAAATGCAGAAAAGGTAGAGAATTGCTGGAAGAGAACAGTTGAACTGGGTATAATTTTAACCAATCAGATGCAAGATCCAAAGCTATTCATATCAATTGACAAGGCAGACCAATCAGAACAGAACTACAAAAATAACACCACATGCAATCACCAATCAATGGACACTTCCCAAAAAAGCACCTAGGCACCAAACAATCCCACATATCTGAAACCTGGCCAGATTATAAATGTGATGAGACAATTCCAATTTCTGGACCATTGGTCTGGTGAAACTTTGCTGAAACATATAATGAAACTCCTGCAGCAGTTGTGACATTTAGGTGTAGATCAGAGGTTCCGAAACTTGGCAACTTTAAGACTTCTGGGAGTTGAAGTCCACAAATCTTAAAGTTGCCAAGTTTGGGAACCTCTGGTGTAGATCTCTTCGAGTTCAGAGAACACCAAAGAAAGTATGCAATTTTTTTTCAAACAGAAAATAATTAGCTTATGAAATTTTTATCACAAGTGTTATAGGATAACTTGAATGGCTTTACAGTAAGATAATTTATTAAGAGCAGATTTATTAAGAGATACCAGTTTTGAAGTTTTACTTAAACCTCCATATTGGAAGTGGTAGCATGAATACAAATAAGTGAAAAGGAGTGGAAAAAGTCCCTCCCCTCCCCCTTCTCTCTCTTCAGAATAACAAGCTTTTTCCTATGTTCTTATGGAAGCAAGCTTGTCATATAATGGATAAATCAGTTATTATTAAAGTGCATTGATGACTAGAGATTCCACATGAATAATTTATATTAATAAATTATGTGTCTTTTAAGTGCTTCATTATTCTTTGACTTTTGTGTCCTGGATTTAAAAAAAACAAGAAAAATTTAATATATGATTTTGGTGGAAAAAGAGGATAAGCTACTTTATCTCCTTGTACTTCTGCTAAAGTGGAAAAATATATTGCTTTAATTAGCATGTCTCTTCTTGGTTATATTTGAACACTGCCATCTACCTTTGAGAAATAAAAGGTCACTTGGAGTAGTATAAAGTGTAATCTAGTAGCCTTGAATGTCAAAAACCTGCATGTAAATGCATCTGTTTCTACGAGCAGGTTAGCATGTAGACAGAGGTTCCCAAACTTGGCAACTTTAAGACTTGTGGACTTCAACCTGGCTGGAGAATTCTGGGAGTTGAAGTCCACAAGTCTTAAAGTTGCCACGTTTGGGAACCTCTCATGTAGACAGATAAAAGATAGATTGAGGAGAGGGCTTGGTTGATTGATTGATTGATTGATTGATTGATTGATTGATTGATTGATTGATTGACTGAGTGCCATCAAGTCAGTGTCAACTCTTAGTGACACCATAGATAGTTTTTCTCCATGATTATCTGTCCCTAATCTCGCCTTTCAGGGTTTTTTTCTTTATTTTTTATGTTTTATTTCCTTTATTTGAATAACATGTAAAAATTCCATTTCAATCAAACAGTGTGTTTTCTGGGTACATCTGTTTTTAGGCAATCGTAATCAAAATGCTTACAATAACAGTCATCACAACAACATTGATACTATAATAACGATAACATTTGGCTTGTCTATTTTATCAAATTCCCATTTTAACATTTATCCTTTTTACGTCCCTGCATTTCTAACTTCTGTTTTTGTCTAATTATTGGTAAAATAAGTTCCAAAGACTTATAAGTTGCCAAAGAGACAGATTAAAAATAATATGAGAATGATTTTAAATACATTGAAGTATTATAAAACACACCCTGGAAAACAAATGGTGTTAATTTTTCTAGATGCACAGAAAGCATTTGACAACACTATTGGAAATTTATGCTGTTAAAATTAAAATATGTGGACTCTGGGGAGATATTTATTAATTTGATTAAAGCAATATATCACAAACAATCTATAAACTTTGACATTAAAAAAGGCACCAGACAGGGAAGGGAAGTCTTAGCCAGAAACATTCGACAAGATGAAGAAATAAAAGGAATGGAAATTTTAAAAAGAGAAATATAAGTTACAGGAATTTGCAGATGACTTGGTTTTTATGTTAAAGGACCCATTAGAAACTGGACCAAAGTTA